>CM065702.1:14613962-14636451 GCA_017654935.2 Phymorhynchus buccinoides | reverse complement strand
CAATAACACATGCATTAAAGATTTCTTTGGTATATATAATTATGTCACGGAATTTTGGAATCCGGGGAAATTCAGAATTTTCCATGGATCATTCCGAATCTTCCCGATTTGGGAACATTCGGAAATCTTTTCCCTGGAAAAATTTGAATTCTGTATTTTTCCCAAATTAGTCCCCGGTAAAATTCATATTCTGATTTTTCCGGGGAAAATTCCGAATTTTCCCCAAGCTTACAACGAAGTTAATGATTATGTGAGAGAAAGAAACTTGAAACTGAAATGTTAATGAGGATGACCTGAATAAGCATAACATCATCAAGAATGACGATAGTATATTATAAACAAAAGTAATAAATGTATAATAATAATGATGATAATGATAATAAACAGCAATATCCAAATGATTCATAATGCTGTATGTACCGTCCAATATAACAAACTCCAAGAATATAAAACATAAATCAAACCATGTTAATAAAGATAACCTTACATCCAACATACCACTTACGCTGCTACAAACACACGTACTCACACACGCACGCACGAACGTTCGCGCACGACACACACGCACATATATATATACACCAACACACAGACACACACACAGACACACTCACACACCACACATCACACACGACACACACACACACCACACACACACACGACCTATAACTATGTGAGAGAGAGAAATTTAGACAGACGGCACAGAGAGAGAGGGGAGTAGGGAATGCCTAAACAAATTAGACATTTCCGCAAATGAACAGATCAAACAGTCTCTCGAACTTCCTGAAATTTTTAGGCAATTATATCGTGAATGCCTGAGTTCTTTCTGAGTATTCAGGGTGCTTAGGGGGCGCACTCTGAGTGCGAGCAGCTTCCTCCCCGAAGTCTGAATATAATAAATAACTAATACAGGAGCTTATATAGCGCTCTTCGATGAAAAAATCTCCTCAGAGCCTTAACAATTTTGGAAAGAAAAAAAGCATAATATTAAGAACGCATTAAATTAATTACACGGAAACAAAAACAAAAGGGGGAAAAAAGCAAAAGCAAACGCATCGGGCACTGACACCGCAAAAATTGATGGGCTCAAGCTAAAAATCAATTGATGGGCACTCAGGGGAAGACTGGGTAAAAGCGCAGGGCGTAAGAAGCCCACCCCAATTATCTCATGAAATGAGCAAATTTCCAGGTGCTCATTTGTGCCCTATAAGACTACGTTAGTCTATCATTCGTCTCAGGGCAATTTTGACTGAACTTTTCTTTTATTTCATGAGATTAATTGGGTGGGCTTCTTACCCGGCCAGTACGCTTTTTACCCGTCTTCCCTAATCAAATATGGGATTTAGAGGGGTTACAGGGATTTCACCCCCTCGAAAAAAATGGAAAGAAACGAAGAGGGTCTAAAATGGTAGTCCCTGCTGCTATAGTTTTATTTTATTCTCGTCACGAGGAGCCTTGATTGCATCTTTGTACATTCAAATTTTCGTCAGCTTCTGAAGTAGTGGGTTTTTAGTTGGGACGTGAAGGAAGGAAGAGTGGACTGGTTACGGGTATGGTCAGGAAGAGAATTCCAAACGTTTGGTGCAACGAAACTAAACGCCCTCTCACCCGAAGATTTCAAGGACCGCTTGGGAACTTTAATAAGTTTCTGGGAAGAAGAACGAAGAGTGCGAGAGCTTTGGTAGGTGCAGAGAGAAGAAGAGAGGTACAGAGGAAGAGTTTTGTCAAAGTGGCGAAAAGCGAAAGTATATATCCATCTTGAACGGCGGTCCGGTAGAAAGCGCGCACTGCTGTTGTTTTTGTGTTAAGTTGCATTTCGTGATTCACGATAAACTTGCACTGGTGATAACAACTTGGATGAGTGTGCCTTTACTATGTGTGTGTGTGTGAGAGAGAGTAGGAGAGAGTAGAGAGAGAGAGAGAGAGAGAGAGAGATGAGAGAGAGAGATAGAGAGAGAGAGAGAGAGAAGAGAGAGAGAGAGAGATAGAGAGAAGGGAGAGGAGAGGCGAGAGAGAGAGAGAGAGAAGAGACAGAGAGGAGAGAGAGAAGAGAGAGAGAGAGAGAGAGAGAGAGAGAGAGTATCACCTTTCTTATGCAATGGGTAAATGATTGACTCCGACCAGCTTAGTGGGAACTTACCAGAATTATAGAGATTATTAAACAGTTTTGTCAAAAAAGAAACAACTACGGGTGAAGAATATTTGTAAAATTCTCCACTGAAACCATCAGGTCCAGCTGCTTTACGATTCTTTAGAGCTTGGATTGCATCCTTCACTTCGGCTTCTGATATTATTTCAATGTCTAATGAAGTACAATCTATATTATCAACATATAAATATTCATTGTTATGTGTTTCATAACCACAGTTATCTTCCACTTGTAAAACATTATTTTCAACAAAATCATCATTAAAAAATCTTTGGAAATGCTCTAACCATCCTTTATTAGAAATTGTGCAATCTAAAGGTTTGTTGTTCATTCTCTGTTTTTTAGTAGCTCCGAATTTTTGAGGATCATTGGCACTATTTTCTAGAGTTTCTAGAACATTCTTTTTGTCTTCAGTTTCCTTTCGCTTCAATCAATGTTTATATTTTCTCCGTTTGTCATTGTAAGAAAGTCTCAGCTGTTCCATGTTTTCCATGTCTGTACATCTTCGAACCTCTTTAAGTGATTGCATTACAACTGTCTTATTTTCCCAACATTCCTTATCGACCCACTAGCTAAAGTGCAGGACCTTCATATTGTAAGGGAGAGAGAGGAGAGAGAGAGGAGAGAGAGGAGAGACAGACAGACACAGAGAGACAGAGATAGAGAGAGAGGGGGGGGGGGGGGGGGCCGGAGGTCAAAACTTACCTTTTCTGACAACCAGAAAGACGATGCCGGAGATCAGTATTAATACAGCTGCCTGCAACCATTTTCTGCTGTTCACCATGCAGATCCTCCTCAGACTTTTTTGCGTCAGACCGTGACTCATGGTAATCCTTCTACACCAAGCACACATATACACATACACACGCGCGCGCGCGCGCACGTATGCACGCACGCACACACATGCACGCACGCGCACGCGCACACGCACACGCACGCACGCACACGCCACACACACACACACCACACACACACACACACACACACACATACACGCACCGGATGTGTCATGACGACAGGATGTAAAAAAAGCTGTATCAAGCTTATTCTTTTATTGTCAATAAAGATCATTTTGGACTTGACTTGACACACAACCACGCGCGTGCGCACGTACACACACCCGTACGCACGCACGCGGCGCGCGCACACACACACACACACACACATGGCCGCGCGCATTCACACACACATGCATACACGAACGTTCGAACGCACGCGCGCACACACACACATCAGTGTGCTAGCTCCATTCCGCAAATCAATACTTTTGAAATGAGAACTAACAACATGGATACAGCACAATTATACTACAATCATAAAAATGGAGTTTCTCCGTTTCACACACACACACACGACACACACACAAACACACACATATATATATATATATATATATATATATATATTATATATATATATATACTATAGTATGAGTATGTTGGCATCCACTGGACAGTCAAATTGCAGGCCGATCATGCAAACTGATGAGACCTTCTCTTAGGTCGAAACAGCTGTCTTTGCATAAGGCACTGTCCCCCCCCCCCAGCCCCTACCCCATTGTAGAAAAAGTAAAAAAAGTAATATTCAAAGCAAAAAAAAAAATCACACAATTTTTAAATTTTATAATTTTTTTTAATTTTATATATATATATAGTACCGGATAGTTAAGGCGCTCGCCTGCCAATTTTGTGCGTGAGTTTCTTGGGATCGAACCCCGACCTTGCCCTTTCTTTCCAGTTTGACGGGGAAATCGAATTGAACGCCGAGCCCTTCGAATGGGGACATACCGGCTGATCAATAAGTCCTGAGCCTAACTATGAAAGGGTTGAGCTACATCAACAACATTTGGCACACATATGCAACGACCTTTTCAATGACAACAGACACGTTTTGGAAGATGACGTCATCAGGGTTGTGACGTCATTGCACTTCAAAGTGTCACGTCTTACAATCAGAAACTTCGGTACCACATTGTTATCTTTTTCCTATACAAGAAAGGCTTACATACATGATACATGCATGAGGATTTGGTGGATACTTATTACGGGTACGCTCTTGCATACTCCAGAGAGAAAAAGTGGTGAGCTGATTTAAAGCGGTGAAAAGAAAGCTTAAAGACCCCCCCACGTCACGTGTCACATTCCCTCTTATGCTTGGAAGATTTCTTAAGATTTCTTACCAGCTATAAGAGGGAAAACACGTGAAAAAAAACCATGATTTTGACACGTGACGTGGTGGGTCTTTAAAGTTGACCACCAGTATGAACACAAAAACCAACGAAAGAATTGCCACGGTTCTAGACATGGCCATGGCGGGCAAAATATTATTAGTTTGCCATGTAGTCAGCACTCTTAGCGTCGTTTGTGGAAGTGATCACACTGTTTTAACAAAAGACCTAGAAATGAGAAAACTTCTTCGTGGTGGGTACCAAATTTCTAACAAATAGTCTGCTGTTTTCGTGTGTTTTTTGCTGTCTGTATGACTTTGAAATCGCTAATAATCTTCTCTATTTGAAAGATTTGACCCCCTCTGATATCAAAACCTGTCGTCGTTGTGCGCGAGCGAGAAGGAGAGAGAGAGAGAGAGAGAGAGAGAGGTTCGGCATTCTTCGTGTTTTCCGAGGTAGATTCGGCAATTTCCAACACAGCTTGGGCGACGCAGACGACACAAAATTTGAAGGAAATTTCATGCATTTTGCCTTCAAAATCAACTTTCAAAAGCAAAATTTTGAACCACACAAAGCGGAATCGCATCCCAACGCGTTCTTCTGGAACTGTATGGCAAGCAAAAGTCCGACATTTACGCGGTATCCGAGTTTTTACGTTCTTGTACACTTTGGGTCTTAGCGTATTATATTATAGATAACTCTCAACCAAAATGCTGTGAAAAATGGAATAATTAAGTATTAGAAAATCTGAATTGGAAGAAAATATTTAAGAAAATACATAAAATAAAAGAGGTTAAAATGAAATGGTTCCAAATCAGAGTAGTTCACACAATTTTTAGCTACAAATATTATTTGAGAAAAAATGAAAATCGCTGACAAGACGGGGTAAAAAGCGCATGGGCGGGTAAGAAGCCCACCCCAATTATCTCATGAAATAAAGAAAATTTCAGTCAAAATTGCCCATGAGACGAATGCTATACAAAATCGCTGAAATTTGCTTCATTTCATGAGATATTGGGGTGGGCTTCTTAATGCGCTTTTTGTCTTCCCCTAAGCTTACTTTTTGCAAATCTGAAAGGGAAACCATTGTACATAAATTATGTTATTTTCATGCAATGTGATAACAGGTTTCTGGACTAATCTTCAACGATTTCGGCAAGACAAGTGTGCCGATGCGCAAAATGTAGAGTTTAATACTTTTTGGTACTGGGGTTTTTTTTCTTCAGAAACGGACGATGTGTTGAATTATACTGCTAATATAGTCGACTCCGCATAAGTCGACCTCGGATAATTCGACACTTCGGATTAATCGACCCTAAGGCTTGGTCCCATCCACAAGCCTTCTTTATCTCTCTAAAATCACCTCGGATAACTGATTCGACCTCGGATAAATCGACACTTCGGATAATTCGACCCTTAAAACGCAAACTCTCCTCGGATAAGCTGACCATCATCATAATCCCCACCCCTTCTGTTAAAAAAATAAGGGTCGATAAGTTATATGCAGGATTGTCCTGTAAGCTTACTTGTTCAAATGCGTTCCAATGACGTCAAGTTTAGTTTGACGTATTTGATGTTGCAAACAGTTGTTCTAAAATTGTCTGGACCTTGAAAAGGAAACACAAATGCACAGTTACACGCGCGCGCGCGCACATGCATAGGCCTACATACACTGAATTCCAGAAGAGGAACAAAGATAGAGGATTGGTCTGTTTGTCTTCTTTACGTATTTATTTGTTTTTTGTCTCTTATTTTCTTCTTTTTTCTTGTGAAATGGGGGGGGGGGGGGGAAAAGTTCAATAAACAAATTTTTTATTTTTTTTTTAAAGATAGAGAATTGCAGGCCTAATTGAGGGCACTAGAGCTGGGTACCAGTACGGGTTTCTGTACCGGTATTTTTTCACAAATATATACCGGCTGCGTTGCTGGTGATAGGCCTACATTTAAAATTTTATGACACAGAAAAGAGCTGTCCCAGAAAGTCCAACAGATAGGTGTGGCTAATAAAATTTACCTACATGACTTCATTACACTCTCTCTGTCTTCCCTTCTTCCTTCCCCCCCCCCCCCCCCCCCTCCCTCTCTCCTCTCTCTCTCTCTCTCTCTCTCTCTCTCTCTCTCTCTCTCTCTCTCTCTCTCTCTCTCTCCATCTATCATTGGACCATGAGCGTATTTGCACCTGTGTGATCGAACACACCACGAGAGACCAGGTATGCATGTGTTGGTATAGTTATAGGATATATGCTGTATGTTTTTGTGTGTGTGCGAGTACGTGAACGAGCTCTTCGTTTGAGCTTGAATGTTTTTCGCATGTTCTTCAATTTACTGTGAACATGCCTGTTGTTATTTTCTATTCTTTTTATGCATTTTTTACTTTCTTTTTGTTTTCCTTTTCTTGTTATTTGGCTTTTCTTTTTCCCCTCGAGGGCATGGTGTAAAGAAGCTTGAGCTTATCCGTTTACCCTCATTAAACATTCGTATTCGTATTCGTATTCGTATTCTATTAATATCTCTCTAACGCATACACACTTTCCTTTAGATCGTTCTATCTTTCCACTGCTTGCATAGTAGACCTATATTAGACGCATGTGTGTGTGTCTGTGTGTTTGTCTGTCTGCGTGCGTACGTTGTGTGTGAGGGTGTTTCTGTATGTGTTGGTGTATGTGGTCAGTCCGTGCGGCTCAGTTGATGTGTGTGCTTACTGAATGGGGGATGAACGAGTCGGTGCTGTTAAATATGTGTGTATGTGTGTGTTAGGGATAGTTAGAGAGAGAGAGAGAGAGAGAGAGAGAGAGAGAGAGAGAGAGAGAGAGAGAGAGAGAGAGAGAGAGAGTTGCTTTGTATGTATGCGTTGTTGCTGGTTGGTGTCATTCTTGCATGCTGTTTTTGTTGTTATTTGTTGATGAAAAATTGATTGTAAAGCGCTTTGGGCTCATCTGAGGTAAAGCGCTATATAAATGTACAATTATTATTATTATTATTATTATTATTTATATTATTCAAAGTTGTGTATGGATGTTAGGGTTCTGCTTCAAAGAGGTTCTGTATGGGTTTTTTTTGGTTTTTTCTTTCTTTCTTTTTTTATTTCTTCTTTTACAGGTATTATTTTTCTCTCCCATTATTTCATTCAAGATGTTATTAATTTGGTAATGTATTTATCTATTCAATCATTCATTTGTATTATTTAGGATATGGATAATTAATTAATTAATTAATTTATTTATTCTTTCATTGTTTCTTTCTTTTTTTCATTCACCTTGTTTGTATTTGTTTCTATTACACAAATTTATTCAACGACCATGAGCACAAGAAGAGCAACAACAATAAAGCCTATATTGGGCTTATTAGAACATACATTACACGTGTAGGTCTATATTGACGGGTGCAATAAATGTACACAGACAAACAAAACATGAAAATTTTACGTCCTCTTTCTGAATCAGACACATGGGACATTTGTAAATACAAATATGGTGGGAACAATACTGGAGGCAATGCCCGGAGGCAGTGAAACCAGTAAAGTCCCGATTTTTTTTTTTTTATTAATACAGAGCCTGTAGCGGTGACCACGCCTTTGTTAAACCTCATCCTATGGCACCGCCACAAGTTTCTTTTAAATATAACAAAAGTGACAAGGAATTGAATTATAATATAGGAGCACAATACAATGTCTGTATTTCAGTGCACTCCAGAGCCCTGCTGGGAATCAAACTCGGGTCTTGTCACTTCTTGTCACTTGTCACTTCTTTGTATCAGGATCAGCTACCAGCAGGGCCGAGACTTAAGAAGGAATTTTATTATAACGGCCACCCAAACATGCATACATGCATACATACATATATACACACACATGCATAAACACATACATACAAACATACACAGCACGTACGCACGTCATATAAAACGCACGAGAGCGCGCACATGCACATGCTTGCATGCATAATAATAATACATACACAGATACACATACACACACGCACACATGCTGCACACACACACACACACACACACACACACACACACACACACACACACACACACACACACACACACACACACACACACAAAACAACACACACACACACACACCACCACCACCAACAACAACAAAAACAACACACACCACCACCACCACCACCACCACAACAACAACAAAAACACACACACACACACACACACACACACACACACACACACACACACACACACACACACACAGTGATTGACAGTTCGTCTTGCTGTTTCTTTCTCTCCATTTGTTTCTGTCTGTCTGTCTCTGCCTTTCTCTGTTTCTGTCTGACTGTTTCTGTGTAGATCTCTCTCTCTCTCTCTCTCTCTCTCTCTCTCTCTCTCTCTCTCTCTCTCTCTCTCTCTCTCTCTCTCTCTCTCTCTCTCTCTCTCTCTCTCTCTCATCTCTCTCTCTATCTGTCTCTCTGTCTCTCTGTCTGTCTCTTTCTCTTTCTCTCTCTTTCTCTGTTTTGTCTGTTTGTCTGTCTGTCTGTGCACCAGCCTGTCTGTCTCTCTGTCTTCCTCTGTTTCGGTCTAACTGTTTCTGTTTGCCTGTCTGTCTATATGTCTGTCGGTCGGTATGTCTGTCTCTCTATCTCTCTCTCGTTCTGTTTGTCTGTCTTTCTGTCTCCCTGACATGGGATGATTTGTTGCTTCAAACATTCAGTTGGCCAACGTTTTAGCTGGACAAAGATTTTATAATAAATCGAAATGTCGCTCTTTTAACACGGTGTTGCTGATTTTATTTCGTCTTGTCTGAAAAGGTTTCGTCAGCTTCGTGTTGTTCCTATGAAGGATGGAGAAGAAAAAAGAAAATGAGTTTTTACAATCACAACACCATTCTCCCCACTCTCCTCAATAAGGTAAAATATGCTCCATAACCTAACCCTAACCCTAGTACTCTACATTTGAGAAATCATAATTGAATATACCAACATTCACTCAATCTCTAATATCACTCACTTGTTTGCAGATTTGTCCTACATAAAACAACACTAATAGGCCCAGCACCCACGTCAGCAAGTATGGAAAATCAAGTGAAACACAAACGGGCTCCAGTACACACACAGATGTCAATGAATGAGCGAAAGCTTCCTACACCACGCTAACGTCATACTGTAGACTCCGTTTATAAGGGTGTGGAGGGGACAGAAGAAGAAAGATCTGCTTAACATCCTCCGGTCTGATACAGAAACACATGGGACATTAGTAGATATAAAGATGGTGGGAACGATCCTGGAGGCAATGCCCGGAGGCAGTGCAACACCAGGAAAGTCCCGAATTTTTAACAATACAGATGTTATTGTGACCTGAGTGGAGGGGACACATGTTTTGTTTGTTCCTTATAACCGTCGTTCCTTATATCCGACCATTGGTTATAAGATAGTTATTTTCATTTAGTTCCTTATAACCGATATTTAGGAAAAGAAGGAAGTTATGAATAGTAGAAATGACAAAAACGCATGCACGTTCTTTTGATGTTTTTAATCAACAATAAACAATTAAATAAAGGAGAATAATTCCCAAATAGGCGATTACTGTGCACATAGTGTCCAAAAAAGGAACACATATGCATACATCTCACTGATTGTTCGGCTCTTGGGACGTTCAGTGTTGTTGACGTTATGAGCCATTTGGGAAAGTCAAAATGAAAATGCGATTAATAATTTTTGAAACAAAAACAAATATTACATAAAATGATCAAATCGAATTGTTTTAAAATTTGAAATAACTTTGTTTCTAAAAAGCAGGGCCTGTGCGTTGTTTTTTTGTTTTTTGTTTTTACAGTAGTACTATACATATTTTCTGGACAATTATTGAAACTGAAAAGGAAAAAAACCATAACATTAAGCAATTAATCTTACAAAATAATTGCACTCAGCATAAAAGAACACCAACACTTTTCAAAGTTATTTGCAATATTTTGGATTTTATTAAACTAGCCACTCACTCACTGTGTGATGCGTGATACGCCGGTGTGGTCATCAGCCTGCAATGTCTGAGCACTCTCCCTGCTCCTAGATCATGATATATTTGCTGCACTGTCTTTCTTAGTCTTTCTTAGCTATGTTTCCTAGTAAATAAACAAAATCAAACAACTGTCTGGTTTCCTCTATATGTTCCTGGTCTGCATGGTGTGTGCTCATCATCACCCCCAATTCCTCATCAACTTCCTCCTTACCCCATACCCTTACCACATAATCCTTTTTCCTGCATTCAAGGCAACTAACCTTTTCCCAAATCGACTTTTTTTTAAATTTCGCCTTCTCACGTCATATTATTTTAGCCTATTCTTCAATTCGTGGAAACTATATGCGAATGTGGGAAAACTCTTAATATCGACCATCTATTCGATTCCTGTACAACCGTCATTACGGAATTAGAACCACTATTACGTAGATTAGAAACGACTAAAATTACATTTACAAAATCAACAACTGCAACGCCGAGGGGCTGCAAAGTCCCCTCGCAGCATCGCCGAGCTACTCCGAAATCGGAATGTGTCGGCCGCTGTACACATACATAAAAACGCATCAAAACAGCACGTAACTGAATAGTTTTTTTTATATATAGCCTTGGGGTTCGGACCCGTGATTTGAGCGCGCGCGATCATGCGCACACGCGTGCACAGAAAAATTCATGACAACTGTGTTATAGACCATTCATCAAGAAATGTTGGGGGAAAAACTGCATTAAAATACATGCAAAACTTCGCGAGATATTAGCGATTATGTGTTTCGGGGTTTGAACCCCGTAACTGGCGCGACCTTGACCTTAATGTAAAACTAAATACATCAGTGGATAGCTTGCATCTTGGCAGGCTAGTATACCAAATTTGATGATGATAGACTGAATAGTTTTTGAGAAAAACGGACGAATAGCCGGACGGACGGAGGCACGCCGGACAGACACCGGACGGACCAGACAAAAACAATAGCTCCCCGAACCTTCGGCTCGGGGACTAATCATGTTTTCAAATAGTACGGAGGGGTGGGCCCCTATGGTCTTTCTGGCGGAAGCTCTCTGCCACTCATCGTTCGGTCTCTATTTTAAAACCTTTTTAAATATTACAAAATCAAAAGTACATTAGTAACCGCAACGCTTTACTTATGTTTTATCATAACAAACATTACCCGAAAGCACCATCAAAGAGATGGGTCCCAATAAATAGAGTATTGGAACAGAGGGGGGATAGCCCCCTATCTTTCTCAAAGACACTTAGGAAGGATGAGACAGACAGACAGACTGACTGACTGACAGAGATAGAGACAGAGACACAGAGGAAGAAATAGAGACACGGGCTGACAGAGAGAGAGAGAGAGAGAGAGAGAGAGAGAGAGAGAGAGAGAGAGAGAGAGAGAGAGAGAGAGAGAGAGAGAGAGAGAGAGAGAGAGAGAGAGAGAGTTGAAATTGACATTAGCAAACAATGCTCCGATCGATGCCAAGGAAGCACAAACCATGAACTAAAGAATATAAAGCCTAACTGGCGACTAAATCAATTAATAAGATTTTTTTAAAGAAATATAAAATAAAACATCTTACATAGATAGATAGATTACACTAGAGAAAAGTAAATTTACACTAAAGAATAACTGTTAGACTGACCAACCAACAATAACATGTAAGTTACCAATAGGGTAAGTCGGGTAATGCACCACAAAGTTATATGCAACAATCCAAAATCGAGACGATTGAGAGCGAGAGAGAGAGAGAGAGAGAGAGAGAGAGAGCGAACGAACGAAAGTTGTTTTTTATTGAAGGAAAAAGAGTAAGATCACAATGGGCTTTTTTGCATCTGGCCCTCAAACAAAACATGCAGAACATTGATACACACGCACGCACTCACACACACACACACACACACACACACACACACACACACACACACACACGCACGCACACGCACGCACTCACACACACACACACACACACACACATAGGCTACACACACCAACAATCAGCCAACACACAACAATTTTTTTTTTTTAAACGCAAGCTTTACATTTCCAGGCAACACATGTGACATACGAAATAAGCCACTATCAAATACATTAACATATTGATTATTCTAAGCAACGCCAACCAACCAAAAGGAATAAAAACTTCTATGTTCAATCAATAAATACACTAGCCTATGTAATATCAATACTGTGTGCTGTGTGCTATCAAATTTACATAGCCAATTAATCCATTCACCTGTAGGGATACAAGGGAGGGGGCGAGGGGGTCTTTTGCACAAATAGTTCCCCACCTTCTGGAAGTTCTGTGCTTGTAACTTCCTCTAATCTGTCACTCTCTTTGACTCTGCCTTTTCCCTTTGCTTACAGTCATCTACTAAGGGAAGACGGGGTAAAAAGCGCATGGGCGGGTAAGAAGCCCACCCCAATTATCTCATGAAATAAAGAAAATTTCAGTCAAAGTTGCCCATGAGACGAATGCTAGACATTAACGCTCGTCTCATGGGCTAAATGAGACTGAAATTTGCTTCATTTCATGAGATAATTGGGGTGGGCTTCTTACCCGCCCATGCGCTTTTTACCCCGTCTTCCCCTATCTTTCTGCGCTACTGCATGGTCCATTCTCCTGCCTCTGTTCTAGAAACTCTTACAACAAATTTTATCCAGCCGAAGACGTGTCAGTGGCAAACGGCAGCAGAATGACGCATCTGCGCTCATATGACAGCTAGGGAACTGGCTGAGCAATCAACAAAGAAGAAGTCAGTGTTCATATGGCTCGCCAAAGATACAAAACTCTATCTAGCTGTTCGATAGAGTTTCGAAACTGTATCTATCAGTTCGATAGAGTTTGAAAACCCTATCTAGCTGCTCGACAGTTTTGAAACTCTATCTAACTGCTAGCTATAGTTTAGAAACTGTTTAGAAACTGTATCTAACAGTTCGATAGGGGTTTTAAACTCTGTCGAACTGCTAGATAGAGTTTTGGTCATTCGGTGCGCCATATGTTCAGTACAGTTTGATAATTGCTTTAGTGAATTCTTATAGTGCGCTTCGATCTTCTTCTTCCGACTATCGCTCATGCAGACAGTGTCCTGTCAATTATGAGCGCTGATGCGTCATGCTGCCGTTATGCGCCTGACTAAGAAATAGTTAGGCTCAGCATGTCCGTCAGTCTTCGGCTGGAGAAAATCTTTGTACGGATTTCTTGGGGAGGAAGAAAAAAGCAGGAGAATGAACATGTTAATTAGGCTAAATATTCAGGTCAGGTCAGGTTATAAATACCTATTACCTCCAGACCCTTCAGATGTGATATGAAATTATAAAACATGCAGTCGCTGAAATTGAACAAAAGGGATAAAAAAAAACTAAAACGTTGTAGAGATCGAGGAAACACGACAGTAGTACTAATATTGGCCAGAAACTGAATTTTAAAAAACACAAAAAAACCCCACCACAACTAAACGTACGACTGTGAGGGCAGGATAAAACAACAGCTTTCAGTAGTGTCATCTTATTTTTTTAACCTTCAAGGGGAAGACGGGGTAAAAAGCGCATGGGCGGGTAAGAAGCCCACCCCAATTATCTCATGAAATGAAGCAAATTTCAGTCTCATTTTGCCCATGAGACGAGCGTTAATGTCTAGCATTCGTCTCATGGGCAAATTTGACTGAAATTTTCTTTATTTCATGAGATAATTGGGGTGGGCTTCTTACCCGCCCATGCGCTTTTTACCCCGTCTTCCCCTAAAGATGATTTTGACTTGACTTGACTGACCACGTTCTTTTCTTTTCTTTTTCTCTCTCTTCGACCTCTTCGCCCTTTTCAGTTGTAATAATGGTCAGAACTGACCTTGACAACTATATTAGAAGAAGAAGAAGTTATCTGCTCGATCTAAAAAGTATGTGAATAGACACAGGTGAAACAGGGGGGGTGGGGTGGGGGGGTGCGCGTGTGTGCGTGTGTGCGTCAGTGTGTGTGTGTCAATAGATTTCTTGAAGCGAGTCGAAACATATTAACAACTTGAATCAAAAATGTTAGAATTTATCCAAAGTTACTGTCCTTTGAAGTATTTTTAAACATTCTTAGGGAGACCACAGACGCTTGAGAATAAATATACAAACTCTCTGGGGAGACTAAATTAAAAAGGGATGTAATGGTCAACCTATGGCGATATTTTTCACGCCAGAGGGCAGTCAATGCACTAGGGGCTTATCACGCGATTTTCTTACTTGGGCGTCAGTAGTGAGAGAGAGAGAGAGAGAGAGAGAGAGAGTGATGGTAGGACCACTCACTGTCTCTCTCTCTTTCTTTATCCCCAACTAATAATATAGAGAGGATTAGCCCCACACGAGCGTCAGGCCCTCTGGCGTGAGAAAAATCGCACTAAGTCTCTCATTGTGTGTGGCTGCATCACGATTTTGTCCAGACTAAATTCTATTACCATAATCCGTAGCTGTGGCTTGGGACCAGAATTGACTCTTCGTTTTCTAGCCTGTTGACATTTACGTATATAAAAAAAAGTATTTTTTCTTCTTCATAATTTCATTGTTTTGTATATGTTAACTTTTTTCAATTTAAATAACCTTACAACAAGTTTTACTTACAATAAAGTTATTCATTTATTGTACACAACTTCGGTTTGAAAGAAAAGTTTAGCTGCCAAAGCCTTCTACCATTGGTCAGAATATGTATGTAAGATCAAAATGGCTGTCACACCCACCTGTCAGCATAATGCACGGCCCGTTTAGTCTAACTGGAACATGATTGAGAGGGTAATTAACTAAACAGTTTGCATATTTCCCCACAGTAAGCAAATATGAATGTGATGTCCAGTTGTGAGATGTCTATATTAATATTTATATCAAAAATATTACTTCTTCTGCCAATGTGAATGTCCACCTGTAACCGGCAATTGCTGACTGACACTGTCACACTAGTGACAACTGTCGTAAGAAAAAAGGTAGCACGTTTAAAAAAGTACTATGAGAGTCTGTATTTGCGACAACCACAAATTTCACTCTTTCTTTACTTAACCATTTACCTAACCCTAACCCTATCCCTAACCGGTAACCCTAGAAAAAAGAGAAATTTGTGGTTCATGCTCAATGTCGCAAAATGCCGCAAATACAGACTCATAGGTAGCGAGCTACTTTTTTTTTAACGAGCTACCTTTTTTCATGCGACAACAGGGACATGTAGAGAATGATGTACTGAAGAAGAAGAAGAAAATCTACAAGTACCTACAACAATCTCCAGGTAGATGTATTGTTTCAGGGGTGGGAGGGCCAACAGACAAACTCTGCTCTAGTAGACCACTGGCTACAGGACACGGTTGCATCTCTCCTCAGTTACATTCAAGATTCGACCCATTTCCTCTAAATTATCATAATATCAATGACTGGAACCTCCAACACGGCCCTTTCCCCGACATGACTTTAGTATAGTGATCACTGACGTAATAGAACTGTACTCTCCAACACACTCCATAAAGATCTCAACGACACAGTAGAACACTACATCCGACTGATTCAGTGATTGACGATTCCAACATACCACCTACACAGACAGTCCTTGACACAATGAACAAAGTCTGGGGTTCATCCCCGGTGAGCACTATGGTCTATGCTAGCCAGACTGATCCATCATCCAGCCTAGATATTGCGAAATAAAGGTATTCAGGAAAAACAAAACAAAGAAAACTCAACTAGGGCAGACTGTCTTTAACATCCAGGCAGTAAATCTATTTATTAAGTCAACTCTCAATGCGCTCTCCCATTCCGTTAAGTAAATAACCTTTAAGTTTAAATAGGTTCCTTCAAGTTCAACGTAGAACAGCCCAAACCAGAACCACATACTGCAAAGCTGCCTCATGAAATGTGATGCCCTCATGCCAGCAAAGTGAAGCAAATTAGTAAACTATTGTATCTTGTTATAACATATTTTATTTCCCTCTCTCTTCCTTCCACTCCACAATTCCTTCGTTCTCTCACCCACCCATCCATCAATATGCATTTTCAATATTAAGTATATATTAAGTATGTATGGATAACATAACATATATAAAAGTGTATCAATCAGTCAAACAATAAATTGCATTTGAAATATAAAGTGTTTCTTTGTGTTACTGATTTGATAGAGTGAATGAGTGAGTGACTGAGTTTGTAATCATGTTGAAATGAGAAGGTTGGAAATTTTATATAATAATAAGTAGTGATTACCAAGAGGTGTTTTTTTTCATTTTTAAGCAAACAAGCAAACATAAATCATGTAACACAACATTACTACAAATATACATAGAAAATACGTACACTCACAAGTAGAAATACACATTCGGGAACGTACATAAACTTTCTCTCTCTCTTTCTCCCTCTCTCTCTCTCCCCCCCTCCCTCTCTCTCTCTCCTATTCATGTAAATGTTCGCTTCTACTGCCTGTATACATACCAAAAAGAGGTCTCTTCAGGGTGTCGGACACAATCAAATTTGTTTGTTTTTTATGTGGTAAGAACAAAAGTTTATAATTTCCATTCTCTAATCAAGCCAAACTCATCTCTTTAAAGAACAAACAAATAAAAGAAAGTATGTTATAACAATACAAGCCCACAAATCAATATAAATCTATTGTACTACATTACTTTTTTCACTCGCAGCTATCAATCAGAGGTTTGTAAGCGTTCCAATTATATGTAAATTTGTCCATAGTCCCTTCCATTGAATGACAAGACAATTCCACCCAGTAGCGACTTTTCAGATACTTTTTAAAGGCTGTCAAACATGGGATTGCTTTATTTAGCTTACATTTAAAAAAATAAAATTTAGCCAATAGTATGATCAGATCCATGACTATCTGTTTTTTGGTTTTGTTTCCATCCTAGCAAAACTAGAGTTTCTGAAATACTAAAATTCTGTGTATGGTTACAAACGTTATGAATCCAAGAAATAAAGTTTGTCCAAAAAACCTGAGCATGGTTACAAGTCCAGAAAACGTGGAGTAAAGTTTCATCTTCTATTCCACAAAAAGTACATGTTTGAGAATTTGAAATTTTACATAAAAACAAGTATCTTTCAGTGGGCAGGAGTCTATGTAATACTCTCAACTGAAACCACCGCAGTTGACAATCAGTAGTTGTTTTGAAATGTTTTATGAATATTTTTTCCCATTTCAAGACTGCCTGTGGATATCGCTGTTGCCACTTTCTAACACTGGGTGGTGTGGTATCACAATCTGTTATACTCTGGTATATCATTTTAGTAGGTGTAAATTTAATTAAACTCCAAACATTAGAATATTCATTAGCTGAGTTATTACACAATTCTATCTCCAGGGATTCTCTATACTTAGTCACAGCTCTAACTATGCCACTGTATACAAGAAAGTTCGTTATAACCATAGGATATGAATTTCTAAAGCTATTAAAAGTTAGAAAATTCCCTTCTGTGTCAACAAGATCTTTAATGGTGTTAATGTCATTTTCTGACCATTCTCTTAAATATACTGTTTGCCTATCCCTAATAATATTGTTATTGAAGTGAATACTTTCAGCAAGAAAATCTTGTGATTTTGTAGGCATGCATTTTTCATACATTATTTCATAGTGTTTTAATACATCTAACCAAAACAAATAATCACAAGCTCTCATTACTTCTGTGACATAGTCGCTACCAAAATGTGTTATTTTTTCCATCTTAGGACAAATACATATCAACATTTTACAAGTTCTCTTCTGAACAAACAGTTCTTTTTAACCATGATATTTTCATAGCTGATAAAAAAAATTATAAACATTAACCATTTTCAAACCTCCCTTCTCATAAGAAGAGCACACAAGTCTTTTATTTATTTTGCTATTTTCCCCATTCCACAAAAATCTGTAAAAGCAATTATGGAGGGGTCTGGTAAATTAGTAAATAAATGAACAAGCTTGGATAGGGCCAAAGTTTTAATCACTGTTATCTTACCTAGGGGAGTTAGTTGTCGCCTAGACCAAGAAGACAATAACTTTCTAATTTAATGTATTTTATTATCATAGTTTAATGAAACTATTTCATTAATATTTGTTGAAAAAAATATTCCAAGAACCTTAAATACTGGTGGGTTCTAATCTAATTGTCTGTCTGGCATGTATCTGAGTCTGGAGTTTTTCCTGCTACCAATCCACACTACTTGCGTTTTATCAATATTTATTTTAAGTCCTGATATACTGGCAAAATATTCCAAACAGTACATACACTGCTCAAATGACCTTTTGGACCCATCTAAATAAACTGTTGTGTCATCTGCAAACTGAGACAAAAGTATTTCAATATTGTTTAAAAGCTTAATGCCACAAATGTCTTTATTTTTCCTAATTAATAATGACAGTATTTCTATTGTATCTTATGCAAATATAGAGTACCATATTTTTCTGACTATAAGTATATTAAAAGGCGCACACCTTACTAAGGCGCACACCCCAAATTTTACACAAAATTCAGATTTTGTTATTATATTTTCTTACTATTTTATGAGTCATGTTATAAGACGCAGGGGTCTCAATCTGGGGAAGAAGAATCAGAAAAAATATGGTATAATGATGGACTTTATTTTCTACAGACTGAGACATCTGCACCTAACATGACTGATAATGTAATGGGAAATGATACTGCATAATAACAAAAATCAAAATTTTATAAATGTACCATTTGTTGGATTTGTCTTCTAACACAATGCATCTATTGCTGTACTAGTCCAGAAAGCATTGGCAAATTGATTATGCTTCATTCTCCTAATATGACTGATAATGTAATGGGAAATGATACTACGTAATAACAAAAATCAGAATTTAATGTAGCATTTGTTGGGTTTGTCTTCTAACACAATGCGTCTATTAGTCCAAAAAGCATTGACAAATTGATTCTGCTTCTTCTTTCAGAGATTGCTCGCTCTTCAAGGTTCCAGTGTTCCTGTGTCATTGAGACCCTGGTGGTGAGTGTTTGATGGCGCCATGGGGTCCGAAGTTTACAAAACGACTTACTTCGAGGAAAAAAACGTCTTCAGCAGCTGGCGTGCCATTGGGGAAGCAGAGAACCTGTCCACCGACTCGGACATTGCCAAGTTTATGGTTGCTTTGTAAGCACAGTAGCTTTTCTCAGCTCCTTTCAGTTCATGACTTTAGTTAGCACTCATCACCAGCATAAACCAATTTAATGTGTTTTATCCATTAGGCTTACATTGTCGGAGCTTAATCTAGAGGCGGGATTGGTAAAATCCCCCGAAATTTTGTTCTTTCCCGCGATAATCGACGCGGAGAGCGGGCCGTGTCCCGCACATTTGCAGAACAGCCCACAGTTTTTACCGATCGATGCGGGAAGACCTTCGTCGTCTGCTAAACCCGTCGTCTTGACAAACTGAAAGTATCGAGCGGGAGTGAAGGATTTCTCGACATTTCATTGGTTCTTGACAAAATGTTAGTGTTAATCAACCAATCGCGTTCTTCTCGTTCTACCGACAGGAAGTTGCGAGAGTTTCAGCCGCCATCTTGAATGTTCTTCAAAATGAAGCGGGCAGGGACCCTGTTTGATTTTGATTTTCGCGGAGGCAAAGTGGAAAAAAAAATCCTGTTCCAAGCGAGTGTGAAGACCTCGAAGAAAAGGCTTCTACATCTAAAACGTCGGAAAAGTATGACAACAGTGGCAGTGCAAAGGAACATCGGTTCCAAAATGACTGGTTGAAAAAGTGGCCGTGGCTGACGAAGATTGAGACAGAAATCCTAGATTAAGCTCTGATTGTTTTATGGTGGCATACCACTTGTAAGGCCTTTTCCTATCCCTAACCAAAATCAATGATAAGAATATTTGCCTCTGTTAAAAGAAATAACTTGAAACAAATAGCTCTCTGTGGAAAACTGAAAGGAGCTAGAATGAGGGGAATTAGTGTATTGTGTACTTAAGTCATTGTATTTGTGAGAAAGGGTGAACTTGTCTGCTAAAAGTGCTATATAGAGTTCCAGGGTAAAGGTAAAGATGTGCCACCACCTCCTACATTTCTCGATTAATTGTATTTTTCTGTTTATTGCCTTTCTTACCATACATAAAGCTGTATTTTAGGAACATTTTCACCAAATTGTCTTTTTGGAATATTAACCCTAACCCTAGCCCTAACCCTAACCCTATAAGACGGAAAAACGCAACGAACCACAACTGTGACAAATCGCGGTGTACTGCAGTACATAGTGGGGGGTAGGTTTAGTTTTAGGGCTAGGGTTAGGGATAGGGTTAGTATTTCAAAAAGGTTATTAGCTAAAAAAATGTTCCTAAAATACAGCTGTTTTTGTTTTTTTTTATGTATGGTAAGAAAGGCAAAGAACGGAAAAATAGAATTAACCGAGAAATGTCAGGAGGGGGGGTGGCACATCTTTACCTTTACCACTTCCAGGCATGGGTGAAAGTAGTTTAGGAGTGCTCCTGCAATCAGGACAGGAAAAGTTGATAGAAACGGTCTTCAGGCTTGGCCATCTCTTTCGAAAGTTCTTTGTCTCTTCATAGTGCGTGATACGCACCCATATCCCAACTGCCTCTGTTACAAGTATACGCTTTTTGACACCAGGTCATGTTTTGCATGTCTAATGCCTTTTTTTGGTTTTTTTATCATTTTCCCCCCTTCTTGCTTGGCATGGTCTTTTTTAATAATAAAATAATAATGCTTATATACCGCATAATCTTCAGGGCTCACAAATTTTTCCCCCCCCGTCCCGCAAAACAAGGGGTCCCAGGGACTCCTTCATTTACAGTATAGAGGGTCCTAGAGGAGGGATATAGAGGGTCCCAGTGGCATTGCAAATGCTAATAAAAAGAATTGTTTCTAGTGCATCCCTGCACATTCTTTTAGAGGGTCCTTTAGAATTTTAGTGCTTCATAGACCCCCCAATGGGGGTCCCTGGGAGCCCTGGATCTTGCTAAGCAACTCGATGCACTTTTCACTCACCATTCGTACAAACATTTCTAACAGACTGGTTCACGTATCCTCCACCATATATCTGTATGAAAATGAATACATTAGAGAATACTTTTTTTTTTACTTAGTTTTTTACTTATTTATGTATCTTCTTGTACACATGATTATTATGCATGTGTGGGCTTGTGCGTGTGCGCCCGCGTGTGTGTGTCATTTAAAAAAATTCTTTTATTGTACTGTACTTGCTGTTTTTATGTTATATTTTGTCAAGCGCTGTGAGGATGACTTTGCCATCGAACAGCGCTATATAACAAGCTTCATTTATTATCATTATCCTTGTCATCCGCAACCACAGTTTTATAAAATAAAACATTTCTGCCAATTTTGATAGCAGATTAGCAAACATCGCCAATTTAGTTCCTTGTATCATGGATTGTGTGCCATTTTTGCATTAACAAAGCGGAAACAGCACACCAACAAATCTTTGTAGGATTGAGAGGAATGTTTTACTTTCAAAAAAAACCCAATAATCAATCAATCAATATTTGTATTTGTCCATTTTTAACAGGAAAATTCTTTTGGCATTAAGCGGATAAAACAATCAAACAAAACAACACAGTGAAAGACAGGGAGCATAGTGTGTAGAAAAGCCAAAAAATAAAATATGCGACTGTTTTAACCATCGTGCGCACATACAATTTTGTCACCGACACACGCCCATACATCGGGCCACACACCATGTCTAGGCACTACAATGGGGAGTTTATATTGTGAGAAAACACACACCAAATAAATGAAGTTCTGTAAATTCATAACATGAGAATTATCCATGGCCAACAGCTTGGGCACAGTAGTTTTTAGCCCGGTAAAATCACACACACACACACACACACACACACACTTGCTGCTTTAGAAGAAAAAAAATGGGAGAGGGACCTTGCTACTTTAGAAAAAAAAGATAAATTTATTTAAGGGCAAAGGCTGTGTCCCATGCCCCATAAAGGTCCTCACGTTGAGTGACAAAAATAAAAGAAGAAAAAAAAAGGAGAAAAGATTGAATACATGACAACAGACAGTTCACCTTGTTGAGCTTTAGCTGATACATAAGCTGCTAATCATTTGCGCTTAAACAGGCTCTAGATTTAAAGGGCGGAGTTCTTGCAGAGAAGGAGACCGAATGGGCTTCTAAGCACTAGAATATGATTTGATTGGGCAAACAGTGTCAGCAAAGTGAGAGCAAAGCAAAGCACGCTGGGGCGTAGACCATTGTTAAAG
>CM065702.1:14567224-14613462 GCA_017654935.2 Phymorhynchus buccinoides | reverse complement strand
GGTTCTGTTACATTTGCGGCAAGCAAAGGGTTCTTCCTTTGGAGCAGGCTCTTTCAAATCAGAAGACGAACCAGTCTCCCTGGCATCATCCGAGGTACTTTCAGTTTTCAGAAATTCTCCATCAGTACTTTCTTGGCTTAGGTACGAATCTTGTTGCCCATCATCAGAGATTTTATCCCTGCCTTTCTGACTTTTCTTTCCTGTGGCGTCCCATTTTGTGAGGCTCACCATCAGTTCTTTGTCACCTTGAAACTCCTTTGGCACTTGTAGACGGCTGCTATTTCTGACACTTTTGATTCCAGAACTGCCTTTCTTCGTTCGTTTCCTTGGTGACCATTTTGCTCTGGTTGTCTTTGATTTCTTCTTCTCTTCACCCTCAAAGGAGGAATCATGCTCATCCACCCGACCCTTTTTAACCCTGCTTCTTCGGCGCGCAGTGGAATTAGCCTGAGATCGTTTTTCAACACTATCATGGAAAGCTGGACCGCACTCAAAGAATTTGCTTGTCTCTGGTTCAGATTTGATATGATCCTCTACCTCCATGAGCAAACATGTGTCCTCAGGTTCACTCATGTCCAAAACATTTGTCGCTTCCGCAAGGACCTGCATTTTTCCATCACCAGCTTCATTCAATCTCTTATCATCATTTCCTATAAACGCTCCAGTCCCACCACGTCCTGCGCTGTCTTTCATTCCGTGCATTAAGGTTCCCTTGGCTTCCAGCTCCAGAAAGAGCTCCACTTCTTGATGGAAGGTAGTGAGGTCAGACGAATCTTCGGTGAACGAACAATCCGGTTGGGCGGTAATTGCTCGTTTCTTTATTAGGAACGTTTTCAGTGTAGGTTTTGCCGGCGTCGCGAGCTCCACAGCCCCCTGCAAAACGGACCCACCCTGCAGAAGCTGAGTGTCCCCTGACCGCACAACTGTTGGTTCCTGAGAGGAGAGAGGTGGCTGCAGGGCCAAGGTTTCGGGAGACCCATCCTCAGTTATGTTGTGCGCTGCCGTCTTGTCAAGAGCCAGGGAAGGCAGATGACCCATACTACAGCTGGTGCAGAAGTACGCCAAAGGGGAGTGGCAATGGGAGCACTTCAGTCCAGAGTCGCCATGCTCTTTGCCTTTGTTACGGTTGTACCTGAAACAAAACCAAGCAAAACTAGAGCGCTAAGACGCTATATCATCAGCCGCGTGGCACATTTTCTCCTCCTGTGACCTTTGACCTTCATTTTTGAACTTTGCCTAGATATCCCAAGTACCTATGTGCATGCAAAATTTGAGCCTCCTAGGTCCCCCCCCCCCCCTTAATATCTACTAATGTCCCATATGTGTCTGTTCCAGACCAGAGGACGTTAAGCAGAATTTCATCATTTGCTTTGCTACATCTGAATTCTCATATGGGTCTAGGCCACTTCCCCCTGGACATTTGCCCCCGGACACTTACCCCCCCCCAGTCCATTTGCCCCCCGGTCACTTTCCTCCTGGAACTTTTGCCCCCCATTCCTGGTGGACATTCCCCCCCCTGGACATCCCCCGGCCCTCCCCTGTATGTACGTGTGTGTGTGTTTGCGTGTGTGCTTGTGTGTGTGTGTGTGTGTGTGTGTGTGTGTGTGATCTGTCTATGTCTCTGTCTACCTGTCCGTTTGTCTGTCTCTCACTCTCTCTCTTTCTTGCCCCCGAGTGTGTGTGTGCGCATCAGAGCTTAATCTAGGATTTCTGAAAAAGGGGGGCAGTCCCCCCCTCATATCAAAAAAAGGGGGGCACTCCCCCCTATCCAACCCCACATCACATACATAAGAACCAGTACCTCCCCCACCCTTGTACACAGACTTTAACACCTCGGCCACTTTTTCAACCAGTCATTTTGGAACCGATGTTCCTTTGCACTGCCACTGTTGTCATTCTTTTCCGACGTTTTAGATGTAGAAGCCTTTTATTCGAGGTCTTCACACTCGCTTGGAACAGGTTTTTTTTTTCCACTTTGCCTCCGCGAAAATCAAAATCAAACAGGGTCCCTGCCCGCTTCATTTTGAAGAACATTCAAGATGGCAGCCGAAACTTTCGCAACTTCCTGTCGGTAGAACGAGAAGAACGCGATTGGTTGATTAACACTTGTCAAGAACCAATGAAATGTCGAGAAATTCTTCACTCCTGCTCGATACTTTCAGTTTGTCCAGACAACGGGTTTAGCAGACGACGAAGGTCTTCCCGCATCGATCGGTAAAAACTGCGGGCTGTTCTGCAAATGTGCGGGACTCAGCCCACTCCCAGACCTGCCTACTTGGAGTTTTCCCAATCAGTAGCCCAGCCATCAATTTTCAGTAGCATGGCAAAAATTTTCGTAGCATCCACAAACGACTGCAATCGGCTTGTTCTCTTCCTGAGCCGAAATGCACTGCTTCTATGTTTCGCCGATTGAACGTGTTGACGGCAATCGTCTCTACCGCCATGGTTCACAGAGAAGTCCGCATGGCAGAGGTTGCACTGCAGCGAGCATGGTTCGCACCGAGTCAACTTCTGACGATGCAAGGCCACTCCTCCGTGTAAAATATTTTGAACTTGTGCGGCAGGCCGATGTTTTTTCTTAGAACAAGATGGTGTGCCAGATGAGTTTCGTTTTCTGGTTTGGGTTCGTTTTTCTTCGTTTGAAACATCTCCCGAATCGCTACTGCTGCTGGAGTCCGCCATTTTTTTCAGAGAAAAGTAATAAGAACGCATGCGCAGTCACTTTGATAAAAACGGAAGTGACTAGGTTATCGCGCGTGACACGGCGTCTGCTCTTAGAAACAGACAAAACCGGGAACGGCATTATACTTAAAGCAAAAATAAAATGCGGCGGCAATTTGGTTTTTTCCGTAGCAACGTTAAGGTTGCCGTAGCTCCGTAGCAAAGCTTAATTTTTCGTAGCTGCTACGGCCAAATCGTAGCAGTAGGCAGGTCTGCACTCCCCACGCCGATTATCGCGGGAAGGAACAAAATTCGGGGGATTTTACCAATCCTGCGCTCTAGATTAAGCTCTGGCGCATGCGTGTGTACGTATGTCTGTGCACACACACACACTCAGGGGGCAAGAGAGACATAGACGTAGGCCACACATACACAGACATTCACGGGGGTGGGTGGGTGGGGTTGGGGAGGTCCAGGGGGGAAATGTCCGCCAGGAACGGGAGGCAAGTGTCCGGGGGGCAAAAGTACCAGGGGACAAGTGACCGGGGGGCAAATGGACTGGGGGGCAAATGGCCGGGGAGCAAATGGCAGGGGGGAAGTGTCCGGGGGGGAGTGGTCTAATACCTTCTGATATATCAGGCCCAAAAAAATTATCTTGACAGAATAAGAAGTACAGTTATGCCCCTTTAAAATTAATCTCTTCTTTAACAATGGTCTACGCCCCAGCGTGCTTTGCTTTGCTCTCACTTTGCTGACACTGTTTGCCCAATCAAATCATATTCTAGTGCTTAGAAGCCCATTCGGTCTCCTTCTCTGCAAGAACTCCGCCCTTTAAATCTAGAGCCTGTTTAAGCGCAAATGATTAGCAGCTTATGTATCAGCTAAAGCTCAACAAGGTGAACTGTCTGTTGTCATGTATTCAATCTTTTCTCCTTTTTTTTTCTTCTTTTATTTTTGTCACTCAACGTGAGGACCTTTATGGGGCATGGGACACAGCCTTTGCCCTTAAATAAATTTATCTTTTTTTTCTAAAGTAGCAAGGTCCCTCTCCCATTTTTTTTCTTCTAAAGCAGCAAGTGTGTGTGTGTGTGTGTGTGTGTGATTTTACCGGTCTAAAACTACTGTGCCCAAGCTGTGGCCATGGATAATCTCATGTTATGAATTTACAGAACTTCATTTATTTGGTGTGTGTTTTCTCACAATAAACTCCCCATGTAGTGCCTAGACATGGGTGTGGGTGTGGGCGTGTGTGACCAAAATTGTATGTGCGCACGATGGTTAAAACAGTCGCATATTTTATTTTTTGGCTTTTCTACATACTATGTCCCTGTCTTTATTGTGTTGTTTTGTTGATTGTTTTATCGCTGCAAAAAGAATTTCCTGTAAAATGGACAATACAAATATTGATTGATTGATTGATTGGGTGAAAGTAAAACATTCTCTCAATCCTGAAAGAGATTTTGGTGTGCTGTTCCGCTTTTTAAATGCAAAATGGCACACAATCCATGATACAAGGAACTAAATTGGCGATGTTTGCTAATCTGCTATCAAAATTGGCAGAAATGTTTTATTTTATAAAACTGTGGTTGCGGATGACAGGATAATGATAATAAATGAAGCTTGTTATATAGCGCTGTTCGATGGCAAAGTCATCCTCACAGCGCTTGACAAAATATAACATAAAAACAGCAAGTACAGTACAATAAAAGAATTTTTTTAAATGACACACACACGCGGGCGCACACGCACAAGCCCACACATGCATAATAATCATGTGTACAAGAAGATACATAAATAAGTAAAAAACTAAGTAAAAAAAAAAGTATTCTCTAATGTATTCATTTTCATACAGATATATGGTGAGGATACGTGAACCAGTCTATTAGAAATGTTTGTACAAAAGGTGAGTGAAAAGTGCATCGAGTTGCTTAGCAAGATCAGGGCTCCCAGGGACCCCCATTTGGGGGTCTATGAAGCACTAAAATTCTCAAGGACCCTCTAAAAGAATGTGCAGGGATGCACTAGAAACATTCTTTATAGCATTTGCAATGCCACTGGGACCCTCTATCCCGCCTCTAGGACCCTCTATACTGTAAATGAAGGAGTCCCTGGGACCCCTTAATTTGCGGGACGATTGTGAGCCCTGAAGATTATGCGGTATATAAGCATTATTATTTTATTATTAAAAAAGACCATGCCAAGCAAGAAGGGGGGAAAATGATAAAAAAACCAAAAAAAGGCATTAGACATGCAAAACATGACCTGGTGTCAAAAAGCGTATACTTGTAACAGAGGCAGTTGGGATAGGGGTGCGTATCACGCACTATGAAGAGACAAAGAACTTTCGAAAGAGATGGCCAAGCCTGAAGACCGTTTCTATCAACTTTTCCTGTCCTGATTGCAGGAGCACTCCTAAACTACTTTCACCCATGCCTGGAAGTCTAAAAGTAAAGATGTGCCACCCCCCCCTGCATTTCTCGGTTAATTCTATTTTTCCGTTTTTGCTTTCTTACAAATACAATTTTAGACTTTTTTAGCTACACCTTTTTGGAATACTAACCCTATCCCTAACCCTATTCTATGTACTCCAGTACACCGTTTTGTCACAGAGTGGTTCGTTGTTTTTTCAAGTTATTTAGGGCTAGGGTTAGGGTTAATTCCAAAAAGACAATTTGGTGATTCTGTTCCTCAAATACAGCTTTATGGTGGTAGAAAGGCAAAAACGGAAAAGGCCTTAGAAATGTGGGATGGCACACCTTAACCTTTACCCTGGAACTCTATATAGCACTTTTAGCAGACAAGGACCCTTTCTGAAAACAATGACTTAAGTACAGTACACTAATTCCCCTCATTCTAGCTCCTTTCAGTTTTCCACAGAGAGCTATTTGTTTCAAAAACAGAGGCAAATATTCTTATCATTGATTTTGGTTAAGAATAGGAAAAGGCCTTACAAGTCCACCATAAAACAATCAGAGCTTAATCTAGGATTTCTGTCTCAATCTTCGTCAGCCACGGCCACTTTTTCAACCAGTCATTTTGGAACCGATGTTCCTTTGCACTGCCACTGTTGTCATTCTTTTCTGACGTTTTAGATGTAGAAGCCTTTTATTCGAGGTCTTTACACTCGCTTGGAACAGGATTTTTTTTTCACTTTGCCTCCGCGAAAATCAAAATCAAACAGGGTCCCTGCCCGCTTCATTTTGAAGAACATTCAAGATGGCGGCTGAAACTCTCGCAACTTCCTGTCGGTAGAACGAGAAGAACGCGATTGGTTGATTAACACTAACATTTTGTCAAGAACCAATGAAATGTCGAGAAATCCTTCACTCCCGCTCGATACTTTCAGTTTGTCCAGACGACGGGTTTAGCAGACGACGAAGGTCTTCCCGCATCGATCGGTAAAAACTGTGGGCTGTTCTGCAAATGTGCGGGACTCGGCCCGCTCTCCGCACCGATTATCGCGGGAAAGAACAAAATTTCGGGGGATTTTACCAATCCCGCGCTCTAGATTAAGCTCTGACAATGTAAGCCTAATGGATAAAACACATTAAATTGGTTTATGCTGGTGATGAGTGCTAACAAAAGTCATGAACTGAAAGGAGCTGAGAAAAGCTACTGTGCTTACAAAGCAACCATAAACTTGGCAATGTCTGAGTCGGTGGACAGGTTCTCTGCTTCCCCAATGGCACGCCAGCTGCTGAAGACGTTTTCCTCGAAGCAAGTCGTTTTGTAAACTTCGGACCCCATGGCGCCATCAAACACTCACCACCAGGGCCTCAATGACACAGGAACACTGGAACCTTGAAGAGCGAGCAATCTCTGAAAGAAGAAGCAGAATCAATTTGTCAATGCTTTTTGGACTAATAGACGCATTGTGTTAGAAGACAAACCCAACAAATGCTACATTAAATTCTGATTTTTGTTATTACGTAGTATCATTTCCCATTACATTATCAGTCATATTAGGAGAATGAAGCAGAATCAATTTGCCAATGCTTTCTGGACTAGTACAGTAATAGATGCATTGTGTTAGAAGACAAACCCAACAAATGGTACATTTATAAAATTTTGATTTTTGTTATTATGCAGTATCATTTCCCATTACATTATCAGTCATGTTAGGTGCAGATGTCTCAGTCTGTAGAAAATAAAGTCCATCATTATACCATATTTTTTCTGATTCTTCTTCCCCAGATTGAGACCCATGCATCTTATAAAATAGTAAGAAAATATAATAACAAAATCTGAATTTTGTGTAAAATTTGGGGTGTGTGCCTTTTAATATACTTATACAGTTATAGTCAGAAAAATATGGTACTCTATATTTGTATAAGATACAATAGAAATACTGTCATTATTAATTAGGAAAAATAAAGACATTTGTGGCATTAAGCTTTTAAACAATATTGAAATACTTTTGTCTCAGTTTGCAGATGACACAACAGTTTATTTAGATGGGTCCAAAAGGTCATTTGAGCAGTGTATGTACTGTTTGGAATATTTTGCCAGTATATCAGGACTTAAAATAAATATTGATAAAACGCAAGTAGTGTGGATTGGTAGCAGGAAAAACTCCAGACTCAGATACATGCCAGACAGACAATTAGATTGGAACCCACCAGTATTTAAGGTTCTTGGAATATTTTTTTCAACAAATATTAATGAAATAGTTTCATTAAACTATGATAATAAAATACATTAAATTAGAAAGTTATTGTCTTCTTGGTCTAGGCGACAACTAACTCCCCTAGGTAACATAACAGTGATTAAAACTTTGGCCCTATCCAAGCTTGTTCATTTATTTACTAATTTACCAGACCCCTCCATAATTGCTTTTACAGATTTTTGTGGAATGGGGAAAATAGCAAGATAAATAAAAGACTTGTGTGCTCTTCTTATGAGAAGGGAGGTTTGAAAATGGTTAATGTTTATAATTTTTTTATCAGCTATGAAAATATGGTTAAAAAGAACTGTTTGTTCAGAAGAGAACTTGTATTGTAAAATGTTGATATGTATTTGTCCTAAGATGGAAAAAATAACACATTTTGGTAGCAACTATGTCACAGAAGTAATGAGAGCTTGTGACAACTTGTTTTGGTTAGATGTATTAAAACACTATACAATAATGTATGAAAAATGCATGCCTACAAAATCACAAGATTTTCTTGCTGAAAGTATTCACTTCAATAACAATATTATTAGGGATAGGCAAACAGTATATTTAAGAGAATGGTCAGAAAATGACATTAACACCATTAAAGATCTTGTTGACACAGAAGGGAATTTTCTAACTTTTAATAGCTTTAGAAATTCATATCCTATGGTTATAACGAACTTTCTGGTATACAGTGGCATAGTTAGAGCTGTGACTAAGTATAGAGAATCCCTGGAGATAGAATTGTGTAATAACTCAGCTAATGAATATTCTAAAGTTTGGAGTTTAATTAAATTTACACCTACTAAAATGATATACCAGAGTATAACAGATTGTGATACCACACCACCCAGTGTTAGAAAGTGGCAACAGCGATATCCACAGGCAGTCTTGAAATGGGAAAAAATATTCATAAAACATTTCAAAACAACTACTGATTGTCAACTGCGGTGGTTTCAGTTGAGAGTATTACATAGACTCCTGCCCACTGAAAGATACTTGTTTTTATGTAAAATTTCAAATTCTCAAACATGTACTTTTTGTGGCATAGAAGATGAAACTTTAGTCCACCTTTTCTGGACTTGTAACCATGCTCAGGTTTTTTGGACAAACTTTATTTCTTGGATTCATAACGTTTGTAACCATACACAGAATTTTAGTATTTCAGAAACTCTAGTTTTGCTAGGATGGAAACAAAACCAAAAAACAGATAGTCATGGATCTGATCATACTATTGGCTAAATTTTATATATTTAAATGTAAGCTAAATAAAGCAATCCCATGTTTGACAGCCTTTAAAAAGTATCTGAAAAGTCGCTACTGGGTGGAATTGTCTTGTCATTCAATGGAAGGGACTATGGACACATTTACATATAATTGGAACGCTTACAAACCTCTGATTGATAGCTGAGTGAAAAAAGTAATGTAGTACAATAAATTTATATTGATTTGTGGGCTTGTATTGTTATAACATACTTTCTTTTATTTGTTTGTTCTTTAAAGAGATGAATTTGGCTTGATTAGAGAATGGAAATTATAAACTTTTGTTCTTACCACATAAAAAACAAACAAATTTGATTGTGTCCGACACCCTGAAGAGACCTCTTTTTGGTATGTATACAGGCAGTAGAAGCGAACATTTACATGAATAGGAGAGAGAGAGAGGGAGGGGGGGAGAGAGAGAGAGGGAGAAAGAGAGAGAGAAAGTTTATGTACCTTCCCGAATGTGTATTTCTACTTGTGAGTGTACGTATTTTCTATGTATATTTGTAGTAATGTTGTGTTACATGATTTATGTTTGCTTGTTTGTTTAAAAATGGAAAAAAACACCTCTTGGTAATCACTACTTATTATTATATAAAATGTCCAACCTTCTCATTTCAACATGATTACAAACTCAGTCACTCACTCATTCACTCTATCAAATCAGTAACACAAAGAAACACTTTATATTTCAAATGCAATTTATTGTTTGACTGATTGATGCACTTTTATATATGTTATGTTATCCATATATACTTAATATATACTTAATATTGAAAATGCATATTGATGGATGGGTGGGTGAGAGAACGAAGGAATTGTGGAGTTGAAGGAAGAGAGAGGGAAATAAAATATGTTATAACAAGATACAATAGTTTACTAATTTGCTTCACTTTGCTGGCATGAGGGCATCACATTTCATGAGGCAGCTTTGCAGTATGTGGTTCTGGTTTGGGCTGTTCTACGTTGAACTTGAAGGAACCTATTTAAACTTAAAGGTTATTTACTTAACGGAATGGGAGAGCGCATTGAGAGTTGACTTAATAAATAGATTTACTGCCTGGATGTTAAAGACAGTCTGCCCTAGTTGAGTTTTCTTTGTTTTGTTTTTCCCGAATACCTTTATTTCGCAATATCTAGGCTGGATGATGGATCAGTCTGGCTAGCATAGACCATAGTGCTCACCGGGGATGAACCCCAGACTTTGTTCATTATGTCAAGGACTGTCTGTGTAGGTGGTATGTTGGAATCGTCAATCACTGAATCAGTCGGATGTAGTGTTCTACTGTGTCGTTGAGATCTTTATGGAGTGTGTTGGAGAGTACAGTTCTACTACGTCAGTGATCACTATACTAAAGTCATGTCGGGGAAAGGGCCGTGTTGGAGGTTCCAGTCATTGATATTATGAGAATTTAGAGGAAATGGGTCGAATCTTGAATGTAACTGAGGAGAGATGCAACCGTGTCCTGTAGCCAGTGGTCTACTAGAGCAGAGTTTGTCTGTTGGCCCTCCCACCCCTGAAACAATACGTCTACCTGGAGATTGTTGTAGGTACTTGTAGATTTTCTTCTTCTTCTTCTTCAGTACATCATTCTCTACATGTCCCTGTTGTCGCATGAAAAAAGGTAGCTCGTTAAAAAAAAGTAGCTCGCTACCTATGACTATGAGTCTGTATTTGCGGCATTTTGCGACATTGAGCATGAACCACAAATTTCACTTTTTTCTAGGGTTACCGGTTAGGGATAGGGTTAGGGTTAGGTAAATGGTTAAAGTAAAGAAAGAGTGAAATTTGTGGTTGTCGCAAATACAGACTCTCATAGTACTTGTTTAAACGTGCTACCTTTTTTCATACGACAGTTGTCACTAGTGTGACAGTGTCAGTCAGCAATTGCCGGTTACAGGTGGTAGGAACGACGGAATTAGGTCAAGCCGCAGCGATTTTTCTGGTTGAAAATCCGAACCGCGATTTTGGCTATGTGCCAAACGGTCACTTCCTTTGCTTGTTTTTATTGGTGGTTATTCTTGGCGCTGACCATCCGAGTTTCTTTCTTTCGGGAAGCAGACACCTACTCTGTCATTCGGGAACGATCTTTTTTTACGCTAAGACGGCCGATCGCGAGAGACAAGCGATCCAATATTTGGGTCCAATTCATTCGTTTATCATTTCTGAACGGTAATTATATAATTCTTTAAAACAAATGCTTAGTTACATTTAATTATTTTTCTACAAGTACACCAAATTTGGTGCATCTAGAATAAATCTCAATGCTGCTCAAGGTCTCCACAAGTCGGGAGGTGTTACGTCGAAGACTGTCGGACATGTTTTCTGTCACGCGCATGTTGATGTTGCGATCTTGTGAGTCGCACAAAAAGCTTAGGCCTAATCTGTCTAATATTTGGGGTTGATGTTTCCCCTTTGAATAAGCTTTATTTTGGTACCAATGTTTTGTTTATTGGTAAAAAAAAGAAAAAGTTATGGCTGTTTTATTCATCCAAACCTTGATACGGTAAGGGCCGGTAATCTTGATCAACTTTTTCTTATATAGCTCATGTAAAAAAAAGCTAACATTTTAAAACGTCGTAACTTTCTCAATTTTCGACCGATTTTGATAATTTGGGTATCATTTTAAAGGTCTTGTCGGGCTCTTTCCAATGACATAAATTTCATTAGGATTTGACAAAAAGTACACATTTTTTTAAAATTTTATAACCACCCTATATGAGGTGGACATTCACATTGGCAGAAGTAATATTTTTGATATAAATATTAATATAGACATCTCACAACTGGACATCACATTCATATTTGCTTACTGTGGGGAAATATGCAAACTGTTTAGTTAATTACCCTCTCAATCATGTTCCAGTTAGACTAAACGGGCCGTGCATTATGCTGACAGGTGGGTGTGACAGCCATTTTGATCTTACATACATATTCTGACCAATGGTAGAAGGCTTTGGCAGCTAAACTTTTCTTTCAAACCGAAGTTGTGTGCAATAAATGAATAACTTTATTGTAAGTAAAACTTGTTGTAAGGTTATTTAAATTGAAAAAAGTTAACATATACAAAACAATGAAATTATGAAGAAGAAAAAATACTTTTTTTTATATACGTAAATGTCAACAGGCTAGAAAACGAAGAGTCAATTCTGGTCCCAAGCCACAGCTACGGATTATGGTAATAGAATTTAGTCTGGACAAAATCGTGATGCAGCCACACACAATGAGAGACTTAGTGCGATTTTTCTCACGCCAGAGGGCATGACGCTCGTGTGGGGCTAATCCTCTCTATATTATTAGTTGGGGATAAAGAAAGAGAGAGAGACAGTGAGTGGTCCTACCATCACTCTCTCTCTCACTACTGACGCCCAAGTAAGAAAATCGCGTGATAAGCCCCTAGTGCATTGACTGCCCTCTGGCGTGAAAAATATCGCCATAGGTTGACCATTACATCCCTTTTTAATTTAGTCTCCCCAGAGAGTTTGTATATTTATTCTCAAGCGTCTGTGGTCTCCCTAAGAATGCTTAAAAAAGCTTCAAAGGACAGTAACTTTGGATAAATTCTAGGCAATCATTTTTGATTTGTTAATATGTTTCGACTCGCTTCAAGAAATCTAATGACACACACACTGACGCACACACGCACACACGCGCGCACCCCCCTCCCCCCCCCTCCCACCTGTTTAACCTGTGTCTATTCACATACTTTTTAGATCGAGCAGATAACTTTACAGAAGGTCGCAGCAAGGCTGGTCTTCTTCTTCTTCTAATATAGTTGTCAAGGTCAGTTCTGACCATTATTACTGACAACTGAAAAGGGCGAAGAGGTCGACCTTCTTCTAATATAGTTGTCAAGGTCAGTTCTGACCATTATTACTGCAACTGAAAAGGGCGAAGAGGTCGAAGAGAGAGAAAAAGAAAAGAAAAGAAGGTGGTCAGTCAAGTCAAGTCAAAATCATCTTTATTGAAGGTTAAAAAATAAGATGACACTACTGAAAGCTTTTTTTTTATCCTGCCCTCACAGTCGTACGTTTAGTTGTGGTGGGGTTTTTTTGTGTTTTTAAAAATTCAGTTCTGGCCAATATTAGTACTACTGTCGTGTTTCCTCGATCTCTACAACGTTTTAGTTTTTTTTTATCCCTTTTGTTCAATTTAAGCGACTGCATGTTTTATAATTTCATATCACATGTGAAGGGTCTGGAGGTAGGCTATTAGGTATGTAACCTGACCTGACCTGAATATTTAGCCTAATTAACATGTCCATTCTCCTGCTTTTTTCTTCCTCCCCAAGAAATCCGTACAAAGATTTTCTCCAGCCGAAGACTGACGGACATGCTGAGCCTAACTATTTCTTAGTCAGGCGCATAACGGCAGCATGACGCATCAGCGCTCATAATTGACAGGACACTGTCTGCATGAGCGATAGTCGGAAGAAGAAGAAGAAGATCGAAGCGCACTATAAGAATTCACTAAAGCAATTATCAAACTGTACTGAACATATGGCGCACCGAATGACCAAAACTCTATCTAGCAGTTCGACAGAGTTTAAGACCCCTATCGAACTGTTAGATATAGTTTCTAAACAGTTTATAAACTATAGCTAGCAGTTAGATAGAGTTTCAAAACTCTGTCGAGCAGCTAGATAGGGTTTTCAAACTCTATCGAACTGATAGATACAGTTTCGAAACTCTATCGAACAGCTAGATAGAGTTTTGTATCTTTGGCGAGCCATATGAACACTGACTTTTCTTTGTTGATTGCTCAGCCAGTTCCCTAGCTGTCATATGAGCGCAGATGCGTCATTCTGCTGCCGTTTGCCACTGACACGTCTTCGGCTGGATAAAATTTGTTGTAAGAGTTTCTAGAACAGAGGCAGGAGAATGGACCATGCAATAGCGCAGAAAGATAGGGGAAGACGGGGTAAAAAGCGCATGGGCGGGTAAGAAGCCCACCCCAATTATCTCATGAAATGAAGCAAATTTCAGTCTCATTTTGCCCATGAGACGAGCGTTAATGTCTAGCATTCGTCTCATGGGCAACTTTGACTGAAATTTTCTTTATTTCATGAGATAATTGGGGTGGGCTTCTTACCCGCCCATGCGCTTTTTACCCCGTCTTCCCTTAGTAGATGACTGTAAGCAAAGGGAAAAGGCAGAGTCAAAGACAATGACAGATTAGAGGAAGATACAATCACAGAACTTCCAGAAGGTGGGGAACTATTTGTGCAAAAGACCCCCCTCCCTTGTATCCCTACAGGTGAATGGATTAATTGGCTATGTAAATTTGATAGCACACAGCACACAGTATTGATATTACATAGGCTAGTGTATTTATTGATTGAACATAGAAGTTTTTATTCCTTTTGGTTGGTTGGCGTTGCTTAGAATAATCAATATGTTAATGTATTTGATAGTGGCTTATTTCGTATGTCACATGTGTTGCCTGGAAATGTAAAGCTTGCGTTTACCAAAACATTTTTTTGGGTGTTGGCTGATTGTTGGTGTGTGTAGCCTATGTGTGTGTGTGTGTGTGTGTGTGTGTGTGTGTGTGTGTGTGTGTGTGTGTGTGTGTGTGTGTGTATGTGTGTGTGTGTGTGTGTGTGTGTGTGTGTGTGTTGTGTGTTTGTGTGTGTGTGTGTCAGTGTGTGTGTGTGTATGTGTGTGTGTGTGTGTGTGTGTGTGTGTGTGTGTGTGTGTGTGTGTGTGTGTGTGTGTGTGTGTGTGTGTGTGTGTGTGTGTGTGTGAGTGCGTGCGTATCAATGTTCTGCATGTTTTGTTTGAGGGCCAGATGCAAAAAAGCCCATTGTGAGCTTACTTTTTTTCCTTCAATAAAAAACAACTTTCGTTCGTTCGCTCTCTCTCTCTCTCTCTCTCTCTCTCTCTCTCTCTCTCTCTCTCTCTCTCTCTCTCTCTCTCTCTCTCTCTCTCTCTCTCTCTCGCTCTCTCAATCGTCTCGATTTTGGATTGTTGCATATAACTTTGTGGTGCATTACCCGACTTACCCTATTGGTAACTTACATGTTATTGTTGGTTGGTCAGTCTAACAGTTATTCTTTAGTGTAAATTTACTTTTCTCTAGTGTAATCTATCTATCTATGTAAGATGTTTTATTTTATATTTCTTTAAAAAAATCTTATAAATTGATTTAGTCGCCAGTTAGGCTTTATATTCTTTAGTTCATGGTTTGTGCTTCCTTGGCATCAATCGGAGCATTGTTTGCTAATGTCAATAAAATTCATTTTTCAATTTCAATTTCAACTCTCAACTCTCTCTCTCTCTCTCTCTCTCTCTCTCTCTCTCTCTCTCTCTCTCTCTCTCTCTCTCTCTCTCTCTCTCTCTCTCTCTCTCTCTCTCTCTCTCTCTCTCTGTCAGCCTCTCTCTCTCTCTTCTTCTCTCTGTGTCTCTGTCTCTATCTCTGTCAGTCAGTCAGTCTGTCTGTCTGTCTCATCCTTCCTAAGTGTCTTTGAGAAAGATAGGGGGCTATCCCCCCTCTGTTCCAATACTCTAATTATTGGGACCCATCTCTTTGATGGTGCTTTCGGGTAATGTTTGTTATGTTATGTTATGATAAAAGATAAGTAAAGCGTTACGGTTACTAATGTACTTTTGACTTTGTAATATTTAAAAAGGTTTTAAAATAGAGACCGAACGATGAGTGGCAGAGAGCTTCCGCCAGAAAGACCATAGGGGCCCACCCCTCCGTACTATTTGAAAACATGATTAGTCCCCGAGCCGAAGGTTCGGGGAGCTATTGTTTTTGTCTGGTCCGTCCGGTGTCTGTCCGGCGTGCCTCCGTCCGTCCGGCTATTCGTCCGTTTTTCTCAAAAACTATTCAGTCTATCATCATCAAATTTGGTATACTAGCCTGCCAAGATGCAAGCTATCCACTGATGTATTTAGTTTTACATTAAGGTCAAGGTCGCGCCAGTTACGGGGTTCAAACCCCGAAACACATAATCGCTAATATCTCGCGAAGTTTTGCATGTATTTTAATGCAGTTTTTTTCCCCACAACATTTCTTGATGAATGGTCTATAACACAGTTGTCATGAATTTTTCTGTGCACGCGTGTGCGCATGATCGCGCGCGCTCAAATCACGGGTCCGAACCCCAAGGCTATATATAAAAAAAACTATTCAGTTACGTGCTGTTTTGATGCGTTTTTATGTATGTGTACAGCGGCCGACACATTCCGATTTCGGAGTAGCTCGGCGATGCTGCGAGGGGACTTTGCAGCCCCTCGGCGTTGCAGTTGTTGATTTTGTAAATGTAATTTTAGTCGTTTCTAATCTACGTAATAGTGGTTCTAATTCCGTAATGACGGTTGTACAGGAATCGAATAGATGGTCGATATTAAGAGTTTTCCCACATTCGCATATAGTTTCCACGAATTGAAGAATAGGCTAAAATAATATGACGTGAGAAGGCGAAATTTAAAAAAAAGTCGATTTGGGAAAAGGTTAGTTGCCTTGAATGCAGGAAAAAGGATTATGTGGTAAGGGTATGGGGTAAGGAGGAAGTTGATGAGGAATTGGGGGTGATGATGAGCACACACCATGCAGACCAGGAACATATAGAGGAAAACCAGACAGTTGTTTGATTTTGTTTATTTACTAGGAAACATAGCTAAGAAAGACTAAGAAAGACAGTGCAGCAAATAAGATCATGATCTAGGAGCAGGGAGAGTGCTCAGACATTGCAGGCTGATGACCACACCGGCGTATCACGCATCACACAGTGAGTGAGTGGCTAGTTTAATAAAATCCAAAATATTGCAAATAACTTTGAAAAGTGTTGGTGTTCTTTTATGCTGAGTGCAATTATTTTGTAAGATTAATTGCTTAATGTTATGGTTTTTTTCCTTTTCAGTTTCAATAATTGTCCAGAAAATATGTATAGTACTACTGTAAAAACAAAAAACAAAAAAACAACGCACAGGCCCTGCTTTTTAGAAACAAAGTTATTTCAAATTTTAAAACAATTCGATTTGATCATTTTATGTAATATTTGTTTTTGTTTCAAAAATTATTAATCGCATTTTCATTTTGACTTTCCCAAATGGCTCATAACGTCAACAACACTGAACGTCCCAAGAGCCGAACAATCAGTGAGATGTATGCATATGTGTTCCTTTTTTGGACACTATGTGCACAGTAATCGCCTATTTGGGAATTATTCTCCTTTATTTAATTGTTTATTGTTGATTAAAAACATCAAAAGAACGTGCATGCGTTTTTGTCATTTCTACTATTCATAACTTCCTTCTTTTCCTAAATATCGGTTATAAGGAACTAAATGAAAATAACTATCTTATAACCAATGGTCGGATATAAGGAACGACGGTTATAAGGAACAAACAAAACATGTGTCCCCTCCACTCAGGTCACAATAACATCTGTATTGTTAAAAATTCGGGACTTTCCTGGTGTTGCACTGCCTCCGGGCATTGCCTCCAGGATCGTTCCCACCATCTTTATATCTACTAATGTCCCATGTGTTTCTGTATCAGACCGGAGGACGTTAAGCAAATATTTCTTCTTCTGTCCCCTCTACCTCCTTATAAACGGAGTCTACAGTATGACGTTAGCGTGGTGTATGAAGCTTTCGCTCATTCATTGACATCTGTGTGTGTACTGGAGCCCGTTTGTGTTTCACTTGATTTTCCATACTTGCTGACGTGGGTGCTGGGCCTATTAGTGTTGTTTTCTGTAGGACAAATCTGCAAACAAGTGAGTGATATTAGAGATTGAGTGAATGTTGGTATATTCAATTATGATTTCTCAAATGTAGAGTACTAGGGTTAGGGTTAGGTTATGGAGCATATTTTACCTTATTGAGGAGAGTGGGGAGAATGGTGTTGTGATTGTAAAAACTCATTTTCTTTTTTCTTCTCCATCCTTCATAGGAACAACACGAAGCTGACGAAACCTTTTCAGACAAGACGAAATAAAATCAGCAACACCGTGTTAAAAGAGCGACATTTCGATTTATTATAAAATCTTTGTCCAGCTAAAACGTTGGCCAACTGAATGTTTGAAGCAACAAATCATCCCATGTCAGGGAGACAGAAAGACAGACAAACAGAACGAGAGAGAGATAGAGAGACAGACAGACCGACCGACAGACATATAGACAGACAGACAGGCAAACAGAAACAGTTAGACCGAAAACAGAGGAAGACAGAGAGACAGACAGGCTGGTGCACAGACAGACAGACAGACAAAACAGAGAAAGAGAGAGAAAGAGAAAGAGACAAACAGACAGACAGAGGACAGAGAGACAGGGACAGATAGAGAATGAGAGAGAGAGAGAGAGAGAGAGAGAGAGAGAGAGAGAGAGAGAGAGAGAGAGAGAGAGAGAGAGAGAGAGAGAGAGAGAGAGAGACAGATCTACACAGAAACAGTCAGACAGAAACAGAGAAAGGCAGAGACAGACAGACAGAAACAAATGGAGAGAAAGAAACAGCAAGACGAACAGTCAATCACTGTGTGTGTGTGTGTGTGTGTGTGTGTGTGTGTGTGTGTGTGTGTGTGTGTGGTTGTTTTTGTTTGTGTTGTTGTTGGTGGTGGTGGTGGTGGTGGTGTGTGTTGTTTTTGTTGTTGTTGGTGGTGGTGGTGTGTGTGTGTGTTGTTGTTTTTTGGTGTGTGTGTGTGTGTGTGTGTGTGTGTGTGTGTGTGTGTGTGTGTGTGTGTGTGTGTGTGTGTGTGTGTGTGTGTGTGCAGCATGCGTGCGTGTGTATATGAGTACGTATCTGTGTATGTATTATTATTATGTATGCAAGCATGTGCATGTGCGCGCTCTCGCGCATGCGTTTTATATGGCTACGTGCGTACGTGCGTGTATGTAGGTGTTTGTATGTATGTGTTTATGCATGTGTGTGTATATATGTATGTATGTATGTATGTATTTGTTTGGGTGGCCGTTATAATAAAATTCCTTCTTAAGTCTCGGCCCTGCTGGTAGCTGATCCTGATACAAAGAAGTGACAAGTGACAAGAAGTGACAAGACCCGAGTTTGATTCCCAGCAGGGCTCTGGAGTGCACTGAAATACAGACATTGTATTGTGCTCCTATATTATAATTCAATTCCTTGTCACTTTTGTTATATTTAAAAGAAACTTGTGGCGGTGCCATAGCTGATGAGGTTTAACCGAGGCGTGGTCACCGCTACAACTATCTGTATTAATAAAAAAAAAAATCGGGACTTTACTGGTTTCGTACTGCCTCCGGGCATTGCCTCCAGTATTGTTCCCACCATATTTGTATTTACAAATGTCCCATGTGTCTGATTCAGACCAAGAGGACGTAAAACACCATTTTCGCTCGCTCACTTTTGTTATGTTTTGTTTGTCTGTACATTTTGTTATTGCACCCGTCAATATAGGCCTACACGTGTAATGTAAATTCTAATAAGCCCAATATAGGCTTTAAGCTTGTTGTTGCTCTTCTTGTGCTACACATTGTTAAAAAAATTGTCGTTGAATAAATTTGTGTAATAGAAACAAATACAAACAAGGTGAATGAAAAAAAAGAAAGAAACAATGAAAGAATAAAATAATTAATTAATTAATTAATTATCCATATCCTAAACAATACAAACGAATGATTGAATAGATAAATACATTACCAAATTAATAACATCTTGAATGAAATAATGGGAGAGAAAAAATACCTGTAAAAGAAGAAATTAAAAAAAGAAAGAAAGAAAGAAAACCAAAGAAATAAGGAATGCATCATACAGAACCTCTTTGAAGCAGAACACCGTGACATCCATACACAACTTTGAAAGTGTAGAATATAATAATAATAATAATAATAATAATAATTGTACATTTATATAGCGCTTTACCTCAGATGAGCCCAAAGCGCTTTACAATCAATTTTTCATCAACAAATAGACAACAAAAACAGCATGCAAGAATGACACCAACCAGCAACAACGCATAAACACAACAAATCAGCATCTCTCTCTCTCTCTCTCTCTCTCTCTCTCTCTCTCTCTCTCTCTCTCTCTCTCTCTCTCTCTCTCTCTCTCTCTATCTATCTATCCCTAACACACACATACACACATATTTAACAGCACCGACTCGTTCATCCCCCATTCAGTAAGCACACCGTGACATCAACTGAGCCGCACGGACTGACCACATACACCAACACATACAGAAACACCCTCACACACAACGTACGCACGCAGACAGACAAACACACAGACACACACACATGCGTCTAATATAGGTCTACTATGCAAGCAGTGGAAAGATAGAACGATCTAAAGGAAAGTGTGTATGCGTTAGAGAGATATTAATAGAATACGAATACGAATACGAATACGAATGTTTAATGAGGGTAAACGGATAAGCTCAAGCTTCTTTACACCATGCCCTCGAGGGGGAAAAGAAAAGCCAAATATCAAGAAAAGGAAAACAAAAAGAAAGTAAAAAATGCATAAAAAGAATAGAAAATAACAACAGGCATGTTCACAGTAAATTGAAGAACATGCGAAAAACATTCAAGCTCAAACGAAGAGCTCGTTCACGTACTCGCACACACACGAGACATACAGCATATCCTATAACTATACTAAAACATGCATACCTAGTCTCTCGTGGTGTGTTCGATCACACAGGTGCAAATACGCTCATGGTCCAATGATAGATGGAGTGAGAGAGAGAGAGAGAGAGAGAGAGAGAGAGAGAGAGGGGGGGGGGGGAGGGGGAAGAAGGGAAGACAGAGAGAGTGTAATGAAGTCATGTAGGTAAATTTTATTAGCCACACCTATCTGTTGAACTTTCTGGGACAGCTCTTTTCTGTGTCATAAAATTTTAAATGTAGGCCTATCACCAGCAACGCAGCCGGTATATATTTGTGAAAAAATACCGGTACAGAAACCCGTACTGGTACCCAGCTCTAGTGCCCTCAATTAGGCCTGCAATTCTCTATCTTTAAAAAAAAAATAAAAAATTATTGAACTTTTCCCCCCCATTTCACAAGAAAAAAGAAGAAAATAAGAGACAAAAAACAAATAAATACGTAAAGAAGACAAACAGACCAATCCTCTATCTTTGTTCCTCTTCTGGAATTCAGTGTATGTAGGCCTATGCATGTGCGCGCGCGCGCGTGTAACTGTGCATTTGTGTTTCCTTTTCAAGGTCCAGACTATTTTAGAACTGTTTGCAACATCAAATACGTCAAACTAAACTTGACGTCATTGGAACGCATTTGAACAAGTAAGCTTACAGGACAATCCTGCATATAAGTACTTATCGACCCTTATTTTTTTAACAGAAGGTGTGAGGATTATGATGATGGTCAGCTTATCCGAGGAGAGTTTGCGTTTTAAGGGTCGAATTATCCGAAGTGTCGATTTATCCGAGGTCGAATCAGTTATCCGAGGTGATTTTAGAGAGATAAAGAAGGCTTGTGGATGGGACCAAGCCTTAGAGTCGATTAATCCGAAGTGTCGAATTATCCGAGGTCGACTTATGCGGAGTCGACTATATTAGCAGTAGGCCTATAATTCAACACATCGTCCGTTTCTGAAGAAAAAACAACCCCAGTACCAAAAAGTATTAAACTCTACATTTTGCGCATCGGCACACTTGTCTTGCCGAAATCGTTGAAGATTAGTCCAGAAACCTGTTATCACATTGCATGAAAATAACATAATTTATGTACAATGGTTTCCCTTTCAGATTTGCAAAAAGTAAGCTTAGGGGAAGACGGGGTAAAAAGCGCATGGGCGGGTAAGAAGCCCACCCCAATTATCTCATGAAATGAAGCAAATTTCAGTCTCATTTTGCCCATGAGACGAGCGTTAATGTCTAGCATTCGTCTCATGGGCAAATTTGACTGAAATTTTCTTTATTTCATGAGATAATTGGGGTGGGCTTCTTACCCGCCCATGCGCTTTTTACCCCGTCTTCCCCTACATTTATCATTGTCAGCGATTTTCATTTTTCTCAAATAATATTTGTAGCTAAAAATTCTGTGAACTACTCTGATTTGGAACCATTTCATTTTAACCTCTTTTATTTTATGTATTTTCTTAAATATTTTCTTCCAATTCAGATTTTCTAATACTTAATTATTCCATTTTTCACAGCATTTTGGTTGAGAGTTATCTATAATATAATACGCTAAGACCCAAAGTGTACAAGAACGTAAAAACTCGGATACCGCGTAAATGTCGGACTTTTGCTTGCCATACAGTTCCAGAAGAACGAGTTGGGATGCGATTCCGCTTTGTGTGGTTCAAAATTTTGCTTTTGAAAGTTGATTTTGAAGGCAAAATGCATTGAATTTCCTTCAAATTTGGTGTCGTCTGCGTCGCCCAAGCTGTGTTGGAAATTGCCGAATCTACCTCGGAAAACACGAAGAATGCCGAACCTCTCTCTCTCTCTCTCTCTCTCTCTCTCCTTCTCGCTCGCGCACAACGACGACAGGTTTTGATATCAGAGGGGGTCAAATCTTTCAAATAGAGAAGATTATTAGCGATTTCAAAGTCATACAGACAGCAAAAAAACACGAAAACAGCAGACTATTTGTTAGAAATTTGGTACCCACCACGAAGAAGTTTTCTCATTTCTAGGTCTTTTGTTAAAACAGTGTGATCACTTCCACAAACGACGCTAAGAGTGCTGACTACATGGCAAACTAATAATATTTTGCCCGCCATGGCCATGTCTAGAACCGTGGCAATTCTTTCGTTGGTTTTTGTGTTCATACTGGTGGTCAACTTTAAAGACCCACCACGTCACGTGTCAAAATCATGGGTTGCACGTGTTTTCCCTCTTATAGCTGGTAAGAAATCTTATCTAATCTTCCAAGCATAAGAGGGAATGTGACACGTGACGTGGGGGGGGGTCTTTAAGCTTTCTTTTCACCGCTTTAAATCAGCTCACCACTTTTTCTCTCTGGAGTATGCAAGAGCGTACCCGTAATAAGTATCCACCAAATCCTCATGCATGTATCATGTATGTAAGCCTTTCTTGAATAGGAAAAAGATAACAATGTGGTACCGAAGTTTCTGATTGTAAGACACTTTGAAGTGCAATGACGTCACAACCCTGATGACGTCATCTTCCAAAACGTGTCTGTTGTCATTGAAAAGGTCGTTGCATATGTGTGCCAAATGTTGTTGATGTAGCTCAACCCTTTCATAGTTAGGCTCAGGACTTATTGATCAGCCGGTATGTCCCCATTCGAAGGGCTCGGCGTTCAATTCGATTTCCCCGTCAAACTGGAAAGAAAGGGCAAGGTCGGGGTTCGATCCCAAGAAACTCACGCACAAAATTGGCAGGCGAGCGCCTTAACTATCCGGTACTATATATATATATAAAATAAAAAAAATTAAAAATTATATAAATTGTGCTGATTTACTTTTTCTCCCAATGGGGGAGGGGGGGGGGGGGGGGACAGTGCCTTATGCAAAGACAGCTGTTTCGACCTAAGAGAAGGTCTCATCAGTTTGCATGATCGGCCTGCAATTTGACTGTCCAGTGGATGCCAACATATATATATATATATATATGTATATATATATATATGTGTGTGTATATATATATATGTGTGTGTGTGTGTGTGTGTGTGTGTGTGTGTGTGTGTGTGTGTGTGTGAAAACGGAGAAAGACATTTTTATTATTGTAGAATTGGGCTGTATCCATGTTGTATTTCTCATTTCAAAGTATTGATTTGACGGAATGAGCTAGCACACTGATGTGTGTGCGTGCGCGCGTGCGTTCGAACGTTCGTGTATGCATGTGTGTGTGAATGCGCGGGCATGTGTGTGTGTGTGTGTGTGTGCGCGCGCGCGCGTGCGTGCGTACGGGTGTGTGTACGTGCGCACGCGCGTGGTTGTGTGTCAAGTCAAGTCAAAATGATCTTTATTGACAATAAAAGAATAAGCTTGATACAGCTTTTTTTACATCCTGTCGTCATGACACATCCTGTGCGTGTATGTGTGTGTGTGCGTGTGCGTGTGCGTGTGCGCGTGCGTGCGTGTGCGTGCGTGTGCGTGCGCGCGCGCGCGCGTGTGTATGTGTATGTGTGTGCTTGGTGTAGAAGGATTACCATGAGTCACGGTCTGACGCAAAGAAGTCTGAGGAGGATCTGCATGGTGAACAGCAGAAAATGGTTGCAGGCAGCTGTATTAATACTGATCTCCGGCATCGTCTTTCTGGTTGTCAGAAAGGTAAGTTTGACCCCCCCCCCCCCTCTCTCTCTCTCTCTCTCTCTCTCTCTCTCTCTCTCTCTCTCTCTCTCTCTCTCTCTCTCTCTCTCTCTCTCTCTCTCTCTCTCTCCTTACAATATGAAGGTCTCACTTTAGCTAGTGGGTCGATAAGGAATGTTGGGAAAATAAGACAGTTGTAATGCAATCACTTAAAGAGGTTCGAAGATGTACAGACATGGAAAACATGGAACAGCTGAGACTTTCTTACAATGACAAACGGAGAAAATATAAACATTGATTGAAGCGAAAGGAAACTGAAGACAAAAAGAATGTTCTAGAAACTCTAGAAAATAGTGCCAATCATCCTCAAAAATTCGGAGCTACTAAAAAACAGAGAATGAACAACAAACCTTTAGATTGCACAATTTCTAATAAAGGATGGTTAGAGCATTTCCAAAGATTTTTTAATGATGATTTTGTTGAAAATAATGTTTTACAAGTGGAAGATAACTGTGGTTATGAAACACATAACAATGAATATTTATATGTTGATAATATAGATTGTACTTCATTAGACATTGAAATAATATCAGAAGCCGAAGTGAAGGATGCAATCCAAGCTCTAAAGAATCGTAAATCAGCTGGACCTGATGGTTTTAGTGGATAATTTTACAAATATTCATCACCCGTAGTTGTTTCGTTTTTGACAAAACTGTTTAATAATCTCTATAATTCTGGTAAGTTCCCACTAAGCTGGTCGGAGTCAATCATTTACCCATTGCATAAGAAAGGTGATACTCTCTCTCTCTCTCTCTCTCTCTCTCTCTCTCTCTCTCTCTCTCTCTCTCTCTCTCTCTCTCTCTCTCTCTCTCTCTCTCTCTCTCTCTCTCTCTCTCTCTCTCTCTCTCTCTCTCTCTCTCTCTCTCTCTCTCTCTCTCTCTCTCTCTCTCTCTCTCTCTCTCTCTCTCTCTCTCTCTCTCTCTCTCTCTCTCTCTCTCACACACACACACAAACAGGCACACTCATTCAATTGTTATCACCAGTGCAGTTATCGTGAATCACGAAATGCAACTTACACAAAAACAACAGCAGTGCGCGCTTTCTACCGGACGCCGTTCAAGATGGATATATACTTTCGCTTTCCGCCACTTTGACAAAATTCTTCCTCAGTACCTCTCTTCTTCTCTCTGCACCTACCAAAGCTCTCGCACTCTTCGTTCTTCTTCCCAGAAACTTATTAAAGTTCCCAAGCGGTCCTTGAAATCTTCGGGTGAGAGGGCGTTTAGTTTCGTTGCACCAAGCGTTTGGAATTCTCTCCCTGACCATACCCGTAACCAGTCCACTCTTCCTTCCTTCAAGTCCCAACTAAAGACCCACTACTTCAGGAAAGCTGACGAAAATTTGAATGTAAAAGATGCAATCAAGGCTCCTCGTGAGAGAATAAAATAAAACTATAGCAGCATGGGACTACATTTCTCCCTCTTTCGTTTCTTTCCATTTTTTTCTGAGGGGGTGAAACCCCTGTAACCCCTCTCAAATCCATATTTGATGTAGGGGAAGACGGGGTAAAAAGCGCATGGGCGGGTAAGAAGCCCACCCCAATTATCTCATGAAATAAAGAAAATTTCAGTCAAATTTGCCCATGAGACGAATGCTAGACATTAACGCTCGTCTCATGGGCAAAATGAGACTGAAATTTGCTTCATTTCATGAGATAATTGGGGTGGGCTTCTTACCCGCCCATGCGCTTTTTACCCCGTCTTCCCCTAGTGCCCATCAATTTGATTTTTAGTGCCCATAATTTGGTGTAGTGCCCATGCGTGTGCTTTTGCTTTTTTCCCCCTTTTTTTGTTTTTGTTTTATCCGTGTTAAATTGATTTTTATGCTTGTTCTTAATATTATGCTTTTTTTCTTTCCAAATTTGTAAAGCGCTCTGAGGATGATTTTTTATCGAAGAGCGCTATATAAGCTCCATGTATTTATTTATTTATTTATTCAGACTTCGGGTGAGTGACAGCTGCTCGCACTCAGAGTTGCGCCCCTAGCACCCTGAATCACTCAGAACTCAGACATTCACGATATTAATTGCCTAAAAATGTCAGGCATTTCCGAGAATGACTGTTTTGATCGGTCATTTGCGGAAATGTCTAATTTGTTTAGGCATTCCCCTCTCCCCTCTCTCTCTCTGCCTGTCTGTCTATATTTCTCTCTCTCACATAGTTATAGGTCGTGTGTGTGTGTGTGTGTGTGTGTGTGTGTGTGTGTGTGTGTGTGTGTGTGTGTGTGTGCGTGTGTGTGTGTGTCTGTGTGTGTGTATGTGTGTATATATATATATGTGTGTGTGTGTGTGTGCGCGAACGTTCGTGCGTGCGTGTGTGAGTACTTGTGTTTGTACGAGCGTAAGTGCGTATGGTTGGATGTAAGGTTATCTTTATTAACATGTGTTCTGATTTATGTTTTATATTGCTTGGAGTTTGTTATATTTGACGGTTACATACAGCATTATGAATCATTTGGATATTGCTGTTTATTATCATTATCATCATTATTATTATACATTTTATTACTTTTGTTTATTAATATTCCTATCGTCATTCTTGATGATGTTATGCTTATTCAGTTCATCCTCATTAAACATTTCAGGTTTCAAGTTTCTTTCTCTCACATAATTCATTTAACTTCGTTGTAAGCTTGGGAAAATTCGGAATTTTCCCCGGAAAAATCAGAATTCTGAATTTTACCGGGACTAATTTGGGAAAAATCAGAATTCAAATTTTTCCAGGGAAGATTCCGAATGTTCCCAAACTCGGGAAGATTCGGAATGATCCAGGGAAAATTCTGAATTTTCCCGGATTCCAAAATTTCCCGTGACATATATATATATACAAGAAATCTTTAATGCATGTGTTTATTTGTAGTTTTAAATTTAGCTCTCCCCGTGGGGATACCGGGGGGGGGGGGGCGGTCTTTTGTATAAATAGTGCCCCCACCTTCTGGAAGTTCTGTGCTTGTAACTTCCTCTCATCTGTCACTCTTTGACTCTGCCTTTTCCCTTTGCTTACTGTCATCTACTATCTTTCTGCCTAGCCGGTCCATTCTCCTGCCTTGAAAAAAAACAAAAAAAATTCTATACGAAAACCTTCCCAGCCGAAGTCGGACTTGCTGGGCCTAACCATTTCTTAGTTAGGCGCATAACGGCAGCATGACGCATCTACCCTCATAATTGACAGGAAACTGTTTGAGCGATCGAAGAAGAAGAAGAAGAAGAAGAAGAAGAAGAAGAAGAAGAAGAAATTTAGCTGTTGTTTTGTTCATTATATGTTTAACGTGTCGCCAAACAATTACCTCCCTCCCCCTCCCCTTGCAGACATATTGGGGCCACCGGGAAGTTCTGCCTGTCCAGGCAGTTTGGAGAAATGGAGCGACTAAAAACCAGACCATCAGCAAAGTAGCACCAGGGAGTGGCAAGGTAGGGTTCTTTTAACACAAACTCCCGTCTACAATTTCTCTGTCGTTACGTTATCATACTTATCTTGTTTATTGTTTGTGGCACAAGCCACAAACCTATAACTCACTTTGTCGGTCTGTCGGTTGGTCCAAAATTGTCGCACATCATATTGTAAAAGAGAAAGAAAAGCGTGCCACAAACGATTGCGAATCCGCGCTTGTTTATCTATATGTTTATTTATTTATCATGTTTATGTGATTTTAATTCTTAAACTAAAAGCGATGTGTACAAAAATCTTAATGTGTGTGTGTGTGTGTGTGTGTGTGTGGGGTGGGGGTGGATAGGGGTAAGAAGACCAGATACTAGTTAGTTGACAGAGGGAATAATGCAAGGGTGGGGTGGGTTAGTTCTGTTCACTAGTATTACTTAGAAAATGAGGGATGAGCACTGAATGCGAAATTAGGTCGTAATGTGAATGTGAGATTTAATATTAACTGAAGATAAACTACTGGCTTCACTCGATCATTGGAGTCCCCCGAGGAAAGTTTGAATAAAACTGAAATATTGGGATTTTTTTTCTGTTCAATTCCTGTACGTCTATATGTTTATTTACATATTTAATTATATTGGAATGGAGTTTCTGATGACTATTTAAATGGTTTAATTTTTGTTTTGTTATCTTAGTGCAACCGTTATTCAGTTTTGTAAAAATTAACGTTGATTGTGAGGAAGGCAGATCGGTGAATGAGTGGGTGGGTGGTGGTGGAAGAAGTAGGGGTAGGTGATGGTGAGTGATGAGCATAGGTGTACACACACACACGCACGCACACGCACACACACACACACACACACACACACACACACACACGCGCGCGCGCGCGCGCGCGCGCAACAAAGATAGAACATGCGCACATAATAAACATACTATTGAATAAAGAAAATCGAAGGGAAAATGTACAGACTCAATTATACATTCAGGCAATCGAAAATATGTATCATAACAAACAACATATGGAAATAAAATGTCCACACAATCACACGTGCATTTGACAGAACTGCACAGACGTGCGCACGCATAAACTTCAGAGACATCACATATACACATACCAGGTACTGTACAGCTTTATGATGAGAGTGGTCTTCTGTCTTGTCTCTGCAGGCAAATTATGAACCCAGTTTTCCAGGAGACCACCCTAGCATGGTGTACTTCAGAAAATATGGTCGGGTAAGTGAGAATTCTACATCCCAGGCATTAGTTAGTGTGTGTGTGTGTGTGTGTGTGTGTGTGTGTGTGATTATTTTTCTTGTCAGTTTATTTCATATTTGAATGATTTTATTCTAAGCAGTTGCCAGTATAAGTATTAGGGGAAGACGGGGTAAAAAGCGCATGGGCGGGTAAGAAGCCCACCCCAATTATCTCATGAAATGAAGCAAATTTCAGTCTCATTTTGCCCATGAGACGAGCGTTAATGTCTAGCATTCGTCTCATGGGCAAATTTGACTGAAATGTTCTTTATTTCATGAGATAATTGGGGTGGGCTTCTTACCCGCCCATGCGCTTTTTACCCCGTCTTCCCCTACGAATATTGTACCCCAAAAAAACCAGACATAAAATTCTGTTACTTTTTTGTAAGTGCTATTATTATGTAGAAGATTATTGTCACTTGTCTCAATTGGTTTTTGTGGGGTTTTTTTCTAAATCAATTCAAACCGCCAATTCAAATTCACCACTGCTCATATATTATCCGTCTTTTAAAAAAATCCAATTCCCCCTTTTGTTTTCTATTTCAATTATTTCATGTGCTCATTTTTGCCACACAAAAATTCATTTCCTGTACTTGATTGTTTTTATTTTAATTTTTCTTTGCTTCATGCATGGTGTGAGTGAGAGGGCAAGGTGCAAAGAAGCTATTGTAGCTTATCCCTTTTACCCTCAACAAAACATCCGTCTCTCTCTCTCTCTCTCTCTCTCTCTCTCTCTCTCTCTCTCTCTCTCTCTCTCTCTCTCTCTCTCTCTCTCTCTCCTCTCTCTCTCTCTCTCTCTCTCTCTCTCTCTCTCTCTCTCTCTCTCTCTCTCTCTCTCTCTCTCTCCCTCTCTGTCTGTGTTCTAGTTGAACAAACTTCCAACTGACGATGAAATGGTGAACATGAACGAAAAGGAACTGAAACATATCTTTCACAGGTAACTTCACATCTTCTTCTTTTTGTTTTCTTTCCCTTTTTAAAAAGAAAAGCGGGGCCGGTTCACTATCGAACACGAACCAGCATCAGACAAAACGAATCATGCATTTTGATGCACGTTTCTTGTCACTTTGGTCTTGTGCCAACCAAGCTGGAGCTTTGAAGAAAGAACAGGAGTGAGTTTCACCCAAAAGCCTAAATGGTTTCACATTAACAAGAGAGAGCCTTGCGCGCCGCGGCAGGGCGTTTGTGACTAACAGGGGGTCTAAGAAACGAATTTACAAAACGTTTAGCAAAAACAAAAAATCACAAGCTCTTGGCTGACTGATCATTACAAAAATTATAAACCAGAACTTAATGGGCCAATCAAGAACCCGAAGGTCATTAACCGTGTGTTACAATTTTTGACTTTCGTTTTCGCGAGAGTTAGAACAAGCGCGAAATCGCAATAGTTTGTGGCATGCGGTCTATTTTTACCACTCCAATCATGAGTCACCTCCCCTGGCTTTTCAATAATTTTAATCTGTAAACCAGAATGTTATCTCTGCACCATTTCGTAACTTTTTATATCTTTTGGAAAACATTTAAAACTATGTATCCTACTTATACTCATCAAAAGAAGCACCGCATACTCGTCGTGTCTGTTGTAGTGTCTGTATTACGTATGTTTATTATTTTGTACGCTTTTAAAATACATCATTTTAAAGAGCGGCCTCAATTTGAAGTGTAGCCTCGATTTGAAGTGCGACAATTTTGGACCGACAGACAGACAGACAGACCGACCGACCGACAAAGTGAGTTATAGGTTTGTGGCTTGAGCCACAAACAAAAACATGGAAGAAGAAAGTCACGTGACAGTTTTAAGCGTGCGTGCTCAGTAAGAAGCGTGAGAGCGCTAGTAAACTTTTCGGCAATTTTCTTTAAAAAAACCTTTTCCAAAGCCTATGCATAGATTTGCGCACAGGCCCTATTTTTTCCGCTCAATTTTCCGAAGCGCTCGAAGCGTCCGCTTTAAAGAAATGCTTCCTGGTGTCAGAGCTGTGCATCTGACATAACGCGTGCGTGGTGAATGATGTCTTGCGTCTGATGCCTAGTTTTCCCACCTTCTGGAAGTTCTCTGCTTGTAATTTCATCTAAATATGTACCTCACTTTGACTCTGCCTTTTGACTTAAAACAGCCAATCGTTTTGGGAGTTTAGTCTCATTCACAAACTACTACCCGTGTGACTGTCTATGCCGCACTCGTGATCATTAACATGCTTAGATATGCATACAACTTGAACAGTTGTTAACACTGTTTGTGGCAAACCTTCAAATATTCACAGAAGAATGCACTTAGCGGAGCTTAAAGTCGCTATCACATTATCCAGCCTCTTTAGTTGGAAGACAATTCAGCTGTGAACTCTATTCTACTACCTGTGGCCGTGTGCCGACTTCACTGTCAGCAAGCACTGGCTGTATTCCCACAACTGCCTGAGTGAGTTGGAAGTAAACGGTGCAGTCAGTCGCCAGCTCCTTCCGACCTGGTTGGAAGGGTTTGATCCGACAACAAATTTGCAGTTGTGATTTCTACTCACTGTGTCGAAAGAAAGGAAAACTGTGGAAAGCTCACAACCAGTTTCATCCGACTTAGTTGGATAGTATGAGGTGGAACAGTTTGAGGTGCGCTTATATTGCTTGTGTCGGTGTATTCCTTCGACACTAATTGATTGACTGGTTGATTGATTGGTTGATTGATTGACTGGTCAGTTGGTTGGTTGGTTGATTGATTGATTGACTGGTTGATTGGTTGATTGGATGATTGATTGGTTGATTGATTGACTGGTCAGTTGGTTGGTTGGTTGATTGATTGATTGACTGGTTGGTTGCTCGGTTGATTGATTGATTGATTGATTTGCTGTCTTTTGTAGTTATTTGGACAACATAGACCACCTCTGCAAGAGGCAGATACGTCTGGGCACAGTCCGGGATGGGGGCTACGAAACCTGCGATGATTATCAATACCGCCCCATCAGTCCCTGCCTGGTCTACTCCTTTGGGTAAGGCAAGGCCGCCTGAGGATATGTGAGATGTGATGATTATCAATACCGCCCCATCAGTCCCTGCCTGATCTACTCCTTTGGGTAAGGCAAGGCCGCCTGGGGATATGTGAGATGCGATGATTATCAATACCGCCCCATCAGTCCCTGCCTGGTCTACTCCTTTGGGTAAGGCAAGGCCGCCTGGGGATATGTGAGATGCGATGATTATCAATACCGCCCCATCAGTCCCTGCCTGGTCTACTCCTTTGGGTAAGGCAAGGCCGCCTGGGGATATGTTAGATGCGATGATTATCAATACCGCCCCATCAGTCCCTGTCTGGTCTACTCCTTTGGGTAAGGCAAGGCCGCCTGGGGATATGTGAGATGCGATGATTATCAATACCGCCCCATCAGTCCCTGCCTGGTCTACTCCTTTGGGTAAGGCAAGGCCGCCTGGGGATATGTGAGATGCGATGATTATCAATACCGCCCCATCAGTCCCTGTCTGGTCTACTCCTTTGGGTAAGGCAAGGCCGCCTGGGGATATGTGAGATGCGATGATTATCAATACCGCCCCATCAGTCCCTGCCTGGTCTACTCCTTTGGGTAAGGCAAGGCCGCCTGGGGATATGTGAGATGCGATGATTATCAATACCGCCCCATCAGTCCCTGCCTGGTCTACTCCTTTGGGTAAGGCAAGGCCGCCTCGGGATATGTGAGATGTGTCCCCATTATCTGTCCCCCTCTCTATGTGTCCCCTTCATTGTGTCCCCGGCTCTATGTGTCCCCGTCATTGTGTCCCTGGCTCTATGTGTCCCCGTCATTGTGTCCCCGGCTCTATGTGTCCCCATCATTGTGTCCCCGGCTCTATGTGTCCCCGTCATTGTGTCCCTGTGTCTATGTGTCCCCGTCATTGTGTCCCAGGCTCTATGTGTCCCCATCATTGTGTCCCCGGCTCTATGTGTCCCCGTCATTGTGTCCCAGGCTCTATGTGTCCCCGTCATTGTGTCCCTGGCTCTATGTGTCCCCGTCATTGTGTCCCTGGCTCTATGTGTCCCCGTCATTGTGTCCCAGGCTCTATGTGTCCCCGTCATTGTGTCCCTGGCTCTATGTGTCCCCGTCATTGTGTCCCAGGCTCTATGTGTCCCCGTCATTGTGTCCCCGGCTCTATGTGTCCCCGTCATTGTGTCCCCGGCTCTATGTGTCCCCGTCATTGTGTCCCCGGCTCTATGTGTCCCCGTCATTGTGTCCAAGGCTCTATGTGTCCCCATCATTGTGTCCCAGGCTCTATGTGTCCCCGTCATTGTGTCCCCGGCTCTATGTGTCCCCGTCATTGTGTCCCCCCGTCTCTATGTGTCCCCGTCATTGTGTCCCAGGCTCTATGTGTCCCCGTCATTGTGTCCCAGGCTCTATGTGTCCCCGTCATTGTGTCCCCGGCTCTATGTGTCCCCGTCATTGTGTCCCCGGCTCTATGTGTCCCCGTCATTGTGTCCCAGGCTCTATGTGTCCCCGTCATTGTGTCCCCATCTCTATGTGTCCCCGTCATTGTGTCCCCGGCTCTATGTGTCCCCGTCATTGTGTCCCCGTCTCTATGTGTCCCCGTCTCTGTGTCCCCGTCTCTATGTGTCCCCGTCTCTTGTGTCCCCGTCTCTATGTGTCCCCGTCATTGTGTCCCAGGCTCTATGTGTCCCCGTCACTGTGTCCCCCCCGTCTCTATGTGTCCCCGTCTCTGTGTCCCCGTCTCTATGTGTCCCCGTCTCTTGTGTCCCCGTCTCTATGTGTCCCCGTCATTGTGTCCCCGGCTCTATGTGACCCCGTCATTGTGTCCCAGGCTCTATGTGTCCCCGTCATTGTGTCCCCGTCTCTATGTGTCCCCGTCATTGTGTCCCCGGCTCTATGTGTCCCCGTCATTGTGTCCCCGTCTCTATGTGTCCCCGTCTCTTGTGTCCCAGTCTCTATGTGTCCCCGTCTCTATTGTGTCCCCGTCTCTATGTGTCCCCGTCATTGTGTCCCAGGCTCTATGTGTCCCCGTCACTGTGTCCCATGTCTCTATGTGTCCCCGTCACTGTGTCCCCGTCTCTATGTGTCCCCGTCTCTGTGTCCCCGTCTCTATGTGTCCCCGTCATTGTGTCCCCGTCTCTATGTGTCCCCGTCTCTTGTGTCCCCGTCTCTATGTGTCCCCGTCATTGTGTCCCCCATCTCTATGTGTCCCCGTCTCTTGTGTCCCCGTCTCTATGTGTCCCCGTCACTGTGTCCCCTATGTGTCTCTCTATGTGTCCCCGTCTCTTGTGTCCCAGGCTCTATGTGTCCCCGTCATTGTGTCCCCATCTCTATGTGTCCCCGTCATTGTATACGTCACCTCTTGCCAATGTCATCGATCAGCACAACATGAAACATCACTTTGTATGCAGATGACTCACAACTCCAAAACAGTACAACCCCTGAAGATCTAGATTCCATTCTTACAGAAAGTAACAACTGCTATATTGATATTCAAAATTGGATGGTTCAAAATAAACTTCAATTAAATGGTGAAAAAACCGAAGCAATGCTTGTAGGGACAAAAAACAAACTAGCCTCTGTTTCCATAGAGTCAATCCAACTGGGTAACAATATCATTCCCCTCTCAGACTCTGTCAAAAACTTAGGTGTCACTTTGGACAATACTCTTTCCATGCAGAGTTTCCTGACTCAGACCTGTCAGTCCTGCTACTATCAAATTCGTTGCATTGGCTATATTCGTAAATACCTCTCAGATGAAGCCACAGCAAAGTTTGTTACTTCCCTCATCCTATCTCGTATTGACTACTGTAATGCTCTCCTTTCTGGCCTATCAGTCTCTTCTCTATCTTGTCTCCAGCGTATTCAAAACACAGCTGCTCGTCTTGTCCTTAGGAAGAAAAAGTTCGATCATGTTAGCCCTCTTCTGCGTTCTTTGCACTGGCTTCCTGTCGCAGACAGAATTGAGTATAAATTAAACACACTTTGCTATAAATCTATTCATAAAGCTGCTCCATCTTACCTCTGTGACAATATTTCCATCTATGCGCCAGCTCGCACTTTACGTTCAGTTTCTGACCCTCTTTCTCTCCAGATCCCTAGGTATAAGCTTTCAACTGTTGGTCGGCGCTCTTTTGCTGTCTCAGGACCGACCTCCTGGAACAAACTTCCTCTCTCCCTCCGTCAGCGACCGACTCTCTCTGCTTTCAAAGCTAACCTCAAAACCCACCTGTTCCCCCATCATTAAAGCTCCTCTCTCTTTATCTTCTCTCTCGAAGCCATTAGGTCTGTTTCTGCTATATTCCATTTATGTTATCTGTGTGTGTTCGCGTTGTAAAAACTTGTATTGCGTTTGTGTTTGAATGCGCTTTGAATGCTAACGTGTGTGTGCGCTTTGATTTGATTTCTATCAAGATTCAGCGCCGTATAAATACTGTATGTGTTGTTGTTGTTGTATTGTGTCCCAAGCTCTATGTGTCCCCGTCATTGTGTCCCAAGCTCTATGTGTCCCCGTCATTGTGTCCTCGGCTCTATGTGTCCCTGTCATTGTGTCCCAGGTCTCTCTATGGGCATGTGTCCCCGTCATTGTGTCCCAAGCTCTATGTGTCCCCGGCATTGTGTCTCCGGCTCCATGTGTCCCCGTCATTGTGTCCCAGGCTCTATGTGTCCCTGGCTCTATGTGTCCCCGTCTCTGTGTGTCCCCGTCTCTGTGTGTCCCCGTCTCTACAAGTCCCCACTGTCTCCGTTTCTATGTGCTCCCATTTCTATTTTGTCCCCATCTCTATGTGTCCCCGTCTCTGTGTGTCCCTTTTCGTATTATGTCCCTGTCTCTATGTGTCCCCGTCCTGTGTGACCCCGTCTCTATTATGCATCCCCGTCTCTATGTGTCCCCATCTCTGTGTGTCCCCGTCTCTATGTGCCCCCGCTCTATTATGTCCCCATCTCTGTGTGTCCCTGTCTCTATGTGTCCCCATCTCTATATGTCCCTGTCTCTATGTAATCCCCGCCCCATCTCTGTGTGTCCTCGTCTCTGTGTGTATTAGGATAAGGGTTAGGAGTTAATGTTAGTATTTGGGTTAGGGATAGGGTTTGGGTTAGGCGTTAAGGTTAGTATTTGGGTTAGGGATAGGGTTAGGAGTGCATGTTAGTATTTGGGTTAGGGATAGGGTTTGGGTTAGGAGTTAAGGTTAGTATTTGGAGGGTAATTTTTAGGGTTCTGTATTTCCCAAGGGTTAGGGTTTGGGTTAGGATAAACAGTGATTCGGAGAGATATAAGACGTGGTCCTTGTCATGCGTCAGTCTGGTCCGAGCGACACTGTCACAGTGCATTTCTAGTTCTGGCTGAAACTGAAAAAGCTGAAGAGCAGAAAACCAGCTTCTGTGAATGTTGATCATTTCGAAGACGTTAAAATGCAGTTTCAAATCTTCTAAAGAAAGCTAGAGCAACTTCGTAAACAACATATTTTATTATTTATCCCTATTCTGGTAAAACACACACTTCTGCTTGCTTTAAGCCTTCATCGTAATAAGCGGGTACCCTAATCATGAGTTCATCTTGTATATCCAGTTAACGCGGGTAGCTAGCAAGATGAAAATGAGACGAACCTGCCAAAACGATTGGATGTTTATACTAATTTGCATGTTACTACCCGTGTTAACTCTACAAGAGCACTCACTGATGATTAGGGTACCAGAAGTCAAAGGAGAGTAAATGTTTTTGTGCGGAGGTTTGCCCTGTGCGTGTCATTACTTCGCAACGAGATACCCCTTGACTGCCACCAACGTATCACGTACTGACTTGATGACATCACTGATGACATCATCAGATGAAGAGGAATAACTCTGATATGCTGGCTTTTACTCTTAACACAGTCAAGAGAGCTATATCCCCAGACCATTTTGCCAGATTGGCTCTATCAGTTGTCTTTTTCATGGCATGATTTGTACAATACATTTGTCTGTAATTCTTTTTCTTCTGCCAGTCAAGGGGTTCTGAGAGTCCATCTTGATTCGTACTAATACAATTTGCAGCATCCGAAACGAGTTCTCCTTTGACGACGACGCAGCGAAGCTTTACGGGTGCAGCGTGTATTCTTTCGATCCCAAGTGAGTGTTCGTGTTGTGGTCTGTCTGTTTGTCCGTCTCTGTGTCTGTCTGCTTGCCTAAATATAAGCATGTCTGCCTGTAGGCCAACCTTGGCAACTTTCCTCGGTGTTTGGGTATCACCCATGGTCACGGGTCGATTCGAGCGCTAATTTGACTCTTTCTTTACTTGAACCATTTACCTAACCCTAACCCTAACCCTATTCCTAACCCTAGAAAAAAGTGAAATTTGTGCTCATTTACCTAACCCTAACCCTATCCCTAACCCTAGAAAAAAGTGAAATTTGTGCTCGAAACGACCAGCGCACGAAATGGTTTGCACTCGAAACGACCAGATCCCTCACACTTTCGGTGAAATGTTGGATTCAGTCTGGGTTAGCATTCGATCAGGCTCAGACATGTTCAATTGAAATTCATGACCATTGTTTGATTTTCGTTTCATATACACATGTGACTGGCTTGCTGTAAGACGTATTTATGCTGAATTTTGCGGATAGTGGAGATGGCGTTTTAGAATGATCCAGGGCCGGACCACGTGATTCCTAAGGGAGGGTTTCCGCTGGGCGTCCAGGGAGTTGCGTAGGTTCCTGTAAGGGGCAATTAGTGCCCTTATATATAGAAATGTTTGCAATGTAGTGATAATTAAGGCAAAATTCGAGCCATTTCATTCTTACTTTTCACCCTTGTATAAGGTATATGCTTGGGGCAGAGGGAAGGGGGGGGGGGGGTGTCCAGAAACCAGGACCCCCCCCCCCTCCCCCTAGATCCGGCCGTGGAATCAAATACTGATTTCAGTATGAGATTTATTTTGGCTTAAGCCTATTGTTTGGATAGGTCTACAGAAATGTTGAAAGAAAAAAAAGTGTTTAACGTCCTTCCACATGGCACAAGCTCATGTAAGACATCTATATAAGCACAGATAGTGGATCGATCCTGGAGGTACTGCAATGTCAACCAGCAGCGCTATACCGTTTTTGGTTCTATATAGTGACCTTGACCCTTCACAAATGACCTTCATTATCGAACTTGACCCAGATATCCCAGCTACCTATCCGCATGCAACATTTTACAGAGTAAGACCCTTAAAGGCAAATAAAGGGAAGTAACAAGATGCTGAATGTCGGTTTCAAAGCGAGATTTGTTTCCCTTTTACCTTTTACTGTCTTACAACCGTAAACAAGCAGTACGCGGCACGTGTTTGGCTCCAATGTCCTTGACTTTGGCCAGTGACCTTCACCTTCGAACCTGGCCTAGATATTCTAGCTACCTATCCGCATGCAAGATTTGAGCCTCCTATGTCCCTCCGTTCAAACGTTACCGTGTTAACATAGTCAGATGATCAGTCGGATAGATAGTCAGGAAGAAACAGACTGCTCCGAAAAAAACCCATTAACCAGCTTTCGCCTCGCGGGTGGTTAAACCTCTAATCATCAGAATAGAGTGAGGTCCATAATATCACTTAAGAAAAAAACGAACAGTATTTAAATTTTGAATAAATAAGACAATTGGCAAATATACCTGTAACATTATACAAAAGGACAACACTTAGAGAACGACCACAACCAGTCAGTAAGGAGAAGGAGGAGGGGGGGGGGAGGAGGAGGAGGGTGGTGATGATGATGATGATGATGATGACGACCATGATGTTGTTGATGTTGTTGATGATGATGATGATGATGATGATGATGATGATGATGATGATGATGATGATGATGATGATGATGATGATGGTGATGATGATGGTGATGGTGATGATAATGATGATGATTATGGTGATGATGATGATGATGATGATGATGATGATGATGATGATGATGATGATGATGATGATGATGATGATGATGATGATGATGATGATGATGGTGATGATGATGATGATGATGATGATGATTGCTATTCTTTGTAATTCTAGGCCCTATTGCATTGAAACACAACGCGATCTGCGTGGGTTCAGAATATACCCTATTTATTTCTGATCAAAGCTGAAGTACAAGATGACTGGACGAGTGAGAGAAGAGACTGTTGACTACACCGTGATTATATAACACAGTCTGGCTAGCTAAACCGAGAGAGACTTCTTTTTCTCTCACGGAATTCCTCTCTGTATTGAACACTAAAAAGCCACTCCCTTATCCTGAAGGAGTTATTCTGGTTCTGTAAGCGTGTTTTTTGGAACTAGAAGCGCTTTACACTTTACAAGATTTTAGGTGTTAGTCATAACAATGATGATGGTGCAGATGATATTGTCGTTGTTGTTTACCAGCCGCGATCGCGAACGAAGTTCAGTGGATTCTGTTCCTGACTATCTGACTAGCTGACTATCTATATATGTTAACACGATAACGTTTGAACGGAGGGACCTAGGACGCTCAAAAATGTGCATACGGATATGTACTGAGAATATTTAGGTTAAAAAATGGTCATAGGTCAAAGTCACTGGCGCCGAAAATGCTGCCAAGCACCTGGCACGATAACGATTGAAAGCAGGGACCTGGGACGCTCAAATTTTGCATGCGGATATGTACTAAAAATATCTTGGCCAAATTCAAAAATGAAGGTCATAGGTCAAAGGTCAAGTTCACTGGATCTGAAAATGCTACCGAACACCTGGCACGATAACGGAGGGACCTAGGACGCTCATATTCTGCATGTGGATAGGTACTAAAGATATCCAGATCAAGTTAAAAAATGAATGTCAAAGGTCAAGGTCACTGGCACCGAAAATGCTGCCAAACACCTGGCACGATAACGACTGAACGGAGGGACATAGGATGCTCACATTTTGCATGCAGTTAGGTACTAAGAATATATCGACGAAATTAAAAAAGGAAGGTGATAGGTCAAAGGTCATGGTCACTGGACCCAAAAATGCGGCCGAGCACCTGGCACAATAACGTTAGAACGGAGGGACCTATAGGAGGCTCACATTTTGCATGCTGATAGGTACTATGGGTATCTAGACCAAGTTCGAAATTTTGCATGCGGACAGGTACTAAGAATATCTCGGCCAAAGTAAAAATTGAAGGTCATAAATCAAAGGTCAAGGTCACTGGAGCCGAAAATGCTGCCGAGCACCTGGCACGATAACGCTTGAAGGCAGGGTCCTAGGACACTCAAATTTTGCTTGCATATAGGCAGGCTACTAAGGATATTTAGACCAAGATCGAAAATCAAGGTCATAGATCGAAGGTCAAGGTCACTGGACCCGAACATGCTGCCGCTCGGCTGGTGGTCTAGCGTCTTACCGCTCTAGTGTTGTTGTTGATGATGATGATGATGATGATGATGATGCAGATGATGATGATGATGATGATGCCATTTTGGCAGCATGCATAAGGACAGGCATCAGAGGTCGGACAAATCGTGGTTCTACCCGATTGGCATCGGAGGCGACGCTCACGGGACATCAAAGGAGCTGATGCCACTGACCATGCAAAGAGACTGGGTGATCAAAACTATGACGGAAATTAAGGCCATGCTTCATCATGAGAACGTGAGTAGCTCTGCTATAGCGTTTGCTTGTCCTCGCTACTCAGTAAACTAAACATAGAACAGTAGGTCAATATTAATAACGGCCTATGTCGCATTAGTTTCCACCTAAGATTTGTACGTACAGTATTGTGTCAGATTACTTTCTTTAGAGCTAGTTTACGTTATTGTATTTGTTGCTGGTCCATCTTCTGGGTTGTACAGTGGCGTTGCTCCCACGCCGCTCGATCATTCCAAATCCCAACTCGCAGCCACTCTCTGGCCTGTCAAGTCGTGGAGTATGAAACAGCAGTTCAAGGGGAGCGAATCGATGTTCGGCCTTCAGGAGGCAACCAACTGAGTAACTTCGGTGGAGTTCAGTGGAGCCTGTTCTGAGCTATCGCGGAGCCAGCATGTGTGAGGTCCTCCTGTGCTAGAGGGCGCCACCACGTCCGTCCATCAGCAGCTCTTCAGGGTCCGTTTCACAAGGGCTAGCGTTACGTAGCGTGAGCGCAAATCGGCAAAAACGGTACTAAGAAACACACCTCTTTCGCCGACGTTTGCCAAAAATGTTTTGTGGCTACTCCCAAGGTATCTTTTGGCGAACTATCACGTGACTAGCATGGGGTGAATACATTTCTTGTTGTTGATTGGTCCATTAAAGTTTGGTTAAAATAATACATTTTTTTGGACCAATCAGACAAGAGCTTGTGCTATTATTCCGCAAACGTTTTCTAAAGTGTTTCTTAGGACCCGTTTGGCGTAAGCGTTATTCGCGCGGCGACCGTTATCTAGAGAAACTGGACCCAGAGCATACTGATCCCCTTGACTTTCACCCGGCCGCACCAAGGGCCTAGACTGGATTTGTAATCGAAACTGAAGTCACAATGAGAGCAGGGCATACAAGGCCATAGAATTTGAGACATTTTTTCTTTCTGATGATTTATAGAAAATGAGGCGGATGGCTATGATGATGATGATGCTATATGAGACTACGTAAGAGGGCTGTACTCTACACTCTCTCTCTCTCTCTCTCTCTCTCTCTCTCTCTCTCTCTCTCTCTCTCTCTCTCTCTCTCTCTCTCTCTCTCTCTCTCTCTCTCTCTCTCTCTCTCTCTCTCTCTCTCTCTCTCTTCTACTTGTTTGTTTGTTCGGATTTTTGTTCATTTTTATTTTAGAGGACCTGATGAAAAGAAGTATTGTTACTTATTCAGTTATCCTCATTAAACATTTCGAGTTCGAGTACATTTCGAGTTCGAGTTCTCTCTCTCTCTCTCTCTCTCTCTCTCTCTCTCTCTCTCTCTCTCTCTCTCTCTCTCTCTCTCTCTCTCTCTCTCTCTCTCTCTCTCTCTCTCTGTGGCTGTGTGAAGTCTACGTTTCATGTAGTTAAATTAATATGCTTAAACTTATAAACTTTATTATATCTTTTAATTGTTCATTTTTATAACGGATCTTTATTCAACAATTACACAGCATACATTTTGTCAATCACAATCACATATTTCAGCAGTGTCATTCATATCTAATACTTTCAGACTGTTCAATCAATAACTTCCATAACTAACACTTTCAAAATAATCAATCAGTCTCATTCATTACTTTTCATCATTCATTTTCATTCATTACCACTCCTGGTTCCAAGCCAGACATTCATCTCGTTCACTCATTACCAATCATTATCTACATTAGTATATCATTAGGCCTATTATTTATCGGCTATTATCGATTTCTTATTATTACTAACATATTGCACATTTGGTTTGTCTAGAATTTTACGTCCTCTCGACCTGGGAAGGCACATATGGGACATATATTGCACATTTGAGGTTTTAAATGATCTATTGTAGCATAACCTTTTCTTCTGGACTTTTTCTGTATACATATTACTTTTGTTTTTTGTTTTGGGGGTAAAATGTTAAAAAAGGGACTAAAAGAAAATAGCATCTCGTTTGAAAGAAAAGCGTGCGATTGTAAAAGTAAATAAATATATAAAGAAAATCTGCCCGATACATGTTTACTCTTTGAACGTTTCACAGAAAACGTTGGACATTCTAAAAATGGACATCGAAGCCTCGGAGTGGGTTACGATTGACAACATGGCTGCCACTAGAGAACTAAGCAACGTGCGACAACTCTTGATTGAATTTCATCGTGACAGCTCTCGGTCTCTGCAAAGCAAGCTGTCTACACTGCAGAAGATAGAATCCCTGGGATTTCGGCGTTTTCACACTCATTTCTTTCCCAGCGTGACAGGCAATGGCAAAACGAAGGAGTTGCCAGAGTATTACCCGGTGGAAAGGCAGCTGTGCTGTTATGAAGTTGGTTTTGTCAACGAACGTATGGCAAGGCCTTTGGAAAACGAATAAGTGGGTGGGCGTATTATGATGGGTGAGGGGTTCCAAGTTGCGTGGAACCCCCTCCCCCCCCCCCCCCCCCCCTGCCCCCCCCCTCGGATGGCTGAAATCTCTCTCTCTCTCTGCTTCTGAAATCCCAAACCCAATTCTCTCTCTCTCTCTCTCTCTCTCTCTCTCTCTCTCTCTCTCTCTCTCTCTCTCTCTCTCTCTCTCTCTCTCTAACTGCTTTTCTTGTTGATAAACGTGTGTTCGGTTGTCAAAAAGATGTACTTTTTGTGTGTGTGTGTGTGTGTGTATATACACCGCCAAAAGGCTCTCCATTCTATGCCCATTGTAATTCTATACAAGGTATTTCTATGCTCAGGCTTGACAATTGTTTGACTGATATATTGTTTGATCTCTAATGATGTTTATGTAACTAACTCATCAGAAATCTCGAACCTTATTAAGTTGGAAAACATTCACATGATAGCAGGAAGACATCCATTAAGCGGATGAAGCTCGACTGCGTGGTTTCAGCCTTCCCATTGAGCCCATGGCCACTCACTCTGGGTAGGAGTTGGTTCAGGACCAGAAGAAGAAAAAGTTCGCCGAGACCTCCCAGCCTGTAGTCCAGACGTTACTCATTCGCTTTATTAGTTTTATTAAGATAATTGTTAAAGATTTCTAAGACCTGTCTTTATTTTTTTAGGCTTTAAACCCTCCCAATTAGGTAAGCTTAAATGGTATCTTAAAACACAAATATTGTGTCCATGCAGTGTTCTTTTTTTTCTGTAGTTACATCCCATCACTAGTGATTGGGATAATTAGTTTTCTGCATTTTTTATGTTTAAATTTCATGTATGCATATATAGCTTTTTATGTGTGTGTATGTGAGAGAGTATACTAGATTGGGTAAGGTTGGTTTGTGAGGCACTATATACCGCTATGTTTCTCTCTGCTGGTTATGTGTGTAATGTTTCATTTGGAAATAGTTACATGTATTATGTAACAATTTCATGTACCCCCTGGGGGGGGGGGGGGGGGGGGTTAACTTACTTTGACTTTGACCACTGCGCCACGGCGGCTGGTTATTATTATTATTATTATTATTATTATTATTATTATATAGATTTTGGTGGGAGAATATAGATAGAAAGTCGGTTAGTTACTAAAGTTAGCGTGTACGGGACTGGCAGGCAGGCTGGGTGTGATGTGAATGCGAGTTCTTTCTGGTTGGGTAGTTTTCTTTTTTTTGGCTTTCATTATTCTCTTATTTAGACGTATATACATGTAGTACTAATCAATTCCTTTATTTTGTTTTCACAGTATCGTGTTTATTTTCATGTGCGCGCTTAGCGATTGTTTATTCTAAGATTATATCACTTCGATCGCATGTCATGCTTCTTATTGTTTATTCTGAGATTACTGATAAAGTTTGTAATCACTTTGATTCTATTTCATGCTTCAGATTGTTTATTCTGAGATTAAATCATTTGATTCTATTTCATGCTTCAGATTGTTTATTCTGAGATTAAATTCTTTGATTCTATTTCATGCTTCAGATTGTTTATTCTGAGATTAAATCATTTGATTCTATTTCATGCTTCAGATTGTTTATTCTGAGATTAAATCATTTGATTCTATTTCATGCTTCAGATTGTTTATTCTGAGATTAAATCATTTGATTCTATTTCATGCTTCTGATTGTTTATTCTGAGATTAAATCATTTGATTCTATTTCATGCTTCAGATTGTTTATTCTGAGATTAAATCATTTGATTCTATTTCATGCTTGTGGGTGTTCATTCTGAGATTATATCATTTTGATCGTATTTCATGCCTCTGTTTTTATTTTGCAAGACTGGTTCTTTGGGTAACTACTGTTTTATCGTGTTCCTCGCTCACCCCGTCTCCCCACTGCTGGGTTTGTGACAAGCAGGTTCACTCTCTATCACTCACCATCTGGGGCAATGGGTGGATGCCTCGTGCCTCCATACGGGGAGCTGGACGACCCCGCCCCATCCACGAGTCTCTCACCGTGGGGACACCGGCTTTTTTCGTGCAGATAGTTCCCCCGCCTTCTCGATATTCTGTGCTTGTAGGCCTAACTTCCTCTCGTCTCTCACTTTGCTTTTTCCCTTTGCGTTCTGGCATCTACTATCTTTTTGAATTAGTGTCCTATTCTCCTGCTTATTTCTCTCGAAAGAAAATCTTCCAAATAATTTTCTTTTTTTTAGCTCCCCCGAATTCGGAACGTGTCGGCTGTATGCAGCGCGGAGACCAGTGAAAACTAAAAAACGGACACACTTGTACCTTACCCTTATGGCCTTGGAACGCAGAAGAAGAAGAAGAAGAAGAAGAAGAATCACTCACTGTCAAAATGCCACAGCCTGACAAAGATGGTCGACCAGTACATTCTAGGACTCTGAGATCTGGTTGAAGCATAAAGCAGGCAGCCAGAGCCATAGGTGTAGAGTTGGCACAGAGGTAACGCGTTCGCCTCGTGTCAAGTAAACCCGTGAATGCTATTTTCCCTTGTATGCTTGGATTCATAGCAATTGGGGTTATTTCCCCTCATGTAGGTTCGAAGATGCGGGAGTTTATCTCTCTCTCTCTCTCTCTCTCTCTCTCTCTCTCTCTCTCTCTCTCTCTCTCTCTCTCTCTCTCTCTCTCTCTCTCTCTCTCTCTCTCTCTCTCTCTCTCTCTCTCTCTCTCTCTCTCTCTCTCTCTCTCTCTCTCTCTCTCTCTCTCTCTCTCTCTCTCTCTCTCTCTCTCTCTCTCTCTCTCTCTCTCTCTCTCTCTCTCTCTCTCTCTCTCTCTCTCTCTCTCTCTCTCTCTCTCTCTCTCTCTCTCTCTCTCTCTCTCTCTCTCTCTCTCTCTCTCTCTCTCTCTCTCTCTCTCTCTCTCTCTCTCTCTCTCTCTCTCTCTCTCTCTCTCTCTCTCTCTCTCTCTCTCTCTCTCTGCGTAGCTTTCTGTGTGTATGTCTATGTATCCTCACAGTGGTGAAAGTTTGTAATTTGCAGTTTAAGCTTGCAGATAGTCAAGTGCGTTTTCAGACGAATATCAATAACAGGATTTAGAATCTTTTCCCAATGATTTCTTATTTTTCCATGTTTTCTGTTTGTTCTTCTGTCTTATTGATTCTCTTTTTATCACATGGTTTAGTCACATTCGTTTTTCCTATGAAGGGTGGAGAAGAAAAAAGAAAAGGAGTTTTTACAATAGCAATATCATTCTCCCCATTCTCCTCAATGGGGAGAATACTAATCATAAGGTAAAATATACTCCATAACCTAACCCTAACCCTGGTACTCTACATTTGATAAATCATAATTGAATATACCAACATTCACACAATCTCTAATATCACTCACTTGTTTGCAGATTTGTCCTACAGAAAACAACACCAATAGGCCCAGCACCCACGTCAGCAAGTATGGAAAATCAAGTGAAACACAAACGGGCTCCAGTACACACACACAGATGTCAAGGAATGCGCGAATGCTTCCTACACCACGCTAACGTCATACTGTAGACTCCGCTTATAAGGAGGTATAGGGGACACATTTTTTGTGTGCCTTATAACCGTCGTTCCTTATACCCGACCATTGTTTATAAGATAGTTATATTCATTTAGTTCCTTATAACCGATATTTAGGAAAAGAAGGAAGTTATGAATAGTACAAATGACAAAAACAAACGCACATTCCTTTGATGTTTTTAATCACCAATAAACAATTAAATAAAGGAGAATAATTCCCAAATAGGCGATTAATCTTACAAAATAATTGCACTCAGCATAAAAGAACACCAACACTTGTCAAGTTATTTGCAATATTTTGGATTTTATTCACTTAATCCTTTTTTCTGCATTCACTAACGCAACTAACCTTTTCCAAAATCGACTATTTTTTTCATTTCGCCACAATTTAA
>CM065702.1:14557224-14564724 GCA_017654935.2 Phymorhynchus buccinoides | reverse complement strand
GCAAAAGTAAGAAACAAGATAGCACCACATCTCAAGATCCAAAATCTTCTGTTCGAGGCACTAAGCGTCTTCCACAGGTAAGTGTGTTTATGTACCCCAACAACTGAACAACGGGTGGTGGGGCGTGTTGCGTGCACATCTGTCGCTCGTGCAAATCTATCGCTCGCTACTATGACTATGACTATGAGAGTGTGTATAAATATTTGCGACATTCACAAATTTCACTTTTTCCGTACTTGAACCATTTACCTAACCCTAACCCTATCCCTAACCCACGGAAAAAGTGAAATTTGTGGTTCATGATCAATGTCGCAAAATGCCGCAAATACACTCTCATAGGTAGCGAGCTACAGATTTGCACGAGTGACAGATTTGCACGCTACAGGGCGTGTCGCATGCAAATCTGTCGCTCGCTACTATGAGAGTGTGTATTTGCGACATTGAGCATGAACCACAAATTTCACTTTTTCCATGGGTTAGGGTTAGGGTTAGGTAAATAGTTCAAGTACAGAAAAAGTGAAATTTGTGAATGTCGCAAATACACACTCATAGTAGCGAGCGACAGATTTGCACGCAACAGGGCCGGTGGGTGGGTGATGGAGGGGGTGTATAAATAGCTCCCCACCTTCTGGAAGTTCTGTGCTTGTAACTTCCTGCATTCTCTCTCTCTCTCTTTGAGTTTGACTGCCTTTTCCCTAAGTTGCTTACTGTCATCTATTCTTTAATTGTGTGTTCTAATAATGCTTTGTTACGAAAATTTATGCTGCATCAACCTTGACCACAAAAGTGGCCCTTTCGACTAATACACAGAAACAGAAAGACCGAAAGGAAAAATTACCAGAAAATACATAAAAAATGTGACTGTTTTGAAAAGCTTCACGGCTTGTTTGGTCCCTACCTACCTACCTACCTACTTTATAAAGGTAGGTAGGTAGGTAGGTAGGTAGGACCAAACAAGCCGTGAAGCTTTTCAAAACAGTCACATTTTTTATGTATTTTCTGGTAATTTTTATAAAGGTAGGTAGGTAGGTAGGTAGGGACCAAACAAGCCGTGAAGCTTTTCAAAACAGTCACATTTTTTATGTATTTTCTGGTAATTTTTCCTTTCGGTCTTTCTGTTTCTGTGTATTAGTCGAAAGGGCCACTTTTGTGGTCAAGGTTGATGCAGCATAAATTTTCGTAACAAAGCATTATTAGAACACACAATTAAAGAATAGATGACAGTAAGCAACTTAGGGAAAAGGCAGTCAAACTCAAAGAGAGAGAGAGAGAATGCTTTGTAAGTTGTGTAGAACTGGTAATAGTACTAGTAGTAGACGACAATGAACGTCTTGTAAACTGAAAAACGCTTGTAATGCAAAGGAGGTAGAAGGCTGTCATAGTATGTAGATGAAGACTGTCTATGTTTTTGCAAAACTTGTCTATTATAATTCTTCATGTAACTTGTAAGGCCAAAAAAAAGAATAGGTGTGGTTACGGTAACATGGCCCAAAAAAATGGCGTAGGTAGGTAGGCCCTAACTTTTTTCTTTTTGTTGTTGATTTTTTTGGGATGAGATCGCCGAGTGGTATTGAAAAGTCCAGTTCGAAAGGTTCAGCTAAACCACCTCGGCAAGTGATAAGCTTTCCTTTCCTACATCCGGATGAATGTCCCAGAAAACATCCACGAGCGTGTAAGATGCTTTGAAAGTGCTAATCACCCTCATATTTTCAGAAATATAGTGCATGGCTCCATCAGAGCTGATTCTAGGACTTTGAAAAAGTGTCCCCCCCCCCCCTAAGAATGAAAAAAAGGGGGGCAGGTCCAATGGATACAAGGGGAAGGGGGGGCGTGGCGGCCGATTCAATCTTCGCTAGCCATGGCCACTTCTTCAGCCACTCGTCTTGGAACCGGTGTTCCCTCGCACTAGTGCCGTTATCTTCGGGCTGCTTCTTTGAGACTGTTGATCTTCTGCACACTCATTTGGCAGAGGATTTCTTTTTTTTTACTTTGCCGCCACAAAAATCAAAGTTGAAGAGCGTCGTTGTTCGCTTCATTTGGAAGAAAATTCAACATGGCGGGTAGGACTCTCGCAAATTCTTGTTGGTATAAAGAGATGAACGCGATTGGTTGATTTACACTAACTTTGTAAAGGAACCAATGAAATGTCGGTTTGTGTATACGACGGATTTAGCAGACGACGAAGGAATTCCCGCAGCGATCGGTAAAAAGTGCGGCCCGCGTTTAGACCCGATTTTTGTGGGAAGGAACAGATTTGGGTGGGGTGGGGGGAGGGGGGGGTTGCACCAATCCCGCGCCCTAGAAATAGTATCAGCTCTGCTCCATTGAAATGGCAAATGACGCCATTTTGCAACAACACGTGAACATTCAGTATGTTAGAGTTATGTCCCCTGATGGGCATTCCCCGATTGAACTTGCGTCTCTCTCTCTTCTTTTTTTAATTTTTTTTTTATCATAGGGTCGGCCCCCCCAAAATAGGGTAGGTCGGGATACCGTAACCACATTGGGGTTTTTTTTTTGCCTAACTAGTAATGCTAGTAGTATGTTGATAATAATAATAATTAATAATGTTTATATAGCGCATAATCTTGCAAAGCAGCTCAATGCGCCTTTCAGTTTCACTCACCATTCATACAAACATTTCTAACAGACTGGTTCACGTATCCTCACCATACATACATCTCTATGAAAATGAATAGTCAATACATTAGAGAATGCATTGCATATAATCATAACACAACCATCCCCCCCCCCCCCCCCCCCACCATCCCCCCCCCCCCCCCCCCCTTCAATTTTCTTGTTCTCGGTATAAAACGCTCTGAACTCATGTGAGAAAGAGCACTATATAATTATAAATTTACATTATTAATATGATTATTATTATCTACTATCTTATCTTTCTCAGTTTCTGCCTTATTTTATTCTCTTGCCTTTTCTCAAGAAATTCTTACAAAGATTTTCTCCAGTTAAAGATGGACATGATGGGTCTAACTCTTTCTAATTCTATTGCTTAATGGCAGCATGACACATCTATGCTCATAATTGACAGGAAACTGTCTGAGCGATGAAGAAGAAGAAGAAGACACTACAAACGTAAATGTTGCGCCGATAATCAAAAATGAGAAATTGAGATTGTACTTTTTCCATTATGTTTACACATCGGTTACAACAAACTTTACTCAAGCAAGAAACTTTCCTTTATTTAAGCTTTCATATTATTCAGAATATTATGACTGACATGAATTTTGGAAATGTGTATCATACGCGCCTGTGTTATATTTTGATGAGTTTTATTAAAGTTTTCATGATTCACAGTGGCTGGTTCATCTTGGTTTAAGGCTGTGTCAGACCAATTAACATAGGCTAGAACACCAAGGCTACATGAAAATGTTGTGCTCTGCATAGTATTAGTTATATGGGGATTGTCTTTAGCCATGACAAGCTCCTAGCATAACATCAGTATCCAAAAATCCTCCGAAGTCGGAGTGTGGCTGCCTACATGGCGGGGTAATAAAAAACCCAGTCACACACGTAATGTTCTCATCCCTAGCTGGTGCATTTGTTCCATAGTGTCCAAGTGCTTTGGCTGTTGGGATGATCCCTGGAGTCTTTAAGCCAGGGTACAACAACAACAACAGTGGCTGATTTTAAAATTGTTCTGCTTTGTTTGCAGATCCCAGAAAAGCGAGTTTATGAAAACAAACAAGGTGGATTTGTCACTGGTATTGATGTTACGTCAAAGGTATGTTCTGCATTAAACAATGATTACAGCTTTTTATTTAGTCACATTGTTAAAGCATTGCTCAAAGTCATATTAACTAGTTTCTAAAAAAAATATGATGTCCAAATGTGGATGCTGGCAAGAAGGATAGACCAGACACTTGAGACAGACACACTTTTATTTTAATAATATACATATACATAAGATTTACAAGTCACTCACAGTCACACTCACAGTCACACTCACAGTCACACACAGTAACTGAGTACACATGTATGTATTTCTGAAAGTTTGTCAATCTGTTTTCATAATTAATTAGTTGTTGGTTTTTTTAAAGAGAAAAAATTGAAACGGAGTGCAACGTCACTGGAACATACAAGAAACACACAAAATAACAAATGAAATAATGTCACATCACACTTGTTGTTGTGTGCTTAAATTTGTTTCTAATTAATATTAATTAGTGCCCCCAAATTAGTGGAAGCAAGTGCTGTTAAAAATGATTAATGCCTGTGATTGAAGAGAACATATTTTTATTTTAGCATTATATTCTTATAATTCTATAATGAGATCCAGCAGTAAATGAACCCAAGTTGTTTTTATTATAATATATATATATATGAGCCAGCACCACGAACGGGACATTAAGTGTCAAACTGACTATTCTGAGAAAATTATACATTTGAAAACTTCAGACAATTCTCTTTCTAATGATACAAAAACCATTCTTGTATCTTTTTCCGTTCTAGAGTTATGAGCATTTAAAGTCAGTAGGGTGACTGTCGGTCGTTTTGAGAAAACACTGTCTAAAGACTAGCTTAGCTGAAGAAAATGCATTGACCTACTCATTTTAAAGCACTTATAAGACCATTTAGATACCATATTAAAGACCATCCTTTATAAATATGAAAGATTAGATAATTATTAGAGAGCAAGAAATTACCCATAACTCAATTTCTTTTAGATTTTGTTGTTAGAAAGTAGCCCAGCGACTTAATGTCCCTTTTGTGGTGCTGGGTCACATATGTTTTTAAACATTAGAAACACTATCACTTCTTCTGTGTGAATAGGAAGCAGAAAAGAAACGTCTGGAGCGGGCCAAGCGATTCCGAATTCAACAGGAGGGAGACAAACAGTTTTCATTGGATGTCAAGTCTTTGTACGAGAGGTGAGCCTTCATGAATGTCTTTTCTTTTTGTTTTCAATTTCATCATTTGTTACGCATTACGTTTTTAAAAAATACTTTTTTCTTCTTTTTTTGTTCCTTTTAGCGTTTTGGGGTGTTTTTTTGCTTTGAGCTACCTTACCCACTATTTCCTGCGGCTATTGTGATTTGCGAAAAAGTCAGGTTCGTTTGTCACACAGTACAGTGAGACTGCGGTACTTGCAGGATAAGGTTTGCAACTTGAATACAATGTGGCAAATGTCTCATTCTTTGCGTTTTGCATTTAACACTTCTGACAGAGTACACTTTCATGCGTTCCTCTTTTTGTGGAAAGATGGTTTAGACTTTGAAGGACTGAATCATACAAAAGTATCTTTTTTTTTCTAATCATCTTAACCATTTCACCACCAATGTCGCATTTTTGCACCACAATGGTTAAACACCCATGTCGCTAAAAGCCATCAAATCACGGCCTGTTATGTGAAGACCCCATCATCATATAGTAATAAGCCAAGTGTCCGTATGTGTGTGTGTGTCTGAAACACAAAACGGGCCTTATAACTCCGCCGTTTTTTGACCGAATCGCTTCAAATTTGCTGTGAGCCCTAACGGGGCGATGGCAACGGCAACCAAGGCGGCCGTATCATTTGAGCGGTTTCGCAAATGCGCGAAACGTACATCCGCCGGCCTCTCGGCGCCCGTATCTCCGGCGTTTCTGGGCCGATTGCCTTCGAATTTGGCAGGTAGATGACCAGGGACGGTGACTATCGGTGTGCCAAACCGAAAGCGAATCGGTTCAGAAACGCGCGCGCTATCCCACTCTGCCGTTTCTTAACTGAATCGCTTCAAATTTGCTGTACTTGGCGTTACCGTTACTAGGCGTTGCCGTTACTAGGTGTTGCCGTCACTATGTGTTGCCGTCACTAGGCGTTGCCGTCACTAGGCGTTGCCGTCACTAGGCGTTGCCGTCACTAGGCGTTGCCGTTACTAGGCGTTACTGGTACTCAGCGTTGCGCTAGTTTTTGTAATTTTGGGAGGTAAGATAGGACTAATGTTATACATATCACAGAGGAGTTCGCAATATTGCAGATATCATTATTTTCTATACCCAGGTAAGTTTAATGGTATTTTTTGGCTGAAAAATGGATGGCGGCTAAAGGGTTAACTTTTGATTCAAAACCTTCCAAACTCCTTGACCCCTTGGGACAAGGGAGCATCAACGCTTTCCAACATAGTGAAAGCTCAGGTGAAAAAGGGTTAAGTGTCTTTATGTTAGAAATAAGACATGTTTGTTTGTTTTTTAATTTTAAAAGTTTTTGTGAATATTTGTTGTTGTAATAATTAAGACATTGTCAGGTTGTGATATATCATAAAAGATCTGGTAAAATACATGTAATACTGTTTCAAGTATCCAGATGTGCTGAGCAACATTATGTCAATCAATGCATGTGGTTTAAGCATGCTTTTTAGTCCCACTATAAAGACATTCTAGCCCAGCTGCCCAGAATAATAATAATAATAATAATACATAGTATTTATATAGCGTTTTAAGTTTAGAATTAAACTCAAGGCACTCACATGCACTGATTCACACGCAATTGGGCTAAGATACACATTCATTCAATCATCTAATTAATGTGAAAAGTTAGAGAGAGAAAGCTCTTTCAAACAAGTGAGTTTTCATTTGGGTTTTGAAAGCGGGAAGTGCTGAATTGTGACAGAGTTGAACAGGCAAGGAGTTCCAGACAGTGGGGGCGCAAAAACTAAAACTGCGCTGTCCAAAAGACTTTAAATTCACTTTAGGAACTTTCAACAGTTTGGCATGGGAAGATCGGAGTGAGCGAGAAGGAGTGTAAGTTTGGAGAGCACTTGAGAGGTAGGGTGGTAGGGTCTGTTCAAAGTGGCGGAATGCAAGGACTGCCAGTTTGTACTCTAAATGAATCTGCACTGGCAGCCAGTGCAGCTCCCTGAGGAGTGGTGTGACATGGTTACGCCTTCGCTTTCGGAGTGTGAGCCGAGCCGCTGCCCCCCGTGTGAGCCGAGCCGCTGTCCCCCTCTGCTATCTGGCAGTCGTGGTTTGAAAGAACAGACTGCCTATGTAAAGTATGACTATGAGTATAGATTGTGTTTTTTGTGGGTTTTTTTTTTATAAAGTGAAAGGACTGATAAAGTTACCATATTTTTCGGACTATAAGGCGCACCCCTCCAAATTTTACACACAAATTTCGATTTTTGACGAGCGAAGTCTCCTTTAAGCTTTATGTACTGAAAATTGGTATGTGTGTCACTGTGTGTGGTCACCGTCATTAAAAACTTTAACACAAGCAATTTTCTCAGAAACTACAAATAATATCACGACCAAATGTTTGCACGATGATAAAAATCACATTATGTTTGCAGTGACTACTTTTATTTAAAAGTCACTAGAGTTGGTTGGAAATAAGTTTTTATTTTAGCTTCAGGGATTTATTAAAATTCCTGAGTACAAAAAGGTTATGCTATTTCGATTCCTCTAGCCTACAGCCTACAACAGGTCATGCTTATGACATCATAAAGAAATGATGTCATCTTTGTGACGTCAAGTTTTGCTCTAGGCATTAGAAGGACAAGATTG
>CM065702.1:14518854-14556724 GCA_017654935.2 Phymorhynchus buccinoides | reverse complement strand
GTGTGTGCGCGCGCGTGCATGTATGCATGAGTGTGTGCATGTCTCTTATGTAGGTCTATGTGTGTGTGTGCGCACACGGGAATTGGGGTAGAATTTCTCATATTTTCTTCTTTACCTTTTAAAATTTGAAACACAAATTTGAAACTGGGGATGAAAATACCCCTTAAAACTGTAAGCAGGGGGCGATCAGAAATCCTGATGCATATTCTATTATTTGTTTTGTTTCAGATACAACCAAGGCAAAGACAAAGAGCAAAAGCCCCCTGGCCTGAAGTGTTCCTGGTGCCATGCTCTCCTGGCGTTTCACTGCACCAGCTGCAATCTGGGTCATCAGCCTTCCCAGTCTCCTCCGACAACGCAGCCACTTCCAGTTCAAGTTCAAACCACACAAGAAACCTTAGTTGGGAACACAGAAGAAGAAAAAGCTTTAATGCTGCAGCAAAATATCTCCTCTGAGGAACTAACAGTTGTTCTATCAGACGCTCATCTTCTGCGGGGAGAGTCCACCTTGCAGGAAGTTCAGTCAGCAGTGGAGCAGGCAGTGTATGTATGTGACCTTCAAGCCAAACACGGTGAATGGAAAACAGAACTAGTGAGTGAGCTAGAGGAAGTAATTGAAGCTGAAGACAACAACGCTTTTGTAGTGGAGCAAGATGAGGAAACTGGCTCTGTGAGTCGTGTTTCACCTTTTAGAAATGAGCCTTGGATAACCAATCTCTATGAAAGCCGCTCATCCAGCCAGGACAATATTGGACATGAATCTCAGATTAATTCCAAAGCATTGCAAAGAAGTCGGTCTGAAAAGAGTCATGTCAGAAAGCAAGATTTCACCAAAGAGAATCAAAAGAAAAGGGGATCAGGGATGGGAAGAGCAAAACGCTTATCTAAGAGCTCAAGCAAACAAGTGAACAAACCTTCTTCTGGAACAGATGGTGTCACAAACTATGGAAGTCTGCATTTACCAAAAGACTTTAAAAAATTGGTGGTGAACCTGACAAAATGGGATGTCTCAATGGGGAAAAGTTGGGGTTGTGATAAGGCTAAAAGTAAAACTTGTGAAAATGGGCAAAGAGATAAGCAGGCATGCTATGAAAACACTGACAGCCAAGTTCTGAATTCAGGAGGTGAAGAACATGTCCTAATCATACAGGAAAAAGAAAAAGTAGATTTGAACTCAGGTCAGTCTGCTGGTGATCCTCTGAGAGAGAAAGAACTATCTGGTTCGCTAAGCTCCCAAACTTCTGCAAGCAGACAGGTACACAAATATCCCAGTCGTCAGAAGGCCTTCCCTCACCAAAATCAATCCATTATTCACCTCCTTACTGGTTGTGAGAAAGCTCCAAGAGTCAAAGATGATGCTAAAGACTTGTCTTCTAACATAAAGAAAACTTCTTTGAAGAAAAGACCTTTTGCTTGTCAAAAATGTGAAAGAACATATCTGCATAAATCTAATTTGCGGAATCATGTTCTGCAAATCCATCCCCAGTGTTTAGATGTAGAGTCGTTTGAGTGCAACCTCTGCTATCGTAAATTCTTTACGGAGAAAGGCCTGGCCCGTCACAAAGAAAAGGAGCACCCTCAGGGCACATGTCTCCAGTGCAAATTGTGCGACTTCAAGTGTAGAACTTACAGGGACCTGAAAAACCACATAAATCGAATACATAGAAAAGCGCCCAAGCGTCAGTGTGATCACTGTGGTGTGTACATCTCCAGAACGGGCTTGAGACACCATGTGCTGATGCATAAAAACGAGAAACGGTACACCTGTGAAGACTGTGGGAAAAAGTTCATCCAAAAGAACGCTTTGGAAACCCACAGAAGAGGACATCATGCGGGGATTGACCGTCCATATCGCTGCGACCAGTGTGGAAAGGGCTTTTTGTGTGAGCCCTCTCTCCGAGGTCACGTGGCAGAGAGCCACACAGTAGGTGTAAAACCGTTTCCATGCCCTCACTGCCCTTGCAGATTTATTAATAAGTCAAAATTGAACAAGCACCTAAAAAAGCATCTTGCAGAGAGTGAGCGTCCGCATCGTTGTAACTTCTGTGGAAAAGGTTTTATCCGTCGGCAGCAACTCACGATTCACATACGTACCCACACCGGAGAAAAACCGTTTCAGTGCCCTCATTGCGCTTCAAAGTTTGCTGTCAAGTATTACTTAAACTATCACCTGAAAGCATACCATGAGGGGCCTGACAAGCCCCATCGCTGTCAAGAATGTGGAAAGGGTTTTGTCAAAAACGAAACTCTCAGAGATCACATGTACAGCCACACCGGTGAAAAACCATTCCAGTGCCCCCACTGCCCCTCAAAGTTTGCCCGTAAGGATTATTTGAACAAGCACCTAGAGACTCACCCAGTTGAAAAACATTTTGAATGCGACATCTGTTCACGCAGGTTTCTCTTCAAAAGCATGATGAATGTCCACAAGAAAAATGTGCATGGGGTGAAAAAGCAGGATCAGCAGAAAAATGTTCCCAGAGTTGACACTGTTCATGTGATGCTCAACAATCTAGAGGACACAAAAGACATAAGATGATAATACGACCCTCTGGATGTCACACCGGTCTGTGCTTTTTGGTCCATCTTAAAACTTCCCTGCTCTTGATTGGGTTCATTACAGACTCTTTGCAAAGAACTGATTTGGATGGTCTGATTATTAGTTAAAAAATAAAGTGTATGAGCTGAACTGCCATATTCATTACTTTAACCCTTTCACTGCCAACATTGCATTTTTGCACCACAATGACTTAACACCCATATGTCACTAAAAGGCATCACATCAGGGTCTGTTATCCAAAGACCCGGTTCTCTTAATTTTGGGAGCTAAGGATAGGCCTTACTTTAAATATGTAACAGAGGATTCCCCAATATTACTTCTTTTTGTTTCTCTACCCAGGTAAGTTTAATGGACATTTTTTGCTGAAACATGGCTGGCGGTGAAAGGGTTAATCAGTAATACCTGGTATCCTTCAGTCAGGTCATCACATATATGTTTGTAGAGAGTGAGGGTAGAGTGTTCTCATAACTTAAGTCACCTCAGGATATCTTTGAGATTGACATTGATGATGGTGGTATGTGCGTGTTTGTGGGTAACCCTGTATATATGTGTGTGTGTGTGTAATACATGTACACAAGGGTGGAATATTTTGGTGAGCTACTACAGGATACCTTTTACTAGTGGTTGCATTGCTGATGGAGTTGTGCGTGTGTGTGTGTTCACGCGCACACGTTTGTCGTTATGCTTTTTTTTTTCACTGTCCAGAGTTAAGAAATGGAGCACAACCGATGTTTATGATATGAATGTCTCAGCCAAGTTTAGGCCATGCGTCTTGTCGAGTCGATGACTTGAAATAATAATAATAGTGAATCATTTATATAGCGCACTCCTCCACCAAATGTGGAGCTCTATGAGCTTAACAACAAAAATTAAAAGCAAGAAATTCAACAAAAACAAAACAAGTAATCGCTCACACACATGCAAATAGGCATGCACATACACCCACACCCCCACCCACACATACATGCAGGCACGCACGTATGCACACATACACACACATGCGCGCGCACACACACAAGCACGTACGCACGCACACACACACACCATTATTACCATCACCACCACTCACCCCACCCAAGAACACAATACATGATACAATCAGTGGAATAAAGCATCAACTCTCAGGGCTCCCAATCGTCCGGCAAAACAAGGGGTCCCACGGACTCCTTCACTTACAGTATAGAGAGTCCTAGAGGTGGGATAGAGGGTCCCAGTGGCATTGCGGATGCAAAAAAGAAATGTTCTAGTGCATCCCTGGGCCCCTGCACATTCTTTTAGAGGGTCCTTTAGAATTTTAGTGCTTCATAGAGCCCCAAATGGGGGTCCCTGTGAGCCCTGACTCATTCTCACAAAACTTATGTCTCCAAGTCTAATCACTCTACAAGTTGTGCGTCACAGATGACATGTTGTGGTACTATTTGTTCATCATTTCATAATCCTATTTTTGTATTTGAGTGACAAAAGTTGTCAGATATTATATTTTCACCTGGTTCTTTCAGTATTGTTTTTTGCCTTTCATTTCAAAGACCCAGCTTACCCTGGTACATTCAGTCTTCACACATATCCTTAGTATGTGTGGCAAATATTAAGATCAGCCCCCTCCTCTGCCCCTTCCATTCATTTCAGACAGTTTCAGTTAGGGTTAGTGATAGGTTTAGGGTCAGTAAAGTGTCAATCATAACATATGGTGGAATCCGCTTAATCGGCCACTTTTGGGACCAGGAAAAATATGGCCGATAAATCGAATCGGCCGATAAAACGAACATTGAGATACTGTATGACGCAATTATGCAAGTCAAAAGCAATGACGTCAAAATTAAATGTTGCAGTTCAAATTCAAATTCTTTCAAGTTATTTTTGTGTTCATGCTTGGTGATGTGTGTGTGTGTTTATTAATCCTACAACTTGACAGAATGATATAGTTATTAGTGTCGTACATAAAATCGGAAATTGAATAAAAACATTTATCAATTAAGACATTATACAACAGCGCGTCACACGAAAACTATGGGAAAAGTGACTGCACAGAAACAACAATGCAATAATAACATACTGTACACTTACACACCAACACCCAGACCCACAGGCGCATGCACACATGCGTTACACACACGCACAAACAGGCTTCACACACACAAACACACAACACAACACACACACACACACACACAACAACAACACAACACACACACACAACACAACACACACACACACACACACACACACACACACACACACACACACACACACACACACACACACACACACAGAGTGTGTCTGAATCACTTATAGTGGGGGGATGTAAATGTAAAGCACACAAACACACACACACACCAATGAAGTAAAGTATGTTGATGCGCACACGCACACAAGAAAAAAACAAGACATTACTGGAAGAAGAAGAACAATACACAGATGTCCCGAACTCATAGAACTCAGTGTCGAAAATTATTGTTTTTAAGACATTTATGACATGACTTGCGACAAAACAAAGAAGAATAGAAAATGAAGAAGACATTTTGTAACAGACCTAGACCTGGGACCTCATAGCAAAGGCAGCATCAAAGCACTTGAAAAAGTCCAAAGCCGAGTTGCAAGATGGGTGGCCTGCGACTACCGCCAAGCAACAAGGTCCAAAGAACTGCTGAAAACCCTGAACTGGCCCCTACTCAATACAGCAGCCTGCCTGGCCACATTTTTCAAATATCATTCTGGTCTCCTTCGCATTAACTCAATTCAAAACATCTCCCCACAAACACTGCAGAAAAAAACCCTCCGCCAGTCACACTCTACGGCCTGTGACATCCCAAGCCACAGAACCCAATATATAGGAAATCCACATTCTTTCCCCACACTATCCCGCAATGGAACAGCCTCCCTGAACATGTTGCCTCAACAGTCTTTGGAGGCATTCAAAACAGCCCTCCATAAACACCTCCACCAAACCACCCTGCCTCTGTCACACTCCATCTAGAATATGGAAATACCATCTGGTACCCACACCTAAAACGGCAATCATCTATGATTGAAAAAGTACAGAGGAGAGCAACCAAAGTAAATTTAAGTAGACTATATGTGTGATACAGTGTAGCTGATTTCTGTCTTTGCTTTTCTTTTCTCTCTCTTCTGCTTCTTTTTCTTTGGTCACCCCCTAAAGTGTGTGCATTTACTTCTATAAAAAGAAGCTGGCCACCACCACAGAAGAAGAAGAACAAAGTTAATTCATGAAATTGGAAACTACTCATACAGCGATAGGCTAAAATACCTTGGTTTACCATCATTGAAAGCTAGAATAATAAGGGGTGATCTTATTCAATGTTATCAAAATTTGAACTGCATTGATGACATACACATATCTGATTTTTTCAAGTTATCAAACTATGACAAAACAAGAAATAGTACTAACAAAATATTTATTGAACATTGTTATACTAACACAAGGAAATTTTCATTCAGTAACAGAGTGGCACCCCTATGGAACAAATTACCTACTAATATGAAAAGTGCACTATAAATATTTACTCTTTCAAAAATCTATTAGACAAGTGGGAAAATTATAAAGTGTTATTATATGACTATGACGATTGATTTTCAATCATCAAAAAACTTGAGCAATCGATAGACCTTGAATAACGAAGGGACTTTAAAAGCCTAACAGTGTGCTGGCTATTTTATTCTTTTGTTTCTCCGACTTCGGACCTCGACTGAAATAGTGCCATAAAAATCAAATTGTTGATTGTGGGCACTTAACTGGAAGAAGAAGCTATTCAACCTTGTCCCTACTTTCTGATCTGATCTGGCTGGACCACTCCGGCTAGCGAAGCGCTCACCGGGGATGAACCCCGACTGGCACAGCTCCTGCCTTTCATTTACCACTACTTCGACCTAGTATGGTCCCTAATTCACTAAGGAATGGCTTACAATTTTGGAACAGCTTGCAGTTTTAAGACGATATACGTAACTGAGGCTTAGAAAAGGATCTATAGAAAACACCACTCTCTGATTGGTAAATTGTGCATCTGGTGTACTGTCATTGGTCAGTGTTTGTTTCTGACAAAATGGTTGACACCGTTTATTTCAACAGAGTTTGCGACCGAATTCGGTGAGTAATTTGCTGACAATGCGTGTTAGTTTTCCTCTTTTAAAAGCAAACTAAATACCCACAGCACAACGTGATTTGATTTCTTCATTACTAGTACAGAAGAAGAAGTACAAATGCTTGATTTATTGAATGAAATTGAAAAGATGTAACTAGTTTAGATTAGAAGAAAGCTGTCGTCTGCTCCGTGTTTCTTCTTCTCTTCACTTATGAAGTTGACTTCACTTCAGGGCCCACGGTCAGTATGTTGACTCCTTTGGGAAAAAAAGAAGAAAAAATGGGGGGCCGATCGGTTCCGAGGATATACCTTCTTGACTGACACTGAAGGGACAAGGAGGGTGAAGGGGAAGCTGAGGGGTGGGGGAGGGGGTGTCGCATGAAAATAGGTAGCTCGTAAAAATAAGTAGCTCGCTACCTATAACAGTGTCGAGTGTGTATTTGCGACATTGAGCCTGAACCACAAATTTCACTTTTTTTCTAGAGTTAGGGTTAGGTTAGGGTTAGTTAAATGGTTAAAGTACAGAAAAAGTGAAATTTGTGGTTGTCGCAAATACAGACTCATACTCATACTATAGTAGCGAGCTACTTATTTTTACGAGCTACCTTTTTTCATGCGACAGGTGTCACTTGATGGATTATTGTTGGTCCTGCATGTCGCGTGCAAATTTGCAGCTCGTGCAAATTTGCAGCTCTACAAGTGCAGTTGTAGTGCACGCGCACTATAGCTTCACTTGCGCTCCAAGTGTCAAGTGTACTTCAAATCCCCTAGTACACGTAGTAGCCTATAGAGACAGCACTTTTTCCGTCTAAGATCGTTCAGATAGTGTTTTGATACACACTCTCATAGTAGCGAGCTGCGACAGGAACGACCTGCGGTAAGACACTCACAACACCTTCACTGCTGACGCCCCTTGTGGCCCTGTGCATTGTCGCATGCAATATTTGCAGCTCGCTACTATGCGAGTGTGTATCAAAACACTATCTGAATGATCTTAGACGGAAAAAGTGCTGTCTCTATAGGGGATTTGAAGAATGAAAATATAACTTTTTCCGTTAAAAAAAAATCACTAATATTTTCTGTCCCGGATAGTACACTTGACACTTAGAGCGCAAGTGAAGTTCATGTGGGGCCCGGTTGTTCCTGGCTGAACTGGGTATGCTTAACGGTCATGCATGACTCAAACTCAAAGTCAAACATATATCTTTTTCTGCATGCATCATGTGAGGTCTGAGCGTCATGCATGACTTACTCCTATCATGCATCTCACTAAAATTTACTCAACCCCATTTCAAATCTACAAAATACTCAGCCTAGTTCATCTTGAATTCTTTTCATATCTTTTCTATCATCTTAAATTTAGTTAAAACAACAGATTATGATCTAGTATTTAAATAAATAAATAATACCTGAACTCATAAAATAAATACCCAACCAAATTACTCTTCATATCCTGTCAATATAAGGGTAAACAACTAAATCTTTTTTTTTATGTTATCTAATATATTTTTGAAATCCTATATCCCGTGCTGCGCATCTTCATCTTTGAACCCCTGTATATATATATATGTCAATAATTGCCGATGAACGGCAGTGGACATTACTGGAAGAATAAGAATAAGAATGTGACCGATATTTGGTGCGGCACTGGATGCGTTATAACTGGAGATGGTGTCCACATCGTAGCCGATGTGGAAGTGGTACCAGCTTTGCATACATGTAGGCCCTCTCACTTCTTCCAGTTTAGGAAATAAACAAGAATAATTTTTTTAAAAGATGAACATAATCCTTGGGAGCTAATTAGTAAATTACTAATTGACAGAGAGAAGCATCATTAACTTCATTTTGCTTGATTTAGGGCTATGCCAGGGGAGGAGTGTGTGTGTGTGTGTGTGTGTGTGGGGGGGGGGGGGTTGCTGTGTTCCAATAAGACTACTGCAAGGGTGGGGTGTGGGTATTTTTTTTGATATATATATATGTTCCTATAACTATAAGGCTACTGCTCAGCAGACATGCCCTTTACTCTTTGTGGGTTTTATCAATGGTTGACATTAGCTTCTAGCTGGGGCCAGTGAATGTGAGAGCTGTACAAGAACATGATTTTCAAGACGACAGTTCGAGGAAGACTATAGTCTATAGTATAACTCTCAAACTAGGGGACATTTGCATAGCCAAATGGGATTGGTTGGCCTTTGGGAACCTTCCCTGGGAAAGGCTTCTTCACTATAAAAAATCTGGCCCAGCCTACCAGAATAGCAGCTGCTGTCTAGTAGTAGTATAGAGCTAGCAGTCATTGTCAGAAAGGACAGACAGACATACTGCACGACAGGGGTGATAGTTATATCTGTAAAGTAAGTTAAAGAGTTTGCCTTGCTCAGGTGGTTGTTTTCATGATATTCATCATGATCTTCCTTGTGTGCCACAACTCCTAAAAAGTGTATCATTTAGCTACTTAGGCTTAGATAAACATGCACACGCACATGCACACACGCACACGCACGCACACGCACACACACACACACACACACACACACACACACACACACACACAAAGACAGAGAGAACCAAAAGCAAGCCAAAACAAACAAATCAAAGACAAACAACAACAAACCCCAGCAAAGCTGGATTACAATAATGCTATTAATAATTCTTGTCATGTGTGCTCTTAGTGAACATTACAATGCATTGATTGATCAATGACAGCCTTTTCTTTTTCTCCAGAGGACACTTTTCAAGGTTAGCAGTACACATGTGCTGATGGTGGAAACATCACTATGGAGTATGAATACTACACAGTGATGCTTGGTGGGGACATCTTCAGCAGCTGGCGGGCAGTTGGAGAAGCCGAAAGTCTGGCCACTGACACAGACATTGCCAAGTTTCTGGTTGATTTGTAAGTATTTGTTACCTTCTCTAGCACCATGTATTTTTTATGTTCTTGGCTGACCGTTGCATCTCAACCAACAAGAGGGGAGTAACTATTTTTTTAAGTGTGCATATGTTGCTTTAACGGAAGAAACAGCCAGTTAACCCCTTGACTGCCAGAGAAAATTAGAGAAAAAATAATTGTACAAATCATGACATGAAAAAGACAACTAATAGTCATGAAGTCAGTACGAGATACGTTATATGACACTCGCAGTCAAGGGATTAAGCTCTAAAAATGGACAAACACATGGCAGTGTACTTGGCACTGAAGTGAATGTGCATTTGGTTGGAGTGTGGAGTGATGTCTTGGGCGAATGTATTTGCCCAGGGTGCTAGAAGAGTTAAAGTGACGTGTGAGGAAGAATGAAGTTTTGCATGAACATTGTTGGGGTGATTCTAGCCTGCTTTGACAGTGATTCTGTTCACAAAATTATTGCATAAAGTAAGGCTGTGTACACACATAAGCTGAGATTCCATGTGGAAACATGTGCGCAATCCATAAATAAGTGAAACAAAGAAGGGAAAATATATGTGCACGTGTTCGAATTTCCCCTACATGTGTAAACTTTTATCCTTTCTTCCACTTATTTAGGGTTTTCCGTACTGAACTTGCGCGTCTAATGTGAACCCGGCCTTACACTCACCAAGTTACACTTACAGCCACAGTTTTGTCAAGTTTCATTATGGTTGATTCCCTAGTTTGGGCTCCAGTTAAAGGAACATTATTGTTTACATGCAAACACAAAGACACACACTATCAGAGGGAAGCGCACAGTCCATCATTGCCATCCTATGGACTCCCTCTCTTGTAGAACAAAAAGAATAGATTGAAGTAATTAATTTACATAGATGCATGGATGCAACCTTGCCTCAGATACGAGGCAGTGCCTGTTTTTGAAAATTTTGACCCCCCCAAAAAAAAATTGATTCAAAGTTCAATGGGGGAAAAGTGTTGAATTATCACTTTACAAGCCTAGAATAAGCTTCAAAGAGTATGATTTTGCTTTTTCTTCAGCTTCAGGGGGCAACGACTCTGCGCCTGTACCCTACCTGTTTTTGGATTTTCTCCAGTTGCATCCATGCACATGGCAGTGTACTTGGTACTGAATGTCTTTGCATGCATTTAGTTGGACTGTGGAGTGATGTCATGGGCAAATGTGTTTGCCAATGGTGCTAGAAGAGTGTGACATGTGAGGAAGAATGAAGTTTTCCATGAACATTGTTGGGGTGATTCTAGTTGTTGTAGCCTGCTTTGGCAGTGATTCTGTTCACAAAAAGTATTGCATAAAGTTACACTTACAGCCACAGTTTTGCCAAGTTTCATTATGATTGATTCCCTAGTTTGGGCTCCAGTTAAAGGAACTTTGTTTATTCAACAGACCTTTATTTGTTATAAGACTTGATCAAATCTTACAATGGACATAGTTATCCCAAAACATAGCTTAAACAAAAAGTTTGTTGATTAGTATTAACCTCTTCAGTGCCGGTGACGTATATATACGTCCTCTATAGCGCTTCAGTACTTGCCACCGATATATAAATTCATCGTCGCTAAGTAGTGATTTTGCCGCGTTCAGAAATCGCGTGGCTAACCGGCGATGCTTGCACAAGTAATAGGCGGCTTTGAAGGGGTTAACATGAAAATTTGATCCCCATCAATATCTTTACACATATTCTGTTTGTTTTGATTCAGGTACAACCATAGCAATGACAAAGAGCAAATGCCCCCTGGACCGAAATGTTCCCAGTGCCATTCTCCCTTGGCGTTCTTCTGCACCAGCTGTCATGTGGTTCGCCTGCCTTCCCAGTCTCCTCCGACAGCACAGCCACTTCCTGTTCAGGCTCAAACTTTCGCTGGAGATGTGTCTCTAGAAACCTTGGTAGTACAGCAAAACCTCTCCTCTCAGAAGCCAACAATTGTTCAGTCAGACGCTCAGCATATGCAGGGAGAGCCCCTCTTGATCGAAGCTCCATCAGTGGTGGAGCAGGTAGTGTATGTATGTGACCTTCAAGCCAAACCTGGGGAATGGAAAACGGAACTAGTGAGTGAGTTAGAAGAAACTGAACCTGAAGACAGCAACGCTTTTGTAGTGGAGCAAGATGTGGATACAAAGGAATCAAGAATGACAAGAACAAAATGCTTTCCTAAGGCCTCAAGTAAAAAAGTGAACAGACCCATTTCTGGAACAGATAGTGTCACAAATCCTACAAGTTTGCAATCACCAAATGATAAAAAATTTAGTTGTGAAGCTGACGCAGTGGGATGTTTTGAGGAAGGAAGTTCTGGTAGAAAGGTTTGTGATAATGGGCAAATTGATCAGCAGGTATGTCATGAAAGTACTGACAGTCAAGTTGTGAATTCAGCAGGAAAAGAAGCTTGCCTTAGGCAGGGGAAAGAAAAAGGAAATTTAAGCTCAGAAGTTCAGACTTCTAGTTATCCTGAAAAAAAGAAAGTACTGTCCGGTTCAGTAAACTCCCAAGCTTCTGCAAGCAAACAGGTACACAAATGTCCCCATTGTCAGAAGGCCTTCCCTCACCAAAATCAATCCATTATTCACCTCCTTACTGGTTGTGAGAAAGCTCCAAGAATCGAGGATGATGCTGAAGACACTGACTTAGCTTCTGATGTGAAGGAATCTTCCTCGAAGGAGAGACCCTTTGCTTGCCACAAATGTGAAAGAACGTATCTGAATAAATCTGATTTGCGGAATCATGTTCTGCAAAACCACCCTCAATGCTTAGATGTAGAACCGTTTGAGTGCAACCTCTGCTATCGCAAATTCTTTAAGGAGAAAGGCCTGGAACGTCACAAAGAGAAGGAGCACCCTCAGGGCGCATGTCTCCAGTGCAAATTGTGCGACTTCAAGTGTAGAACTTACAGGGACTTGTATAATCACAAAAAGCGAACACATATAAAAGAGCCCAAGCGTCAGTGCGAGTACTGTGGTGTGTACTTTACCAGGGTGGGCTTGAAACCCCATCTGCTTATGCATAAAAACGAGAAACGGTTCACCTGTGAAGACTGTGGGAAAAAGTTCATCCAAAAGTGCGGTTTAGATTTCCACAGAAGAACACATCATGCAGGGATTGATCGCCCGTATCGCTGCGATCAGTGTGGAAAGGGCTTTTTGACTGAGCGGTCTCTCACAGCCCACATATACAGCCACACTGGTGAAAAACCATTTCCATGCCCTCATTGTCCTTCCAGATTCGTAAGAGAGGTCTTATTGAAAAGGCACCTTAAAAGTCACCTTCCAGAGAGTGAGCGTCCATATCGCTGCGACCATTGTGGAAAAGGTTTTGTCTGTCAGCAGGGTCTTACGCATCACGTACGTACCCACACCGGAGAAAAGCCATTCCAGTGCCCTCAATGCCCTTCAAAGTTTGCTGTAAAGACCTACTTGAACCGTCACCTGAAAGCGTACCATGAGGGGCCTGATAAGCCCTATCAATGCCAAGAGTGTGGAAAGGGTTTTATCAAAAACCAGTCCCTCAAGGATCACATGTACAGCCACAGCGGTGAAAAACCATTCCAGTGCCCCCACTGCCCCTCAAAGTTTGCTCTCAAGACTTATTTGAACGCGCATCTAGAGACCCACCCAGTTGAAAAACAATTTGAATGTGACATCTGCAAACGCCAGTTTCTCTTTTTGGGTGCTTTGAATGCCCACAAGAAAAATGCGCATGGGATGAAATAAAAAAACAACCAGGATACGCAGAAAAGTGTCCCCAGAGTCACCACTCTTCCTGTGACGCTCAACAATCTAGAGGACACAAATGACGTTTAAAACACAATCTTGATGACACTCTGTTGAGGAAACATTGCCCTCATTCCAGACCTTAGGTCTTTGACTTTCGGTCCATCTTTTTAAAACTTCTCTGTTCTTGTTTGGGTTTATGCAGACCGCAAAGAACTGATTTGGATGGTCTGGTTATCGATTTAAAAAAATGTATAAACCGACCTGCTATATTCATTGCTTTAATCAGTTTTTAAGCTGGTATCCTTGAGTGAAATCATCACATAATATGTGCTTGTGGAGAGAGATGGTGGAGGGTTCTCATGTCACCTCATGCTCAGGATATCTTTATGATTGACATTGATGGTGGTGGTATGGTGTGTTTATGTGTGTGTGTGACTCTGTGTGTGTGTGTGTTGATGCTATTTGTTTTCCTCATTGCAGTTCAGTTAAAAGCATTTTAGAAATAGAGCTCAGCAGCTTAATTTCATTATCACGTTATGTTAATTTGTACTTGACTATTCGAGGGGCAAGGGTAGCCAGACTGAATTACTTTTTTCACCTGGTTCAGTATTGTGCCTTTGCCACTCATTTCAAGGTCCATCTCTACCCTTCATTATTACAGTGGTGTTGTGTTTCAGAAGGGTGGTTGTTCCAGTATGGAATGGAAAGATAGACGAGGTGGTAAAAACTATCTACTTTCCACAACCACCACAAAGGTTTTTACAAGAAAACCCCCCAAACATGACCAACAATTTTATGTTTATTACTTTAAGACAAGACAAGACAGCAAATGAATATGATGGATATGAGGATGATTAAACGATATAGATTAGACGAGGCAGAATCAGACTTCTTAAGCAGGAATAAACAAGTCCTGCCTTAGAAGTAGAACAGTTTTTTTATAATTGTGAACTAAATGTTTCTTATCAGTTTATTCAGTAGTTCTTTGCGAGGAGTAAAATTTAAAAACATGGATGGGAAGTTGATCACGGTGATGATTCTGTAACCCTGAGACACAAATAATGAGTCCAGTTCTGCGATGGGATTCAATGTTCTAAAGCAAAGTCCTATCCGCCTGGACCTTGCTGGTTCTTAACCCTTTCACCGCCAGCCATACTTCAGCCAAATATTTCCATTAAATTTACCTGGTTAGAGAACAAAATCCATCTGCAGTATGTATTGGGGATTCTTCTGTGACATTTATAAAATAAGGTCTATCCTTACTTCCCAAAACTAAGACAATACGGTCTTTGGATAATAGACCCCAATTTGATGCCTTTTAGTGACATAGGTGTTAAATCACTGTGGTGCTAAACTGTGACATTGGCGGTGAAAGGGTTAAAAGGTCCACTTCATTTCTAGTTTCTTGCCACGGAGATGCCATGGAACCTAATGTAGAAGGCGGTGATGAAGAGGAAGATAGAGTAGACGATGAGGTGAACACATTTTAGTCACACACAGACGCACACACACACACATACATACATACATGCATACAGACAGCATAGCCCTCGTCCCAATCATAATGTAAAAATAATCCCAAATGAGGTCTTATAAGGGACGGGTCTTATAAGGGAGGTAATTTAATTGGAGAAATAGGTCTTATGTGGGAAGGAGTCTTACTCTTAGATGGAAGTTCAGTTTAATGTCGCGTATCAGCTTTCGCCATGTACGACGGGCTGAACAAACCAACCAGGGTATAAACAAAAATTTATGTTCCTGAATCACTGTCTTAGCCAAAAGGCAGAGAAGCGATCAGAATCGTTAAGGAGTCTTATAATGGTAGGTCTTATAAGGGAGGTTCCACTGTATTAAAATGACCTCCCTTATAAGACCCCTCCCTTTTAAGACCTCATTTTGAATGATTTTTGAAGGTCTTATAAGGGAGGTTCCACTGTATACATGTGCAAATCGTTTTTGTCCGACTGTGATTTGATATCAATCCTCCGAAGTCAGTGTGTGGCTGCCCATGTGGCGGGGTAATCGAAAAGGGTCACACATGTTATGTTCTCATCCCTGGCTGGTGCATTTGTACCAAAGTGTTCAAGTGCTTCGGCTGTTAGGATAGTCCCTGGAGTCTTTGAGCCATGGTAAGACAACAACTTGATAGCGGGCAACTGCTTTTTTGTTGCTGTTGAAGGGTTGGGTACTTTTTTGTGTGAAAAAGCTTACTCACGCTCAGTCTAAATAACTCTTAACCTTTTACTGAATCATGCTTTTGACTACACGGACATGATGGCGGGGGTCTTCCACGACCCCCTACTCAGCAAAGAGCAAATTCCGAGGTGTTTATCCCTGTCCGGATGGCGGGGGTCTCCCACGACCCCTACTTGTCAAAGAGGCACCATGTGTTTATCCCTGTCCGGATGGCGGGGGTCTCCCATGACCCCTACTCAATGCAGTGCAGTGCTCTTTAAAGTAGGGGTCGTGGGAGACCCCAGTCATCCGGACAGGTATATCAAAATTACGCGTCATATTACGTCATTTATATTTTATACACATTAATGAAATTTAACACACTTAAAGCCATTTACGTTTTTGACAAAGTCATGAAATTTCATGAAAATTGCTTAAATAGTTTTAGAGATATAACATGTTTTGTGTGTCAAGGGGTCGTGGGTGACCCCAGAAGTCCGGTAAAGGTTAACCTCTTGATGCCAGGAAATTTGTTAATGATGTTTACAATATTGTTGATTTCTTTGTTATGGTATTCCAAAGTTCATGTTTGGTAAACATTGAATTAAATTATAGATGGTGCTTTTGAACATTATGAGTGTGATTGAATTTGAAGTCAAGGTCATAATATCTTATATGAGTAAACATAATTAGCTCCCTGTGATGTGTTATTTATTTTTCTTAATCTGTTTGTTAATTGCGTTTGTGTTGAATTATTGTTTAATGATGTTATGAATTGCTTTTCTTTTTATAATGTTCACAATGCATGCATGTGTGTGTGTGTGTGGAGTGGATGGGTGGGTGAGTGGGTGTAGGTGTGTGTGTGTGTGGAGTGGATGGGTGGGTGAGTGGGTGTAGGTGTGTGCGTACGTACGTGCCGGGATGTTTGCGTTTGTATGTGTGCTTGCATGTTTGAGCAAGTTTGTGTGTGTGTATGTGTGTGCCTGCACGTGTGTGTCTGTGTGTAAATACAGTGGAACCTCCTTATGTTCGTATATGTACCAAGGACAGATTGGACGACTAGGCGTTGCCTAAAATCTTTATCCTTGAAAAATAAAGTTCAAGTTTTTTCAAAGTTTTCCCACATAAGAACTACTTCTCTGAGACATTGCTCTTCTCTGTAAATATTAAAATTACCTCCATTGTAAAACCCCTCCATTATAAGACCTCATTTTGGATGATCTTTGAAGGTCTTCTAAGGGAGGTTCCACTGTAGTTGACTTTCTATAGTTCTTGATGTACTTTTACTTTCAATTTTGCTTTTAAATCAGAGACATTATTGATCTTAGTTAAACTGTATTTTCCTTCTTATTACAAAGTTTTATTGATGAATATGTGAAGTGTGGGATGAGTGTGTGGCAGTGTTGAACTAGCGTTCTGTTTGATGCAATGGTGGCATTCATATGTGCTTTGATTTATATGCATGACTTTCCCCCCAACACATGTATGTTGTATGTATGTATGCAGGTGTGTATGTATGTATTTATGCATGTATGTATCTATGTAGGCTATCTGTGTATGTGTGTGTATGCATGTAGGGCAAATGAGAAGAAAATCCCCCTCCTCTGCCCCCTTTCCATTCATTTCACGCTGTTCCGTCGACCGCTGTCGCATTCTCAGATTATTGTTCTGAATTCACGTGCACATGATCATAACACAAGTAACGTACCATCAACTTTATGTGTGTGTGTGTGTGTATTTGACACTAAACAGACCCTAAGCCTATCCCAAAATCTATTTCAAACCTTAACCCTAAGGGAATGCGACAGCGGTCTCAGGTTAGGGTTAGGAATAGGGTTTAGGATAGGTTTAGGGTCAGTTTTGTGTCAGACAGCAGTAATCTGAGAATGTGAACAGTCGACACAACAGCTTGAAATGAATGGAAGGGTGCAGAGGAGGGCATGTGTAATGTTTGCAAACTAAGACTAGTAAGAGTAAGATACTTGTGTATACTTGCATGTTGTACATGTATATATAAAATTTACAAGTAAAGTGGAGAATTGACTATGGATAATTCATAAACACTGGATAACTCACAATGATTTTTGGGCCCCAGTATAATAATCTCTATGTTGAAAAGTCTTTTTAACGCAAAATATTGGCTATCTCAAAATAAAATTTCAGTCCCTTCAATTTTGAGTGAAGCGATTTTTACTGTATATATGTAAAACTTGTGTGCATGTAGGTCTTAGTTCGGATAGATGGATGGATAGATGCAGTGGATAGCTGATAACTCAAAACCACTGGATAACTCACAATAATGTTTGTGTCCCAGTATAATAATCTCCTTTGAAAAGTCTTTTCAACTCAAAATATTGGCTATCTCAAAATAAAATTTCAGTCCCTTCAATTTTGAGTTAAGCGATTTATACTGTAAATGGTTGTATGCATGCGCATGGTGTGTGTGTGTGTGTGTGTGTGTGTGACCGGGGATTGTGTATGGGCGCAATGTTTGTCTTTAGGCTTTTCTTCATATTTTGTCTCTGTCTGTTTATTTGTTTTATCGATGCAAAAAAGAATTTCCTGTAAAATGGACAATAAAAGTATTGATTGATTGATTGATTGATTGTGTGTGTGTTCTCTCTCTCTGTTTCTCTCATGTCTTTGTTTAGTTGTCAGACCGACAAATTATGAAAGTGAATGCGGGGGGTGGGGGAGGGTAGAGTGCGAAAATGCCTTTTGCGTGGAAAACAGTATTTGTAATGGTTTGGATTCTAGTGGAGTGTGAAGGGGGGGAGGGGGGGGGGGGGGTGACGTAACTGTAGTTATTATTTCGTTTCGTGTTGTTCCTTGTGATAAGTGCCGTTTTGTTGGGGTTTTTTTTGCTCAGATTTTTAACTTCTTTGTGAAGCGCTTAGAGCCCCGTAAAGAGAATAAGCGCTATAAAAATGGTCATTATTATTATTAATATCAGAGCTTACCATAAAGAAAATAACCCACGTTAATCTTGGGCACACACACATACATACACGCCTAAAGATTGTTATGGTCTAGTAAATACCACAAGAGACCTAAGTTAAGGGGTAGCTACAACTGCATGCGATTCGATCCCAATGTGATCCTTTGTGACGATGCCTGTGAGTCTACCACAAGAGACCTAAGTTAAGGGGTAGCTACAACTGCATACGATTCGACCCCAGTGTGATCCTTTGTGACGATGTCTGTGAGTACCACAAGAGACCTAAGTTAAGGGGTAGCTACAACTGCATGCGATTCGATCCCAATGTGATCCTTTGTGACGATGTCTGTGAGTCTTGTCTAAAATAAATTCTACTATTTTCGCTCAGTAAATCCCAATACACAAATCAAATCAAATGTCTGATAACAAAAATTACAAATATTTCATCAGATTCGTGTACGGGGGGTGGGTGGGTAGGACTACAAATATATAATAGTGAACAGATAGGAGGGGGGGGGGGGGGGGGGGGGGGCAACAAATAGAAATAACTGTTAAAACATTTATTAATAGTGAACATAACTAGAAGTGAAGCTATCAAACACTGAACACTGCAAATAAGCATGTTTAACTAGATCAGCACCTGAACTCACTTATTTTGGTGACAAAAAAGGGTTTAACTGTTCATGAACTGTTCGTCATTTGACGAATATATCGTACTGATGTAGGCTATTCACCTTGGGGACTACATTGTGTGTTGAAAAATAAAGATGAAAAAATTGTATTTGTTGGGTTAATGCGAATATGGGTTTAGCATTGTTGCATGGTATGGGTGGGGGTTAATCACTATAGATGTAGGTGTTAGGATATTGTTGCCCACGAACTATAGTGTAAAAACTTCACTTAGACATAAAAGATAATGACGGTGTTGAGACTTGCAAAGATAACCTATAACTCCAAATACCCTTTCCCTTTCGCATTTCAAACACACACACACGCACGCACGCACACGCACACACACACACACGCGACACCAACACCAACAACATACAGTATTTATGCAGCGCTAAATCTTTTTTTAAATTTTGTTATTGAATTTTTTTTCTCATGCAATTTGCATAAAACACAACGCACAAACAGACTGGAAAAAGAAACATAACTACTAATCGCTCGCATAACGTTTTCTTTTCTTATATTATCATAACACTTTTGTTGAAAATATATTGAAAAAGAAACAAAATAAGAAAAAGCATACAACACAATTGCACAAGGTTACACACACGTACAGAGAGAGAGAGAGAGAGAGAGAGAGAGGTGCACACATTCACCCTATCTTATGTCAATATATGTTAGCATTGTGGAGTGGAAAAAGACAAGGTTCAAGCTTAAATTAAAAGTACACGTATAGCGCTATATCTTGATAGAAACCAAATCGAAGCGCACATACACGTTAAACATTCATAACGCATTCAAAGACGCTATACACGAACAAGAAGATAACACACACACTCACATGTATTGATGTTACTAGGGGAAGACGGGGTAAAAAGCGCATTGGCGGGTAAGAAGCCCACCCCAATTATCTCATGAAATAAAGAAAATTTCAGTCAAATTTGCCCATGAGACGAATGCTAGACATTAATGCTCGTCTCATGGGCAAAATGAGACTGAAATTTGCTTCATTTCATGAGATAATTGGGGTGGGCTTCTTACCCGCCCATGCGCTTTTTACCCCGTCTTCCCCTAATGTTTTCCAACTGACAGATTATAACAGAACAAACGGAATACAGAAAAGAAAATAGGGCCATAGCATTACTAATAATATTATGAGGAAAAAATGCAGTCTAACAGAATTGCACAGATTTGGAATGTACTTCTTATGTGCACCTAATGTATTTAAAAGTCTTCTTGGCAGCTACGGTTTACACATCTGATATTGTTAAAAATTCGGGACTTTCCTGGTGTTGCACTGCCTCCGGGCATTGCCTCCAGGATCGTTTCCACCATATTTATTTATCTACTAAACCCATAATTATATGTCTGTTCCAGACCGGAGGACGTTAAACAGATTTTCATTCAGCAATCAAAAATGATTTTTTAATAAAATTATGACGAATAAACATATACATTTTTTAATGCGTATGCGCAACTATAACACATGTACAAAAATAATCAAATAAGAACACTTGATAGGCCGCAAGGCCTAGGCTTATGGGCCAGTCCCCCACTACTACTACTACTACTACTACTACTACTACTATCAGGGCATTTACAAGTTACATTCATACTTTGTATTGAAGTAGTTGCAATTTTGATACGCGACTGTGGTTTTTTGAAGGTTTCGCTGAAAAGAGTCGTTTTCTGATTGGTAGCTTTTCTACTTACGACGTTACGTGGGTCGTCATTGGTCAGAGCGTTTTAGCATAGTCTACCGGTGTTATGATAAATAAGTACCTGTCATTAAATATCTACCTCTCGCATGCGAACTGTACCCATCTAACCCTAACCCTATCCCTAACCCTAACCCTAACCCTATCCCTAACCACGGAAAGAACCAAGAAATAGAGCAGGAGGGTGCTACGCTAGGACTACTTCCGGCTAGGACTACTTATCTCATAGAGGTAAAAATACACCGCCACACCGGACGAAATTTGGTTGACCCATCCAACTGTTAGGTGAGCATGCGAAAGGTTTCTCAGTCTGACTTTGGTGAGTGTTTTCATTAACTAAGAAGTGTTTGTTGTTGTTTTCTTTGTAAACAAACACGATTGCAAAGCAACAGTTTAGTAATCCTCCACCAAACCTTTTTTTAAATTGAAAAATTTCACTGTGACTGATTGTGGAAGTTTGACAGTGACAGGCTAGCAAAACTTTAGATCTAGACCTAGACTACACAATTTGGGTTTCTCTTTATCAGTAAAAGATAACTCTATGTAAGACATACATTATTCTAATTTGAAATTGATATGAACTGAGTTAAATTTTAAATGTACAAATCACCTAGCCTAACTCTGACTCAAGGAGTGCAGGCAAGCAAGCCTGCATGTACACTCATAGGCCTACGCATGGACACACAATTTCAATTTGCACTCTCTCTCTCTTTGCTCTCTCTCTCTCTCTCTCTCTCTCTCTCTCTCTCTCTCTCTCTCTCTCTCTCTCTCTCTCTCTCTCTCTCTCTCTCTCTCTCTCTCTCATCGTCTGTGTGGGTGGTGGGTGGGTATATGTGTGGGTAGGTGTTTTAAATGTGCACATGTCTAAGTTGATGTAATACATTTTAATGATTATTATTTGGTTGGTATAATTTCGTTTCACACGTTTGATTAATGTTCTTTCAGTTAGACTATGTTGTGCACGCACGCACGCACGCACGCACGCACGCACGGGTTTACCTAACGGTGTGGAGTACAGCTGATTTGTGTGTGTGTGTGTGTGTTTGTTTACCGTAGGTTATGCAGTAACACACTGTACCCAACACCGATGGTGTGGAGTAACATTTTTTTTTATGGAGTAACTTTTTCCATTACTGCACAAAGCTTCTACACGAGCAACCTCACAGTGGTCTTCTGAGGTATGTTAGATATTTATTTCAGGGCAACGAGGACAGACTCTGGACGCTGTTTATGAGGTTAGCAATGTGGAGTCATGAAAAAAGTTACTCCATAAAAAAAGTTACTCCACACCGTCGGTGTTGGGTACAGTGTGTTACTCCATAACTTACGGTAAACAAACAAACAAACACACGCACGCACGCACGCACGCGCACGCACACACACGCACACGCACACACGCACGCACACACGCACGCACACACACACACACACACACACACACACACACACACACACACACACACACACACAATTATACACACCTGATTTTGTTGATGAAGAGTAAGAAAGATGATTTTAGAAATGAAAGTATCAACTCGTACTAACATGTGCACACGCACGCACACAGGCACGCACGCGCGCGCGCGCGCGCGCATTCACACACGCACATACTGCCTTCTCTGCTGTCAGGAGGTCATAGTTCAGCAACAGCAGAACGTGGAGAGTGCAGCAGAATCTTCAACGCAGTGCTTGAGTGGAGTTGGCTAAGGGAAGAAAAAAAAAAGAACAGGGCAGACTGGCAGGATTTAACCAGGATGGGAATTTTAAAATCACATGATCATTTTCCTTTACAGGTAAGATTGATCGATCAAGATTGAACAAGTCAGTCCAATTAAAACTGAACAGTTGAATGCATTAACTCAGTTAACTGACTTTCTATTTTTTATTATATGTATATTAAAATTATAACAGTAGTAGTTATTTTTTTCCAGATTAACAGTGCATGCGTGTTGTCGACGCCATCTGATAAACGGGGATTTTAACATGTGGTCCAACTCTTATGAAATGGCGTTGGACGACAATGCCCTCAAAAACTGGCGTGCTGTTGGACAAGCCGAGAGTCTGGCTGCTGATCTTGACATTGCCAGGTTTCTGGTTGCTTTGTGAGTATTCTGTTTCTGTGGATTAGTCGAAAGGGCCACTTTTGTGGCAATTTATCGACGAAAACTAGGGAGAACTCCTATTCCCTAATCTGATGATATTTTTGTTCTTGATATTTTTCTTTGTTCTTGCGGCTTCCTTCTTGTTCTTGATCTTTCCTTCTTATTCCTGATCTTTCTTTCTTCTTGATTCTTCCTTCCTCTTGTTTTCCTTTCTTGATCTTTCATTCCCCATTCTTTTTTCTCTTGGTCTTTTTCTGTCTTCCTCCTTCTTCAGGCATTTCCGTATATCTTGTTGCTCTGTCGATGGGGTGGGGGTGGAGGAAAATGGGGTGAGGGGTGGGGATTGGGGGAAGGGGGGTGGAAGGGTGTTGTTTACATCTGGTTGGGGATCTGGTGGAGGAGGTTCTTAAAAGTCTCCACCGACCCAGCGGAAACAACACTGTCGTTGAGAGCATTCCATTCCCTGGTTGTTCTGGGAAAGAAGCTGTTTTTGAACACCGTTGTTTTTGAGGGCTGGAGGTTGTAGCAGCGCCTGTTGTTTCTTAGCTTATTAAGTGAGATAGAAGAAATGGATGTGTGATTGTTGTTCTACTAGTGGTTGTTCTACTACCTGCATGAGAAGTGACCTGTGCATGTGAGGAAATGTTCTGTCCATACGTTTATTTATTGCTGGCGAAATAGCATTAGATAATTTTGCATCTCATTGCGCACTAAGACCTGAAGCAGTGGCATGTTTAGCTGTGTCCAAGTAAAATAAATAGTGTCATTCGAGAAAAACAATCTAACTTTCTGAGTGTCTATAAATCTAATTTAAAGCCATTTGAAGTTTGATATTCAAGACAGATCATTTGCAGAAATCGGACATAAAAGGCAGAATTTTGCCTCTTCATTATTATTTTTCTTCTAAGTCCATGGACAATTTAGAAACAAAGACTTATGTTTCAATGCATTTTGTATGTTATAATGTATGCACTGGTGCATGTGTGTGTGTGTGTGTGTGTGTGTGTGTGTGTGTGCGCGCGCGTGCGCGTGCGTGCGTGCGTGTGTATGTGAAGTCAACTCAAGTCAAAATGATCTTTATTGATTATAAAAGAATAAGCTTGATAAAGCATTTTTACATCCTATGTGTGTGTGTGTGTGTGTGTGTGTGTGTGTGAGAGAGAGAGAGAGAGAGAGAGAGAGAGAGAGAGAGAGAGAGAGAGAGAGAGAGAGAGAGAGAGAGAGAGAGAGAGAGAGAGAGAGAGAGAGAGCTTGCTTAAGTGTGTGTGATGTTGTGCTCATTTAAACCAATGTTCTTGTATTTTTTTTCCTTTTAGATATTGTCCATTGGTGTATATGTGCAAGAGAGGGGTGGGTTGGAGGGAGAGGGGGTTGGAGTAAAGAGGAGAGATGGAGGGGGAGGAGGGTAGAGGGGGACAAATAAGGTGGAGGGAGAGGGAGAGAAAGGGGGGTGGTGGAGGGGGGAGAGAAAGAGGTTGTTTTGATCATATTGTTATATCAAGGTCTATGAGTAATGATGTTTCATTGCCAATGGCTGGGGAAAGATGGAATATTGTGAAGAGCGAGTGTGCAAACAGGTGTGCGTTTGTTGAAGAGAGCGTGGCGTGCGAAACGGGTTGACGAGGGTTGTTTGTTTGGTTTTTTATTTATAGAGAGAACCGCACGGGGAGTGGGGAGGGGGACACAACTCGGGATTGAGAGGATGGGTGAGGAATTGGGTACACTTTCGCTAAAAAAAAAAGTTTTAATGCATGCGTTTACAGAATGTTAGAATTTGTGTTCTTTCTTGTGTATGTGTGTATAAATGTGACCGCAACACAATTATCCTTTGTGAAGGACAAAATAAGATTGACTTGAGTTGAGTTGATATGACCAAGAATAAAGGTGACATTACGGTTTTGTCTGTGGAACCTATCGCCTCGATGTAAGATATATTACCAATTACCATCGTATAACATTTTAAATGATTCTTCAGGATACATGGGTGCAACTTGTCCTGGTATACAAGGATTTCCTTGAGCACAGATACTTTCTGACTCCGGATTGTTCATGCTAGTTTTGGTTCCTACTCGTAGCCATAAGGCAAATAAAAAGGATTTCCTGTTTTTGAATTTTATCAGAAAAGGAAGTTCCTTTAAATTTGTCAAGCAAGATCTTTGTGTGTCTACTGTATTTTCCAAACACTTTAGAATAAGCATTTGTATAAAATTGTGGAAAAAGCAAACTAAAATACCTTCATAAATCAATTTTTTCTTCAGCTGCAGAGGGACATTACAGCTGGACCCCGGCCTTTCAGGGTTTTTCATTTTGTGTAGTTGCACCCACGAAGATATCATTGAGGACAAAATGACACACCAAAGAGACAGACTGAGACAAACAGACTGGAGTGAAAACACTTCTCCTCCACTTTGTTGCTGTGGACAAGCAAACCTTTATTTTGGGGGTTCATTTTGTTTCAGCTACAACCGTAACAAGGGCAAAGAAAACAGGAACCATGAAATGAAGTGTTCTCAATGCCTTTCCCCCCTGGCGTTCTTGTGCACCGGCTGTAATATGAGTCATCTGCCGTCTCCGCTTCCCAGACAGACGACAGCACAGGCAGTTCCCGTTCAAGTTGAGGCTTTCCCTGGGGATGGGTCTCTAGAAACCTTGGTGCTTTCTAAGAACCTCTCCTCTCAAGAGCCAACAGTAGTTCAGTCACACACTCAGCTTCTGCAGGGAGAGTCCCCCTCGATCGAAGCTCTGTCGGCGGTGAAGCGGACAATCGAACGGCTTGAATTTAAACCCGAGCTATCTGACCACTCTTACTATCATTTTCAGTTTCCGCCATCTCTTGGACGCTTTCGAGAGTTGGAGGCAGAGAAAAAGAACACGGGGCGAAATGCTGTACAGGATGAAATCAAACCATTTACTGGAAATGATACTGGCGTGGTAAATAATGGCGGTGAAAGAAAAACGCAAAGCGAAATAGAATGTGTGTTTGAAGACATAAGTGAGCCTGAGGACGAGGACGCTTTTGCCGGAAAGCGAAATGGAGAAAATGGTTCGCAAAGTCAAGATGGACCCGTGAGAAGTGAGTCTGGGATAACCATATGCTGCGAGAGACGTCCTGTCATCTATGAAAATGTTGACAGTGAATCAAAGGCTTGTTCCACAGTGCTGCAAGGAACTGGGTCTGATGATGGTCAGGCAGGGAAACGAGAACTCCCCTCTGATGGCGAAAGAGAAAATGTTGTTCGGTTACCAAACGAGAATGGGATAACCATGCTTAATGAGGGTCACCGAGTCATTCACGCCAACGATGAAAATGAATCGCAGGTTTGTTCCACAGTGCTGTCAACAAGTGGCTCTGCAGGACAGGTGAAAAAACAAAATTCCTCTCTTGAAGGTGTAAAGATCCAAGAGGGAATAAGGACAACCGAAGCAAAACTCTGGCCGAAGAAACAAGTAAGTAGACCCATGTCTGCTGTAGATGGTGCAGCAGAGCCTAAGGGTCTACAAATACCGAATGAGATTCAAAACGATAAAGAACTGGTGGCGAGCCTCACAAAATGTGATGTTCCAATGGTGAAAACTCGGAGTAGTGTTCTCAAAGGCAGTGATAATGTTTGTGGCAAGGGACAAACCAATCAGCGTGTATGCCCTGAAAATACTTATGGCGTAAGTTTGAATGCAGGAAGTAAAACTGCCCAAAGTGAGACTGAAGGCGAAGTGAACTTCAAACAAGAAGTTCAGTCTGTTGATGATTGTGGTGTGAAACATGAAGAGATTGAACTACCTTGTAGGCTGGACTACGCTGTTTCTACAGACGAACAGATGTACAAATGTGCCAATTGTTCGGAGGTCTTCACTCAACGAAATGGGTTCACCCATCCTCTCTGGACTCATCGTCAGAAAGCTCCGAATTCGTTGGATGATGCAAAAAGTATCGACTCATCAGCTTCGGAGGCGAAAATAACTCTTCCAGAGGAAGGGTCTTTCGTTTGCTCCGAATGTCAAAGCACCTACCCTACAAGGTCTCCATTGCTGAGTCCTTGCAAAAAGACCCACCCCAAGTCTGAAGGACTGTTCGAGTGCAACCTTTGCTATCAGAAATTCAATTTGGAGAGAAGCGTGGTTCGCCACATGAAAAGGGAGCACCCCCAGGACGCCTGTCTCCAGTGCAAAGCGTGCGACTTTCAGTGCAGAACCAGCAAGGACATGAAGAACCACAAGAAGAAAGTGCACTACAAGCACATCAAGCGTCAGTGCGAGCTCTGCGGCATCTACATGACTTCGCAGGCCATGAGAGCTCACGTGCTGCTGCACAGGAATGAGAAGCCGTACGCCTGCGAGCACTGTGGGAAGAAGTGCCGCTCAATGTCCCAGCTGGGCACCCACATGAAGGGGTACCACAACGGCCTCGATCGTCCGTATCGCTGCGACCAGTGTGGAAAGAGTTTCATCAAACACCAGTCCCTCAAGGATCACATGTACAGCCACACCGGTGAAAAGCCATTCCAGTGCCCCCACTGCCCCTCAAAGTTTGTGCGCAAGGACTACTTGAGCAAGCACCTGGTCAGGCACTCCGGTGACAGACCATTTGAGTGCGACATCTGCAGACACAGGTTCGCCTTCTCGTGCAGCATGAACAAGCACAAGAGAACCGTGCATGGGAAGAAAAATCGGAGTCAGCAGACTAGCGACACTGGTGATGAGGATGCTAAGATGCTTGACATTCCAGATGATTCAGGGGATTATTTTGAGAATACGGCCAGTATGGTGCCAGTCTATTCAACATTCGAGAGCATATCAGGCATGCAATATTTCAATGTATATTAGGCTGATTTCAGGCTTTTTGATGGCCCCCATATGTCTTTTGTTTCGATCATTGTAAATCATTTGATAAAGTGGGGGTTGGTGGATCTGTAAAGTGTAAAAATTTAAGAAAAGAGACCAACTGAGAATATAATTACTTATGAGTGAATGCAAAATTTACAACATATATCAATTGTAATTGTGTTTTGAAGCCTTAAATTACTATTTAAAAAAGCAAGACCAGCTTCAATCCTCTAACCCTTTCAAGGGCCATTACCCACTGGACCCCACCCAAATCCAAATCCTCTTTATTATCTCATAACAGAGAAATTGCAGCCAGGTGCACATAAGAAAAAACACAGTAAACACATGTGTCAACAACAAAGAATATGAACTGGAGGCCTTATGCACCAATCACACTAACACCCCCCCCCCACACACACACACACACACACACCCTACACCCCCGACTCCCACTTTTCAGTGTAAATCATAATCCCTCAATCTCATGCCTGATAAGAGACTGCTCCGATTATTGTTTTTAAGACGAAATGAGGTTAGATGCTATATTAATTGCTTCATGGTTGGGTTTGATTATATGCAGAAGGAAAGGAAAGTCTGATAAAGGATTCACATAACTATTTATTTATTTCACCCACCGCTTGAACAGGAGTGTAATGAAAATCAACGTGCTGGAGATAATGAAACCAGTTGGAATTGTAGTGGAGGTAAACGATTAGTGCCTAAGACTTTTAGAGTAACAGGTAGCGAGTGATTGCAGACCTCTCAGGCATCAGGGCCGAGTTCATCTACATAACGGTCGCCGCGTGAATAACGCTTACGCCAAACGGGGCCTAAGAAACACTTTAGAAAACGTTTGCGGAAGAATATTACAAGCTCTTGTCTGATTGGTCAAACTTTTTTTTTAAATTTTAAGCAAACTTTAATGGACCAATAAACAACAAGAAATGTATTCACCCCCTACTAGTTCAGGATAGTTCGCCGCTTGCTCGGTGTTTGGCCACGTGAACTATCTGCAAACGAAGGGTGTTTCTTAGACCGTTTTCGCCGATTTGAGCGAGCGCAACGTAACGTTAGCCCTTGTGAAACGGCCCCCTGTATTGTCAGAGGATTGAAAATGGCTGGCAGAGGATTTGATTGTGGTGGCAGATGTCTTACCATTTCTTCCTCCCGAGATAGGTGCTTTGCTTGTATCCATACAACATGAGCCTTGTGACCACTTTGCTTTCAAAAACCAGCAGCAATGTTTTTAAGGGCATGCATATCTGTTTTATTTGTTAATGTACAAACGCTTGGAGGATTTTTCATGGTCCGTTTCACTGAGAGACTACACGCTATATATGTATGCACCCTCACATGCGTTGATATTCAGTTTGATGGTGCTAGCGTTGTGCTTGCTTTATTGCTTCCATTGATTAATGTTGACTGGGATGTCTGTGCTAGTAGTGTTTTGCTGTTGAATGTTGACTTTGTTGTTCATGATGCAAGTTTCGCATTTTCAGTTACAAATGCTGATTGTTGACTTTTGTTCTAGTTTTGCATTTTCAGACTTTCCTAATACTGAATGTTGATGTTGTTTGCACTAGTTTTGTCTGTTTAGCTTCTAAAGCAGAATTTCAACTTTGTTCTTTTGCTAGCTTTAAATTTTCAGCTCATAATTCTGAATTAGTTGACTGTTAATTGCTAGGTTTGCATGTTCAGCTCATTTTTTTGTTTTGACTTTGTTGTGTTCACTATGCTAGGTTTGGATTTTCAGTTTCCAGTCTCACCGTAGTATTGGTTGTCTCTGCGAATGTTGTGTTTTTGAGCTCCCATTGCTGGGATATTGAGTTTCTCGTTTACGCTTTGGAATTTTTCAGTTTTAATCTGCAATGTTTGAGTGTTGACTTTGTTATTTTTGCTAGTTTTCAATTTTCGGTTTCACTGCTTAAATGACGATTCAGCATAGTTCACTACAATGACAGCCGATTTGTGATCGTCGATGCCAGCAGATTTGTGACTTGTCTCTCATTTTGCACTGATCTTTATGGCAGTAAACCTTTTTATCAAGAAATTTGTACTGAAAATGGCCATTATTTGTGTAAATTTAGCTCCACGGCCAGTGGGGTTGTACATAGATGACATATGCACCACCATCACTCCCCCGAAAAAAAAGAAAAGAAAAGAAACAGATGGATAAGAACATTTTTTAGCATGTAAGATTTTTTTTTTTTATAGAAAAGTTAAGTTAAACGAAAATCTTGCTTGGGCCTCTGACTAACATAGCATCTGATCTGCATTATGTGTGAAAGGAATCAGAAGGAATGTGTTGTTACAAGGGAGAAAAAAAAAATTATACTACTCAACAAAAGTTCAGTACCACTTTTTCACCAGCGCACAAAAGAAAGATGGCTTTAATAGTCAAATCATCTCAAATTTTGCAGTTGAGTAATTCAATAACGTGTGTACTCGAATCTCAAATTGCATTGTATTCGCGTTATTACTTTAGATACAGTGGCTCAACAAACAACGCCACCCCCAAATTTGAAAACCACAACAGTATGGTACTCATGTAAAACGGGTCACAATTGAGTGTGTCCACAGTTTTTTGCCAGGCAAACACTTTACACGATGTCTCATGAACCCCCTAAGTTGTCAAGGAAGCCCGGAGGAACTGCGCCTACATGACTACAGCTTGTTGCTGTTTGGGTGGACAACCCGATTTTGACCAATTTTGAGTAGCTGCGATTTGTTATTCTTAACTTAGGGGGTAACGTTACTTGTTGAGCTAATGCGTCAAAACTAATAACACGAATGCAATGACAGAACATTTTAGTATTTGGTGCACAAATAACTCATTTAAATGTGTATTAAAAATTTTTTTTTTAGATCAGCCATTTTGGTTTTGCGGTCTTGTGAAGAAGAGTTACTAAACTTTTGTTGATCTCTGTATGCGTATCATAATTAGACACGAAAATGAGCACAGTGTAACCAAATGTGTTGTGTTTCACATGCACCTATATTTTCTTCTGTAGTCATCTCAAGGCTTGTGTACTGAGCAATACAGTATAAGGACCATTTTGTAAAATCCTGGACTTTTAAACTGCATTCAAAACACTGTTTATTGGGGACACGCGAGGAAAACGGCCCTCGTCACATTCAAGGTCAATGCATAAACAATGTTACAGCAGTCACCAACTCACCAACTGTCCTCAATAAACAGTATGTTGAATGCATATCTTCTTCTTCTGCGTTCCCAGGCCCTAAGTCCCTAATGGGTAAGGAACGTATGTGTCCGGTTTTCAGTTTTCACTGGTCTCCCCGCTGCGTACAGACGACACATTCCGATTTCGGAGGAGCTCAAAAATTGGAAAATATTATTTTGGAAAAAAGGCAGGAGAATGGGCCAATAAGTCAGAAAGACAGTATCAGTGAATTGAAGCGCCTTGAGTATAAAATAATTATCGAAAGGCGCTATGGAAATGCTATCAATTATTATTTTATTTATTATTATATGATAGAAAGCAAAGGGAAAAGGCAGAGTCAAAGAGTGAAAGACAAGAGGAAGTTACAAGCACAGAACTTCCAGAAGGTGGGGGGACTGTTTTTACCAAAGACCCCCACCCACCCACCCCATTATCCCCACGGGGAAAGATTCGTGGAGGGGGCGGGATCGTCCAGCTCCCCGTATGGAGGCACGAGGCATCCACCCACTGCCCCAGAATGCATATCAAATTCCATGATTTTACTAAACGGTCCCGATATTTTATTGCTCAGCACACAAGCCTTAATTGGGATGTCTACAGAAGCAAACGTAAGTTCAATTGTGCAAAACAAAACATCTGGTCACACTAAATGTTCATTTTATGCCAAATTATGATACGCATACAGAGATCAACAATAGTTAAGTACCTCTTTTTTACGATGTTTTATGCGCTTGTGAAAAAGTGGTACTTTTGTTGAGTAGTATATAACAATTTTAAATTCAACAAGATCACAACGAACCCTTTTTTAATGGTTACTGTTAGGAGTTAATTTTCTTTTGTTTCAAGATGTTATTTTTTAGCCTGTTGCAGTTAAGAATTTATTCTTGTTGTTTACAAACGGTTACCACAAAAATGTTTTAGACCGTATTGAAGTAATTGATGCCCGATAACAGACCTAGTTCCAAGTTGTTTTGTTCCAAAATTCATTTTATTTATTCTAAAGTTCATTTTTATTCCATAGTTCATCCCTTGATTGATACCTTGTTTTATTCCACAGTTAAAGTTATTCCGAAGTTTACGCCTTGTGATAATATAAAGAATAAAGATTTTTGGAATTATTCTGGATACATTTTTGTGCATGGTTACTTGGAATGTGGGCAGAAGGCCTCAAATGAGAGTGAGTGAATATTATTATAGCTCCATCAAGGAGATTCTCACTGTTATCATTGTTTGTTTATAACAATCATTAAATAGATCTTCAGATTGTCAGTGGGCTCGATTTATTAAGGGTCATACGACCCATGAAGTTTGTAAACAATCTTACGATCTAAAAACTACCTCACAACGAACATGAATAGTTTTGTTCAGGCATAGTGTATCAACCAAAGGATATCTTTCTACTTTCCAACAGATTTTGAGTTTCAAAAAAGTCCTTGTTTAAACAGTTCTGACTGTCTTGCTAAACTATTTTTGAGTGTTCTTGCAGCAAATTAATAGAATTTGGAAGCAATTGATATTTTTACTGTTAAAACAGAATTAAATGAAGATGCTTTTATTTATAAAGCGGAATAACTGAGTTTACACAGGAAAGTGAAAGCACATACCAACGATTACCTCCCCTGCATAAAAACAAGTGCTCGATTTTCTCTCTACCCTCTGATTTGATAGAGGTTTATTTATCGTGTTTGGAATCTGGTCAGCAGCTTCTTTTTTTGTTCCAAGGAATTCATGGTTTCCCTAATTTTGATCCAATTTTCTCAAGATAAGTAACTCGGTACCAATAAGTATGTCAGTGCTCACGCCTGCGCACACACACACATAATTATGCACACAGAGAGAGTAGAGTACAGCCCTCTCACGTAGTAGAGCGGTACTAAAAGGGGCACCCTGACGGATGAGTTTTTGCAGCAAAACTATCTGTATTGCTAAAACATTCGGGAATTTACTGGTGTTGCACTGCCTTCGGGCATTGCCTCCAGTATCGTTCCCACCATTTTTACATCTACTAATGTCCCATATGTGTCTGTTCCAGACCGGAGGACGTTAAACAGATTTACTACGATGAGTTTTTGCAAGAAACACGTCAAGATCACCAGGAAAACACCCTTTACAGAGATCGCAACACTCACTTTGCTCTGGTTTTCTAGAAGTCAAATCGGCGATTCCTCCTTGGCGGAGGTGCTGGAAGTTAAATTCTTCCAGTGAAAGAGAAGCCACATAGAGAAGGCATGTGCTTTCTCTTTTCTAATGGCCGCCTGAGTTTAGACAAAATCGTGTGCACGAAATGTTCACAATACAAGCCTTTTTATTATTTATTTTTGTTTATACAGTTTACCTAAAGAAGTTTTGCTCACAACAAAGGAAATAGCTCCGATGTGGGTTTTTTACTGCATTACAAAAAAGAAAAAGCTTCAACCACAATGAGTGGCCTCCACCCACCCATCCAAAATGGCGTCTCTCCCCGGCATCTCCACCAAGGAGGAATCGTCGTTTTGACGGTTTGATTTCTTGGAAACCAGAGCAATGTCAGTGTTCCGATCCTTGAAAAGGCTGTCTTTCTGGTGATCTCGAACGTATCGTGACACTCAACAGGTCGCAATTAATACAATAAGTTATACATCTGTATTGTTACTAAATCGGGACTTTTCTGGTGTTGCACTGCCTCCGGGAATTGCCTCCAGGATCGTTCCCACCATCTTTATATCTACTAATGTCCCATATGTGTCTGTTCCGGACCGGAGGACGTTAAACAGATTTTCATTTGTGATCTCGACGAGTTTCTTGCAAAAACTCATCCGTCAGGGTCCACCTTTAAGCATAAGGTTATAAATTGAATTCAATGACTGGAGAAGGTTAGAAATTGAATTCAATGACTGGAGAAGGTTAGAAATTGAGTTCAATGACTGGAGAGAGACAGACAGACGCATAGAGATAGAGTACTGAACGTTGGAGTGAACATTAAAGAATACCGTATGTTGGTTAGAAATTGAATTCAATGACTGGAGAGAGACAGACAAAAGCATAGAGATAGAGTACTGAACGTTGGAGTGAACATTAAAGAATACAATGTTGGTTAGAAATTGAATTCAATGACTGGAGAGAGACAGACAGACGCATAGAGATAGAGTACTGAACGTTGTAGTGAACATTAAAGAATACAATGTTGGTTAGAAATTGAATTCAATGACTGGAGAGAGAGAGACGGACGCATAGAGATAGAGTACTGAACACTAAAGAATACAATGTTGGTAACGTTTTTGAGAACAAGAAGAATTCTTTTTTGTATCACTTTACTTGAACACAAACCTTCCTTCAAGTGCTAAAAAATAACCACAACCCCACACAAATAAATAACGGGTTCTTCACAAGATGAATAAAGCAAGGCCAAAATGAGCTACAATCACACACAAAAACACCTTTCTAAATTAAATCAACGAATGTTGATTCACCATGTATTACAGTGTACAGCTGCCATGCCATATGAAGGGGGATTTAATTTAACACAATGAAAAGCCTGCTGTATAAATGATATTTTATAATACATTGCAGCAGAACAATGGATGACTGTCTTGCCTAGCATGAGCGACATTAACCATTGCTGTAGGGTAGGATCGACATTTTTGTGTAACTCAATGTCAAGAAACTCAATGTCGCAAAACAGGATCAAATGTTTGTGTGTGCCACTGAATTTCAAGAAACTCAAATATATGAATAAATGATAATACTATTTACAATATGTCACAAAACTGAATCACATTTTGTGTGTGTGTGTGTGCAACTGAATTTCAAGAAACTCAAATAAATGAATGAATGATAATACTATTAACAATACTAATGTCACAAAACAGGATCACAATTTTTGTGCTACTGAATTTCAAGAAATTTCATTTGAATAAACGAATGAATGATAATACTATTAACAATAATGATGTCACAAAACAGGATACAAAAATTTGTGTAACTGAATTTTGAGACATTTGAATAAATGATAATGCTATTAACAATGATATTGATGTCACAAAACGGGATCAACATTTTTATGTGCAACTGAATTTCCAGAGACTGAATGAAGAATAATACTAACTGTGAACAATACATATAATAATCTCAACTATGAACAATAATAATGTCACAAAGGACGACAATAACATTGATAATTGTTATTCAGTGATCATTTTCGCAGAACAGAGGGAGGGATTTGCAGAAGGCACACAGAGCGAGACAAGCCAACGAACTACCTTATTAACCAGGGCCTATTAAATCCTATAGGACATTGGAAGAGCTTCTAAGTTAGCATCATGCTAAGTCTCATGCTATCTCAACGTGAATACATGCCCAGGCCCAGACTTAGCATGATGCTAACTTAGAAGCTCTTCCAATGTCCTATAGTATTTAATAGGACTTTTGGACTAAGTTAGCAACATGCTAAGTCTCATGCTATCTCAACGTGAATACAGGCCTTGGACTAAATAGCATTAGCGTACATTAGAAATTCAAGGGTGCTTCTCTTCAGGCTCTATACCTGAATTCGGGTTTTTAACAATGTCTTCTACCTGCAGTTTTGTTCATGTAAAAAACAAATGGAGGAGCAAACTTCCCCTAAAGGGGTCTCAAGCCACGTAGTTAATAAGTATGTTAAGAAAGTGTGGCAACATGAACGGGATCAGGACACCCAGAACAAGCGACATGAAATCCTTCCTGATTTGTCTGAATGGCTTCCTTCAGTTTGCAAAAGCAGACGTGAGGAGTGCGTTCTGACTCACATACATATTGGTCACAGCTATATGACCCATTCTTATCTTTTAAAGGGAGAGGAAAGACCCCATTGTTTCGCTTGCGACTTTTTATACTTTAAAACATGTGCTTACCGAGTGCGACGACCTCAGCGAAATAAAAAAAATAATATTTTACAAAGATGTCACTCGGTAAGCTTTTTTAGAGATGTTCAAGTGTCTGTGATATTCGAGTTTTTAAAGGAAGTGAACATTTTTTATAAGATTTAGTTTTATCGTTTTTTAGAAATGTGTTTGTGGTTTAACGTGGGAGAACTGTTCTATTTTGTGCTTTGACACACAGTGAATAGCTCCCATATCACCGTTTATGGTGGAAGGGGCTTGTCTCTTTTAACTATCTTATCTTATCGGTTAATTGTATTTTTCCGTTTTTGCCTTTCTTACCATACATAAAGCTGTATTTTAGGAACATTTTTAGCTAATTACCTTTTGGGAATACTAACCCTAACCCTAACCCTACCCCTAAACCTAACCCTACCCCCCACTATGTACTGCAGTACACCGCGATTTGTCACAGTTGTGGTTCGTTGCGTTTTTCCGTCTTATAGGGTGGGGGGTAGGGTTAGGGTTAGGGCTAGGGTTAGGGTTAGGTTTAGTATTCCAAAAAGGTTATTAGCTAAAAATGTTCCTAAAATACAGCTTTATGTATGGTAAGAAAGGCAATAACGGAAAAATACAATTAACCGAGATAGGTAGGGGGGGGTGGCACCTCTTGACCTTTACCATCTTATCTTATCTTATCCATGTCAGCATAGTTTTAAAACATAGATAGGCTGAGACTTCAAACTTCATTTCTGTAACCTACTTATTATGTCACGTTCTTCAAGATAAAGTGGGCACTCGTACTTTTTTAAAATTTTGATTGCCGATCTGCCAGCTGGAATCAGCCGGCCATTGTGTAGTCTCGCCCACGTCATTTCAAACTAGAAAGAAAGAGCGCCAGAGGCCTGGATTCGAACCCGGTCAGTCACGCATTGAAATTGGCAGGCGAAAACGTCTTAACCACCCTGCCACCTTACTTCCTTTGTACTTTGCTTCAAGAAGAGCCTGTCAAATCTCATTAAAATAGAATTGGTCCATCAGCTTCAAGGGGATTTTGCCACCCCACCCCCACCCCCACCCCCACCCCCTTACTCCCCAACATGGTATTTGGTACTTTATAGTCACACAGGCTTCTCTGTGAAATTCGGGTTGCTCCCATCTGGAGAGCGCATCGAAGCCAGAGGCGCACCACCCTTTTTTGTTTGTGTGTTCAACTATTATTTGCATGCGATTTTTGTGTGACTGATAAGGAAGGAAAGGGGGGGGGGGGGGGGGGGGGGGTGGGTGGAGTAAATTTTGACCCAAATTGATGACCACTTTTTCGCTGCCACTGGGTTTAACGTGTGCTAAGTGTATGGGCAACACGGGACCTCAGTGGTTTACCGTCTCATCCGGAAGATTCCACGTTCAGACCGTAAGGACTAGTGCAGATTGATATTTTTAAAAAAAAAAATCCCCTGTACCCAGGTTCGAACTCGGGGTTTATTGTACGTATACGAGGCGAACGCGTTACCTCTGTGCTACTCTACACCTCAAGGCACATGGTGCTGCCCTGCGCCCCACGGGAAACTAGGGGACCTATAGGTGGCCTCTGGACTGCAGGTTTTTACAGGTTGTCCAGGATTTTGTAGAAGCACCCACGGAATTCCACTAGCTTTTAAAGACCCATCAGATCACGTGTCAAAATTACGGGTTTCACGTGTTTTCCGTCTTATAGCTGGTAAGAAATCTTGTTTTGACCAGGTTTGACTCCCATACAAAATGCCCCCAAATTCAAAGCGTGCGTGAGGATGTAAGAGAACGTTGTGTGCAATCATCATGTTTATTTTACTTTCTAATGATTCATTATTTGCCTTTAATGTTCTTGTTATCAATGTAAAGCGCACTGAGCTCATGTGAGAAAGAGCGCTATATAAATTCCCATTATTATTATTATTATTATTTTAAAGAGCAGCCTCAATTTGAAGTTGGGGACATTTGTATGTGGGTCACAGCTACCCAGAAAAAAACAAAAACAAGGGACTTAATCGTGGTGCGTCAGTGTGTCTTTAAGTAAAGGTATCGATACACGTTAACATTGTTCACTCTTTCTCCATGGCAACACAGTGATAGCCATTCATAATATGACTGGCGTACATGTCTGC
>CM065702.1:14506354-14513854 GCA_017654935.2 Phymorhynchus buccinoides | reverse complement strand
TCTCTCTCTCTCTCTCTCTCTCTCTCTCTCTCTCTCTCTCTCTCTCTCTCTCTCTCTCTCTCTCTCTCTCTCTCTCTCTCTCTCTCTCCTCACTACGCCCAACTAAGAATATCACGCGCTAAGCCCCTACTGGTTTGATTGCCCCCTGGCGGTCAAATCATCGTCCTAAGCTGCTCAATTAAGTTACCTTGAACTAACTGTTCCTACTTTCTATTGTCAACATCTCAATAATTTTACAAAAAGTAGATAATTGCACAAGATCGAGCATGTGGCCCAAAAAAGAGAGTAACTTTTAGCCTCCTTGGTCCATTGCGCCACATATTTTCTTTTCAGCAGCCTAAGCTAGTGTTGTGAGACCTCACTAGCTCCATTCATCATCCAGGGGTGGCTTTAAATCAATGTGTCAACAATCTGCACCCTGGCATCAATAAGGCGTTAATACATTTTGAAACAGCCTTCAGGTGCGAATGGAATTCTTCTAGGGCCTTAAAGTTTACGTTTGCCGAAAAACATGCTTAGTGGTAGTAGGCCTAATGGAGTTCTTCTAGGTTATTTTTGCCAGAAAAAAACAACAACCATGTTTAGTGACAGTAAGCCTAATGGAGTTCTTCTAGGGGCTTTAATTTTACTTATACCAGACAATATTTGTAGTGGTAGTTAAGGTCTCCGTCCACGTTGTTTAGGCTTCCGCACACGTTAACATATTTCGTTTTCCCGTCAATCGAGATAGCTCCCATTTTTTTTTTTTAAAGGATTGCTTGTTGTCTCCCCTTGGGGGGGGGGGGGGGGGGGGGGGGGGGGTGTCGTCTTGGCGGGCAATGATTGCTTGTGATACGTGTTATGATACTGTCAGTGATAGAAAAATAGAACGGTGTTCTATTGCGAAATAGTAGCAAAGATAGCGCTGTGGTATTGAAATATGTCGATGATACTATACATTGTGTTGTCAAGATGCGCCCCCCCCCCTCCTCCATTTCTCGGCTGTTTCCATTTTTCCGTTGTTACCTTTCTTACTGCAAATTGAGTACTTCCTCCTCTATCGTTTGCTATATTTAACACTAATTTTCATCCATTTACATAATTAAACACATGCATTCAATAATAGTAGAAGATAAAGGCAAGACGGAAAAACGCAATGAACCAGGATTGTGACAAATGCTCCGCGGCTGTTGTGTGTACTGCACTACATAGGGGGGGGGGGGGGGGGGGGGGGGGGGTGTTACTATTACATAATGGCCTTTATCATGAGTGCGATTAATTATTCAACATCTGAAAAGGTTCATAAAATACAACTTAATGCTTGGTAAGAAAGGCAAGTGTGAAAATGCGGGGAGAGCTGAGAAATGTAGGGGGGGGGGGGGGGGGGGGCATCTTGACCTTTACCGGTTTTTGTTTGCCGAAAATCATTTTCAGTGAAAGAATCAATTCTATGCCTACGTATTTGCGCTCACCTGAAAAGACAATCTGGAGGTTGTCTAGGACTCGTTTCTCCACTGCTACTGCCTCTTCTACTGCTGCTGCTGCTGCCATCATACTCCGAATCTCTACTGCCGTACATCGTGAGCACGTATCTCCCCACGTGCGGACACCTCACGAGCAGCGTCACGCTCTGCTCGTCCCTGTTCCTCAGGAAGACATACCTCTGGAAATCCGCCTCCACCGGTTCAAACCCCTGCCCGTAGAACTGCAGCGAGTAGGTCAGTCTGACCTCACGAGGCAGCTGAAAGTTCAGGCTGACCTCGTCGTAAGAATACGTCACCACCGGATCTATATGAGTCTGCGGCAGGAGACCGTAACCGCCAGCGTAGGGAGTCGGTCCGAAGCTCGCGACTTTGGGGAAAGGGCTCCTGAGCAGGTCGCGGCTTTCGTTGCACTGGATTTGAAAAGCGCAGGCGCTCCGCGGAGAAGGAAGCTCTTCAGTGGGATTCCTCTCGTCTTGGACGAAGACGGAGAAATAGAACCTGCCCTTCTTGGGCGGAGCGACGGTGAAGATGGCGTTGTGGCCGACCAGCCTGAGCATGACCCGGCCCTCCAGGGCGTAAGGGTTCACGCGCCGAGGGTTCTTGGAGGTCAAGGTGTAGGCGAACGGTAGTAAGGGGGAGGTGGGGGTGGAAGTGGGGGTGGAGGTGGTGGTCGGGGTGGTGCTGGTGGGGGTGCGGAGGGTGATGGTGACCGCCCCGTGGTGGGTGAAGAGCTTGGCCTCGTAGTGCTGGGCCAGCCTCAGGCCGTGGTTGAAGAACGGCGCGTGCAGCACGGGCAGGTCCGCGAACTCGTTCAGCGTGATGGGGCACTCCAGCAGCTATGGGGAATACATTTACAATCGAAGAACATTAATGATTTTTTTAAAGAAAAAAACAGCTCAGGCATAGGCATATATATATATATACACACGGACAAATATACACATATACATACATGCATGCACGCACGCACACACCACACACACATACGCACGCGCACACACACACACACACGCACATGCACACGCACGCACACGCACACGCACGCACACGCACACACGCACACACGCACACACACACACACACACACACACACACACACACACACACACACACACACACACACACACACTCATAGAGGGAGGGAGACAGAAACAGACACATTGACACAGACAGACAGTCAGACAGACGAACAGACACAGGCAGACAGACAGACAGACAGACATAGACAGACAACCAAACGAAAAGACAGACAAAGACACACAGGTACCAGTTCCCGTTAAAAGATACACCTTTGTTCTAAAATAATTCATAGCAAAAAACAAGGACAGCTGTCAAAATATTCTACAGCAAAGTCAATAGCAGCACTCACAATTTCTTAGGCACACACTCGTGCACACACACAGACACAGACAGACATACAGAGAGAGAGAGAGAGAGAGAGAGAGAGAGAGAGAGAGAGAGAGAGAGAGAGAAGAGAGAGAGAGAGAGAGAGAGAGAGAGAGAGAGAGAGAGAGAGAGAGAGAGAGAGAGAGAGAGATTTTGAAAACTTGAAAACTTAAAAACTTAAACTTTATTTTCCAAGGATATAGATTTAAGGCAACGCCTATTCTTCCAATATGTCCGTGATACATATACCTACTAACAGAGAACACAAACGTGGCAAGGCATACTTTTACACATACAGAGCTGGACACAAAGGTAGCAAAGCAGGTGATATTGTGATACAAAGATAGGTTGAAATACACACACACACACACACACACACACACATACACACACACACACACACACACACACACACACACACACACACACACACACACACACACACACACACACACACACACACACACACACACACACACACACACACACACACACACACACACACACACACACACACACACACACTCACACACACACACACACACACACACACACACACACACACACACACACACACACACACACACACACACACACACACACGCACGCGCGCACACACACACACACACACACACACACACACACACACACACACACACACGCAAGCATGCATGCACATACACACAGAGGTATGTTGAAGCACGTAAATAAACCCATACATTATAGAACAGGGCAAACAAACGCAGCATAGGGTATGAAACCGGTAACACATGGCAATAACATGAAGCCATATTTAAACATTATTTTTAACATATATCAGGCACATTGCAGGAGAATAGAAAACAAATAAAATAAAGTGAATACATACTAACATCGTCATACGCATGGCAATAACATGAAGCCATATTTAAACATTATTTTTAACATATATCAGGCACATTGCAGGAGAATAGAAAACAAATAAAATAAAGTGAATACATACTAACATCGTCATACGCAATATAGCGCATCAGGAGATTATGACCAAAGATATTCTAAAAGGGTTACTTAAAAGCTCGGCGAACCGGGCTGATAGAGTTATCGTTAGTGCGGACGTGTACACTATTCACAGTGGAGGCTATCCAAAAACTCGGACTGGAACTTGAACGGAGAATTCAACTGGCCTATCGATGTGTAAAATGTGTCACGTTTCAAAGGGACATAACCAGTGTTTCTGTCCTCACTACTCATATAGGGAAAAGAGACCGGATGTTTATCTTCCCCTGTACAGTCTTTGTTATGACCAAGGGAAGAAAAAAACATTATGGAGGGTCGAATGTTATTGTTTCTCGAAGACTGGTTTTGAAGGTTGAAATAGAGGAGCATAATGTAATGTTGGATGGAAGGGAATTCCATATGGAGGAACCCCAAAAAATAAAACTTGACTTGAATTTATCTATTCTTATATGTGGTAAAATAATAGTTACTTGAACCATAACGATGTTAGGCTTGTGTAACTAGCGAGAGAGAGAGAGAGAGAGAGAGAGAGAGAGAGAGAGAGAGAGAGAGAGAGAGAGAGAGAGAGAGAGAGAGAGAGAGAGAGAGAGAGAGAGAGAGAGAGAGAGAGAGAGACAGACAAACAGATAGACAGACAGTGGCTCCTACCTGCCACTCAGGGTCGTCAGGATAATGCTGATAGATGTGATCCTCGGGATCGGTCAGGAAGTAAAATTCATCACACCCCACGTCCTCCTCCTCCTCCTCCTCTTCCTCAATGTCTTCCTTCCCCTTTTCTCCCTTCTCTTCCTTCTCTGTGCTTACAACAACATGGAGTTTGTGACCACCACCACCACCACCATCTTCTTCTTCTTCTTCTTCTTCTTCTCTCTCGTCCAGAAACCCTTCGTCAAAACTCTTGGTTCTTCTTCTGAAGCTGGAAGAGCATTTCAACTGCTTGGACTTGTTGTCACAATCGCTGACAGACGCCCCGGAATCTTCGAGGGCGACGACATCGCTCTTCTCCAACAGATTGGTACTGGTAGAAGCGCTCCGAGCCAGGCCCATCCCCAGCCCCCCACTTGAAGAAAACAGGTTCTCTGAATCTGCGGAGCTTTGGTCCAAGACTTGGCCAGATGCGGATGAGAAACTAGCAGACGCTCTGTCCTGGGATTGGCCTCCGGAGGAGGAGGAAGGCGAGGAAGACGAGTTCACGGACCCTACTAGGGAGTTTCGGTCAGAACTCAAGGCTGAGGTGAACGACTTCCCAAGAGCCGTGGAACTCCAGTCAGAAACTTGACCCGACGTGGAAGAAGCTGCTGACAACCTGCAGCTCCTCTCCCAAGCCGGTTCTGAGGGATTGCCCGGCACCAGAGAGATCCTCTCGGAGAACACTCCACTAGAGGTGGCCGAGGTTCCAGAAATCGTGGAACTTCTGTCCGAACTGTGGCCGGAAGCTGAGAAGTAGCCGGACACGGAGGAACTTCGATCGGACGCTTGACCGGAGGACGCGGATGACTTGCCGGACAAGGTGGACGAGCGGTCACCCTTTTTGCGCAACGTGAAGAGATCGGCCGAAGCGTAGTGGATCAGCTGGCGGAGAGGCGACACCTTGTCCCTGCCTGGACGGAGAAGACCTTGTTCGTGGTGCTGCTGCTGCTGCTGGTGATGATGATGACCGTGGTCGCTGCTAGTAGCGGTGACGGAACTGAGGTCCTTAGCGCACGTTGTTGAGCCCTGGTGCCCCGCGGGGCTGTCTCCTATAGACACGGATCTCTCTGCCTTCTCCTTCCCTTCTCCTCCTCCTCCTCCATCACATACTTTACAGCCGTCACAACTTCCACGACCACCACAACCAAGAACATCCCCGCCTCCTACTTGCTGCTGTTGGTCGCGGTTTTTACAGTGCTGAACACGATGGTGACAGTCGTGACCGCTGTTGCCTGGAAGAGTCTCCGGCAGCTCACCGCGCGCGTGCACGTGTCTGGCACCGCTGCCCCAGTCGCAGTTGAGGAAGCACCAGGTGCCGTTGATGCAGACGGCGGCCCAGGCGTCGCGGTAGCGGTTTCCTTGCAGCTTCAGACCAGGCTTGTACCCAGGACCCTTGGAGTAGCCCTCGATCACCGTGCAGTGAAGCCCGGCGTAACTGAGGACACGAAACGATGAGGTGAAGTTCAGTCATTTAACCCTTAGCCATATTGCAGCCAAAACATTCCATTAAATTTACCTGGGTAGAGATTGAATAAAATCCATCTGCAGTATTGTGGATTTAACCTTTAGTCATATTTCAGCCAAAGATTTCTATTAAATTTACCTGGGTAGAGAATAAAATCCATCTGCAGTATTGGGGATTCTTCTGTGACATATATAAAATAAGGTCTATCCTTACTTCCCAAAACTAAGACAATAGGGTCTGTGGATAATAGACCCCAATTCGATGCCTTTTAGTGACATAGGTGTTAAATCACTGTGGTGCTAAAATGCGACTTTGGCGGTGAAAGGGTTAAAGAAAAAAGCCACAGTATGAAGTAATCATTCTGATACTTTTGGAAATAAGATAAAATAGAACACATACGAACACGCTCATACATGTGTTTAGAATGCACAGATAACAGTCACGCATGCAGCAAGATATACAGAAAGGCAAACACAAAAGAAGATAAACTCATTCCAGCACGCGCATGTTTTAACACAGACAGACAGACAGACACACACACACACACACACACACACACACACACACACAAACACACGCGCGCACACGTACGCACACACAGGCGCACGCACACAGCTAGACGGATGGGTGCTGTAGGCAGCTCTATTAGGAGGTATGCACCTCTATGCCTATGGAGAAAGTTCTTTAGGACTATATCTATTTTTGGTGTCATAAAAAGCCATTTTCATGAATTAAGAACTGACCCGATTACTTTTTTTCACGGAGATGAAACGATATCTCCAGAGTTACGGTTCTTTGCGTTTTCCTAGAGTTTTTCCAGAATTATCTGATCGTTGTTTGCGTTTCACTAGAGAGTCATCCAGTTTCCAAACTGTTTCCATTGGATATTAGGGGCGACGCAAAGGGATGTAATAATAAGCGCACGTCGGTATGATGTTCGTCAGATCCCATAATAAACGTAACTAACCTGCACAGTCGACGGCAGAGGTCGTGGCAGGTCTCGGTGCCGAGTTGAACCCCCTTCAAAAGTCCCCCCGGCGATTTTGGTGGATTGTCCGTCTGGCAATATTTCTGTCTGTGAACTTTGTTGTTGGCCAGGGTGATCCAACGAAAAATGGCTCTGAAATGGAACGTTAACGTTGACTGAACTTTTGTCTATAAAAGAGTGTAGAGTAGAAGTGTAGAGTGGCACAGTGGTAGTGCGTTCGCCTCGTGTCAAGTAAACCCGAGTTCGAACCTGGATACAGGGGATTTTCCCTTTCACTGTACACTAGGCCTTAACGGTCTGAATGTGGAGTCGTTCGGATGAGACGATAAACCGAAGTCCTGTGTGCTCATGCACTTAGCACACGTTAAACCCAGTGGCAACGAAAAAGTTGTCATTTGGTCAAAATTTACCCCCCTCCCTTCCTTCCTCATCAGTCACACAAAAATCGCATACCAAAAAAAAAAAAAGCGTGGCACGCCTCTGGCTGCGACGCACTCTCCAGGTGGGAGCAA
>CM065702.1:14486354-14501354 GCA_017654935.2 Phymorhynchus buccinoides | reverse complement strand
GTAGACAGTAGAACTGCATGGGAATCATGCCTAACAAATGTCACAGGATTTCATCAGATTCATGTAAACAGTAGAACTGCATGGGAATCATGCCTAACAAATGTCACAGGATTTCATCAGATTCATGTAAACAGTAGAACTGCATGGGAATCATGCCTAACAAATGTCACAGGATTTCATCAGATTCATGTAAACAGTAGAACTGCATGGGAATCATGCCTAACAAATGTCACAGTCGGATCGCATCGTATACAGTGTGTCTGCCCGTTAACCCTTTCACCGCCAAAGTCACATTTTTAGCACCGCAGTGATTTAACACCTATGTCACTAAAAGGCATCAAATTGGGGTCTATTATCCAAAGAAGACCCCATTGTCTTTAGTTTTGGGAAGTAAGGATAGACCTTATTTTCTGTATATGTCACAGAAGAATCCACCAATACTGGAGATGGATTTTGTTCTCTACCCAGGTAAATCTAATGGACATTTTTGGCTGAAATATGGCTGGCGGTGAAAGGGTTAAGTCAGGAGGAGCTAGAGCACACAATGATGTAAAACGTTTTGACTTGTATGCCGACGTAACATTCAGTTTGAAAATAAGAAGAAATGTATGCCTTGGCATGAGGCTGTGTCAGACCAGTTGACATAAGCTAGAACGCCAAGGCTACATCAGAATGTTGTTATGCTCTGAATGGTTGTGCGGGGATTGTCTTAAGCCATGACAATCTCCCAGCATAACATCATCAGTCTAAAATCCCCCGAAGACGGAGTGTGGCTGCTCACATGGCGGGGTAATCAAAAACGGTCACACACGTAATGTTCTCATCCCTAGCTGATGCATTTGTACCTTAGTGTTCAAGTGCTTCTCGCTGTTGGGATGATCCCTGGAGTCTTTTAGCCAGGGTAAGCCAACCAACCAACCAACCAACCAAAGAAGAAATGTGAACAGAAACACCAAAAGAAACAGAAGAATCAGTTTACAAAACTACGAAGAGAAGCACGATATACACGCGCTAAAAGAAAGAGTTACAATAATGTAAAACGTTTTGAAACACAAAAGAAACAGACAGGTTAAATCCTTTACGGACTTTCGTGTTTAGTCCATGTCCTTGGCGATGCACAAACGTATATTTTCACAACGTAAAAGACCTAATACGACTATATAATAAACCCCCCAGTTTACATGAGACTTCTACAAATGTTCCTATTCACACATAAGCTTATTTATTTATTTATTTAAAAACAAATTATATAACGCTTCAACTTTAAGCTCTAAACGCTTACATATCGCCCATTTACAGGTTGAGGATTGTACATGCAGTCTTGTTATACTGTCGATTGTGTCTCTTTTCATGCTTCAGTGTTTGCCTGCGTGTCTGTTTGTTTGTTTCTCTCTCTCTCTCTCTCTCTCTCTCTCTCTCTCTCTCTCTCTCTCTCTCTCTCTCTCTCTCTCTCTCTATCTCTCTCTCTCTCTCTCTCTCTCTCTCTCTCTCTCTCTCTCTCTCTCTCTCTCTCTCTCTCTCTCTCTCTCTCATCAATATCAAGTCATCCATCTTTCATGAAACAATTCAAGGAATATATTATTACAAATGATTTTTAAATAATGTATCAGTACACCTGACACATGAATGTATATTCGTCTGTTCATCTTGTCTGTCTACATATTGTCTGCCAAGCTATCTGTCTGTCCGCCCCGCCCTCTCTCTCTCTCTCTCTCTCTCTCTCTCTCTCTCTCTCTCTCTCTCTCTCTCTCTCTCTCTCTCTCTCTCTCTCTCTCTCTCTCTCTCTCTCTCTCTCTCTCTCTCTCTCTCTCTCTCTCATACTTTTTAAATTCCTTATATTGTCTGTCTGTTGTCCTTAACTCGTCTCCCTCTTACATTGCTATTTTGTGTATATTGTTATTCTTGATGATGGTTTGAAGGATTGCTTTGATGCTTATGTTACTTTATAATGTTTTTGCATTACTTATTTGTTGGTCTGTTAGTTTTCTTGTTTGGCCACAGGGCTGGGTGTAAAAAAGCAATGCTTATCTCATTACCCTGTATAAATTTAAATTCGTTTCGTTTCGTTTCGTTTCGATTCGTTTCTCTCTCTCTCTCTCTCTCTCTCTCTCTCTCTCTCTCTCTCTCTCTCTCTCTCTCTCTCTCTCTCTCTCTCTCTCTCTCTCTCTCTCTCTCTCTCTCTCTCTCTCTCTCTCTCTCTCTCTCTCTCTCTCTCTCCAACACCCACCAAATCCAACCCCCATCCTCACACAACCACACAGTAACATCCCAACCTGTGACGAGGTCATGTTTTCAGCGATGAGTTCCAACATTTGCTGCGAATGTTTCTCGATAAGGGAGGCCACTCGGAGCCTCTGTTCGCTCGTGAGCCGATCCAACATTTTGCGCCTCTTTTCCGTTTTCCTTCTGAGGAACTGCTCTTCGGCCCGCTCGATTTCCCGCTGGAGTTTGGTTTCGCTGTTTTGTGGCGAAAACCTGAAAGAGGAAATCATGGGAAAATAAATGGATGAATGAATGAATGGACGTGATAGGAGGACGGATAGACTGAGATAGATAGATAGATAGAGAGAGAGAGAGAGAGAGAGAGAGAGAGAGAGAGAGAGAGAGAGAGAGAGAGAGAGAGAGAGAGAGAGAGAGAGAGAGAGAGAGAGAGAGAGAGAGAGAGAGACTGGAACTCCTTGCCACCAGAAACTGCCCAGTCCCCCACGCTCAGCTCCTTCACCTCGAAGGTGCTGAAGCTCCCCGCATAAAGTACACAATACACTTTTTTCCCTACGTGGGGTTGGGTGTTCTCGGACTAGCCAGGGGTGCCCAGCCTTGCATGCCCTCTTATCTATCTAGCTTTTGTTTTTGTTTATCCCGCGCAGCATAGATTCTTTGAACCCCAATGCATGTCAATAATTGCCAGTTCAGTACGGCGGGCGCACATAGCCGGAAGAAGAAGAAGAAGAAGAAGAAGAAGAACAAGAACAAGAACAAGAACAAGAAGAGAGAGAGAGAGAGTGAGAGAGAGAGAAGTCGGGTGGAGGAGGGGGGCATAGGGCCTACTTCAAGTAGACTACAACTACTACATCAGCTAAAATAAAACTTTCCCCAAACACCCCTCTATCCAATTAACTCCACACCCAGTTCTGCTATTCTAAATGGGCTTCAAAATGGACAGCCTAATCTTCGAAATGACCACCACTACATTGTGCACTGTCCATAATGATTCTTAGTTGGCAACTTCATAGCTCAAGAACTTCTCACCCATACTGTTCACAGTCTTCAGCAATGATTTACCAGATCAAGTACAAAGTATATTATGTAATTTTTTTGCGGATGATACCAAAATATACAATACTTCAAATGATTGTAAAACAATTCAACATGATATTGACAAACTAAGTAAACTGGTTCACATTTCAAGAACTTCTTACCCATACTGTTCAGTCTTAAGTAATGATTTACCAGATCAAGTACAAAGTATATTATGTAAATTTTTTGCGGATGATGCCAACATATACAATACTTCAAATAATTCTAAAACAATTCAACGTGATATTGAGAAACTAATAAACTGGTCGGAGAAATGGAATCTATATTTCAACGATAGCAAATGTAAGGTAATGCATCTAGGGATAGTGTATTGATCCTGGAGGTACAACAATACCAGGAAAATCCCGATTTATAAGCCCTATGAGGGGTGGAGGTGGGGGAGGGGTGACTACAGTACGAGATAGCCTGAATCAGAAGGGAATAAAAACAAACAATATTAGGCTCCGTTAATGACATCGGTGAGTTGTTTTAAAAACCCTTTCAACGCTAGCCATTCCTCAGCCACAATTTACCATTAAACTTGCCTGGGTAGAGAAAGGATGTTGTCTGGAATATTGGGGATTCCTCTGTGACATGCATAAAATAGGGTCTATCCTTACCTCCAAAACATAAGAACATAAGGCCACTGGATACCAGACCCTCATCTGATGCCTTTTAGTGACATGGGTGCTAAATCATTGTGGTACCAAGAGACGACAGTGGCGATGAAAGGGTTTTAAGAAAGAAAAAACTGGGGATACTGCAATATGCCCCGCAAACCCACTTTTGCAGTGGGGTTTAACCCTTTCAGCGCCAATGTCGCATTTATGCACAACAACGGTTTAACACCCATGTCACTCACTAAAAGGCATCAAACCAGGGCCTGTTACCCGAAGAACTTATTTTCTGAATTTTGGTACGCAAAGAATCTTTAAAAGATAGGCCCAATCTTATGCATGTGACAGAGGAACTCCCAATATTGCAGATACATTCTGTTCCCTACCCAGTCAAGTTTAAGAGTACATATTGGCTGAAAAATGGCTGGCGGCGAAAGGGTCAAACCTCTTTGCTTACCACTTTCCAAAGAAATGAACAATGATGAGGTCAGAGAGTAACAACAACAAGCATAACAGAAGCGATATCGTACTTTTGCAGCGTGGCTGTCATGTCGTGGAGCGTGGTGTCCATCTCTCTCTGGCAGTCCTCCTCCAGCCTCCTCATTCGGCCCTCCCTCTCCACCACTATCTCGTCGTACAGCAGCCCTTCCTCCAGCCTCTGCACAGCCTCCAGCTCCCGCTGGGCCTCCGTGATGCCCCGCTCTTCGAACTCCTGAACCGAATGCGAAGCAAACAAACAGAATGAGTTTTCAAATGTATAATTTTCTTAGAATGTTTCACACTTAATGTCCGTGGTGCTGGGTCACAAATATGGAAAGTGATTATTTGAACCCCCCCCCCCCCCCACATCCCCCCACCTACAATTGACCCTAGGGGGTATGTGAGCTAGGAACAAGACGACTCATTTTGTGGCGACGGGTCAATGGCTGTTATCACTGGCTGGCATCCGCCTTGGCATAAGGCTGTGTCAGACCAATTGACATAAGCTAGAACACCAAGGCTACACACCAAAATGTTGTCCTGTTCTGCGTAGTTATGCGGTGATTGGTCTTTAGCCATGGCAAGCTCCTAGCATAACATCACCAGTATCCAAAAATCATCCGAAATCGGAGTGTGGCTGCCAACGTGGCGGGGTGATCAAAAACGGTCACACACGTAAATGTTTTCATCCCTTGTCGGTGCATTAATTTTGTAGTAGTAGTTGAAGTGATAAGGGCTTGATATGGGCCTCGCGGCCCTTGTATGTCCTATCATTCTTCTTATATCTTGATTTCTTTTTATTTGAGTATTTCTATTAGTGGTTTGCAAATTTTCCTATCCTACAAATAAAGAAATAGGAATGGCCAATATCTTTATTCATCAAACTCCTTATAAAAAAGAAAATAATCAAAATTAATGGTTTTTCATCCAGAAATGTTTTACACATATTAGCACTTGGTGCAAACTTAATGTTAGATGGTAAACAATTCCAACATTGAACGACTTTGTTAGAAAACGAACATTTGTACCAGAGTGTTCAAGTGTTTCGGCTGTTGGGATGATCCCTGCATGGAGTCTTAGTTGTTTAGTGGGGGGGGGGGGGGGGGGGGGGGGGGGGGGAGAGGTAAACTAAACCATTGACACCGTGACAAGGCAAAGCATCTGACCGTGTAATCATGAGTGCGTCCTAGACAGTCAACACAGGTAGTAGTGTGTCAATTAACTTTTGTGGGACACATTAAATTTGTCAGTGTGGGGTGGGGTGGGTGTTCCGGAAAACCATAACCCACCCCTGACAATAGAATTGAGTGTAGAGTGGCACAGAGGTATCACGTTCGCCTCGTGTCAAGTAAACCCGAGTTCGAACCTGGGCACAGGGGATTTCTTCTCTCACTTTGCACTAGGCCTTGGTATGAACGTGGAGTATTTCGGATGAGACGATAAACCGAGGTCCCGTGTGTCCATGCACTTAGCACACGTTAAACCCAGTGGCAGCGAAAAAGTTGTTATTTGGTCAAAATTTAACCCCTTCCCTTTCCTTCCTCATCAGTCACACAAACATCGCATGCAAATAAAAAGTTGGGTGGCGCGCCTCTGGTTGCGACGCGCTCTCCAGGTGGGAGCAACTCGAATTTCACAGAGTCGCCTCTGTGGTAAAGTTTTACGTCCTCTTGGCAAAGCCATACGGGAAGCCTCGGTGACTATGAAGTACCTATAAATACCTAGTACCTAAACAAAAAATTAGACTATTTAGAAAATGTCCCCAAATGGTGCAATCTGGTGGCATCTGAGCTCAAAATTCACCACTATATCATTTTAAAAAGTCTCAAGAATTCTACCCCACCCCCCTTTTTGTCGGTGGTGGGGTGGGGTGGGTGTTCTGGAAAGCCAGGACCCCTCCCCCCACACACACACTTGATCCGCCCCTGACAACAGAATTGCGAAATAAACCCACCTTGTACGTTCCAGTGCCAGACTTCTGCTTTCCTCTTCGAAGCAGGTCGTGGAGAGAGGGAGAGTCATGCTTCCAGTCTGGGTGGTACACGTGACTCCGAGACTGCAACAATGAGCAACGATAGATAGTTATTTGTGTGGTGTTAATGTTAAAGTAGAAAGAGAGAGAGAGAGAGAGAGAGAGGGAGAGAGAGAGAGAGAGAGAGAGAGAGAGAGAGAGAGAGAGAGAGAGAGAGAGAGAGAGAGAGAGAAACAAAGAGACAGGCAGAGAGACACAGAGATACACAAAGTGAGAGAGAAAGAGAGTCAGAGAGAGAGACAGAGAGACAGAAATACAGAGAGAGACACAGAGAGAGACAGAAACAGATAGACAGACATACAGAGAGAGACAGAGAGAGAGAGAGAGAGATATATATATATACAGACAGATAGACAGAGAGAAAGAGAGAGTATAGCAACAGAAGCATCAACACGATGATGGTGGTTGTTCAATGAAAGAAGAGAAGAAGAAGAAGAAGAAGAGAGAGAGAGAGAGAGAGAGAGAGAGAGAGAGAGAGAGAGAGAGAGAGAGAGAGAGAGAGAGAGAGAGAGAGAGAGAGAGAGAGAGAAATAAACGTGCGAAACAGACAGACAGACACAAAGACAGACACAGAGAAACCTACTTCCGGTTATTACATATAATACTACTTTAAAAAAAAATTCATTTGTTTACATGACTGACAATGAGAATTGTCCCACAAAAACGTTAACAGTGAACACAGTTTAGTGTGGAGAGATCGACCTTGAGTGAACCGTGCAACTCGTAAATAGTTCATCTGTCATAGTAGTCGCTTTGAATCGACAAATTGAACACATTGTCCGTCTTATCTCTTATTTCACTTTCATCAGACAACGATAAAACATCAACAAACCTTTTTTCAACGTTTCTTTTATAATTAACCCAACAAGTAGGACAACGATCTCTGAACGAACAGAAATAACCGTGTAGACGAGAAGCATGAAGTTACCTCCCAATAATCTGTGGACTTTATCTGACTAAATCCCCCAAAATGGTGTCCTTAGAAAGAACGTGTTGAAAATCGTCAATATTATGGCCTACAATTATGGGATCCAGCCAAATATTGTGGGTGAGTGTCGTTTTGAATGCTTTTTCTTACTTTGTTTTTTGTTTTTTTTAGTGCAATAACGTTAACAAGAGAAAGATACACATTTTTGCCACTGCTTCGGCTATTGAACATTTAACATTTTGGGCTGCCACATTTTGATTAACGTTTCCCCCCGTGGGGATACCGGGGTATCTTTTGTATATAGTTCCCCCACGTTCTGGAAGTTATGTGCTTGTAACTTCCGTGTGTGTGTGTGTGTGTGCGTGTGCGTGCGTGCGTGCGTGCGCGCGTGTGTGCGTGCTTTGGGGATCAAAAGTTGAAACAATAATGTGTTGAAACTGTTTTATGAAAACAATCAGGTATTCCCGCTGGCCAAGGCAACCATTACCAAGCACAAGCAGCTGTCCAGGCGAATCCAGCGGTTGGCCCAGCTCCGTATATTCCTGTTGGAGCTGGGTGTGGCTATCTGTGGACTCCAAGGGGTTACGAGGCAGTCGTGGATAAGAATTTTACAGAAAACAGCAACAACGACGACGTGGGAACTCAGCCTGGCCCAATGGTAAACGCGAATACACCACCCACAAATGCACCGGCTATGCACGGAGTGGGTCCTCACGGAATTGAAAACGGTGGCCAGTGGTACACTGTTTCCACAGAATACAGCAACAACACGGGGAATCAGCCTGGTTACGGTCCTGGTCCAATGGCAAACACAAATGTTCCACCCCCAAATGCGCCGCTCACTAATGCACCGCCTGCTTTGTGTGGAGTGGGTCCTAACGGAAATGGACACGGTGGTCAAGCGTATACTGCCTATATGGGATACAACCACGCTGGAGCCCAACCTGTCTTTGGGCCAGGCCCAACGGTAAGCCAAACAGCGATGCCTCTAGTGATTATAGGGGGTCCTCATGGACACGGAAACTGTGTCCCGGGGTACAATCCTGCCATGGGAGTCCAGAACACGGGGGTTCAGTCTGGCTTTGGGTCGGGTCCATTGGGAAAAGTAAACGTGCCACCACCCATGTATCAAGTAGGTCGTAATAGAAACGGAAACGTTAACCCAGGGTACGTTCCTGCCATGGGATTCCAGAACACAGGAATGCAGCCTGGCTTTGGGCCTGGCCTACAGGGAAACATAAATGTACCACCACCAACGTACGAAAGTGGTCCCAATGGAAGTGGGGATGGCGTTCAAGGGTACATTCCAGCCATGGGATCCCACGACACAGGATTACAACCCGGCTTTGGGCCTGGCCCGCTAGGAAACCCAAATGTACCACCTCCAATGTATAAAAGCGGTCCCAAAGGAAGTGGGGATGATGTCCAAGGACACATTCCTGCCATGGGATTCCAGAACACAGGAATGCAGCCCGGCTTTGGGCCTGGCTCACTAGGAAACCCAAATGTACCATCCACAAACGTGCCACCCCCAATGTATAAAAGCGGTCCCAATGGAAGTGGGAATGATGCCCAAGTGTACATTCTTTCCATGAGACCCCATGACACAGGATTACAGCCCGGCTTTAGGCCCGGCCCTATGGGAAACACAAATGTACCACCCACAAACGTGCCACTTCCAATGTATATACGCGGTCCCAATGGAAGTGGGAATGGTGTCCAAGGGTACATTACTTTCATGGGACCCCATGACACAGGGAAGCAGCCCGGCTTTGGGCCTGGCCCAGAGGGAAACGTGAATGCGCCGCCACCCATGTATCAAGTAGGTCCTAATGGAAGCGGGAACGTTAACCCAGGGTACGTTCCTGCCATGGGATTCCAGAACACAGGAAAGCAGCCCGGCTTTGGGCCTGGCCAAAAGGGAAACGTGAATGCGCCGCCACCCATGTATCAAGTAGGTCCTAATGGAAGCGGGAACGTTAACCCAGGGTACGTTCCTGCCATGGGATTCCAGAACACAGGAATGCAGCCCGGCTTTGGGCCTGGTCATAATGTGGGAAACACAAATGTACCACCTCCAATGTATGAAAGCAGTCCCAATGGAAGTGGAAATAATGTCCAAGGGTATATTCCTGCCAAGGGATCCCACGACACAGGATTGCAGCCTGGTTTTGGGCCTGGCCATAATATGGTAAACACTAATGCGCCTCCCCCAGTGTATGAAAGAGGTTTCAATGGAAGTGGAAACGGTAACGCAATGTACATCCCTCTCGTGGGATTCCACCAGACAGGAATGCAGCCTGGCTTTGTACAAGGCCCTATGGGAAACAGTGATTCACCACCCACCATGTGTGAACCGGGTCAAACTGGAATTGGAAACAGCTATCCAGGATTCACTGATACTTTGGAAAACAGTACCATGTCATGTGACCCTTCTGGACCAGGCAACGTGAATACTGGACACTCATCACAAGGACATTCTGGAAGGGGGAACAGAACTGAAATACATACCAACGCTGGACTCAATGAAACTGCAAGAAACGATAACATTGGAGATGGTTCTTCTGGATCGGGAGACAGCAATGCAGAACCCATTAACTCTTCAGAAAACAGTAACCCCGTAATACGTGGAAACGACAATGTACTAATCGAAAATAACACGCCAGAAAATGAAACACATCACAATGAAAACACCGTGCATGTCAGTAGCAGTTGTACAAAGCAAAAGAGTGGCCACAACCAGCACAACGAAGACAATAAAAATAACTCCACAAGGCATGAAATTGATCATGGAGACCACAACGTGCGTGATAGAAATAGCTCTCTGACACACGAAACTAACCACAGTGACCGGCCTGTCAGCAATGAGCGTAGTGTTCCAAAATACGAAGCTGACCATAATATTGACCGCACCATGCTTCATAAAAATAGCTATTCTCGACACGAAACTGATCAGAATGACTATACGGTACGCAATCATACTGGGTCTGAAAAGCAGATCATTGACCGAACCGACCAGTCTCTTGACGTTGAAACCAATCCCTTAAAATATGAAGCTGAACACAGTAATCCCACTGCGCTTGATCACAACATCTCTCCAAGAAATGAAATTAGCCACAATGACCGCACTACAGACAATAAAAGCACCCCTTCAAAATGTGAAACTGGCCACAATGGAAACTTGGAGAATATGGAAAGTAGTTGTGTACTCGTGGAAAGCACCCCTTCAAAATGTGATTTTGGCCACAATGGAAACTTTGAGAATAAAGAAAGTAGTTGTGGACTCGTGGAAAACACGAGAGAAACCAATAGTTATGGAAACCGCACATCTGCCGTGAATTCTCCTGTCATAGAAAAACAAAATAAGGAAACGGAAAATGGGAGAACAAACAACAATGATATAAAGCAGACACCCGACGACGTACACAACCTGAAGGGAAGCTCACTGAATATTGTGTCTTGCTCAGCGGGAGATACTAACATGAGAGCTCAACCTGGCTTGGTGGAACCTGGCCCGATGGAAAACGAAAATAACACAGCCACCACAAATGAAGAAGGTTCGACAGAAAGTAGAAAATGCGACCAAGGAATGTCCATGAACAGTGGAACCAGACATGGCCTTAAATCCGGGAGCGAAAGCGGAAGTAAAAAACCCACTTCATATAGCCCATCTGTAAGAGTAAGCAATATTTCGGGACACGTTTCATGTGATCATTCTGAAAGAGGAAAGACAACTACAGGAAACATTTCACGTGACCCTTCTGGAAGAAGGAACACGAATATAGGAAACCCTTCATGTGACCCTTCTGGAAGAAGGAACACGAATATAGGAAACCCTTCATGTGACCCTTCTGGAAGAAGGAACACGAATATAGGAAACCCTTCATGTGACCCTTCTGGAAGAAGGAACACGAATATAGGAAACCCTTCATGTGACCCTTCTGGAAGAAGGAACACGAATATAGGAAACCCTTCATGTGACCCTTCTGGAAGAAGGAACATGAATATAGGAAACCCTTCAGGTGACCCTTCTGGAAGAGGGAACACGAATATAGGAAACCCTTCATGTGACCCTTCTGGAAGAAGGAACACGAATATAGGAAACCCTTCATGTGACCCTTCTGGAAGAAGGAACACGAATATAGGAAACCCTTCATGTGACCCTTCTGGAAGAGGGAACGGGAGTATAGGAAAACGTTCACGTGACCCTTCTGGAGGAGGAAACATGAATATAGGAAACCCCTCATGTGACCCTTCTAGAAGAGGGAACACGAATAAAGGAAACATTTCATGTGACCCTTCTGGAAGAAGGAACATGAATATAGGAAACATTTCATGTGACCCTTCTGGAAGAGGGAACACAAATGTAGGAAACCCTTCACGTGACCCTTCTGGAAGAGGGAACACGAATGTAGGAAACCCTTCACGTGACCCTTCTGGAAGAGGGAACGCGAATATAGGAAACCCTTCACGTGACCCTTCTGGAAGAGGGAACACGAATATAGGAAACCCTTCATGTGACCCTTCTGGAAGAGGGAACACAAATGTAGGAAACCCTTCACGTGACCCTTCTGGAAGAGGGAACACGAATGTAGGAAACCCTTCACGTGACCCTTCTGGAAGAGGGAACGCGAATATAGGAAACCCTTCACGTGACCCTTCTGGAAGAGGGAACACGAATATAGGAAACCCTTCACGTGACCCTTCTGGAAGAGGAAACTCGAATATAGGAAACTCTTCATGTAACCCTTCTGGAAGAGGAAACGCGAATATAGGAAACCCTTCACGTGACCCTTCTGGAAGAGGGAACACGAATACACGAAACCCTTCACGTGACCCTTCTGGAAGAGGGAACACGAATATAGGAAACCCTTCACGTGACCCTTCTGGAAGAGGGAACACGAATATAGGAAACCCTTCACGTGACCCTTCTGGAAGAGGAAAGAGAAGTAGAAGAGGCCTTAAACATGGCGCCTCTGGAAGGGGAAACAGACATTTAGTTTATAATAATACAGTATACATGGACTCCAAGGGAAACATTACCATTAGACCTGGTTCTCGTGGAAGGGAATATAACTCTACCAGAAACACTGCGCCCATGGGAAACAATGACACTGTAGTATGCCGTCCTTCTAGAAGGAGAAATAGAAACAGAAAGCCCATGGCCTCTGCAGAAAATAATAACCCTACAGTCCATGGGAATGGTAAAGTATCAAATGATAGTGGCACTTCAAGAAACATAAATGTAGCTAAGGAAAGCAGCCCTTTAAGTCATGAAAATGAGCACATCATTCGGATTGTTCTGAATCTTTTCAGTATCTCTGCAAGACAGGAAAAAGGTTATCGAAATAACATTCCAAGTGCTGTAAGAGATTCCAGAAAGCCCCACACAGATATAATAAACGATGGGTATGCTCTTGAATTTCCCAAACTGGAAATAAAATCGCCCACAGAGATCGCAAACGTACAACGGCTCAAGGTGTCAAAACTTGAGAACATTATTCAAATTCAAAATGACACTGATGTTGGCACACTTAAATCTGGCCCCGATGGAAGTGGAAAGTGTAAGGCAGGATTGAAACCTGCATCCGAACAAAAAGGAAACACCACTGGCGGAAACGGGTTTACCAAAATTACAAGCACTTCTACAAGACATGAAAGGGACGACCGGAATCATAGAAAAGATGCCAAGGCAGTTGGCACTGGCTGCGTTTTAAGCGACAATGATCCCAAGACGGGCAACAAACCCGGAGTCGAATCTACAGAAAGAAAGAGCTGTGCAGAAACTACATCAAATCTTCCTCCTCGGCAGCATATTCCAGAACAACCGATCGTCTTCTACGACAAGAAGGAGAGAAAGAAGCAGGAAAAAGAAAAACAAAAGCTGAAAAAATTACAAGTGCAGAAAAACAAAGAGCTTGAGTTGAAGAAGAAGAAGAAGAGGCAAACATCAAAGACTGAAACTAACCGCAGACCTTCAGGGCAAAGAAAAAAAACGATCTGCAGCTGACCAATTGATTGAACAGCTCGAGGACAGCCAATGCTTTAAGAACGTGGAGCAGAATCAGGATCAGGAGACCCAGTCAACGAAGACTTCGAAAATAGTAGAAAAATCGACTCAGTCAACAGAGGAATCGACTAAAGAACAGGATCAACAGACCCAGTCGTCAGAGAACGTAGAAAAGGGACAGGGCCAAGAGGCACGATCAACAAACAGTCCAGTTCAAGATAAGGATCGAGACGCACAGACGACCGAGAATTTAACAAACGGTCATGGTAGAATGGTTAAGAAAAGTAACAATGTAGCAAACAAACAGGACCAAAAAGCAAACAGAGCTAAGAAGTTAGCTAAAGAAAAGGATGAAAAAGTAAAGAAAAGAGATAATTCTGCAATAGAACAGGATCAAAAGGCAAAGAAAGTGAGCAAAATGGAAGACAGTAAGGAGGCTGTGAGTAAAGTGGAAAAGAGTAAGGAGGCTGTGAGTAAAGTGGAAAAGAGTAAGGAGGCTGTGAGTAAAGTGGAAGACAGTAAGGAGGCTGTGAGTAAAGTGGAAAAGGCTGTGAGTAAAGTGGAAAAGAGTAAGGAGGCTGTGAGTAAAGTGGAAGACAGTAAGGAGGCTGTGAGTAAAGTGGAAAAGAGTAAGGAGGCTGTGTGAGTAAAGTGGAAGACAGTAAGGAGGCTGTGAGTAAAGTGGAAAACAGTAAGGAGGCTGTGAGTAAAGTGGAAAACAGTAAGGAGGCTGTGAGTAAAGTGGAAAAGAGTAAGGAGGCTGTGAGTAAAGTGGTAAAGTGGAAGACAGTAAGGAGGCTGTGAGTAAAGTGGAAAACAGTAAGGAGGCTGTGAGTAAAGTGGAAAACAGTAAGGAGGCTGTGAGTAAAGTGGAAAAGAGTAAGGAGGCTGTGAGTAAAGTGGAAGACAGTAAGGAGGCTGTGAGTAAAGTGGAAGACAGTAAGGAGGCTGTGAGTAAAGTGGAAAACAGTAAGGAGGCTGTGAGTAAAGTGGAAAACAGTAAGGAGGCTGTGAGTAAAGTGGAAGACAGTAAGGAGGCTGTGAGTAAAGTGGAAAAGAGTAAGGAGGCTGTGAGTAAAGTGGAAGAAAGTAAGGAGGCTGTGAGTAAAGTGGAAAACAGTAAGGAGGCTGTGAGTAAAGTGGAAGAAAGTAAGGAGGCTGTGAGTAAAGTGGAAAAAAGTAAGGAGGCTGTGAGTAAAGTGGAAAAGAGTAAGGAGGCTGTGAGTAAAGTGGAAAAGAGTAAGGAGGCTGTGAGTAAAGTGGAAAAGAGTAAGGAGGCTGTGAGTAAAGTGGAAAACAGTAAGGAGGCTGTGAGTAAAGTGGAAAAGAGTAAGGAGGCTGTGAGTAAAGTGGAAAACAGTAAGGAGGCTGTGAGTAAAGTGGAAAACAGTAAGGAGGCTGTGAGTAAAGTGGAAGAAAGTAAGGAGGCTGTGAGTAAAGTGGAAGAAAGTAAGGAGGCTGTGAGTAAAGTGGAAGAAAGTAAGGAGGCTGTGAGTAAAGTGGAAGAAAGTAAGGAGGCTGTGAGTAAAGTGGAAGAAAGTAAGGAGGCTGTGAGTAAAGTGGAAAACAGTAAGGAGGCTGTGAGTAAAGTGGAAAACAGTAAGGAGGCTGTGAGTAAAGTGGAAAACAGTAAGGA
>CM065702.1:14471354-14481354 GCA_017654935.2 Phymorhynchus buccinoides | reverse complement strand
GATTCCTCCTTGGTGGAGATGCTGGAGAGAGAAGCCATTTTCGATGGGGTGGGTGAAAGTCACTCATTGTGGTTTAAGCGTTTTCTTTTTTTTGTAGTGCAGTATAAACAATTGGAGCTGTTTCCTTTGTTGTGAGCGAAACTCCCTTAGATAATCTGTATAAAATTAAAAAAGAAAAACAAAAAAGGCTTGAATTGCGAAAATGTGCAAACGATTTGGTCTAAACGCAGGCGGCCATTAGAAAAGAGACACCTTTTCTTTGGGTGAAATAATTTGACTTCCAGCACCTCCGCCAAGGAGGAATCGCCGATTTGACGGTTTGATTTCTAGGAAAACAGAGCAAAGTGAGTGTTGCAATCTCTGTAAAAGGGTGTTTTCCTGGTGATCTCGACGTGTTCCTTACAAAAACTCATCCATCAGGGTGGCCCTTTAAGACAGTCATTTAAAATAAACCCAAAAAACCCCAACCAAAACCATCTGAACACAACATCACACTTGTTTTCTACGTCAGACTATGAACGTTTGCTCTTTTTATTGGTTGTTTTTATTTTATTTTTAACAAATTTACCGTATGAATAGCGAATGCGCTCAACAATGTCAAACGGAAACAGATAAAAAAAATACGTCCCATAGGAATCTTTCGGGTCTAACTTCAAGACTTTGTTATTAAAAACAAGTGTGCACCAACCGTTGTAATGGCCGACAACAACTCAACCTATCCAGCGTGTATAGGTAAGTGGGAAATAAGTGCTGTTCAGAGTTTTGCTATACATTTTTACATAACAACATTGGTGTAGAGTATACAGTGAACGACGGTTATAACGAAGCCCCAGGGACACTCAAAAATACTTCGTTATAACCGTCGTTCACTGTATCCGTCGCGACGGTTATAACGAATTTCTAAGAGGTTGATTCGTAATATCCGTCGTGTTGGTTAAAACGAATTTCTCTTCGATTTTTTTTCTCGTAATATTCAGCGAGTGTAAGGGTGGAAAGGTAGGCTACCAACATTCAAAAGTAGATAAGCCAGATAAACGTTGTTAACAATGCATACAATGTGCCAGAATGTCTTCACTACTTTCTTAACGATGCTACTATAGCGTGCAAAATAATATTAATGTTCGCTTGCTCACGCATGTATGTGTGTATGTACAGTTGTTAGAAGTGGCGTCTGCGACGTATCCAGACAGAAACAGAAACAGTCGACAACGTTTATATGTGTATGTTTTAATTACTAATTTTCTGGGACTAGTAAGATTTTGAGGAAAGAAAGGGATAAAAGTCGTTTGGAAGAAAGGAGGAGAAGGAAGATACGTAGTCGGAAGAAGAGGAGTGAAATGGGTGGATGAGGTGGGATGTAGAAAAGAAAGAAATGCAGGAAAAGTCACAATTTTGGCTATATTCACATTTGTATCCGTTTAGAGATAATTGCAAGTGAGAAAAGAACTTTATTGAAAACAAAAGCGATGAAGAGCTCATCATTCAACATCGACGTGATGATAAAGTATTTAAACAAGTTGTGACAAAGTGGTTGTATTAGCTTGTTTGTTTTATCTACACATTCATTGTGTTAAGATATTTACTGCTAATGTTTTTGCTTCGCCGATTTTGTCAATTTATACGTTATTTTGTACAGCTTTATCACAAAGTGGTTGTATTAGCTTCTTTGTTTTATTTAAGTTATTTACTGTTAAAGACACACTGACGCACCACGATTCAGTCCCTTGTTTTTTGCTGGGTAGCTGTGACCCACATATAAATGTCCCCAGCTTCAAATTGAGGCTGCTCTTTAGAATGATGTTTCGGTTTAAATTGGGGGCATTTATATGGGAGTCAGACTTGGTCAAAACAAGCTTTCCCCATATCCACAGCTAACAATGTCCCATAAGAGGACGTAAAATTTGAAATTTGTTTCGTTCAAAACAAGATTTCTTTCCCTGATTAACGCCGGGATATCATTATGAAAGGAAGCGTAGAATACAGCCATGCATGTCATGTCAGACCGACACAGAACCCCATAGCATCATCATCATCATTGTTATCATCGGCCTCATTTTCCATCAATCATACAAATTTTAAAAATGTCTCAAATTCTGTGGCTTTGCATGCCCTGCTCTCATGGTGACCTCAGTTTCGGTTTCCAATCCAGTCTATGCCTTGGTGCGTTTGGGTCAAAGTCATGGGGATCAGTGTGTTCTGGGGAGCTGTCGTTGGACGGTCATGGTGGCGCCCTCGGAGGAGGACCTCACTCACGCTGGTTCCGCGACTAAGAGAATAGTGTCGTCAGTAGGGGGCTTAGTAGGTGGTGTCCTGAACAGGCTCCACTGAACTCCACCGAAGTGACTCGGCAGCAGTGCAGTGTCTCATTGGTTGGTTGCCTCCTGACGGCCTAACATAGATTCGCTCCCCTTGAACTGCTGGTCGCGAATTCTGCGACTTGAAGAAACTGGGGTGTGGCTGCGAATTGAGATTCAGAACGAGCGGCGTGGGAGGAACGCCACTGTATGGCCCAGAAGATGAGACAGCAAAAAAAAGAAAAAAGATTTCTTTCCACCTATGAGGGAAAACACGTGAAACCCGTGATTTCGACACGTGATCTGGTGGGTCTTTAACGTTTTTGCTTCACCGATTTTGTCAATGTATACGTTATTTTGCATAGCTTTATCTTAAATACTCTCCTTCCATGGAGACTTGAAGGAGGTCACTTCAAAGCATGTTGTAACTGTTCCAAACTATGTCCCACATTCAGATTCCCCCACTGACGATGACCCTCAATATGCAACGCAAAGTCATGGCCAGGCAAATCCAGCAGCTGCTCCAGTGCGTTGGATTCCCGTTGTTCCGGGATACACACCTTTTCGTGTAGCTCGTTTTATGGAGTACCCCTACATGGAAATGCACACTCACTCAAGATATGGCCCAGTGGAAAACACAAACTCTCCCACCGTGCATGAAAGCCCTTACGGGACTGGAAACTGGAACCCGAGATACCGTGAGTCAGCTGTGCCTGGTTATTCGAGGTATGATTATGGAGAAATGCACACTCACTCAAGATATGGCCCAGTGGAAAACACAAACTCTCCCACCGTGCATGAAAGGGACCCTTACGGGACTGAAAACTGGAACCTGAGATACCGTGAGTCAGCTATGCCTGGTTATTCGAGGTATGATTATGGAGAAATGCACACTCACTCAAGATATGGCCCAGTGGAAAACACAAACTCTTCGACCGCGTATGAAAGGGACTCTTACGGCACTGAAAACCGGAACCCAAGATACCGTGAGTCAGCTGTGCCTGGTTATTCGAGGTATGATTACACAGAAATGCACCATCACTCAAGACATGGCCCAATGGAAAACACAAACTCTCCCACCGTGCATGAAAGGGACCCTTACGGGAATGAAAACTGGAACCCGAGATACCCTGCATCAGTTGTGCCTGGTCATTCGGGGTATGATTACGTAGGAATTAACCCTCACTCAAGATACGGCTCCATGGAAAACATTAATGCGCAAGCCACCATATGTAGAGGGGGTTCTTCTGGAAATGGAAGCGAGAACCCTGGATATCCTGCGTCGGTAAGAAACAATGACAACAGACATGGCCGTCAGAACATCAGCAACATCCACAGAAACCAAACATCTGGTTTCGTACCGCCACAAACGGAACACATGTCTAATTCTTACCACGCCCCTCCAGGATATACCCCTCTTTTTGTTTCGGGTTCTGGGGGGTTACTTTTTGTGGGGCATGCTTTAATAGAATACCTACTTGAATTGGGATACGAGCCTTCGAGAAATACGAATGCGGTCAGTACACCAACGACTGGTCGTGATGAAAGTAGAGATGTTGAGAGGACAGGATTGGAGTCTGCTTCTGGACAGAGAGGAAGATCCACTGGTACAAACGATCTTATTAAAGATGCAAATACCTCCACAAACTGTGAATCAGAATATGACATCCAAAGTTACGCCAAAGTTCGCAAATCAGATGATGAAACGAAAAATGACGAGTATGATCTTGAATTTCCCAAACTGATACAAGACATAGCCACAGTTGTTCCAAGACAGCAAGACCAGGCAACAAAAAGGGAAAACAGCATTCAAGATAAACATATCAAGCCCATCACTGAAGAAGACACGGTCGATGCAAATGAAAGCAAAACAGTTTTCAAAAGACACGAAAGTGGCCCACAAGATGTAAAGGAATCCGATGATGTGGACATTGCAAATGAGAACGAAGAACGTTTAAAAGGCCACAAGGATGATTCTTCAGAATATGCACCATACTCAACCAGCCATGAAAATCGGCCCCCAAGACAAAGGCATAGCAGGGCAAATCAAGCTGATGGTTCCTTTAGGTCAATTCCTCCGGGTTATTACATAGGCTTTGGATATTGCCCACAGGGATACACGCCAGTGCTTGCACAGGACCCCAGTGGACTCCTCTTTGTGGGATATGGATATGTAGGGATTCAGCCTGGCTGTGGGTACGGCCTTATTGGAAACATGCTCTTTAGGTACAAAAGTATTCCTCGCAGAAGTGAAAACAGTAACAAAGGTTGCACTAAATCACCCAGAAACGACAATGCTAGACATGGTGGTGGTACTTGTGAAAGTGACGATAGACACATAGGATGGACTGCATCTTCAGAGGTTGATGACACCAGACGTGGCTCCTCTGGAAGAGAAAATAGAAACGAAAGGTTCACAACATCTCCAGGAAACGCTGATGCTAGACGTTGGTCTGAAGTAGAAGCGGAATCGCCACGAAAATCGCCAAGAAATCGTTTAGTTCCAGGAAACGGCAATGCTAGACGTGGTTTTGAAGTAAAAACAGAATCGCCACGAAAATCGCCAGGAAATCGTCGAGTTCCAGGAAACGCCAATGCTAGACATGGTTCTGTAGTAGAAGCAGCAGAATCGCCACGAAAATCGCCAGGAAATCGTCGAGTTCCAGGAAACGCCAATGCTAGACATGGTTCTGTAGTAGAAGCAGCAGAATCGCCACGAAAATCGCCAGGAAATCGTCGAGTTCCAGGAAACGCCAATGCTAGACATGGTTCTGTAGTAGAAGCAGCAGAATCGCCACGAAAATCGCCAGGAAATCGTCGAGTTCCAGGAAACGCCAATGCTAGACATGGTTCTGTAGTAGAAGCAGCAGAATCGCCACGAAAATCGCCAGGAAATCGTCGAGTTCCAGGAAACGCCAATGCTAGACATGGTTCTGTAGTAGAAGCAGCAGAATCGGCACGAAAATCGCCAGGAAATCGTCGAGTTCCAGGAAACGCCAATGCTAGACATGGTTCTGTAGTAGAAGCAGCAGAATCGCCACGAAAATCGCCAGGAAATCGTCGAGTTCCACAAAAATCACCCGTACCTAGTCTTTTTTAAATAGAGTTTGCTTTCTTGGATGAAGCAACCTTTCAATGTAACATTTGCAATCAAACGTTGAACATTAGCCCAGTTTCCAGCTTTGCAGAAAGCTGGTCTGAACATGCACAAAGCGAACAGCATAAACAACATCTATGTAAACATAACTGAGCTACAGAAGGCATTATGCATGATTCTGGTAGCAAGACATGGTAAACAGAAATCTGAAAATGTTTGATAATAGAGTTTGTAAAGGCAATGCAGTGGGTTTCTACCGTGTAAGCTTACTTTGATGAAAATGACGTTTTTCGGTAGATGAGCTTGGTTATGGAAATGATGGCAATGTGCATGATTATGCATGTATAAAGTGTATAAAAACCGTATGTAATGATTAGCAGACTTGCGAGGTCATGCACACGGTTTGAAGTTTACGGATCGGTTGCCACTCGTCTCAGCCTATTGTCGACTCGGCCCATTTATCGTGATTGTTATCTTGGTTCAGGGCAATAGTCAACTCAGCCTACCCCAATAGTCATATCGGCCCATCTCAGCCATCCTACCACAATGTTGCCTAAATATAATAGCACAAGTTGTCTTGTCAATTAACTAACTAACCAATCAGTCAACCAACCAAACAACGAACCAATCAATCAATCAATCAATCATGCGATTGATTGATTGATCGATTGGTCGTTAAATCAATCAATCAATCAATCAATCAATCAATCAATCAATCACTTCATTGTCAATTTTCATATTCAAACGGAAATTTACATCGAGACAAATCCAGATGGCAAAATGGAATAAAATTGCGCATGCATATACACACAAATACTTATACAAACACACAAACGCATGCTCATACACGCTCACGAACACAAATACTTAAAAAACCCAGCCCAACATGCTTGCATTGTAAAGACCGAGGTGATGTCTGGGGAGACATCCCCTTTCCCCCTGTTCTGTTTTTCCCCAACGATTATGGCAGTGTCTCTTTCGCCCTGTTCCCATTTTGCCCTGCCTCTCTCTAATATAATGTGCCTTTTTGTGACTATTGTATGTACAAATGATAGTAAGTTGTTATTTTATGATGCATGCAACTGTATTTCAGTCCTATAATATATCTCTGTCTCTGTTTGTGTGTCTCTCTCTTCTCTCTTTCTCTGTCTGTCCCTCTGTCTGACTCTCTGTGTCTCCGTCTCTGTCTTTCTCTGTCTGTCTGTCTGTGTGTCTGTCTCTTTCTCTTTCTCTCTCTCGTTCTCTTTCTCTCTCTATCGTTATAAGTGTGAGTGTGATTTGTTAATAGTGTGGCCTGGGCGTCTTTAAGTGTCCATCAGTGTGAGTGTTTCAAGTTGGTTGCGAAAGTGTACTGTAGATTATGTCATTCATTATTTGGGCGTGATTGAGAAATTGACTGAGGGATCAGGGAAGGGGGGTGTTGGTCAATGTTTGATGTATACTTTTTGTTCATTGTGTTTACTATTCATTTTTAGTGATTTCTGTAAAGCGCTTAGAGCTTAAAGATTAGGCGCTATAAAAGTTGTCTTAATAAATAAATAAATAAGATTGAACACAGTTCAATAGAAATTATCAATATTAAAATTGGGTAAAGGTCAAGATGTGCCACCCCCCCTACATTTCTTAGCTATCCCCGCATTTTCAAACTTGCCTTTCTTACCAAACATTAAGCTGTATTTTATTAACCTTTTCAGCTAAATATCTTTGTTGAATAATTAATTGCAGTCATGTAGTGCAGTGAGACCGCGGTATTTGTCACAGTCCTGGTTCGTTGCGTTTTTCCGTCTTGCCTTTATCTTCTACTATTTTACAGTAAGAAAGACAAGAACGAAAAAAAAAAAAATAGAAACAACAGAGAAATGGAGGAGGGGGGGGGGGGGGGGGGGGGGGGGGGGCACATCTTTACCTTTACAAAGTATGTTTCAAATTTAAGAAGTTCACAAAATAATATTTAAAAAAAATTAGATTGATCACTCTGTGCTCATAAAAAAATTGTTTCACGGGAGTTCATCGATTCTAACATTTATTGATATTGATTTATCCCAAGCAGAGAATTTGTTTGATTCAAATTTAATAAGTTCAGAATTTTGTTTTTTTTAAATGAGATTTATCACTATGCTCATACAAAAGTGGTTTAAATTTACTCAATTTTATTGATATTGATTTCCGGATTGCCCCGAGCAACGAATTTGTTTGAACCCCAGAACATGTAAATAATTGTCAGTTAGATCTACAGCAGAATGATGAACATTATTGGAAGAACAGAAAAAAATTGGGATGGCAAATCAAACTGTTCAGCTTAATTTCCACGAGAGAGAGATGATAATTCATAGTGCACGTGAGAGACAGGGCAGAACAGGGCGAAAGGCGACATGGCGAAATGACATGGGTTGCCAGGGCGAAACGGCATTGCCACTGCGGGGTTGATGAAGTTTTGTTTCGCCCTGACAGAGCAAATAAAAACAAACGGGGCGAAACGGTACGTTCCCGGCGAAACGGTACGTTCCCGATAACTGTTACCTTGGACCGAGATGACAAAAAAAGATCGAGTGTCGATATGAATCTATACCTATGGATCATTTAGCAAGTAAGCTCATATAAGAGAAGGTAGAACGAATATCCCAGATACACAACGCTAGCCAAAGTACCTGAAGATTTAACCCTTTCGTCGCCAGCCAATTTTTAGCCAAAATGTTCCATTAAACCTATCTGAGTAGTGAACAGATTTTGTCTGAAATATTGGGGATTCTTTTGTGATGTATGGAATAAGGCCTAACTTTACCTCTCAAAAAAACAACACTAGACCATTGGATAATAGGCTCAGATTTCAAGGCTTTTAATAACATGGGTGTTAAATCATTGTGGTGCATATATGTGACTTTGGCGGCGAAAGGGTTAAAAGAACTACTTAATGAAAGAACTTTTTTTTAAAAATTAATGCTTTTAGAATGCATTTCTTTTAAAATCATACTCTATCAAGTCTAGTGGCATATTACATATCATATTATTGTCAACAGGACTTGATCTCATTTATCGTGAGAGAATGGTTTTAATATAACAGCAATGCTATATCGAGCCATTGGAATTCATCTGTTTTGTTGGTTTGTTGAGATTGAATCTGGTTTGCATGACTTGCTATATTATGTAACTAGTCTCAACTTTTCCCCATCCCTTGTCCGTCTTTCTGTCGTTCCATCCTGGCCTGGTCTTTTCTATTTTCAACCCTTTCGCCAAGGAGGCTGTCTTTCTGTATTTGACAACAAAATGACTCAAAACAACAGTAAGCCTACCAACGGGGTGGAATGTATTTCATAGAGGACTACTACTACTACTACTACTACTACTACTACTACTACTACTACTACTACTACTACTACTACTACTACTACTACTACTACTACTACTACTACTACTACTACTGCTGCTGCTGCTGTTGCTGCTGTTGCTACTACTACTACTACTACTACTACTACTACTACTACTACTACTACTACTACTACTACTACTACTACTACTACTACTACTACTACTACTACTACTACTACTACTGCTGCTACTACTACTACTACTACTACTACTACTACTACTACTACTACTACTACTACTACTACTACTACTACTACTACTACTACTACTACTGATGCTGATGATGATGATGATGATACTACTACTACTACTACTACTACAACAACTACTACTACTACTATCTGCTGCTGCTGCTGCTACTACTACTACTACTACTACTACTACTACTACTACTACTACTACTACTACTACTACTACTACTACTACTACTACTACTACTGCTGCTGCTGCTGCTGCTGCTGCTGCTGCAACTGCTGCTGCTACTACTACTACTACTACTACTACTACTACTACTGCTACTGCTGCTACTACTACTACTACTACTACAACTACTACTACTACTACTACTACTACTACTACTACTACTACTACTACTACTACTACTACTACTACTACTGCTGCTGCTGCTGCTGCTGCTGCTGCTGCTGCTACTACTACAACTACTGCTACTACTACTACTACTACTACTACTACTACTACTACTACTACTACTACTACAATAATGAATATTTAATATAACTCTCTCTCTCTCTCCTCCCATCTCTCTCTTCTCTCTTAACCCCCCCCCCCCCCCCCGCTCCGCGCTCTATCTCTCTCTCTCTCTCTCTCCCTCTCTCTCTCTCTCTCTGATTTTCAACATCTGAGTCACCCTTACTCTATCAAACAGCTTTTTTCTCCTGCCTACGTTCCCACACACTGTGTTTTTACATAATGTTTATTTTTTGTACCACCAGCAGCACTCTTTCACAGAAACCGTAAACCTGCTAGCATTACACAAAAACACACAAATGCATTCACAAGGCATGTTTGACACATTCCACTTTTTAAGTAAACCTCACTCTGTCTCTGTCTCTGTTTCTGTCTCTGTCTCTGTCTCTGTCTCCAGTCTGTCTCTGTCTCTCTCTCTCTCTCTCTCTCTCTCTCTCTCTCTCTCTCTCTCTCTCTCTCTCTCTCTCTCTCTCTCTCTCTCTCTTCTTTTCTTTTCTTCTTTTCTTTTCTTATGCTTGTGCGTGTGTATATGTGC
>CM065702.1:14458854-14466354 GCA_017654935.2 Phymorhynchus buccinoides | reverse complement strand
CGCGCGCGCGCCGTGTGTGTGTGTGTGTGTGCGTGTGTGCGCGCGTATGTGTGTGTCGTGGTGTGTGCGCGCGCATGCGTGCGTGAGTGCACTCGCGCGCTCGCTCGCGCATTGTAAACTCATATATTTTTTTATGTGCACGCGCATGCACGCGCACGCTATCGCACGCGCAAGAATACCATCCCACTCTGTCTCATTCAACCACTTCACATTACACATTTTATTTATTTATTTCTCTCTTCTCTTCCACCTAATTCATTAATTAATTAATTCATTCATTCATTGATTCATTCATTCATTCGTTCGTTCGTTCGTTCGTTCGTTCGTTTGTTCATTAATTAATTAATTAATTAATTAATTAATTCATTCATTCATTCATTCATTCATTCATTCATTCATTCGTTCGTTCGTTCGTTCGTTCGTTCGTTCGTTCGTTCGTTCGTTCATTCATTCATTCATTCATCCATCCATCCATTCATCCATTCATTCATTCTCTTCCTTCTTTCTTTAATTAATAACTATCCTACCGCGAGGTCAGCTAGTCTCTATTGATTAAGCTTGCATGCAGAGGGAACTCGTTATTACAAGCAACGAAACAACTAGCATCGTTAATTATTAACTAACTCATAACACAACACAACCTACTGACATTGCTGCACCCAAAACAGACGTAGGCGGTGTGCACGTGCCGTGTTTAACAAACCCGTGCGCGCGCGTGCGCAACAAGCATGCATGCATAGCATTGCATGCAGCGCGCGCCGCGTGCAAAGAAATAATAAAAGGAAGAGGGTAAGCTATATGAACGTACTTCCAGGAGTTGTTTATATCTCCAGTCAGCTAGGAAGACACAAGTCATTTTTGATCATTCACAGATTCAGGGGTGGGGGGTGGGTGGGGGGCGTCTTTCGTACACATAGTTCCACCACCTTCTGGAAGTTCTGAGCTTGTATCTTCCTCTAATCTATCACTCTCTTTGACTCTGCCTTTTCCCTTTGCTTAACTGTACATCTACCATCTTTCTGCCTTCTCCCTCTCCTATACTTGTTTTCCCCAAGATTTTCTCCAGCCGAAGACGGACAGTCTGGGCCTAACTAATTCCTTAGTTAGCTAAGCGCATAACGGCAGCATGACGCATCTGCGCCCATAATTGACAGGAAACTGACGAAGACGAAGAGCACACACGCAAACAGACAGGCCGACCGCACACACAGAGAGAAACAGATAGTTCCTTTTTCCTCCTTCTCCTTCTTCTTCTCCTTCTTCTTCTTCTTCTTCTTCTTCTTCTTCTTCTTCCTCTTCTTCTTCTTCTTCTTCTTCTTCTTCTTCTTCCTTCTTCTTCTTCTTCTTCTTCTTCTTTCTTCTTCTTCTTCTTCTTCTTCTTCTTCTTCTTCTTCTTCTTCTTCTTCTTCTCTTCTTCTTCTTCTTTTCTTCTTCTTCTTCTTCTTTCTTCTTCTTCTTCTTCTTCTTCTTCTTTTCTTCTTCTTCTTCTTCTTCTTCTTCTTCTTCTTCTTCTTCTTCTTCTTCTTCTTCTTCTTCTTCTTCTTCTTCTTCTTTCTTCTTCTTCTTCTTCTTTCTTCTTCTTTTCTTCTTCTTCTTCTTCTTCTTCTTCTTCTTCTTCTTCTTCTTCTTCTTCTTCTTCTTCTTCTTCTTCTTCTTCTTCTAATTCTTCTTCTTCTTCTTCTTCTTCTTCTTCTTCTTCTTCTTCTTCTTCTTCTTCTTCTTCTTCTTCTTCTTCTTCTTCTTCTTCTTCTTCTTCTTCTTCTTCTTCTTCTTCTTCTTCTTCTTCTTCTTCTTCTAATCTTTCTTCTTCTTCTTCTTCTTCTTCTTCTTCTTCTTCTTCTTCTTCTTCTTTCTTCTTCTTCTTCTTCTTCTTCTAATTCTTCTTCTTCTTCTTCTTCTTCTTCTTCTTCTCTCTTCTTCTTCTTCTTCTTCTTCTTCTTCTCTTCTTCTTCTTCTTCTTCTTCTTCTTCTTCTTCTTCTTCTTCTTCTTCTTCTTCTTCTTCTTCTTCTTCTTCTTCTTCTTCTTCTTCTTCTTCTTCTTCTTCTTCTTCTTCTTCTTCTTCTTCTTCTTCTTCTTCTTCTTCTTCTTCTTCTTCTTCTTCTTCTTCTTCTTCTTCTTCTTCCTTTCTTCTTCTTCTTCTTCTTCTTCTTCTTCTTCTTCTTCTTCTTCTTCTTCTTCTTCTTCTTCTTCTTCTTCTAATTCTTCTTCTTCTTCTTCTTCTTCTTCTTCTTCTTCTTCTTCTTCTTCTTCTTCTTCTTCTTTTTTTTTCTTCTTCTTCTTCTTCTTCTCTTCTTCTTCTTCTTCTTCTTCTAATTCTTCTTCTTCTTCTTCTTCTTCTTTCTCTCTTCTTCTTCTTCTCTTCTTCTTCTTCTTCTTCTTCTTCTTCTTCTTCTTCTTCTTCTTCTTCTAATTCTTTCTTCTTCTTCTTCTTCTTCTTCTTCTTCTATTCTTCTTCTTCTTCTCTTCTTTCTTCTTCTTCTTCTTCTTCTTCTTCTTCTTCTTCTTCTTCTTCTTCTTCTTCTTCTTCTTCTTCTTCTCTCTCTTCTTCTTGGCTTCTTCTCTTGTCTTTGCACTGTGGTGGCGACCACCTTCTTTGCATAGAAGTAACTGTACGCACTTAGGGATATGATGTGACCATAGAAAAAGAAAGAAAGATAACAGAAACAAAGGGGTACGGGTGGGGAAGCGCTTATAGTGATTTGATGATTTACTAATCTTTGTTGATTATTAGGTGTTGTTGACACTGACAGTCTTGTTTATGAAGTGTTGTTTGACTGTGTCTTGCAGAGTAGCTAGTAGTTCTACATTGAGTCCGATGGCTTGGAGTCAAAACGGACTAGATAGTCCATTGACGTATTATTGGATTTATTACAAAAACTAATAACTTGTATCAAACAATGACTGCAGAAATATAAAAAGGGGTTTTGCTTTTTATATTTCAGCAGTCTTTTTTTTTATACAAGTTATTAGTTTCCGTAATAAGTTCAATACTATGTCAACGACTATCTAAAGATAGTCCGTTTTGACTCCAAGCCAACATTGTTTTATACAGGACTTGAAGCGGACTTGAAGCGGTTTTTCCCGTTATTACAAACCACACCCGTTACTATGTTATAGAACTGAGAATTTACTCATCTTTGTTGATTATTAGGTGTTGTTTGACACTGACAGTCTTGTTAATGAAGCGTTGTTTGACTGTGTCTTGCAGAGTAGCTAGTAGTTCAACATTCAGGACTTGAAGCGGACTTGAAGCGGGTTTTCCCGTTATTACAAACCACACCCGTTACTATGTTATAGAACTGAGAATTTACTCATCTTTGTTGATTATTAGGTGTTGTTTGACACTGACAGTCTTGTTAATGAAGCATTGTTTGACTGTGTCTTGCAGAGTAGCTAGTAGTTCAACATTCAGGACTTGAAGCGGACTTGAAGCGGGTTTTCCCGTTATTACAAACCACACCCGTTACTATGTTATAGAACTGAGAATTTACTCATCTTTGTTGATTATTAGGTGTTGTTTGACACTGACAGTCTTGTTAATGAAGCATTGTTTGACTGTGTCTTGCAGAGTAGCTAGTAGTTCAACATTCAGGACTTGAAGCGGACTTGAAGCGGGTTTTTCCCGTTATTACAAACCACACCCGTTACTATGTTATAGAACTGAGAATTTACTCATCTTTGTTGATTATTAGGTGTTGTTTGACACTGACAGTCTTGTTAATGAAGCGTTGTTTGACTGTGTCTTGCAGAGTAGCTAGTAGTTCAACATTCAGGACTTGAAGCGGACTTGAAGCGGGTTTTCCCGTTATTACAAACCACACCCGTTACTATGTTATAGAACTGAGAATTTACTCATCTTTGTTGATTATTAGGTGTTGTTTGACACTGACAGTCTTGTTAATGAAGCGTTGTTTGCCTGTGTCTTGCAGAGTAGCTAGTAGTTCAACATTCAGGACTTGAAGCGGACTTGAAGCGGGTTTTCCCGTTATTACAAACCACACCCGTTACTATGTTATAGAACTGAGAATTTACTCATCTTTGTTGATTATTAGGTGTTGTTTGACACTGACAGTCTTGTTAATGAAGCGTTGTTTGACTGTGTTTTGCAGAGTAGCTAGTAGTTCAACATTCAGGACTTGAAGCGGACTTGAAGCGGGTTTTCCCGTTATTACAAAGCACACCCGCTACTATGTTATAGAACTGAGAATCATGATGTAAAAGAATGAAAGAACAGAGAAGAAACTGACAGGAACTACGGAGGAGAAAATGTTATGACGTGAAAGCACAGGACCGTTATAATGACGTGGTTCCCATCGACTTGGATACCTCGCAGGCCGCTAACGTATGATACCTATTACAGCTTCTTGCTTTACTGGCTTCTGTGAACTTTCCGCTTTGCTGCTAATAGCTGTCTGCGAGACGCTGGCAATCTTGGCTTGTGTTATGAAACCATTATTATTTTAAAAAATTCTCTGTGTCTCTCTGTCTGTTTGTCTGTCTGTCTCTCTGTCTGTCTGTCTCTCCGTCTCTGTCTGTCTGTCTGTCTGTCTGTCTGTCTCTGTCTCTCTCTCTCTCTCTCTCTCTCTCTCTCTCTCTCTCTCTCTCTCTCTTCTCTCTCTCTCTCTCTCTCTCTCTCCTTTTTCCTTTACATCTTCCTTGAAACCATACTTGTTTTCTTCTCTCTCTCACTCTCGCTCTCTCTCTCTCTCTCTCTCTCTCTCTCTCTCTCTCTCTCTCTCTCTCTCTCTCTCTCTCTCTCTCTCTCTCTCTCTCTCTCTCTCTCTCTTCTCTCTTTCTCTCTCTCTCTCTCTCTCTCTCTCTCTCTCACTCTCTCTCTCTCTCTCTCTCTCTCTCTCTTCTCACTCTCTCTCTCTCTCTCTCTCTCTCTCTCTCTCTCTCTCTCTCTCTCTCGCTCTCTCTCTCTCTCTCTCTCTCTCTCTCTCTCTCTCTCCTCTCTCTCTCTCCCTCTCTCTCTCTCTCCTCTCTCTCTCTCTCTCTCTCTCTCTCTCTCTCTCTCTCTCTCTCTCTCTCTCTCTCTCTCTCTCTCTCTCTCTCTCTCTCTCTCTCTCTCTCTCTCTCTCTCTCCTTTTCTTCTTTCACATTGATTTTATGTAATCAAAACCCTAGCATTATTATTAAGACGTCATTATTTATTCACAAAGCTCTTGCCTTGCGAAAAGAATTACATGCACTAGCTCAACCCTTGGCACATGAGACATAGCTTCAATGACTCAGCGCTTGGCGCTTCGAGTCCTCGGGCTTCGCGCTCGGTCCGACCCCCTTGCGCTTCGCGCTTCGCCCCTTTGGCAGAAAAGTAAGGACAGCATGACCTTCGGAGGGTGCCAAGGATGCTTGATGCCAAATTTGGTGTCGATCGGTTGAGAACTGTGGCCGTGCATAAGGGACACACAGACAGACAGACAGACAGACACACAGACAGATTTCGAAAATATATATAAGATGCATCTTTATTCTTTTCTTCTCCTCGTCTCATGTTCTAGTTCTCTTCTCCTGTTTTCTCAGTTCCTATTTTAAACATTTGGAGAGTTAGGCCGTGTACACACATAAGCGGATATTCCATGCGGAAACCCGTGCGCAATCTATAGATAAGTGACACAAAGAAGGGAAAAGACTTGCGCACGAGTCCGAATTTCCCCTATATGCGTACACTTTTATCCTTATTTCTTCCACTTATTTAGGGTTTTCAGTACGGAACTTACGCGTCGAATGTGAACCCGGCCTATGGGTCTGTGCCCGGCACCTATAGGGTACGTACACATACATGCGGAGATTCCGTGCGGAAACCCGTGCGCAATCCGTAGATAAGTAAAAGAAAGAATGGAAAAGATTTGCGCACATGTCCGAATTTCCCCTAAGACCGGGTTCACATTAGACGCGTAAGTTCCGTAACGGAAAACCCTAAATAAGTGGAAGAAAGAAGGATAAAAGTTTACGCATATAGGAGAAATTCCGACACGTGCGCAAATCTTTTCCCTTCTTTGTTTCACTATTGCGCACGTGTTTCCGCATGGAATATCCGCTTATGTGTGTACACGGCCTAAGGCTCTGTGCCCGGCACCCACAGGGTACGTACACATACATGCGGAGATTCCGTGCGGAAACCCGTGCGCAATCCGTAAATAAGTAAAAGAAAGAAGGGAAAAGATTTGCGCACGTGTCCGAATGTCCCCTATATCCGTAAATGTTTAGGCCGTGTACACATTAGACGCGTAAGTTCCGTACGGAAACCAAGAAGTAAGTGAAAAAGAAAGAAGGGAAACATTTACGGATTAGGGGAAATTCGGACACGTGCGCAAATCTTTCCCCTTCATTCTTTTACTTATTTACGGATTGCGCACGGGTATCCGCACGGAATCTCCGCATATATGTGTACTCGGCCTTATTCTTGTCTTCTCTCTCGTCTCATTTTCTAGTTCTCTCTTCCTGTTTTCTCAGTTGTATTTTAAACATTTCGAGAGTCATTTCTCTAAATATTAGGGGAAGACGGGGTAAAAAGCGCATGGGCGGGTAAGAAGCCCACCCCAATTATCTCATGAAATAAAGAAAATTTCAGTCAAATTTGCCCCTGAGACGAATGCTAGACATTAACGCTCGTCTCATGGGCAAAATGAGACTGAAATTTGTTTCATTTCATGAGATAATTGGGGTGGGCTTCTTACCCGCCCATGCGCTTTTACCCCGTCTTCCCCTATTATCTAATTTACCCATTCATTCCTCATCAGTCACACAAAAATCACATGCAAAAAAAATGGTGCCAGTGGCGCGCTTCTGGCTGCGACGCGCTCTCCAGGTGGGAGCAACCCGATTTTCACAGAGACGCCTGTGTAGACTACACGTTAACAATATTCACAGAATATCCCTATTTCCCCATGGCAACACAGTGTTAGGCCACTCATAAAGGTCCGTGTACACGCTAACATCATTCACGAGATATCTCTATTTCCCTATTCCACATGGCACTCACAGTGTTAACATCACTCGAGATATCTCTATTTCCCCATGGCAACACAGTGTTGGGTCACTCAAAGTGTGACTTACAAGCCTTGACCTTTGACCTTGCACGTCGTCAGTTATTTGTTTTGGCCATAAACTTTTCTACATCCTGGCAGATACAATCCCCAAATTTGCCAAGTATGTGTACCAGCTTAAAGATCACAATGGAATGCTAAGTATTGACGACCTTCATAACCATGATGACCTTGAACTTTGACCTTTTTTCTAAAACTTAGATAATATGTCATTTAGGCCCATCTCCAAAAATACAAAGCGAGTGAGCCTTGAAGGCTTTGCCTCTTGTTTTAGTTGTTCAGGCTTTTTTTTTTCTTCAACAGGTGATCGCCTGCTAAGTTCTTTCTGGAAAAATACAAAGCGAGTGAGCCTTGAAGGCTTTGTCTCTTGTTTTTAGTTGTTCAGGCTTTTTTTTTTTTTACTTGAACAGGTGATCGCCTGCCAAGTTCTTTCTGGATTTTCCATGAGAA
>CM065702.1:14446354-14448854 GCA_017654935.2 Phymorhynchus buccinoides | reverse complement strand
TGTAGCCAAGTAAGTTTAATGGACATTTTTGGCTCAAAGATGGCTGGCGGTGAAAGGGTTAACCGAGAAATGTAGGGGGGTGGGGGTGGCACATCTTGACCTTTTCCGAGAAATGTTTTCAAATTACATGATCATATATCCAACAATATCAGTGATAACAAACAAAAACATTACACCCAGACCGTGTTATAACACCATCCCCCCCCCCCACAAAAACCCAACCCCCCAAAAAACCCAACACAACAACCACCCCCATCTTATTTGTCATCATTGCAAATTGTACTTTGTTTTCCATTATCCCAGGAGCCTGATTTCATTAGTCGACATAGACATATTAGATCCTAGGCTGATCCTAACCCTATCCCTTTCCCGAGAATGGCAGAATGTTGCCTCTCAGTGAATAATAATAATAATAATAATAATAATAATAATAATATTACCCCCCCCCCATAAATAATAATAATGATAATAATAATAATAATAATAATAATAATAATAATAATAATAATTTATTTTAAAATAATAATAATAATAATAATAATAATATAATATAATAATACGAAAAGAAAGCTTATATAGCGCACCTTAATTCCAGGCTAGCTGCTCATGGCGCTTTACAACAAAAAACAAAAAACAAAAAATAGAGAGGGAGGTTGGGGGCGGCATAACGTACGAGATGACCAAACTATGTCTTCTTCTTCTTCTTCGTTTATAATCTTACCAGTATTTCATCACACCCACACCTACATCCACACACACCCAACACACACACCCTCCCCACACACACACCTCCCTTCCACTCTCTATGTTTTATGGTGCATGTCTGCTTCTGTTTAGCTAAAAAATGAATGTTGTTTTCTGTTGCAGGAGGTCTTAGTTATAGAGGCATGAATCATGTTCAAGTTCTGTTTTAGTTTTGTTTTGTTTTGTTCTTTCTTTGTTCTTCTGGTACCCCTCTTTGTTCTGGTGAGATTAAAAGCCAGAGTATTTTAGGTTTCGATTGACGCTAGATTCTGTCTTTGGTGCTTTCGGTGTCTGTCTCTTTCTTTGTCTTCATCTGTCTGTCTTTCTGTCTGTTGGTCTGACTGTCTGTCTGTCTGTCTGTCTTTCTGTCTGTCTCTCCCCCCACCTCTCTCTCTCTCTCATCTCTCATCTCTCTCTCTCTCTCTCTCTCTCTCTCGCTCTCTCTCTCTCTCTCTCCTCTCTCTGTGCGCGCGCGCGTGTGTGTGTGTGTGTGTGTGAGAGAGAGAGAGAGAGAGAGAGAGAGAGAGAGAGAGAGAGAGAGAGAGACAGACAGACAGACAGAAAGACAGACAGAGAGACAAGATACAAAATACAGAGAAAGAACAGAGACAGAGATGGCAGAAGGACGGATGGCCACACAGAGACAGAAGGACCTAGACACAAGACACGGAGACGGAGACATGAGACAGAGACCGAAACACAGAGAAGGAGCAGAGACGGAACACTCAGAGACAGGGCGACACACAGAGGAGACAAAAGACAGACAGCTATAAAAAGCAAAGATTAGAGTAAACGCGATGAAATAAAACGTTGAACTGAAATGATAACACAATTCAAGTAATGAAAGGCGAAAGAGTAGTTACTAGTCGCATCTAATCTTCTTTTTTTTGTCTGCAAAAGCATCTTTTTTTTTGTTTCATCACCATCAAACCCTCTAAAATCTACCATACTTACTATAAATTTTTTTTTTATAAAAAACACCACCCAACAAGCAATCAAGCCTCAATGGGGCGATGGTCATTATGAATGGATCAACTCAATGTTCAATGGGGCGATGGTCATTATATTTATATGGCTTTGGCTTTCCAACTGTTGGCTCTGGTTGGGATCTCTGTTGGGGGGTTGTGGGGTTTTTTTTTCCTTTTTTTTTTTTTTTTTTTTTTCTTTTTTTTTTTTTTTTTCTTCCCCTTTTGGTCTTTTTTTTTCTTTTCTTTTTTTTTCTTTTCCCCCTTTTTTTTCTTCTTTTTTTTCCTTTTTTGTTTTTTTTTTTTTTTCCCACTCTCTTTTTTCCCATATTACGAGCAGGATATATAATTGTAGTTGTGTAATGAAAAAGCACGACGTGTCTCACGTGCGCCGGGAGGAGGGGGGGGGGGGGTGGGGCGGAGGTGTTTTTTGGATATATGGATATTAAAGAGATTTCCTGTATTTAGAAGAATAGAAGAGAACGAGAATGGAAAAATGGAGAGACATGAGAGAGAGAGAGAGAGAGAGAGAGAGAGAGGGAGAGAGAGAGAGAAGAGAGAGTAGAAGAGAGAGAGGGGGGGGGTGAGAAGAGCAAGAGAGAGCAAGAGAAGAGAGAGAGAGAGAGAGAGAGAGAAAGAGAGGTCCACAAAGTCAAAGTCAAAAAAATAGTTTAAATGTTTAGGCTTTACTGCACCCCTCATAAATATTGACAAACCAACTAACATTTGAGAAGGGAAACGAGAGAGAGAGAGAGAGAAGAGAGAAGAAGAGGAGAGAGAGAGAGGAGAGA
>CM065702.1:14428854-14433854 GCA_017654935.2 Phymorhynchus buccinoides | reverse complement strand
TGTGCATGTTCGTGGATTTGGGGACCTTCTTCTTCTTCTTCTTCTGCGTTCCCAGACCATAATAGCCATAATGGGTATGGTACGCATGTGTCCGGTTTTCAGTTCTCGCTGGTCTCCCCGCTGCGTAGAGCCGCGACACATTCCGATTTCGGAGGAGCTCAAAAGACACAAATATTTGGAAGATTGTTTTTTTAAAAGGCAGGAGAATGGGTCAATAAGTTAAAAAAAATAGCAGATGACAGAAAGCAAAGGGAAAAGGCAGAGTCAAATAGAGTGACAGATTACAGGAAGTTACAAGCACAGAACCTCTAGAAGGTGGGGGAACCATTTCTACGAAAGACCCCCCGGCATCCCCGCCAGGGAGAGACTCGTGGAGTGGGGCGGGGTCGTGCAGCTCCCCGTATGGAGGCACGAGGGATCCACCTAGTGCCCCCGGCTTCGGAGGCCAAACTCGGAAGCGCACATGCCGGATTGCAGGCGGGACATGGAACACCGACTGTGGCGGGTCCCTCTGTGACCGGGACAGATGCAGCTCTGTGACGCCGCTCTCGTGCTGTTGTTTGTTGCCAGGAGCTCATTCCGACGATTTTCTTCGAAGTTCTTCACTGCTATAATTTTATGAAGTTCTACTAAAGCTTCAGTGGGAAACTAAACGTTGTTGCTTTCTAAATTAAGTCAATCGGTTTACTGAATTTAGAAAGTAACAACGTTTAGTTTCCCACTTAAGCTTTAGTAGAACTTCATAAAAGAGCAGGACGCGCCACTGCCGAGGCCAAAACAGGTTCGCCGGGGGTCCAGGGAACTGCACAGGTTCCGGGTTAAGGGGCAATGTCCTTTTTTTTGGGGGGGGGGGGGGTGGGGGGGGGGGCGGGTGGGGGGGGGGGGGGGGGGGGGGGGGGGGGGGGGGCAGTGTACGGGGTGGGGGGGGGGGGCGAAGTAAATGATTAAATTCAGTTATTATTAAAGAGGGAGAAAAAATCGAGCAATTTTCTTACTTTTCACCCTTGTTTAAGGGAACGTGTTTTGGGTAGAGGGGTGGGGGGTTCCAGAAACCAGGACCCCCCCCCCCCCCCCCCCCTAGAGCCGACCCTGCAGACCCCCCCCCCCCCTAGCCCCCACCCCCATCCCCACCACACTCCCACATGAACCAACCCAAGAACTCTAGCATTTTTCTAATCGTTAACAAGACGCCTCTCGTTCGCACACGGATCAAGCCTGCTCGCTATATCGAACATTGGATGCTATATACTGAGTGACTGACGCCGCTTGTGCAGCCGCTGCTATATTAAATTAATAATGCGACAGAGTGGGTGGGGTGGGGTGGATCGACCGTATTATTAGTGGAAGGGAGAAGGGTGGGAGTGGTGGAGATGCGGGAAAGGGGGAGGTGGATACAGGGGGGAGTGGGTGGTACGGTGGGGCTCAGAGTAGGGGTGTGGTAGATCGCGGAAGAAGAATCGTGTTTGGTAGAGAGAAGGAGGGAGAGAGAGGAAGACTTAGGGGAATAGTGAAAGAAGGAGAAGAGAAAGAAAGAAGAAGAAGAAGAAGAAGAAGAAGAAGAAGAAGAAGAAGAAGAACGAAGAAGAAGAAGAAGAAGAAGAAGACGACGAAGAAGACGAAGAAGAAGAAGAAAAAAACAAAACAACAACAACAACAACAACAACACCTACAGCACAGAGCAAACATAAACACTAAAACACTATCAATTGGACCCCCCCCCCCCCTCCCCCATTTCTTTTATAAATTGAAATGTATATTTGAACAGATCAAGATACCCAATCCCATCCTCTCTCTCTCTCTCTCTCTCTCTCTCTCTCTCTCTCTCTCTCTCTCTCTCTCTCTCTCTCTCTCTATCTCTCTCTCTCTCTCTCTCTCTCTCTCTCTCTCTCTCTCTCTCTCTCTCTCTCTCTCTCAGATTGGAAGAATAGGCATCTATATCCTTGGAAAATAAAGCTTAAGTTTTCAAGTTTTCAAGTTTTCAAGTTTCTCTCTCTCATCCTGTCTATCACTGTCTGTCTTTGTCTATCACTGTCTCTGTTTTTGTCCCTCTCTCTGTCCATCTCTCTCTCTCTCTCTCTCTCTCTCTCTCTCTCTCTCTCTCTCTCTCTCTCTCTCTCTCTCTCTCTCTCTCTCTCTCTCTCTCTCTCGTCTCTCTGTCTGTCTGTCTGTCTCTCTCTCTCTCTCTCTCTCTCTCTCTCTCTCTCTCTCTCTCTCTCTCTCTCTCTCTCTGTCCGTCTCTCTGTCCGTCTCTCTGTCTGTCTGTCTGTCTCTCTCTCTCTCTCTCTCTGTCTCTCTCTCTCTCTTTCTCTCTCTCTCTCTCTCTCTTCTCTCTCTCTGTCTCTCTCTCTCTCTCTCTCTCTCTCTCTCTCTCCCTCTCTCTCTCCCCTCTCTCTCTCTCTCTCTCCCACCCCTCTCCCTCTCAGCGACAGCAAATGAAAGGTAAGAAGAAAGAAAGGGATAATGATAGTACTATTAAGAAGACCTGAACAGAAGAAGATCCTAACTAATAATGACAACAGGGCGGAGGGAATGAGACGAGACGGTACAGGAGGTATAGAGTAGAAAGGGTGTTGTGGGGGTAAGAAGACCTGGAAGGGGGTGAGCGGTGGAGGGGGGGGGGGGGGACGTGAGAATCAAAGGGCTGAACACCAAGCAACCAAACAGGCACTAAAAGACCCAAGGCAATAATTCAGCAGCTGCCATAGATCTCCATAAAACCAGTTAGAAGCAAAGAGCACAGGCGGAGAAAAACTGAGTTCCAACATGCTCTCAGCTCCTCCTTTTACTATGTACCAGAGTTGTTGGGTGGGGTTTTGTTTTATTGAACCTTTTTTTACATTTTCAAATACAGCACATAAACATAACTAAGAAACATAATACAAACCATATGACAAAAATAACACAACACATACGCATGCAAACACATACGCATGCACATATTCACACACACACACACACACACACACACACACACACACACACACACACACATACACACACATACACACACATACACACACATACACACAAAAACACACACATACACACACGTACACACACATACACACATACACACACATACACACACATACACACACATACACACACATACACACACATCCACACACATACACACATAAAAACACACACATACACACACATACACACACATACACACACATACACACACATACACACACACACACACACAAAAACACACACATACACACACATACACACACATCCACACACATACACACACATACACACACATACAAATAAAAAAACACACACATACACACACATACACACACATACACACACATACACACACATACACACATATACACACACACACATACACACACGCGCGCGCGTACAGACACATATACACACATATACTACATTACTGAGGTTAAATAAATAAATAGGTACATTCAATAATCAAACTTTCAGCACGAGTTGGACGTTGAAAAATGTTAGTCCACTAATTCTATGACAGGTTATCATTCTTTTTTTAATATGTTATTTCAAAGAAAAAATCCGAAAAAGACAAGGTTCAATAAAAGCCTCAATGTCACACACAATGGATGGGTTTTTTTCAAATACAGCATTAGCAATAATAATAGTACTATCCAAAAAAAAGACGCAGAGTTTTTCATAACATAATGTTTTCTTCTCCCCTTTTTGTTTGTGGCTCAAGCCACAAACCTATAACTCACTTTGTCGGTCGGTCGGTCGGTCTGTCTGTCTGTCGGTCGGTCGGTCCAAAATTGTCGCACTTCAAATCGAGGCTACACTTCAAATTGAGGCCGCTCTTTAAAATGATGTATTTTAAAAGCGTACAAAATAATAAACATACGTAATACAGACACTACAACAGACACGACGAGTATGCGGTGCTTCTTTTGATGAGCATAAGCAGGATACATAGTTTTAAATGTTTTCCAAAAGATATAAAAAGTTACGAAATGGTGCAGAGATAACATTCTGGTTTACAGATTAAAATTATTGAAAAGCCAGGGGAGGTGACTCATGGTTGGAGTGGTAAAAATAGACCGCGTGCCACAAACTATTGCGATTTCGCGCTTGTTTGATGTGTCTGTCATTCGTTTACGATTACGACACCCCCTACCCCGCCCACCCCACCCAAACAAAAATACACCCCAAAATTCAATGTGATCAACAACTGGAAAAAGATCTTCATAAAACATCTTAAGGTCTCTGTACACGTCAACATTTTTCACCCTGTCCCGGCCATAGCAACACAGTGATATGCAAGTCATATCACTGTGTTGCCATGGTAAAAAAAGAGTGAAAAATATGCAAGTCATATCACTGTGTTGCCATGGTAAAAAAAGAGTGAAAAATGTTCGCGTATGTACTGAGACCATTCCCACTGGCCTATCACCGTGTTGCCATGGGGAATTAGTGAAAAAATGTTCACGTGTGTACTGAGACCATTACCACTGGCCTATCACCGTGTTGCCATGGGGAATTAGTGAAAAAAATTTCACGTATGTACAGAGACCATTGCCACTGGCCTATCACTGCTTTGCCATGGGGAATTAGTGAAAAATGCTCACGTGTACAGAGACAATTTGCAGAATTACACAGAAGAATAATGAAACGAGACTCGTGTTGCCGGCTCCTTCAGCTTGCTTTGCGTTAGGCCGTTATCACCTTTTCCATGCCTTTCACGCGCATCCAGCTCGAAACTGCATATGTTTAACCCCATGACATTCGTTATAATAATCATCAGCTGTTGGAATACACGTGCGCACACGCCCTCTTTTCGCGAGCTTCGTGACCTAATTGGGTGTTGTTGTTGTTTTGGTTACAAATATTTTTTTTTTAGCCTTTATTCATCAAAGAATGAAATAGTGAGGCCAAGAGAGGAGATAGCGAAATTGAACAAAGGGTGAATACTCTCTTTCTAATTAACTCCCCACCACCAAAGTTGATATACCATACCAATCACCTAGCAGTGCGTGGGTCAG
>CM065702.1:14418854-14421354 GCA_017654935.2 Phymorhynchus buccinoides | reverse complement strand
ATAGTAAATCACCAAACGACATTGATAGTGCACAACTGATTTTGCAACGCCCAGAGGGTGTTGAGAACACGTTGTCACAAATGGTTTGTCCTGGATCCTTCGCATAGCGCTGTATTGTTTTCCATTCTCTCCGTTCTGTGTCCAAAGTTAAACGGATTTCACGTTGCTGATAGAGCCTTTCGTTGCAACCAAAAGAAAGTCACAAATTTAGAGTTGCCTCCATGGCTTCTAGGATGTTGGTTGTTGATGCTGAAGGTTGTTGCTGGTCCATCCATTTCTTGAAGAAGATGTATTGGCATGATGACTGAACTGTAAAAAAAGAAAGTCACAAATTATTAGAGTTGCAATAATTCATTCATTAATTCACTGTGCTGAAGGTTGATGCTGGGCCATCCATTTCTTGAAGAAGATTTATTGGCATGATGACTGAACTGTAAAAAAAGAAAGTCACAAATTATTAGAGTTGCAATAATTCATTCGTTAATTCATTGTGCACCTGTCACTCTTTTGGCACCTGCAGAAACGATCCTAGAATTCAGTTCAGTTTCGGATTGAGTTAAATAACATCATATCAATGAACATACAGAATTATGTAGGCCGCAGCATAATGCAAATGCTATCCATCTAAGCTGGATCCAAAAAGTTAAGCAACCTTTTGTGAAACAATGGCAAATATTTCTCTGAGTGATTGGCTTAGATTTTGGTTGTAAATCAACACAAATTTAGCCTATCTATTTACCCCAACCCGCATTACTAATTTCACGTTGCTTACATGCAAATTACGCTATGGGTAACACCCGCACCAATGTTAGGGGTTGCTTAACGTTTTGGCTCCAGTTTAGATAAGAACGCAATTTACACTGAATTGTACATTTTGATCAAATGACAACTTTTTCGTTGCCACTGGGTTTTAACGTGCGCTAAGTGCACGGGCACACGGGACCTCGGTTTGTCGTCTCATCCGAAAGACTCCACGTTCAGACCGACCGTAAGGCCTAGTGCAAAAGTGAGAGCAAAAAATTCCTTGTACCCAGGTTCGAACTCGGGTTTACTTGACACGAGGCGAACGCGTTACCTCCGTGCCACTCTACACCTATTTGACTGCAAAGACAAATCATAATATGAGAGCTGTATGAAGTGTAGTGTTGGTTGGTGTGGGGGTGGGGGTGGGTGAGGGGGGTGCAGTTGGGGGGATGGTAAATGGGTGCATATCAGTGCTCGGTGTCCCTGAGTCAACTGAAGCACAGGGAACAAACCAAACGATGCGTGACGATACCCGCACCAGTGATAACGATGCCACCACGACTTTGATCTTTGACGTGGAACTCGTAGCGGCAAAATAATATGGAGTGGACAAGAACATGAAACGCCAATATCAAGCAAGATCGATCACCAATCAGTCAGTGAGTGACTCACTGCTGATCGAACGGGTTTCATAACACCGCTGCTGCTGCTGCTGCTGCTGATGATGATGATGATGGCGTGAGGCCTGCGGTGTAAGCTAACCGTTTGAACAACATTGATGTCATGCTATAGGTGTGGCACTGTCCATGTCCTAAATCAGCTACCTTTCCTTTTGTAATATGGCAAGGGAAGACGGGGTAAAAAGCCCATGGGCGGGTAAGAAGCCCATGCCGATTATCTCATGAAATGAAGCACATTTCAGTCACATTTTGCCCATGAGACGAGTATTAATGTTTAGCGCTCGTCTCATGGGCACATTTGACTGAAATGTTTCTTTATTTCATGAGATAATTGGCATGGGCTTCTTACCCGAACATGGGCTTTTTACCCCGTCTTCACCTATAGGTATATATTTGTCTTATATATCTACTTGTCGTTTTTCATAGTATAGACATCACTCTTGTTTTGATGTTCGATTGTTTAACTATGTGTGTGTTTTGTTTGATATGTTTGTGCCCCAAGTGAGTATGAAATAAAACATTTGCCTTGCCTTGCCTTGTCTTGCCTAATCTGCCTCTTTTGCTCAAAACCAAGTTTATACCGATTAAACAAAAAGGCACACACACACACACAACACACACACACACACACACACACACACACACACACACACACACACACACACACACACACACACACACACATACACACACACACACACACACACACACACACACACACACACACACACACACACACACACACACACACACACACACACACACTGCTGTTGAAAGGAATTCAGACTACACACTGACCAATAAACCCAAACAAACCTTTCTATATGGAAAAAAAAATGTAAGGACCTGTCTTTTTTGTTTAAAAAAATGTTCGTTTGGGTCAATGTTGCTGACTCGTTCTTTTCTACTAACCATCTTACACAATACTTTCTTCGTTTACGAAGATTCGCCTAAACAAAATTGTGTTCATTTACTTATGCTCCTCCGTGGGGATACCGGGGGGTCTCTCGTACAAATAGTTCCCCCACCTTCAGGAAGTTCTGTGCTTGTAACTTCCTCTAATCTGTCACTCTCTT
>CM065702.1:14405889-14408354 GCA_017654935.2 Phymorhynchus buccinoides | reverse complement strand
TGTGTGTGCGTGTGCGTGTGTACGCGTGTGGTGCGTGCGCCCTTCGTTTTGGCAAACTATGTGTTAGTGTGTGTGTGTCTTGTTGTTTGTCTCCCGTGTTTGTGTGTGTTTCTTTCTTTTTGGCTGTCTGTGTGCCCCCCCCCCCCAAACACCTTGTGTGTGTGTGTGTGTGTGGTGTTGTCTGCTAATAACCCAAACCGACTGTTACTTGAGTACTGAAATATTGGGGACATTTTTGCTAAAACAGTGCACTTTTCACAAAATGCAATTCAACTGCATGCAAATTGCGTTTATTCTGAATTTGTAGTTATTCTGGTTCTGGTTGAAAAGGCATCGTCGAGGGAGCCGATTTTTTAGCGTTTACTGGAGATAGATATGCAACTGAAACAGCTGCCTCGTGTCACTATAATATATTCACAGCTTAACACTATGAATGTCACACATAGTATGTCAGTCAGTCGTTTCTGACACCATGACAAGCCAGATACCAGAGTGGCACAGTGTAGAGTGGCACAGTGGTAGCGCGATTTGCTTCGTTGTCAATAAACCCGATACGTTCGAACCTGGGTCAAGGGATTTTTCCTATCACTTTTGCACTAGGCCTTGCGGTCTCTGAACGTTGGAGTTCTATCGGATGAGACGATTAAACCGAGGTTCCTGTCGTGCCTCATGCACTTAGCACACGTTTAAACCCCAGAGTTTGGCAACGAACAAATGTGGTCATGGGGTCAAAATGTACTCCCCCTCTCTTCCGTTCATCATCAGTCACACAAGAATCGCCATGCAACAACAAAAAACAAAATTGGGTGGCGCGCTCTTGGCTGCGACGCGCTCCTCCATGTGGGAAGCAAACCGAATTGAACAGCGACGCCTCTCGTGACTATAAATGTACCTAACCAAAACTAACCTATATGCCATTGTTTCTGTCTGGGTGTTTGTTATAGTGGAGATTGCCCTGCCAGAGGTACATCCTCCAATGCACTGGTATCGGCCAAAACAAAGGGATTTAGGACTGCAATGGCGTTGAGGAAGGTCCCCACAGGCATCCAAGCACTTGTTGGCCTGCAGAACTGAGCCGGAGCCAAGGCCCCTCGTTTAAATAATGTTGTAGCCAAAAGCACACATCATGCTTAAACTAAAAGCCATCACTTTTTCCTTCAAAAACAACTCCCCCCCAAGAGTTAAGCCCCCCCCGCCCCCCTGTTTTTTCTTTTTAAAATTGGTCCTCTTTTGTGATACCTGTGAAAGTTTTCAGTTTAGCAAACAAACAAACAACAACATACAATTATTTATACGGCGCTGCATCTTGATAGAAATCAAATCAAAGTGCGCTGCACACGTTAGCAATCAATTACGCATCCAAAACAAAATACGCCGGAACACATACGTATGACATAAATGGATTACAGCAGAAAAGACCAAAAGCAAAGAACGAGAGAATGTGAAAGAGAGCGGCAGCTTCGATGACGGGAGGAAAAGGTGGGAGTGAGTAGAGGTGAAAGAAGAAGGCAGTAAGATGAAGGAGGGAATAGAGGGAAGTGTGTTCAAGGGGGTCGGGACGTGAGACAAAAACGTTTTTGTTGTTAATATGTTTCCCGATCGAACCATGCAGTTGAAACGCTTCCTATAACTCGAAGCAAAGATATGGAGATTCCACGCCATGTGCTCCCGACTGACGTAAGTGCGAGCTGCAGCGAATAGAGGAACATTAGTCGCAGCGTAAGATGAGAAGCTAGTTTATAGATAGATTATGAAGCAAAAGGGTGCTAGCAAGTGTAGTGATAAACACAATACTAGTCCTGCAAAACATAAGCCAGTGCCCGCACGGAGAAGCAGGGCTAACGATAAAGATCAAACTTCATTCTTCCTAAGACAGAACTTATGACCGCAAGCTGCTAGAGTTATTGATACGCTAAGACGTACAAGACACGAAACAGATAGACAGTGTCCTGCTTGAACATGACACGCGACAGGCCAGAAAGGAGAGCATTACAGTAGTCAGACGAGATAGATGTGGGAAGTAACAGCTTTGCCTACGTGTTTGAAACTATGACAACTAGTTTTTTTCAGAGTGATGAGGCGTGTCTCTCTCTCCTCTCTCCTCTCTCTCTCTCTCTCATCTCTCTCTCTACTCTCGTTCCTCTCTCTTCTCTACTCTCTCGCTCTCTAGTGTGTGTAGTGTGTGGTTGTGTGTGGTTGTGTGTGGTGTGTGTGTGGTTGTGTGTGTGTCTGTGAGTGCGTGCGTGCGTCGCGATGCGTGCGTGCGTGACCGTGCGTGACGGTGCGTGCGTGTTCGGCGTCGCCATGCTGTGAGCGCTGGATGAGTGGTTGCCGGCTAAGCGTGCGGTGCGTGGCTACAAGTGCGTGCGTGCCCACGTCCCCCCCCGCGCGTGTGTGTGTGTGTAGTGTGTATGCGTGTGGCGTGTGCGTAGTGTGTGCGTGTGTGTTGTGATGTGCGTGTTGGT
>CM065702.1:14385889-14400889 GCA_017654935.2 Phymorhynchus buccinoides | reverse complement strand
CCCAACAGAGATGAATAAAAATATGACAAAGTTTAAAACTATGAAAATACTAAAAGAATACGTCTTTTCTTTGAACTGTTGCCTTGTAAGGCACTGGCAACGGAACACATATACCCGTATGTCCATAAAACTGCCAGTGTGATGTCATCGGAAGTAAAGGCAGCAAGGCCAGGAACCAGCCAATCAGCCAAATCAACAGACAAGCTATCCAGGCTGATGTTCTTTGAAATCTAAAGGTACTGAAAGGAAAGCACAAAACAATGAAACGGTCCAAAGTGATCAAGCAGATGCTCAGAGCTGACACCTCACTGGACAATAAAGACAGACAGCCAGCCATCTTGCAGATCACACTTCTCCTCCATGCATCATCGTGATGGAGGTATCTGCCCCTGAACTGTTCATCAGCCACTCCAATGACAGTCATGTAAACACCCATTAATAAGTCAGCCATGGTGAGGCTGGTGACGAACACACTGAACCCATTGGAGGAGGCCATGCTCTTCGCCAACAAACGGGTAGAGAAACAGAGCACGTTACCAGACAGCGCCAGACAGGCCATCAGCCAGAGAAATCCACGGTATGTCCACGACTGCAATAAATCTTTACAAGGTGAAATATCAGTTTTAGGGGCTAAGCATCCTGAGGTCTTGAAATTATAAGGGAGTATCTGGTCACAGCATAATTTATTATTTTCTGTTGAGATGAAACGCAGCTCAAAAAATTCTTTGAAAATGTCAGGTTGAAACACAGACACAGGACTATCAGCTAAATACAGTTCAGTCAACAGAGGTGTAAGCTCAGTGCTAGTTCGACTGATTGTTTGGATGGAAGTGAAGGATAAATTCAATGTGTGCAGGTGAACAAACTGCTCCAAGACTTTGAAATCAAACGTAGTTAACATTGTATATGATAGATCAATCATCTTTACAACACTGTTTTGGAATTTAACAGAAGACACGTGGCTAATTACGGTTAAAGGGTTTTTAGACAAGAACACAAATATAAGATTTTCCAGATAACGAAAAGAAGTCATGTTGACATGTTGCAGCTTGTTTTGACTAAGGTCAAGAACCTTCAAATTCAATAACTCTAATTCAGGCAAGTTCACCACAGAACACTTGGCAAGCACCAGATGTACAAGGTAAGCATTGTTACCTATATCAGTCCATGTCAAACCAGAGCCTGTGCCATCTAAATATCTTATATAGGGGAACATTTCCACTTGGAAACTGTAAGGACAAAAAGCACTGTAGCCCTGACAGAGACAGTGTGCAGGACAAATGATGCACCATAGTTCATCATCATGCGATGGACAGTGGGACCAGCCGTCACACATGTGGTCACTGTGCACACAGATCGTTGACAACCTGCACTGATAAAACCCTGGACAGGTATTCTCTCCACAGCCCTGCTCATCCCCGTGATCTATACAGTCGTACATCCCATTGCACAGTGTGTACACCGGCAGACAGTCATTGTACTCGCTGGGACAATGATAGTGACTGTCAGGACATGACGAATTGGAAGCCATTCGTGTCACGATAAACTTTGTATTTCCATCGAAATTGATAATAGCTGGAGATGGAAAACGTTTCGAAAAAAAAAAGTTATTGTAAATTATGAACGTAAAACACCATACATAATCTTCATCGGATTTGTCATAGCAATGGGATACGCCATCGCACACATTGTCAAAGAGGATGCACTGACCATTTGTGCATGTAAAAGTTTTTGCACATACAGGGTGGTGACAAAACGATTCGTCACTAAAATCCTGGCAATCGTGCATAAAATTACATACTAGACTGTACGATATATTTTCATCATTACTGCACGTAAATATGGGGAACAACACGGTGACAGGCCTATTGGAGACCAAGAAATTCGATGAAGATTTTTTATGGGAATAATAGCAAAGAGGTGTGCGCTCTTCATCACAAATATTATGTTTGATTGAACCGCATAATGATTTCAACAAGGCAGTACTAACAGCAACTGCAGAAACAAATCCAAGGGGTGCAAGAAAAAACTACTGGCCTTATTGGACCGAAGAGCTGCAGAACCTAGAAGATCAGGTAGAAGAGGCCAGGACAAAAGTAGAAAGTGACCCACCTTCATCAACGAAATTGAAAGGCACTCAAAGACATGTTTCTTTCCCCTCATTACTTAGTGGGGAAAAAAAGAATCGGAAAAAACTATATATACAGCCGAATCCACTTATAAGAAAACTAGCTTATATAAAAAACCTCGCTTACAATGTAGCCAAATAATTCTCACCTGCCGAACACTCTTCTTTTTTTTAATCTATGATCAAAACTGGGATTTACAGTCACTGTCATCGGGCTTAACAAACATCCTCTTGCAATGGCTAGTCGACTGTGGTCTAGCATAGTTCACAGTATTTACTCCGTCGCATATGGGCGTAATCGTCCCAATCCTGCGTCGACTGTGTTGGTGAAGCTTAATCTTTGTGTGCGCAATCAAGCGAGTTGGTTTGCAGGTTCATTTTCTTATAAGTTTGATTTTCGTTACTATTGACTTATAAGCCAATTAACATTGTGCAACATTGTCGTTAAAGATCCACCAGATCATTTGTCAAAATCACGGAGTTCTGTGTGTTTTTCATTCTTATAGCTGGTACAGAATCTAGTTTTGACCATGTTTGACTCCAATACAAATGCCCCTCAAATTGAAAATGAAATTTTCAAAGAGACAGACCACCTTCATTTGAAGTTGGAGGGAATTGTATGTGGATCACATCTACCCAGAAAAAAAAACAAGGGACTTAACCGTGGTGGGTCAGTGGGTCTTTAAAAGTGGAGCTCTGGCATTGTGTCAAGACATTCTAACCAGTACCGGCACTTGATTACAAGACTAAATTGGGTTGTTTTTGTTCCTTTATTCCATACTTTCCTTCATTATTCTGTGCCAAATAAATGTTGAGCAGAAGAAAAAATATGAGTACTTTTGTGTTGGTGGTCTTACATTTTCAGCAGCAATGGCAAAGAGGGAAAGGCAATTCATTTCTTTAACTCTTTCATTCCTGGTTTTACACTAACTGTTACTTCCCTTTATTCCTATGTTTCTATTATCTATCTATTCCCTTCATTCCTGGATTTATAGAGGGTTAAAATGTGATAATGGGGTACTTATTTTAGAGACTTACGGTAGTAACCCACATTACACGAACCTAAGAATGTCATATACCGTTGTGTAGGGAATTGATGTGAGAAGCTGTTTGTGACCATGTTGACACATTATGGTGACATGACAGATGACACACAGGTGTAGAACAGGTAAGTTTACAATTTAACATAAACTACAGTCAGTTGTATTTTTCAAGCAAATTGAATATTCAATGCACGCACTCAACAAGCGATGCCTCCTGTACATCCCCATGTATTGTGCTTGTCATTACTCCACAGATAAGTGTCACCATTGTCACCATAATTGTCCCCAACACATCAACAGTTTATTGTCTGTTTTTACGATTATGTATGGATACAACACAAATATATAGAGGACAAGCACCACACTATTTTGCACACTTTTTTTTTTACACAGATAATATTTTCACGTTCCCTATCTACGCATTTCATTGGAAGAAAAGGGTTCAAAAACTTGCCTGAGTTGTCTGAGTTGGACTTAAGAGGAAGCTCAATTAAGAAATTCCCCTTCGATTTATTTTCAAAGTCCAATAATGTACAACAGATGTTTTCTTCAAACTATAGGTTATGTTGCGATCAAATATTTCCTGAACAGTCGAGTGAAAGAAATTGTCTAGCTAGTCAAGCTGCACTACCTTCGTGCAATACTTTAATACCAACTGGACACCACAAGGTTTATTTTTTCTGTGCCTTTGCATCTGCCACATTTGTACATACACTAATATACTGGTCAGTTTTGTTGATTTCCAACGTAAAAGAAATATTTGGTGACAAGTTTTTAAAGGTCTTTGTTCATTTGTATGTTGCTGACCTATGTATGGGCATTCACATTGGGATCACTTTAACAGCAAATCTGGCACTCTATGGAGACTATGTAATGATTGAAGAGACGTGGACAAAAAATATTATTTGTAAGCTGAGTGGTTTGTTGTTCGTACTATCCACCGAGGTATCAGTGTTTATCCTTTTCTTTGCCACAGTGAACCACACAATCTTCCTATGTGCCCCTATCAAACTGTGGGGACGCCTTACACATTCGACTGATATAATTTGTACAGTCATTTGGATCGGTGGGCTAGTTTTATCTGTGATACCCTATCTTCCTGGGCTGTCCCACTGGGGCCTGTCCGATCAGTCTGGCCTGTGTCGCCTGGCTTTGTTTCAGAATTACAAATCCAGTCAAGGATTCAAATGGTTCAAGGGAATCATAGCAATAAACTGCATAATCTGTTCACAGGTTGCAATTTGTCAAATATATTTATACGTTCGCCTGCCAAAGTACAGAATGTTGTTAAACCCCGTACACAGGCCACTCTTTTCGTCAGTCCATCTGGTCAGGACTCTGACGGTCGCATATGTCGTTTGCTGGTGCTCACTGGGTATTTGGACAATAGCTTCGTCCATTGGTGCTACTTTTTTCACCAAGTCATACGACGCCACAGTTGTTTTCATAACACCACTCAGTTCAGCACTCAACCCACTGTTGTATTTATTTACTGTGTCATCGCAAAAGAGGGTAAAGGTACGGGAAGAAAAGTTACTAAATTTGATGAAATCACGGCTTCATTCGTTACGTAAAGCCAAATCATAAACGAAACTATATAAGATAACTGCATTAGACATTGATGTGTGGTGAAACATCTGAATGCTTTGCTAACAATATCCATGAAATGGTATTTCTGCAGCTAACAGATGTATACAATGCTTCGGTTGTTGACGTCTTGGACTGCTGGTTGGATACCTTTGGTTAGATTACCTTCAGTGGGACAGAGGAACATCGGGAAATGGGATATAGCACAGGAAAGACTTTTAAAAAAAAATCCTATCACCAAGTTGAATTTGCCATGCATACTGCAAGTGACTGTAACCCCTGGGCTATCAATACATCAAAATGAAGACTAAAGACAATCACTGCCCTCGTTCACACACACTCTCTCTCTCTCTCTTTGTACTTATCTAAACACATGGGTATTGCAGAGACTCAGTCCTTACGGGTCACAGGATGGGCGTTGCAGCATCACACAAAAAGCCTCCATCAGACAGATGTGGCCCCTCACGCCACACACTGGCGATCTTTGCGCGCGCAGAATTCAGAGGTGATCTTGTGGAATTGCTGGCCAACACAGAATTTGGCCCGAGAGGGGCGCGGTGTCCTAGACGATGTCCTTGTCCCAGTCATGGCCTTCTAGTGAACGCAGACAAACGACTTCCTGCCTTTAAAAAGAAAATCTTCCCAATAATTTTTTTCCTTTCATCTTCTATGAAATCGGAATGTGTCGACTGAAAGCATCGTGGAGACCAGTGAAAACTGGAAAACGGACACGTAGGCTACGTACCCATTGTGGCATTATGGCCCGGGAACGCGGAAGAAAGAAGAAAACAAACTGGGTAGACTGCTCATAGGAACGTCGATGACAACCTCCTGGTGAAGCAACAGCGTGGCTGTTTCTAGGTATGAGCAGGCCCAACGTCTTCCCCGGTTACTCTCGGTCAAGGTCCCGTGAAGGTCCCGTGAAGGTCCTTCAACTGGTTTTTTCTTTCCCCTTCAAGCACGTAGCGAAACTTGTTTCGCCTAGGATGGGACTTCGGTGAGGATGAGACATCGATGTCCAAATAGCAGTCTGCGATGATACGCTATTTTTCCCTGCAGGCAAATCTTCTCTCTCGAACAGCCAGAGACGAACTGACTAAACATTGAAGTCTGCAAAACTTCATTGACTCCACAATTTGTCTGAGTGACTTAAAAACTCCGCCACCGTGGAAGTCAAAAACTAGGAGACTGTCACAAGTTAGGCAACATTTGTGACAAGGACTCATCGCGGTTTACATGAAAACGTGAAGAAGGAATGTTAACTCACGCACACAACACACGCTCAAAATCTATAAGTAAAACTATTTACGAAAAAAACGCATAAATGAAAAAATAATAAAATGGGAATGTATGCACACAACGCACATTTAAAATACCTGTATGAAATATAAATATAAAATGTATTATTTAAAAGAGAGGAGAAATAAACATATTTACCAAATTCTCTACATGGATTGAGGGTGGATGGACAGACATAAATTAACAGAGTTATTTTTTAAAGAGATGAGTCTTCAGGCCAGTTTTGAAGGATTGCAGGGATGGAGAGCTGCGGAGAGAGAAAGGGAGGGTTGTTCCAGATGTGTGGTGCTTGGAAACGAAAAGATGTTTCCAACTGTTTTGTACTTAGTGACGCACACCAGTTCGCTCCCAAAATGACACACACACACACACACACACACACACACACACACACACAACACACACACAACACACACAACACACGCATTCACACACACGCTTGCGTACGGGTGCTCTTTTTTATCTTTTTTAAAAAACACGTATTCCATTCATGGAAATGAAAAGTGACAGAATAATTTTGTTTTCCTTTATTTCTAAGAATGGGATGGAGTGATGGACGCATTATTATTACTTATATTTTTCATGCGCATAATTATTATTATGTGCGTATATGTATTAGATGAGACGAGATTTATCAGTACGGATGTGTGTATATGTGTGTGTGTATATGTATGTATGTATATGTATTATTATTATGTGCGTATATGTATCACATGAGAAGAGATTTATCAGTACGTATGTGTGTATATGTATGTATGTATATGTATGTTTAATTTGAGAGTCCGGCAGCGCAAGAAAGAGCTGTAATTGTCTGTGCGCTTCAGCATATTTCATTCATTTATATAATGGTTTATTAATAATCATTATACATTATTTAAGAAATGTACTAATTGATGAATTACGTGCGTGCATACGTGTGTGAGTTAGGTGCATCTGTGTGTCTGCGTGTCTTGTGTGCATGTTTACATTTTTACTTAATGATTATTATGATTATGTGTGTTTGTGTTCTCTCTCTCTCTCTCTCTCAGCTCTCGCTCTCTCTCTCTCTCTCTCTCCTCTCATCTCATCTCGTTCTCTCTCTCTCTCTCTCTCTCGTCTCTCTCTCTCTATCTCTCTCTCTCTCTCTCTCTCTCTCTCTCTCTCTCTCTCCATCTCTCTCTCTCTCTCTCTTCTCTTTCTCTCTCTCTCTCTCTCTCTCTCTCTTGTTATTTTTGTTTCTCATCTTTCTCTTTCCCCCCACCCTCTCTCTCTCCAATCTCCCTCAGTCTTTGCCTTCTTTGCTCTGTCTGTCTGCAATCTAGGGCAATGGGGGGGGGGGGGGGGGGGGCTCTCATGTTACTGTTGGCCCCCTACTACAGGTTAATGTCAACCAATGATAATTAAAAGCCATTTGAGTAAAGGGTTAATGATCGTCGCCTTAGCACCAAAAGGGACCTCGGTGTTTATCCTCTCAGCCACACAATGAATTCCCATATCACACGGCCTTGTAGACGATGAAAGTCCATTTTACGTCCTCCGACCTGGCACAGGTACATGTGGGACATTTGTAATTAGCAACAAAGATGGTGGGACGATCCTGGAGGCACTGCAATACCGGGAAAGTCCCGGTGTTTTAAGAATAACAGACTGTAAGTTACGGCCTTGTAGAGTATAATCAAGAATTCTCTATAGAGACAGGGACACGCAGAAACGGGGACATATAGAGACAGTCACACATAGACACACGGGACACACAGAGACGAGGACACATAGAGACGGGGACACAATGACAGAGACGTGGACATATAGACACGGGCACACATAGAAACGGGGACACATAGAGACGGGGACACATAGAGATGTGGACACATAAACACGGGGACACATAGAGACGGGGACACATAGACACGGGAACACATAGAGACGGGGACACATAGAGACGGGGACACATAACACGGGGACACATAGAGACGGGGACATATAGACACGGGCACACATAGAGACGGGGACACATATAGAAACGGGGACACATAGAGACGGGGACACATAGAGACGGGACACACATAGAGACGGGGACACATATAGAAACGGGGACACATAGAGACGGGGACATATAGACACGGGCACACATAGACACGGGGACACATAGACGGGGACACACATAGACGGGGGCACACATGCTACGTAACCGAAGGAAGGAAGGTGGCAGAGTGGCTAAGAAATTCGCCTAGCCCAAAAATAAAATAATGCGTGGACTGCAGCGTGAGTGACCCGGGTTCGAATCCCGGCCTCGCCCTTTTTTCTTTCAAAATCGACAGGAAAATCGAACTGAACGTCGAGTCCTTCGGATAGGGACTTAATGCTAGTCTGATCCGTACCGCTTTTACGCACTCCCACGAAAGTTAAAAGTCGGTAGGAGCAGGGAGAAATACCGCTGCCTGATATGACCAACAAGTTTTCTGTATTTTCTGTACACCCCCCATCCCCCCTCCCCTATCCTCTACTTTCTTTCTCCTGTGTAATCTCTGTCTGTTTCTGCCCCCTTTCTGTGTCTCCCCACCCTCTTCTGTCTCCCCTCTCTCTCTCTCTCTCTCTCTCTTTATCTCGGTGTCTCCAACCTCTCTCATTTCTGTCTCCCTCCCTCTCTCTCTCTCTCTGTCGCCTCTCCGTCCCCCCCAATTATAAAAAAAAATATTGCCCCCCCTCTCTCTGTGTTGTCTCCCCCCACCTCTCTCTGTATCGAGCTATCTCTTTTTATCTCTGTGTCTCCCCCCTCTCTTTCTGTCTCCCTCCCTCTCTCTCTCTCTCTTTGTTTTCGGTGGGATACTTTGACATGCCTTCTTCTTGTGCCGCCCATGGGAGGGTTTTTTGTGTGCCTGTCTTACACAGTTAGTAGTAGAGGGAATAGAAGAAGTAAATTGTAGTGTGAAAGATGTGTTTTTCCATCCAATATTTTGTTTAGTGTGGGTTGGTTAGGTTTTCTATTTTGTGTTGTTTTAATTGCTGGATGTTGATGCTCTGACATACCATGTCGTTGGCTATATTACTGTTTTGAGTTGTTTTTTGTTTTTATTGGCGATTTTCCTGTGTCTCAATGTTCATTTATAGTACTTAGTGTGGGTGTGGGTGTCTGTGGGGGTGCATGTCTTCTTTTTTATTTTCTATTTCTGTTTGCATGATGTTATATATACTTGCATTGGTATATGTGAAAATGATATATGAACTTGAAATATTTTCTTTTCATACTATGTACGTGTGTCAATGGCTGGTACCCACGTGTCGTCATATCCGGCCACAAGGAGCGTGCCATATTATGGGAGACCGCCATCTTAGTCAGTAACTTTGTTTGAAAAATGCCTGATCGATGCAGTTTACACACAAATCTATGACTAAGATGGCGACACTTCCGTTGGAAGGGTCGAGATGCGCACGCAGGTGGGGGGGAGCCATTGTTTGGTTGTTTTCGTTGTCCCTTCTCTTTTAACCCTTTCAACGCCAAAGTCGCATTTTAGCACCACAGTGATTTAACACATATATCACTAAAAGGCATCAAATTGGGGTCTATTATCCAAAGACCCTATTGCCTTAGTTTTGGGAAGTAAGGCTAGACCTTATTTTATATATTACACAGAGGAACCCCCAATACTGCAGATGGATTTTGTTCTATGCACATGTAATTCTACTGGAAATTTTAGGGCTAGAAATATGGATGGCGGTGAAAGGGTTTAAATTCGTTTATGTTTCGCGAGTGTTTTGTTTCTTTTCGTTTTTGGCAGAGGCCCCTGGTGCAAACAAAGCGATCAGGTTATCAGTCTTTCCCCCCAAAAATGTTCGTATTCGTTATTTCGGTACAGTCCTCTGTCTCTCTCTCTTCTCTCTCTCTTCTTCTCTCTTCTCTTCTCTCTCTGTGCTCTTTTTCTTCTTCTTCTCTTTCTCTCTCTCTCTCTCTCTGCTCTCTCTCTCTCTCTCTCTCTCTCTCTTCAGGTCCTCTTCTCTTCTCTCTCCGTCTCTCTCTCTCTCCTCTCTCTCTCTGGCAGGGCAAAGGCTAAAATGTATAAATCATTATTTTCCGCTCTCTGTATAAGTGAGAGAGACTTAGTCTCACATACAAACTTACAGAAAGAGAGACAGACAGAGACTGTCAGGACTTCAGAAACTTTATTTACGAAGGAAAGAATTTAAGGCTGGGACCAGCTCCATCTCTGTCCTAGCGGTTCTAAGGCATGGAATACATAACTACTACTATAAATGAACATTGAGACACAGGAAAATCACCAACAAAAAAACAACAACTGACAGTAATATAGCAACGACATGGTAGTCAGAGCATCAACATCAGCAATAAAAACAAACAAAATAGAAAACTAACCAACCAAATAAACAAATAAATAAATGAAAAACACCTCTTTCACTACAATTTACTTCTTCTACTACCATTTCTCCTACTAGTGTAAGACGGGGTAAAAAGCCATGGGCGGGGTAAGAAGCCCATGCCAATTACCCCACGAAATGAAGCAAATTTCAGTCACAATTTGCCCATGAGACGTGTGTTAATGTTTAGCATTCGTCTCATGGGCAAACCCGACCCGATCCCGAAACCTGCCCCACTCCATGAGACAACTGGCACGGGCCTCCCACCCGCGGGTCCTCCCACCCGCCCATGGGCCCAGAGCGAGAGAGAGGGGGGGGGGGGACCGAGGTGGAGGGGGGGGGGGGGGGGGGGGAGAGAGAGAGAGAGAGAGAGGGAGAGAGAGAGATAAAGTGTGTGTGTGTGTGTGTGTGTGTGTGTGTGTGTGTGTGAGACGAATCTACATGTTTTCCACCAGTTAATTCAGAGCATATCGGCGATATCTTTTGCATGGTCTGACAGCTCTTGGTGAGTTTGTCGTCTGCTAGATCTACACTAATTGAATAATAATTGTATTGTTCTGTAAACAAGTTATTTCTCCAGACATCTTTGCTATGCTATGCGAAACATACGCAGATGCTTGTCACTGTTATTGTGCACAAAATGGCTCAACAGAAATGCATATAATCTGTTATTCTCCCCAGATCAGGAAAAGGTCACGGTCCAAGATGGAGGCTGCTAATTTTTGTCTGTGAAGTTGCGGCTTAGTTTTTCTGAGAAAGAAAACAGTTTCCGGTTTCAGAAAAATTCTAGGTGGCTTATTGTTGGAGGTGTCGCGTGCACATCTGTCGCTCGTGCAAATCTGTCGCTCGCTACTATGAGAGTGTGTATTTGCGACATTCACAAATTTCACTTTTTCCGTACTTGAACCATTTACCTAACCCTAACCCTAACCCCAAACCCTATCCCTATCCCTAACCCACGGGAAAAAGTGAAATTTGTGGTTCATGCTCGAATGTCGCAAAATGCCGCAAATACAGACTGTCATAGGTAGCGAGCTGCAGATTTGCACGAGCGACATTTGATTTGCACGCTACAGGCCCCAGTATCCCAAGGAGCTTTTTAAGCCTATATATATATATATGTTACGCCCAATCCGTGAAATTGCCTATTTTATGAAATGGGCAAAATGCTTTGCCCAATTTATGAAATGGACAATGTATATCACATTTTTGAATCCCCATTCACACAGGTATTGATTAAGATTGATTCAATGGTATCACACTTTTCTACATTGTATTTGCACCCCTATCCTGCCCCCCAACTCAACCAGATGCTAAGCTGGGGCATGCCTGAGCCACATGTTGAATCAAACGTTTTATCAAATTAAGTCTGAATAAAATAATTTTAACCCATGTACAGATGAGATTTCTCATTCGTTTGAACCAATTCTTGATCTATGTGTGCTAATGAACGAAAACTATTTTTCATTCATATTGCTTTTCTCAATTGCAAGTTATAAATTGGCTATTTCACGAACTGGGCAAACCATTTTGCCCATTTCATGAAATAGGCAATTTCATGGATTGGGCGTAACATATATATATCCTTTGGAATTGTAAAGAATTATTTCCAAGCGAAGTTTGAAATATTCATGGTTTCAACTCAGACAACTGAGTACTCACTTTCACGTTTCCTTCGCAGTTTCGGTCGATGGCACTTTTGTTTAATTTAAACTTTTCTAACTGCACCTTAACTGATATCCACTGCATTTCTGCTAACAGTGGTAAACCCAAGGTATTTATTTTCTTCTTGTTGTTTGTTGTGGTTTGTTTAGGTAAATGAAATTGAATGCAGAAATTCAAATGTTGACTGAGTCAGTGAGTATTTACATCTAGTTAGTTTACTTTCGATTTGATGTGAATCACGATGTCAGGTAACAGGAGCAGGCAAAAGAGGAATTCCACCAAAAACGAGCCCCCAAAACCTACAAAGCGTAATGGCAAAAAATGGAAAGCTGGTCAGGAGGCAGCATGGATTTGTGTAACTTGTGGTAATGCTTTTGACACTGAGCACTACAAAGGAAATGAGTGTTACATGTGTAAACAGTGGTGTCACCGTGGCTGCTGTGATCTCACAGATGATCAGTTTACATGTCTGGGTCAAGGGGCAAATTACACGGTGTGGCTGTGTTTAGAGTGCAGAGAGTCTGGTAGGTCTGATGTTTCCACACGCATGGAAAGCAAGCTGGATAGTGTGTTGAGAGAGATCAAGGGTTTAAGATTCGTGTGAAGAGAAACATTCAGAATGCATGCAGTGTTGAAACAATCGAGAACAAGATCATTGAGACAGTTGAAATCAAAGTGGATGAATATATGACTGAGATGGCTAGAAAAAGAAAAGAGAAAGCTTAACATTATTGTGGCTAATCTGCCTGAAAGCGAACCGGAGACAGCTGAGAAGAAAACAGGAAGATAGGGACAGGGTTAGAAAACTCATAAGTGATGAAGTGAAGGTGGAGGAGGTGGATGACCCAGTCAGACTGAGTGCTGTTCGCATAGACAAAGTGGCCAAACCCAGGATGCTCAGACTGACTGTCAAACGTGAGGACACCATGTACCAAGAGGAAAATAATGAGGAATGTAGGCAGTCTCAACAAAGACGTCCCACCCCAAGGGAAAGGGAGAACATAAAGAGGCTGAGAGAAGAATTGAAATTCAGAAAGGAACAGGGAGGGGAACAAAATATCATGATAAATTACAGAGAAGGGAAAATCGTGGTCAGGCAGGCAAAATCAGACAAAAACACAGTGACTGAAGACAAAACGCCCTCTTGTGAATCAGCTCAGGCTGCAGCCGAGAAAGGAGCTGACAAGACCGACCAACATTGACCCAAGAAAGGGACACTGTGACGAGGTAATGGGTTAAAAGGCTAAGTCCCTAGGGGAGACTTTTAGTGTGTTAAATTTTCAAGTAGAAAATTTGCCTTTAACCCACTTCTTCTAGGGTATGGGAGAATGAGCAACTTTTCCGGCCCTTTTTCATCTAATAAATTTATATTTGTGCCTGGGTTCTGGCTCGTATGATTGTAAGGAATTACAAGTGGTAGATTTGCTCCAAATGTCATACAGACAGGAGTAGGGTTTTTACATGAAAATTACAAGACTCCGACTCTCATCAGTCTGCCCAAAGGGTTCAGGATTTTTTGACACTTGTATTTTATTTACTCCCAAAAATCTGCATGAGATTATGCAACAATAATAAGAAAGCATCTCAATGGCGCCAAAACAAAATGTGAATGAAAAACAATGGAATCCGAAAGTATTTACAAGACTTTTGTCTTTCTAGATGGTTAGCCCCAAGCGAGAAGGGTTACTAATCATCTTCATTGTCCGGAGGAAAGTTCCAGTGATTGGCGCGGTTTGGTAAACTTAGCTCTTGTCGAGTTCCTCCGTAATGATCGGCGAGTGCTGGGTTGTCTGGGCTTGCTCGTCAGGTGAGAGTAGCCCCCAGTCGTTCCGGTTACGGCTTCGCGGGATGGCCGGGGTCAGGCGGCTGTTCCCCCCCCCCCCACCCCCCTCCTCGCGGATTCTGGATTCTTTCCCGTCTTGGTGCTTGTGAGTCAGGTGTAGTCTTCCTGCCCACGATGCCCTGCTGATAATCACAGGAGAAGGTGTATGTAGGTCTCTATGGCTTAGAGACAAGGGGCTCCAGTCGGCAGGGAATTAGTGAATCCCCACCTGCAAGAAGGCTTCCCTTGTACAATAGCACTAGTTAATAAATAAACTGAATTTTAGTTAACAAATTGAGATCAGTAAAACATAAAAGGTGTTTAAGACATCATCACTCTCCATCCAACTCCAGGAAAGGAATGGTATCATAAAGTTCAAGTTTGCGACCCATAGGTTTCCTACTAAAAATAGACAAAAGGGTTTGTAGGCATAAACTCCGGTTCTGGTACCAAAAGAGTTAAAAGTCGAAAAACACACACACACAAATAATCAGTGCTCATAAATAGAACAGAATGTTTACCACTTCTTTTAAATAACATATCTATCTACTCCTTATTCATCATTTAACATAGGATCTAGATCAAAACTAGAGTCAAACAAACCAGATCTCAATCACCTGCCATCAATAATACTTACTAGTGGGCTTATTATGACTGGTTGTGAGTGTTGCTCTAGCTACGTTTCAGCGTCTTGTGTGAAAACTTTTTCTCACTACTCCAATTATAGCCTTCACTTTCAAACAATGAAAGCCTGTCATTGGTTTATAGCAGTCGACACGTCACAAGATGATGCTATAATTTTATGCATACTAGTACCGAACAATCACGCGCCAGTTACATCCTTATCACGTGCCAACATTCAAAATCCTTCTCGTGTTCGGAAAGGCAAAACCGTCTTCAAAGGGAGATAACTGTGGTTGTCACTTTCTTGTGATGGGTAGATAGATCGTGCTTCAAAGAGATAACTGCCTTAATCGGTTTCTGTTTGAAGCTGCGGCTGGTCGAGAAATGAAAAGGAGAGACGGTGGGGGGGGGGGGGGGGGGAGAGGAGAGGGGGGGGGGGGTGTAGCATAAGAAAAGAAGAAAGTGGGTCGCGCGGGACACTT
>CM065702.1:14378212-14380389 GCA_017654935.2 Phymorhynchus buccinoides | reverse complement strand
ACAGAGAGAACAGAGACAGGACAGACAGACAGGGACAGACAGGCAGACAGAGATGGACAGAGACACAACACACAAAGACAGACACACACACAGGGACAGAAATAAGACATGGCACGCAAAAAATGACAGACTACAGACAGGAGGAAGCCAGGGAGACAGATTATGCAGACAGAGACAGAGTCAAACAAAGAGACAGACAGACAGACAGAGATGGACAAACAAAGACAGACAGACAGAGACGGACAAACAAAGACAGACAGACAGAGACGGACAAATAAAGACAGACAGAGACAAGCAAAAACACACAGACAGAGACAGAGCCAAACAAAGACAGACAGACAGAGACGGACAAACAAAGACAGACAGACAGACAAACAAAAAACAGACAGACAGAGACAAAGACAAACAAAGACAGATAGACAGAGACAGAGACAAGCAAAGACAAACAGACAGAGACGGACAAACAAAGACAGAAACAGATAGGCACGGGGGGGGGGGGGGGGAGACACACAACAGACTGACAGAAGCCACGCAGGGAAGACAGATAGACAGACATGCAGACACGGATAGAGACACAAGACAAGACAGACAGACAGACAGAGAAACAGAGAGGTATGGTGGAGTAGGGAGAGAGGGGGGTAGGGCGATGTTGAAGTGAAAGACGTTAACATATTAAAACACAGCGACCCCCCCCCCCCCCCCCCCCCACCCCCCGAAAAAAGAACACACAACAAACGAACGACTTGAGACTGATTGAGCTGCCAACATTGAGCGATGTTTTGTTTCATACTCCTAGACGCGAAGCAAGCCTCCTGACACTTCTCTGAATGTTCAACACAAACAGGAAAGAGGGGAAACGAAAAGAAAGAAGAAAGAAGGGGAAAAACACGAAAAAGAACAGAAGGATGAGTAAACGAAGAAAAAGAAGAAGAAGAAGAAGAAGAAGAGAAGAAGAGAAGAAGAAGAAGAGGATGATGATTATGATGATGATGATGATGATGATGAAGAAAGAGAAGAAGTAGAGAAAGAAGAAGAAGGAGATGATGATGATGATGATGATGATGATGATGAATGATGATGATGATGATGAAAGAGAAGGGGAAAGAAGAAGAAGAAGAAGAAGAAGAACAAGAACAAGAAGAAGAAGACGAAGAGAAGAAAAAGAAGAACAAGAAGAAGAACAAGAAACAGAAGGAAGAAAGGAAGAATCAAGAAGAACAGAAGAAGCACGAACAAGAACAGAGATGATGGCGTGGTGATGATGATGATGATGAGCAAGAGAAGGAGATGTGATGAAGAAGAAGAAGAAGAGAAGAGAGAAGAAGAGAGAAGAACGAGAAGAACAAGAGAACAAGAAGAGACAAGGAAGAAGAAAAGAACAGCAACAACAACAACAAGACGAGAAGATGATGATGATGATGATGAAGAAGAAGAAGAAGAAAAGCAAGAAGAAGAAGAAGAAGAAGAAGAGAAGAAGAAGAAGAAGAGAAGAAGAAGAAGAAGAAGAAGAAGAAGAAGAAGATAAGGAAGAAGAGTAGGAGGAGGAGGAGGAGGAGCGATGGCGAAGTAGAAATAGGGGCGGAGAAAGAGAGATTGGCAGACAGAAAAAGATAAATAAATTTAAAAGCAGGAAGGACATGAGCAGGCGAATGAAGAGGAGGAGGAGGAGGAGGAAAAGGAGGAGGAGGAGGAGGAGGAGGAACCGAGGAGAGGAGGAGGAGGAAGAGGAGAGGGAGGAGGAGAGGAGAGAGGAGGAGGAGGAGAGGCGAAGAAGAAAAAGAAGCGGGAGGAAGAAGGAAGAAAAAAGAGAATGTCAGAGGGAGGAGGAGGTTTTTTTTTAAGAAGAGAGTATCGGGGGGAGAGGAGGCTAATTAGAAGAAGAAGAATAAAAAAACACGGAAACAAAACACAACAACAACAACAGCAGCAGCAGCGGCGACATCAACGACCGAAAGAGATAGATGGAAAAGAAAAGGAAGAAAAAAAAGAGGGAAAATGAAGAAGAAGAAAAAGTATGGCAGAAATCAATAAATAACAGGACGGAGAAAAAAAGAGAGAAGATGGAAAGAAACGAAGAAAGGAAGGAAGAAGGGGAAAAAAAGAAGAGAAAAAAAAGAAGAACAAAGTATAATTCGTACAAGCACAATTGAATTCTTCTCTATAAGAGGTCCAGAACC
>CM065702.1:14360712-14373212 GCA_017654935.2 Phymorhynchus buccinoides | reverse complement strand
AATAGATATGATGTCATATAGCGAGGCGCGCGCGACCAGGAAAAAGGGCCTAGGCACACTTGTCGTATGCTAAAAATAGTATTGCGTGACAGGTAGGCCTTATGAAATATGGCACTCTGTCACAATTATAGTATTAATATACTAACCCTATCCCCTCCTCCCATAGCAATGTATTGTGGCCCATGGCCGATGTACATTAAAATAGTTCTGAGTTCTGAGTTCTCTCTCTCTCTCTCCTGTTTTTTTGCTTGGTGTTTCTGTTGAGGGTCTACTAGGGGGAGACTGGACAACGATACAACCTGCAAGAGATTATTATTATTATTATTATTATTATTGCTCGCCAAGAAGGTCGTTTACTTGTTACCTCCCCTTGACTGCATATCTATGGATCTTGCAGACCTGGCACTGTGCACGCACGCCTGCCTGTCGTTTCCGACTATGACTGGCAGAAAGATGAAGAGGGGTGCAGCTGATGTTCCAGCAGGCTGGGCTACAAAAACGTGTTTTATAGCGGAGATGTCTTGCCCAGGGTACATCCCCACTCTCGGCCAAAGACTGAGATTTTGAGGACGTACAGCTGGCGTTGGGGGAAGGTTCCCCCAAAGGGTCAACCAATTCCAGTTGGCTGCAGAACAAGAGCCGGTGCCAATGCCCCCCCTCGTTTGAGAGTCATACTCACAGTCTTCCATAAGAGACTAAACTGTACCATGATTACCCGGCCAGAGGCCGAGGTATTGCGATTGGTTTGTGTGTGTGTGTCTGTGTGTCTGTGTGTCTGTCTGTGTATCGATTATCTTAAAAACTACTGTTTGGATTTTGATTAAAATTGGCAGAGGGGTAGACAGCTTGAAAAGGAAGCTTCCTTTCGTTAATCAACACCGTGCTGACCTTGACCTTGAAGTTTGACCTTGAAAACCGAAATTTCCTTCTTTGGGCTATGTAATTTCCCCCCAGCTTTATTTCGTGAACTAGTGAACAGAATCGCTTCAAATTTTGTGTGGTGGTGTACCATGGTGCAAGGAAGTTTGTATAAAAGTTCAGCTGTATCTCGTGAAATACTGAACAGAATCGCTTCAAATTTTGGGCTATGTATTTTATGCGTTCTGTAAGGGTGGAAAAAGTGGTGTGTTTATTGGGGGGTGGGGCAGTGGGGGGTTATTGGGAGTGTGTGGGGTGAGGAGAGGAGACATAACTCTGGCCGGGTTTGCATTGTCCCACAATGCGTTGCTGCTGCTCGCCTCGGCGATGCCCTTGTTTTCCATTGCCTGTAGGAAAATCATATGTGACCCAGCCCCGCGCCAAAGGGACATTGAGTGTCAAGCCGACCATTCTGAGATAATCTATGACATTTGAAAACGTCAGACAATCTTCTGTCTAATGATACAGGAACCATTCTTGTATCTTTTTTTCCGTTCCAGAGTTATGAGCGTTTAAAGTTAGTAGGGCGAGTGTCGGCCATTTTGAGGCGGAAAAACACAGTTTTCTAAAGTCTAGCCTAGCTGAAAAAAATGCATTGACCCATTCATTTTAACCCTTTGTCACCGCCAAAGTCGCATTGTTAGCACCACAGTGATGTATACACCTATGTCACTAAAAAGCATCAAAATCAGGGTCTATTACCCAAAGACCCTATTGTCTTAGTTTTGGGAAGTAAGGATAGACCTTATTTTATATATGTCACAGAAGAATCCCCAATACAAAGCTGCAGATGGATTTTGTTCTCTACCCATGTAAATTCAATGGACATTTTTGGCTGAAAATATGGCTGGCGGTGAAAAGGATTAAAAAGGGTTTAAAACATTTATAAGACCATTTTAGAGACCATATTAAAGATTATCCTTTATGAATATGAAAGATAAGATGTTAAGAGAACACAATAATACCCATAACTCAAAAAAATGAACCCCAAAATGATATTTTTTTAAATTTGCAAGCCTGTTGTGAGAAACTAGCCCAGCGACTTAATGTTCCCTTTCGTGGTGCTGGGTCACATATATTGTACAGCTCTCGTGTATACTATTAGCCCCTACTACAAGCTATTTGGTATTTGGTAGTTAGGCGCCTCTCTGAAATTCGGGTTGCTCCCACCTGGAGAGCGCGTCGCAACCAGAGGCGCGCCACCTTTTTTTTTTTTTTGGCATGCGACTTTTGTGTGACTGATGAGGAAGGAAAGGGGGTGGGGGGGCGATATAACGTAAACTTTGACCCAAACTCCCCGACAAACTTTTTTACTCAGTTGCCACTGGGTTTAATGTGTGCTAAGTGCATGGGCACACGGGACCTCGGTTTATCGTCTCATCCGAGAGACTCCACGTTCAGACCGTAAGGCCTAGTGCAGAGTGAGAGGGGAAAAATCCCCTGTACCCAGGTTCGAACTCGGGTTTATTTTGCACGAGGCGAGCGCGTTACCTCGATCTGTGCCACTCTACACTCTGAAATAAAAGCCATTTCCCCTTGACCGCTCTTCTCAGGCATCATGTGTTATACCAATACATCTGTATTGTTAAAAAAAATCGGGACTTTCCTGGTGTTGCACTGCCTCCGGGCATTGCTTTCAGGATCGTTCCCACCATCTTTATCTCTATAAATGTCCCATATGTGTCTGCTCCGGACCGGAGGACGTTAAATTCAATTTCATTTCGCTCTTCTAGGTCTGCTACTACTGTAATGACAAAACGACCTTGACCTTTCTCATTTCCAGGTTCATAAGCCAGAAGGTTATTATTATATCATTAGGATTCACCTCCTTATATTAGAGGAGAATCATATTGTCTTTGCACAAAATTCTTCCTTTTGGTTGTTTTTTTTCTTGGTGTTTTTTTCTCGTAATAGTACCTGCTGGCTTTCACCCAAGAATAATAATGATACTACCGTTTGGAATATACCCCTCAATTTGCGACTTGGTGCCTCACCGTGAGGATACCGGGGGGTCTTTCCGGAGGGTGGGGGGTCTTTCTATTGTTTTTGTAAAGCCCATTAGTTTCCTAAATAAATTTAAAAAAACAATAATTCCCCCACCTACTGGAAGTTCTGTGCTTGTAATTGCCTCTAATCTGCCACTCTCTTTGACTCTGCCTTTTCCCTTTGCTTTCTCTCATCTACTATCTTTCTGGTTTATTATTGACCCATTCTCCTGCCTTCTTTCTTTTTTTTTAAAGTCTTCCCCCCAAATTTTTTATCCTTAGAGCTCCTGCGAAATCGGAATGTGTCGGTTGTACGCAGCGAGGAGACCAGTGAAAACTGAAAAGCGGACACATACGTACCTTACCCATTATGGCCATATGTCCTGGGAACGCATTAAGGAAGAAGAAAAAGTAGTAGGAGAAGTGACTTGGCGCGCAACATGAGGGCAACAGATGATAATCATATCTTGGGATCGTGGTGGTCACGTCAACACGTAATTTGGTTGGCCAAAATTTGGTGTTGCCATGGGAGATAGTGAGGGAGATGTGGGTGGGGTCTTGGGGGGAGGAGAGAGAGATGGAGATGGAGGGCAGGAGGGAGAGGAAAAAAATGATAGGGAGGGGTGGAGGCGGATGTATGACCTAGAAGGGAAGGGAGGTTTACGAGGTGTGAGACACAAGAAGAACATAATAATAATGAGGGTGGGTGTGGGTGTGGGTAAAAAACAAAAAAAGGAAGAAAGAAAGGAAGTACAAATACAAAGGAAATAAGAAGGGAGAAGAAAGAGAAACAGAAAAGAAGGGACAGAGTAACAACAGAGTAAGACAAAACAAACATTAACCCTTTCACCGCCAATGTCGCATTTTTGCACCACAATTGATTTAACACCCATGTCACTAAAAGGCATCAAACCAGGGTCTGTTATCCAAAGACCCTATTTTCTTCATTTTTGGGAGGTAAGGATAGGCCCAATGTTATATAATTATGTCACAGAGGAATTCGCAATATTGCAGATTTTTTTTTTCTCTACCCAGGTAAGATTAATGGAGGAGTTCTTGCTGCAAAATGGGGGGCGGTGGTGAAAGGGTTTAAAGGTGGGATGGAAGAGGGTAAGGCGAAAAAACAACAACAACAAAACAACAAAAAGCACAGAGTAGAGAGTGTGTGTGTGTGTGTGTGTGTGACGTGGGAAAAAGGAAGACACAAGAAGCTTTAGAAAACGAGAGAGAGGGTGAAGAGAAGAAAAAGAATAAAGAGAAAACAACAATAAAGCAAAAATATTTTAAAATTTGAATTTGATAAACAATGTAAAAAAAAAACAAATAACAAATAATAATAAAATAAAAAATTAAAAAATTCAAACAAAAACAAAATAAGAAACCAAAGTGTTGGGTATTTTCATTACAAACAGTGGGAAAGGCAAAAAAACTTCGCAGAGAGAGAGAGGTGGGGGGGAGGGGGGGGGGGAGAGAGAGAGAGAGAGAAGAGAGAGATAGAGAGGAGAGACGAGACAGAGAGAATGGTTAGAGAGAGAGAGAGGATATGAGAGGAGAAGAGGAGAGAGAGAGAGAGGAGAGGAGAGGATGAGAGAGAGGGGGGGAGGGAGGGGGAGAGAGAGAGAGAGAGGCAGAAGAGAGAGAGAGGGAGACCGGGAGAGAGAGGGAGAGAGAGGGGGGAGGGAGAATAGAGAGAGAGAGAGAGAGAGGAGAGGAGGGGGGAAGAGAGAGAGAGAGAGGAGAGAAGAGAGGGAGAGACGAGGGGGGGAGGATGAACGAGGAGGAGGAGAGAAGAGAGAGGAGGGGAGCCCAAGGAGAAGACCAGAGAGGGGAGAGAGAGGGAGGCGAGAGAGACGAGAGAGAGGGGGGAGAGAGATCAGACGGGTGTAGAAGGGGGGTTTAGAGGAGAGAAGTTAGAGAGGGTCGGTATGGAGAGGGGTGGTTAGAGAGTAGTTTTAGAGGATCGAGAGGTCTGAGAGAGAGAGAGAGAGAGAGAGAGAGAGGGGCTTAGGAGGGGGAGAGAGAAGAGAGAGAGACAGAGATGAGAGAAGAGAGAGGAGAGAGAGAGAGGGAGAGGGAGAGGGAGGGAGAGAGAGAGAGGGGAGAGAGAGAAGAGACTATGGAGAGAGAGAGGGGTGAGAGGAGAGAGAGAGAGACGGAGAGACAGAGAGAGAGAGAGAGGGGTAGGGAGAGTTTATTAGAGGAAAAAAGAGAGTGGAGGATGATGATTGGGGAGGGAGAGAGAGAGATAGAGGGGGGAGAGAGACGCAGGAGAGAGGGGGGCGGGGGAGAGAGTGAGAGAGAGCGATGAGGCTGAGATAGGGGAGAGAGATTGAGAGAGGGGAGAGAGGGGAGAGATGGGGAGAGACTAGAGAGAGAGAGAGAGAGAGGGGTGCGACGGGAGAGAGAGGGATAGTGTAGAGAGATTACCTTCATGGGACTGCGAAGAGTTTCTGATTTCGAGAGGAGGACGAGAGAGAAAGATGACAACCCTTTCGAGAGAAGAGAGAGATAGATGAGTAGAGAGATGAGCAGAGTGTGAGGGAGAGAGAGAGAGGGAGAGAGAGAGAGAGAGAGGAAGAGAGAGTTAAGAGAGGGAGAGAGAGAGAGAGAGGGAGCGGAGAGAGAGGAGAAGAGAGAGAGAGAGAGAGGAGAGAGAGAGAGAGATGGAAGAGAGAGAGAGAAGAGAGAGAGAGAGAACGCTGAAACATGTTATTGTCATTACCTCAACAGGTCCTGATGACAAGGGGTAAATAAACATGCACTTTTCACTTAAAGAGATACTGAGATAGAGATAACACTGAGAGAGAGAGAGAGAGAGAGAGCGGAGAAAGACGGAGAGAGAGAGAGGCAGAGAGAGCGAGAGAGAGAGAGAGAGAGAGGACGAATGGAGAGTCTGAACAGGAGCATTAGAGAGAGAGAATTAATAAACTGAGACATGTTATTGGGGACACGGAGATGAGATAACAGACAGAGTCTGGAGGACAAGAGAGGGAGGAGATGCGAGGGAGGGGAGAGGAACGAGAGAGACGCCTTGCACTTTTCACTTAAGGCAGAGATACTGAGAGGAGAGAGAGAGGAGAGAGAGAGTGAGAGAGAGAGAGAGAGAGAGAGAGAGATGACAGAGAGAGTAGAGAGAGAGAGAGAGAGAGGAGGAGAGAGGAGACATCGAGAGAGAGAGGAGAGAGAGGAGAGGAGGAGAGGAGAGAGAGAGGGAGAGGGGAGAGGAGGGAGAAGAGAGGACACAGAGCAGAAGCGGATACGAGAACTGAGGGAGAGAGAGGAGAAAGCTGAAACATTTGTTATTTTTATTGTCATTACTCAACAGGTCTGATGACAAGGGGGGTAATAATAAACATGCACTTTAGAGATCACTTACGATCGGGACAGAGATATGAGAGTAGAGAGATTGACACTGAGATAGAGAGAGAGGGAGGGCGGCTGAGGGAGAGAGGAGAGAGAATGAGGAGAGAGACGAAGGGAGAGATAGAGAGAGAGAGAGAGTGAGAGAGGGAGAGGAGGAGAGAGAGTGGAGAGAGAGAGCGGAGAGAGAGGAGAGAGAAGAGATAGAGAGGAAGTGAGAGAGAGGGAGGGAGGGAGAGAGAGGGAGAGAGGGAGAGAGGAGGAGAGAGAGAGAGAGAGAGAGAGAGAGAGAGATGGAGAGAGAGAGAGAGAGAGAGAAGCGAGAGAGAGAGAGAGAGAGTTTCGAGAGATAGAACAGAGAGAGAGAGAGAAGCGTTTCGTAACAAAGTCAGAAGTCTCCTCTCTAGAGAGAGAGATTCTTCTTTTTTTCCTGCCTTATTACTATATTTCTTAATGAAACAATCTTCACTGTTCAAACGTCTCTTCCCTGGCTACACCCCCTCCCCCACCCTCCGTGTCGTCTCTCTCTCTCTCTCTCTCTCTCTCTCTCTCTCTCTCTCTCTCTCTCTCTCTCTCTCTCTCTCTCTCTCTCTCTCTCTTATATACTGTCTAGCACAATAAATAATTCAAAAATAATTTAATAGTCTCTCTCTCTCTCTCTCTCTCTCTCTCTCCTCTCTCTCTCTCTCTCTCTCTCTCTCTCTTCTCTCTCTCTCTCTCTCTCTCTCTCTCCTCTCTCTCTCTCTCTCTCTCTCTCCCTCAATGTTATAGGCCGGAGGTCTGACATTAAAACATTTTTGAGTTTGAGTTTGAGTCTCTCTCTCTCTCTCTCTCTCTCTTCTCTCTCTCTCTCTCTCTCTATCTCGCCTCTCTCTCTGTCTATCATCTCTTCTCTCTCTCTTCTCTCTATACTGTTTCTCTCTCTCTTATACTGTTTAACACAATACATTCAAATAATGTATCTCTCTCTCTCTCAATCTCTCTCCCTCTCTCTCTCTCTCTCTCTCTCTCTCCTCTCTCTCTCTCTCTCTCTCTCTCGTCTCTCTCTCTCTCTCTCTCTCTCTGTCTCTCTCTCTGGGCTCTCTCAATTCATGTCTTCATTAATTTTCATTCTAATATTTATTCTTCATCTTTTGACGCTGACGTGCGTCTGTAGCGCGTGCATCCCTGAGGCTGTGACAGCGGGCTCGTACCAGTTCTCTCCCTTTTCCTTGATGCACGCCAGTAATAGATCTGTCAGGTCGTCTGAACATCAATACCTGTGCATTCTCTCTCCCCCCTCCTCTCTCTCTCTCTCTCTCTCTCTCTCTCTCTCTCTAGTGGCTCTCTCTCTCTCTCTCTCTCTCTCTCTCTCCTCTCTCTCTCTCTCTCTCTCTCTCTGTCTCTGTCTCGGTCTCTGTCTCTACTCAGTCTATCTCTCTGTCTGTCTCTGTCTCTGTCTCTCTCTCTGTGGCTCCCTGTGTCTCCCTGTGTCTCTGTCTCTCTCTGTGGCTCTGTCTCTCTCTGTCTCTCTGTGTCTCTCTCTGTGTCTCTCTCTCTGTCTCTCTCTCTCTGTCTCTCTCTCTCCTCTCTATCTCTCTGCTCTCTCTCTCTCTCTCTCTCTCTGTCCCTCGTCTCTCTGTGTGTCTCTCTGTCTCTCCCTCTATCTCTCTGTCTCTCTCTCTCTCTCTCTGTGTGTGTCTCTCTCTGTGTCTCTCTCTCTGTCTCTGTCTCTCTGTCTCTCTCTCTCTCTCTCTCTCTCTCTCTCTCTCTCTCTAGCTTCTTCTCTCTCTCTCTCTGTCCCCGACTCTCTCTCTCTCTCTCTCCCCCCCCCCCTTCTCTCTCTCTCCCCTCCCCCCCCCCCCTCTCTCTCTTTCTGTTGCAGAAACCAGTCGCAGCATCCACCCCCTCCCCATCCATCCATCCATATATCCATTCGCCCTCTGGGTTTTTCTTTCTTTCCTTTTCGTTTTTATCGACCTCCTCACGAGACAACTAAGCCATGCAAGAATTGTGTGCACACGTATTGCACGCTATCAGGGTAGGGTTGCCTTACGATAGCGTTCCGCTGCGCTCTCTGGAGACCCACTGTACCGGGGCATAGCAATGCCAATGTTCGCACCTGTTTGCAAATGGAAGAGAGAGAGAGAGAGGAGAGAGAGAGGAGAGATGAGAGAGAGGAGAGTGAGAGAGAGAGAGAGAGAGAGAGAGAGAGAGAGAGAGAGAGAGAGAGAGAGAGAGAGAGAGAGAGAGAGAGAGAGAGAGAGAGAGAGAGAGAGAGAGAGAGAGAGGAGAGAGAGAGAGAGAGAGAGAGAGGACAGAGAGAGAGAGAGAGAGAAGCGTTTCGTAACAGAGCTCAGAAGTTGATCGCTGCAAGATGCAAACGAGATTTGTTTAGTTAGACTTTTTTACATTTTATTTATAATTGTAGTTGAGATCAAATGTTAAGAATATCTCTTTGATATTGTTATACGTTTATTTCCACCAAGGATGTTGTTGTTTTTAGTGTGCCTTTTTTTGTCAGTATGGTAACAATATTCTACCATCCCCACCCACACACCCTTCCTTTAAAAAGAAAACTCACAAAATATCAATGAAAGTTGTCCATTTAATTTGGGAGATAATTAAGGATTCTCATTTAGACACATAGATTTACTCGATTTTTATTGTGTGTGTGCGTGTATGTGTGTGTGTGTGTGCATGCGTGAGTGTGTGTGTGTGTGTGTGTGTGTGTGTTGTGTGTGTGTGTGTGTGTGGGTGTGTGTGTGTGTGTGTGTGTGTGTGCGTATGTGCGTGTGCGTGCGTGCATGCGTGCGTGTGTGTGTGTGTGTGTATTAAGCAGAATTTCATCATTTACAGTTTGTCTTTTTGCGTGTTCTTTACGTACAGGCAGTACAAAAAACGGTAGCGCTCTGAAACCCCACAGAACGCTTCTGCTGGGAAACTGCCTAACTGCCAGGCAGAATGATTGTCAACCGGAGTCGTCACTGAGTCAGGTTGCTCGTATGTGTGTGTGCGTGTTTCGATTTTCGGCGTTCTCTCAATGAGAATAGGCGGTGAGAGAAAAATAATGATTTGTCCATTGCTGGAGAGAGAGACTCAACTCAACTCAACTTAACTCAACTCAGTTTACTGACTAGGCCTTCTGCCCATGTAACAAGGGAACAGTGGTGGGAGTGGGGGGAGAACGGACAATGACATATAACTAATAATAAATACAGTACAGAATTCATTACAAAACCACAAACATTTATGATCGCATAGTGAGGGAACAGTGGGAGGGGTAAGGAATGCAGAATAGTTGTTTATATGTAAGATATACAGTAATTTAAAGAATGCAAACAAGAAAACATAATCATAATTCATCAATCCATCCCGTGTCATATAGGGACAATTGGGAGGCAAAACAGCACTAATATAATTATTATATATGCTGTAGTAATTAACGAAGAATAGCCACAACCAGTGTTTTCCATAAGGATCGAATGTGAGGGTCCCATGGACCCCCTGTGCAAAATTTTAAGGGTCCTTTTGAAATGCTTAAGGGTCCCCAATCAACACTTAAAAGCCTACTTCAGTGAAGGTGAATATGCGAAACACACAAGCCTTGTCACGCAAAATCATGTATAATACTTTGCGCATGCTCACGCACATAACCGAGAGTAGAGAGATTAAACTTGGTCTGTGAAAAACATGTGCGTCCCTGGGATGCACAGTGCTGAAATTAAAGAGTCCCTTCCTGGTTTTAGTGCTTCAGGGACGCACAAATGTGCTTTATGGGAAACACTGACAACTAAGCGTTATTTGACCTTCTTTGTGGCTTAAGGGAACATCGGGAAGAATATTGATAGGGATTTGTGAGAAAGAGAGAGAGAGATTTGCGAGAAACGACGAGAGAGAGTGTCTGAGAGTGCCTTGGGCAGTCCCTCCTGGAGGATGCTTTCAGACGGAGAAATGAGAGAGCGCGAGATGAGAGAGAACTAAGAGAGAGGCGGAGAGAGAGAGAGGTGACTGAGAACTGAATATAGGATTTTAGGAGGACGAAATGAGAGAAGAGGAGAGGAGAGATGAGAGAGAGATGGAGACGAGACTGACGAGAGAGAGAGAGAGAGATAGAGAGAGAGAGAGAGAGAGAGAGATGGAGAGGAGAGATGAGAGAGAGAGAGAGAGAGAGGAGAGAGAGAGTCCGGAGACAGAGGGAGATGAGGAGAGAGAGAGGAGAGAGAGAGGAGAGAGAGAAGTGAGAGAGAGAGAGAGAGAGAGAGAGAGAGGAGAGAGAGAGAACACTGAACCACGAAAAACTTATTTAACTAAGGATAAAGATTTTAGGCGATGCCTATTCTTACACAGAGAGAGAGTGAGAGAGAGAGAGAGAGAGCGACGAGGAGAGAGAGAGAGAGAGAGGAGAGAGAGAGAGAGAAGAGAGAGACTGAGAGAAAGAGAGATGGAGAGTGAGAGAGAAGAGAGAGAGAGAGAGAGAGAGAGAAACACTGAAAAAGATGAAAAAACTTTATTTAACAAGGATAAAGATTTTAGGAGATGACCTCTTCTTACAATCAGCGAGAGAGAGAGGAGAGCGACGGAGAGCGCGAGAGAGAGAGGAGATGATGGCGAGGACCGAGAGAGAGAGAGAGGGAGAGAGGAGAGACGAGACGAGAGAGGGGAGAGAGTGAGAGGAGAGAGAGACCGACGACTACCTGAGAGAGAGAGAGAGAGAGACGGACTGAGAGAGAGAGAGAGAGAGGAGAGAGGGAGAGAGAGAGAGAGTAGAAACGAACGAAACGAACGAAATGTTATTTATTCATGTTAATTACAGCTTTTTTTTCACTCAGCCCTGAGGCAAACAAGAAAGCAATCATAAAAATAAATAAAAAACAATAACATTATTTACATATTATATACATAACCAGCAAAGGGGAGAGGGGGGAATGGGGATTTTGAAAAACGAATACTGTAAAATGTGGTTCTACTCGAGAGTAGCACCTCCACACATGCACTTTTATTCCATGCACAGTTACATCCTTGTACATGATAGTAGCCCCCCCCCCTCTCTCTCTCTCTCTCTCCTACTCTCTCTCTCTCTCTCTCTCTCTCTCTCTTTAAGATTAAAACCAATCCACTCTCTCTCTGTCTCTTCTAAGATCTAAACCTATCTTCTATCTCTCTCTCTCTCTTCTCTCTCTCTCTCTCAATCTCTATCTCTCTCTCTCTCTCTCTCTCTCGGCTCTGTCTCTCTCTCTCCTCTCTCTCTCTGTAAGAGAAAAACCATCTTGCGTCTCTCTCTCTCTCTCTCGATCCTATCCTCTCTCCTCTCTCTCTCTCTCTCTCTTCTCCTCTCTCTCTCTCTCCTCCCTCTCTCTCTCTCTCCCTCCTTCCTTCTCTCCCTCCCTCTCTCTCCATTTACACAAACAACCATACATGCACACGGAGGCAGCCATTCAGTCTTTCGATCGTGTTTAAAAATAAAAAAAATTGTATGACACTCTATCCGCCCAATCATCATCATATAATTATAAAGCCAAGTGCCCGTGTGTGTGTCTGTCTGAAACACAAAACGGGCCTTATAACTCCGCCGTTTTTCGACCGAATCGCTTCAAATGTGCTGTGAGCCCTAACGGGGCGATGGCAACGGCAACCGAGGCGGCCGTGTCATTTGCACGGTTTGGCAAATGCGCCCCGAAACGCGAACGCGTATCCACCGGCCTCTCTGCGCCCATATCTCCGGTATTGCTGGACCGATTGTCTTCGAATTTGGCAGGTAGATGACCGGGGACGGTGCCTATCGATGTGCCAAACCGGAAGCGAATCGATGCAGAAAAGCGCGCGATATACGCCGCTTCACCTTTTCACAAATAACTCCGCCGTTTTTTACTGTTTTACTCAAATTTGCTGTCAGGCTTACTGTGGCAGGGGCGAATCCTGGCAGCAAATTTGAAGAGAATCGGAAGAGCGCGTCACTCTCAGAGCAGCGCCAACGGGAAACGGGGCCTTATAACTCCGCCGTTTCTTAACCGAATCGCTTAAAATTTGCTGTACTCAGCGTTACCAGTACTTGGCGTTACCGTTTCTAGGCGTTACCGTTACTAGGGAGAGCGCGTCACTCTCAGAGCAGCGCCAACGGGAAACGGGGCCTTATAACTCCGCCGTTTCTTAACCGAATCGCTTCAAATTTGCTGTACTCAGCGTTACCAGTACTTGGCGTTACCGTTACTAGGCGTTACCGGTACTAGGCTTTACCGGTACTCGGAGTTGCGCTAG
>CM065702.1:14353212-14355712 GCA_017654935.2 Phymorhynchus buccinoides | reverse complement strand
ATCATCGTCATCATCACCATTGTTGACTCTGGGCAACTACTACACAAAACATGAACATACCTGGGTCGGAAAGTGTATTCTCACAAATTTCATCATCATCGTCGTCATCACCATTCAATTACTGCGTATCATCACCACCATAATATTACAGCTTCTACCCAAATGATACATGCAGAGTGGCAAGCTTTCCTTATAACGACCACTGCGTATCATCACCACCATAATATTACAGCTTCTACCCAAATGATACAAGCACTGCAGAGTGGCAAGCTTTCCTTATAACAACCACTGCGTATCATCACCACCATAATATTACACATTCCACCCAAGTGCTAGAAGCACAGCATAGAGGCAAGCTTACCTTATGCGACCACTGCGTATCGTCACCACCATTACACCTTCCACCCAAGTGCTAGAAGCACAGCAGAGAGGCCAGCTTACCTTATAGCGACCACTGCGTATCATCACCACCATTACACCTTCCACCCAAGTGCCACAAGCACAGAATAGAGGCCAGCTTACCTTATACCACTGCGTATCGTCACCACCATTACACCTTCCACCCAAGTGCTACAAGCACAGAATAGAGGCCAACTTACCGTATAGCGACCACTGCGTGTCATCACCACCATTACACCTTCCACCCAAGTGCTACAAGCACAGCATAGAGGCCAACTTACCGTATAGCGACCACTGCGTGTCATCACCACCATTACACCTTCCACCCAAGTGCTAGAAGCACAGCAGAGAGGCCAGCTTACCTTATAGCGACCACTGCGTATCGTCACCACCATTACACCTTCCACCCAAGTGCTAGAAGCACAGCAGAGAGGCCAGCTTACCGTATAGCGACCACTGCGTATCGTCACCACCATTACACCTTCCACCCAAGTGCCACAAGCACAGAATAGAGGCCAGCTTACCTTATACCACTGCGTATCGTCACCACCATTACACCTTCCACCCAAGTGCTACAAGCACAGAATAGAGGCCAACTTACCTTATAGCGACCACTGCGTGTCATCACCACCATTACACCTTCTATCCAAGTGCCAGAAGCACAGCAGAGAGGCAAGGCCAGCTTTCCGTATAACGACCACTCGGTGGCAACAACGACGACACTACGACGATAATGTTACACCGCTCCATTGAACGTGACACTGTTCCACCTCACAATCAAATCATGTATTACACCACTCATTTCTGACGCTTTGTTTGCCTATAGTGTGACAACCATCCGCTACTATGCAAACCTGTAGTTATTGACCAGGGACGGTATTCACGTTGAGATAACATGAGACTTAGCATGATGCTAACTTAGAAGCTCTTCCAGTGTCCTATAGGATTTAATAGGACTTTTGGAAGAGCTTCTAAGTTAGCATCATGCTAAGTCTCATGCTATCTCGACATGAATACCGTCCCAGGTGATGCTGACATTTTTATTTTTTAAAGAAGAAAACAAAATCAAGAAATTTGCTGAGAGATCGAACTGAATTCTTTCCTTCTATATATTTCTCTCTGAATTACATAATCACTACTGTGCCTATGCAAGCGTGAAGCTTTTGATCCAATGATGCTGACATTAAAAAAATCAAAAAAATCTATAAATTTGCTAAGAAATTGAACTGAATTCTGTCCTATATATTTCTTTCTGAATTACATAATCACTACTGTGCCTATGCAAGCATGAAGCTTTCGATCCAGTGATACTGAAATATTATTATTTTAAAAAACAAGAGAAAAAATCAAGAAATTTGCTAAGAGATTGAACTGATTTTTTCCCCATCTATATAGGCCTATTTCTCTCTGAATCACTGAATCATTACCAGGCCTATGCAAACTTATAGGACGCAGCAATGCTTACATTTTGAAAAACAAAGAAGAAAAATATATAGAAATTTGCTAAGACATCGAACTGAATTCTTTCCTTCTATAATATAGGCCTATTTCTCTCTGAATCACTGAACCACTACTATGCAAACTTATAGGACGCAGTAATGATGAAATATTTGTTAAAAAGAAGAACAACAATAATCTAGACACTTGTTAAGAGATCGAACTGAATTCTGTACTTCTAAATACCTCCGCCTTTCTTCTATCTCTCGATGTATAATATTATTATGCATACCCGGTTTTCCCTTAAAAGATCGATGCTGCAAGCGGTTGATGATGTAAGCTTACTAGCTAGCTAGCTAGCAGCAAGCAAGCTCGAAGCTTCACCTACAAACACACACCTTTTACTCTGTTGCAGAGGTGGTGGTTAGGTAGCTGGTTGTGATAATAAAGAAGCGAAAAAAGGTAGTGAGATAGAGAGAGAGAGAGAGACACACACACACACAGGGAGCCTTCTTCCCTGCCTCACTACTACCTAGCCGGCTCCATCACATCACAGAACCAATACAATGAATGGAACCTGGTTATACAGATCTTATGGCGCGCCAAAGATACAAAAGTCTATCTAGCTGTTCGATAGAGTTTCGAAACTGTATCTATCAGTTCG
>CM065702.1:14343212-14345712 GCA_017654935.2 Phymorhynchus buccinoides | reverse complement strand
TTTTTGGACACTGAAGGCATAGTAATTCTTTCCACTTATGTTTACTTGAGTATAGTTTGCGTATCCATGTCAGTTTCAACGCATTCAGGTGTGTTTTAACGTCAGGTATGCCCATGCCTCCAAATGAGATGTTTTTGACAGATATTTTCCTATTTATTTTATCTTTCTTCTTATTCCACACAAAAGTAAACACCATTTTTTGAATTTCATTACTTATATAGTCTGGAGGGTTTGGTAATAAGATCCACAGGTGTGTAATTTTAGACAGGATGAGGGATTTCAGGACTGCTACTCTACCAAGTGGTGTTATTTGTCTTTTCAGCCAACTTTTATACAAGGATTTTATCTCTAAAAATGTTTCATGAAAATTTAAATCCACACATTCTTTTAAGTCACTCGTAAACCAAATTCCCAAAATTTTAAAACGCTCCGGATTCCATTCCATCTTTAGATGTGGTAAGAATGTTATAGGTGAATTTTGCATACTCCCTAGCCAGATTGCCTTTGTTTTTTCAGTGTTCAAAGTGAGTCCAGATACTCTACTAAACTTGTCAATTGTGCTGATTGAGTCTTCAAATGATGTTCTCTTCCCATTTAACAATAACTCAGCATCATCTGCAAATTGAGATATCTTATTTTCAGTATCTCCAATCTTAATGCCCTGTATATTTCTATTCTCTTTTATCATCAACGCTAAAATCTCGACACACATAATAAACAAAATACGGTGAGATAGGATCTCCCTGCCTACAACCTCTCTCAATAGAGAACCAGGTACTTAATCTTCCATTTATTGAAACTGTTGATTTTATATTTTGGTAAAATGTTTTTATCCATTGACAAAAATCAGGGCCAACCCCAAAGGCAGTTAAAACTCGAAACAGGAATTCCAAGTTAACACTATCAAAAGCCTTTTCAAAGTCTAAACAAAGTAATAGGCCAGGTTGTTTTGTTTTAATAAGATAGTCCATAATATCATAAATTAGATGAACATTATCCCCCAGAAAACGACCCGGCATAAAACCACTTTGGTCATCACTAATTATGGAGTTTAAAACCCATTTCAATCTATTAGCAATACAGCTATAACCAATTTTATAAACCACATTCAATAAAGATATAGGTCTCCAGTTTGTAATCTGATCCCTGGGTTTATCCCCTTTAGGTATGCAAATAATAATGCCCTCTTTTTGTGTTGTAGATAATTCTGATTTACTGAAGCCATCATTTAATGATCGCACCACAAATGGACCCAACTGCAACCAGAATAACTTGAAGAACTCTGCTGTGAACCCGTCGCTACCAGGGCTTTTGTTATTACTCATATTTTTTAATGCATCCCCTTCTTCTTCTAGAGTTAAGATCCCTTAGAGACTGTCTTTTTCTTCCTCACTAAATTTAGGTAATTGATTAACAAGACTAGCAATTTCGCATTGATCAACATCTCTTTTACAATATAACATTTTATAAAATGAATTTACTTCTTTAACAATATCATCATTTTCAATTAACGTTAAACCTTTAGTCTTTAGTTTCATTATATATTTACTAACATAATTCCTCTTTTCTAGCCCACAAAAGTATTTGGTAGCCTTTTCCCCATCAGCCACCCACCTTGCCCTTGAACGCAACAGAACACCTTCCATTCTTTTTTGTCTTATATCAACAAGCTCCTGCTTCTTATTTTCTAATTCCGTTTTATCTTCATCATTAAGTGATGTTTTTCTTTCTAACTGTTCTATACTACCTTCAAGTTCCTTTTCGTTTTCACAAGATATTTCTATTTCCCCACGCCATGGCTTAGAGTCAAAATGGACTATCTCTAGTTGACCTTTTATTGACCTTATTGCCAAAACTAATAACTAGTATTAAAAATTACTAAAATTAATATAAAATGGGATTGTCCTCTTTATATTTCTCCGGTCTGTTTTTGATACGAGTTATTCGTTTTTGCAATAAGTTTAATAATACGTCAATGGACTATCTGGGGACAGTCCGTTTTGGCTCTAAGCCATCGTATGGCAACACAGTGAGCTGTAAATCATATTATGAGTGGGCTATCACTGTGTTGCCATGGGGAAATAGAAATATCTCGTGGATAATGTTAACGTGTACATAGACCTTTAAGAGTGGGCTATCACTGTGTTGCCATGGGGAAATAGAAATATCTCGTGGATACTGTTAACGTGTACACAGACCTTTAAGAGTGGGCTATCACTGTGTTGCCATGGGGAAATATAAATATCTCGTGAATAATGTTAACGTGTGCATAGACCTTTAGCAAACCAAATCACAAGCTCTTGTCTAGTTGGTCGAAAACATATATTATCTGGCTGGTGGCTGGAAGTGGGGAGAGTTTCACAAGAAGGCACTTTGTGCGCGTATAGTACGGCGTTTGTAACAAAACGGGGTGTAAGAAACGAATTTACAAAGTCTTAGCCAAATAAAAAGCTTTTGTCTGGTTGGTTAAAAAAAAAAAATCATTTTTAATCAAATCTTA
>CM065702.1:14330712-14333212 GCA_017654935.2 Phymorhynchus buccinoides | reverse complement strand
CGCTTGGGGCTAACCTTCTAGAAAGACAAAAGTCTTGTAAATCCTTTCGGATTCCATTGTTTTTCATTCACATTTTGTTTTGGCGCCATTGAGCTGCTTTATTATTATTGTTGCATAATCTTATGCAGATTTTGTGAGTAAATAAAATACAAGTGTCAAATAATCCTGAACCCTTTGGTCAGACTGATGAGAGTGGGAGTCTTGTAATTTCATGTAAAACCCTACTTCTCTCTGTCTGCCATTTAGAGCAATTCAACCACTTGTATTTCTTACAACCATACGAGCCAGAACCCAGGCACAAATATAAATTTATTAGATGAAAAGGGGCCGGGAAAGTTGCTCATCTCCCATACCCTAGAGAAGTGGGTTAAAGGCAAATTTTCTACTTCAAAATTTAACACACTAAAAGTCTCCCCTAGGGACTTAGCCTTTTAACCCATTACCTCGTCACAGTGTCCCTTTCTTGGGTCAATGTTGGTCGGTCTTGTCAGCTCCTTTCTCGGCTGCAGCCTGAGCTGATGCACAAGAGGGCGTTTTGTCTTCAGTCACTGTGTTTTTGTCTGATTTTGCCTGCCTGACCACGATTTTCCCTTCTCTGTAATTTATCATGATATTTTGTTCCCCTCCCTGTTCCTTTCTGAATTTCAATTCTTCTCTCAGCCTCTTTATGTTCTCCCTTTCCCTTGGGGTGGGACGTCTTTGTTGAGACTGCCTACATTCCTCATTATTTTCCTCTTGGTACATGGTGTCCTCACGTTTGACAGTCAGTCTGAGCATCCTGGGTTTGGCCACTTTGTCTATGCGAACAGCACTCAGTCTGACTGGGTCATCCACCTCCTCCACCTTCACTTCATCACTTATGAGTTTTCTAACCCTGTCCCTATCTTCCTGTTTTCTTCTCAGCTGTCTCCGGTTCGCTTTCAGGCAGATTAGCCACAATAATGTTGAGCTTTCTCTTTTCTTTTTCTAGCCATCTCAGTCATATATTCATCCACTTTGATTTCAACTGTCTCAATGATCTTGTTCTCGATTGTTTCAACACTGCATGCATTCTGAATGTTTCTCTTCACACGAATCTTAAACCCTTGATCTCTCTCAACACACTATCCAGCTTGCTTTCCATGCGTGTGGAAACCTCAGACCTACCAGACTCTCTGCACTCTAAACACAGCCACACCGTGTAATTTGCCCCTTGACCCAGACATGTAAACTGATCATCTGTGAGATCACAGCAGCCACGGTGACACCACTGTTTACACATGTAACACTCATTTCCTTTGTAGTGCTCAGTGTCAAAAGCATTACCACAAGTTACACAAATCCATGCTGCCTCCTGACCAGCTTTCCATTTTTTGCCATTACGCTTTGTAGGTTTTGGGGGCTCGTTTTTGGTGGAATTCCTCTTTTGCCTGCTCCTGTTACCTGACATCGTGATTCACATCAAATCGAAAGTAAACTAACTAGATGTAAATACTCACTGACTCAGTCAACATTTGAATTTCTGCATTCAATTTCATTTACCTAAACAAACCACAACAAACAACAAGAAGAAAATAAATACCTTGGGTTTACCACTGTTAGCAGAAATGCAGTGGATATCAGTTAAGGTGCAGTTAGAAAAGTTTAAATTAAACAAAAGTGCCATCGACCGAAACTGCGAAGGAAACGTGAAAGTGAGTACTTGGTTGTCTGAGCTCAAACCATGAATATTTCAAACTTGGAAATGGAAATAATTCTTTACAATTCCAAAGGATATATATATGTTACGCCCAATCCATGAAATCGCCTATTTCATGAAGTGGGCAAAATGGTTTGCCCAGTTCGTGAAATAGCCAATTTATAACTTGCAATTGAGAAAAGCAATATGAATGGAACATAGTTGTTGTTCATGAGCACACATAGATCAATAATTGGTTCAAACGAATGAGAAATCTCATCTGTACATGGGTTCACATTATTTTATTCAGACTTAATTTGATAAAACGTTTGATTCAACATGTGGCTCAGGCATGCCCCAGCTTAGCATCTGGTCGAGTTGGGGGGGGGCAGGATAGGGGTGCAAATACAATGTAGAAAAGTGTGATACCATTAAATCAATCTTAATCAATACCTGTGTAAATGGGGATTCAAAAATGTGATATACAATTGTCCATTTCATAAATTGGGCAAAGCATTTTGCCCATTTCATAAAATAGGCAATTTCACGGACTGGGCGTACATATATATATATATAAGCTCCTTGGGATACTGGGGCCTGTAGCGTGCAAATCTGTCGCTCGTGCAAATCTGCAGCTCGCTACCTATGACAGTCTGTATTTGCGGCATTTTGCGACATTCAGCATGAACCACAAATTTCACTTTTTCCGTGGGTTAGGGATAGGGATAGGGTTAGGGTTAGGGTTAGGGTTAGGTAAATGGTTCAAGTACGGAAAAAGTGAAATTTGTGAATGTCGCAAATACACACTCTCATAATAGCGAGTGACAGATTTGCACGAGCGAC
>CM065702.1:14318212-14328212 GCA_017654935.2 Phymorhynchus buccinoides | reverse complement strand
GTGGAGACACAGAAAGGGGGCAGAAACAGACAGAGATACACAGGGAGAAAGTAGAGATAGAAGGGGGGAGGGGGTGTACAGAAATACAGAAAACTTGTGGTCATATCAGGCAGCGGGATTTCTCCCTGCTCCTACCGACTTTTAACTTTCGTGGGAGTGCGTAAAGCGGTACGGATCAGACTAGCATTAAGTCCCTATCCGAAGGACTCGACGTTCAGTTCGATTTTCCTGTCGAACTAGAAAGAAAAAAGGCGCGAGGCCGGGATTCGAACCCGGGTCACTCACGCTGCAGTCCACGCATTATTTTATTTTTGGGCTAGGCGAATTTCTTAGCCACTCTGCCACCTTCCTTCCTTCGGTTACGTAGCATTGTGCCCCCGTCTATGTGTGTCCCCGTCTATGTGTCCCCGTGTCTATGTGTGCCCGTGTCTATGTGTCCCCGTCTCTATGTGTCCCCGTTTCTATATGTGTCCCCGTTTCTATGTGTGCCCGTGTCTATATGTCCCCGTCTCTATGTGTCCCCGTTTCTATATGTGTCCCCGTTTCTATGTGTGCCCGTGTCTATATGTCCCCGTCTCTATGTGTCCCCGTGTTTATGTGTCCCCGTCTCTATGTGTCCCCGTTTCTATGTGTTCCCGTGTTTATGTGTCCCCGTCTCTATGTGTCCCCGTCTCTATGTGTCCCCATTTCTCTATGTGTCCCCGTCTCTATGTGTCCCCGTTTCTATGTGTGCCCGTGTCTATATGTCCACGTCTCTGTCATTGTGTCCCCGTCTCTATGTGTCCTCGTCTCTGTGTGTCCCGGTGTCTATGTGTGACTGTCTCTATATGTCCCCGTTTCTGCGTGTCCCTGTCTCTATAGAGAATTCTTGATTATACTCTACAAGGCCGTAACTTACAGTCTGTTATTCTTAAAACACCGGGACTTTCCCGGTATTGCAGTGCCTCCAGGATCGTCCCACCATCTTTGTTGCTAATTACAAATGTCCCACATGTACCTGTGCCAGGTCGGAGGACGTAAAATGGACTTTCATCGTCTACAAGGCCGTGTGATATGGGAATTCATTGTGTGGCTGAGAGGACAAACACCGAGGTCCCTTTTGGTGCTAAGGCGACGATCATTAACCCTTTACTCAAATGGCTTTTAATTATCATTGGTTGACATTAACCTGTAGTAGGGGGCCAACAGTAACATGAGAGCCCCCCCCCCCCTGCCCAGACAGACAGACATGCAAACAGGCAAAGACTGAGGGAGATTGCAGAGAGAGGGTGGGGGGAAAGAGAAAGAGAGAAACAAAAATAACAAGAGAGAGAGAGAGAGAGAGAGAGAGAGAGAAGAGAGAGAGAGAGAGAGAGAGAGAGAGAGAGAGAGAGAGAGAGAGAGAGAGAGAGAGAGAGAGAGAGAGAGAGAGAGAGAGAGAGAGAGAGAGAGAGAGAGAGAGAGAGAGAGAGAGAGAGAGAGAGAGAGAGAGAGAGAGAGAGAACACAACACACATAATCATAATAATCATTAAGTAAAAATGTAAACATGCACACAAGACACGCAGACACACAGATGCACCTAACTCACACACGTATGCACGCACGTAATTCATCAATTAGTACATTTCTTAAATAATGTATAATGATTATTAATAAACCATTATATAAATGAATGAAATATGCTGAAGCGCACAGACAATTACAGCTCTTTCTTGCGCTGCCGGACTCTCAAATTAAACATACATATACATACATACATATACACACATACGTACTGATAAATCTCTTCTCATGTGATACATATACGCACATAATAATAATACATATACATACATACATATACACACATACATATACACACATCCGTACTGATAAATCTCGTCTCATCTAATACATATACGCACATAATAATAATTATGCGCATGAAAAATATAAGTAATAATAATGCGTCCATCACTCCATCCCATTCTTAGAAATAAAGGAAAACAAAATTATTCTGTCACTTTTCATTTCCATGAATGGAATACGTGTTTTTTAAAAAAGATAAAAAAGAGCACCCGTACGCAAGCGTGTGTGTGTGTGTGTGTGTGTGTGTGTGTGTGTGTGTGTGTGTGTGTGTGTGTGTGTGTGTGTGTGTGTGTGTGTGTGTGTGTGTGTGTGTGTCATTTTGGGAGCGAACTGGTGTGCGTCACTAAGTACAAAACAGTTGGAAACAGAGCGTTTCCAAGCACCACACATCTGGAACAACCCTCCCTTTCTCTCTCCGCAGCTCTCCATCCCTGCAATCCTCCAAAACTGGCCTGAAGACTCATCTCTTTAAAAAATAACTCTGTTAATTTATGTCTGTCCATCCACCCTCAATCCATGTAGAGAATTTGGTAAATATGTTTATTTCTCCTCTCTTTTAAATAATACATTTTATATTTATATTTCATACAGGTATTTTAAATGTGCGTTGTGTGCATACATTCCCATTTTATTATTTTTTCATTTATGCGTTTTTTTCGTAAATAGTTTTACTTATAGATTTTGAGCGTGTGTTGTGTGCGTGAGTTAACATTCCTTCTTCACGTTTTCATGTAAACCGCGATGAGTCCTTGTCACAAATGTTGCCTAACTTGTGACAGTCTCCTAGTTTTTGACTTCCACGGTGGCGGAGTTTTTAAGTCACTCAGACAAATTGTGGAGTCAATGAAGTTTTGCAGACTTCAATGTTTAGTCAGTTCGTCTCTGGCTGTTCGAGAGAGAAGATTTGCCTGCAGGGAAAAATAGCGTATCATCGCAGACTGCTATTTGGACATCGATGTCTCATCCTCACCGAAGTCCCATCCTAGGCGAAACAAGTTTCGCTACGTGCTTGAAGGGGAAAGAAAAAACCAGTTGAAGGACCTTCACGGGACCTTCACGGGACCTTGACCGAGAGTAACCGGGGAAGACGTTGGGCCTGCTCATACCTAGAAACAGCCACGCTGTTGCTTCACCAGGAGGTTGTCATGACGTTTATGAGCAGTCTACCTAGTTTGTTTTCTTCTTCTTCTGCGTTCCCGGGCCATAAGGCCACAATGGGTACGTATGTGTCCGTTTTCCAGTTTTCACTGGTGTCCTTGCTGCATTCAGCCGACACATTCCGATTTTGAAGGAGCTCAAAGGAGAAAACTATTTTGAAGATTTTTTTAAAAGGCAGGAAGTCGTGTCTGCGTTCAAGAAGGCCAGACTGGACAAGGACATCGTCTAGACACCGGGCCCCTCTCGGGCCAAATTCTGTGTGGGCCAGCAATTCCACAAGATCTACCTGAATTCTGCGCGCGCAAGATGCCAGTGTGTGGCGTGAGGCGCCACATCTGTCTGATGGAGGCTTTTTGTGTGATGATGCAACGCCCATCCTGTGACCCGTAAGGACTGAGTCTCTGCCATACCCATGTGTTTAGATAAGTACAAGAGAGAGAGAGAATGAGTGTGAACGAGGGCAGTGACTGTCTTTAGTCTTCATTTTGATGTATTGATAGCCCAGGGGTTACAGTCACTTGCAGTATGCATGGCAAATTCAACTTGGTGATAGGATTTTTTTTTAAAAGTCTTTCCTGTGCTATATCCCATTTCCCGATGTTCCTCTGTCCCACTGAAGGTAATCTAACCAAAGGTATCCAACCAGCAGTCCAAGACGTCAACAACCGAAGCATTGTATACATCTGTTAGCTGCAGAAATACCATTTCATGGATATTGTTAGCAAAGCATTCAGATGTTTCACCACACATCAATGTCTAATGCAGTTATCTTATATAGTTTCGTTTATGATTTGGCTTTACGTAACGAATGAAGCCGTGATTTCATCAAATTTAGTAACTTTTCTTCCCGTACCTTTACCCTCTTTTGCGATGACACAGTAAATAAATACAACAGTGGGTTGAGTGCTGAACTGAGTGGTGTTATGAAAACAACTGTGGCGTCGTATGACTTGGTGAAAAAAGTAGCACCAGTGGACGAAGCTATTGTCCAAATACCCAGTGAGCACCAGCAAACGACATATGCGACCGTCAGAGTCCTGACCAGATGGACTGACGAAAAGAGTGGCCTGTGTACGGGGTTTAGCAACATTCTGTACTTTGGCAGGCGAACGTATAAATATATTTGACAAATTGCAACCTGTGAACAGATTATGCAGTTTATTGCTATGATTCCCTTGAACCATTTGAATCCTTGACTGGATTTGTAATTCTGAAACAAAGCCAGGCGACACAGGCCAGACTGATCGGACAGGCGCCAGTGGGACAGCCCAGGAAGATAGGGTATCGCAGATAAAACTAGCCCACCGATCCAAATGACTGTACAAATTATATCAGTCGAATGTGTAAGGCGTCCCCACAGTTTGATAGGGGCACATAGGAAGATTGTGTGGTTCACTGTGGCAAAGAAAAGGATAAACACTGATACCTCGGTGGATAGTACGAACAACAAACCACTCAGCTTACAAATAATATTTTTTGTCCACGTCTCTTCAATCATTACATAGTCTCCATAGAGTGCCAGATTTGCTGTTAAAGTGATCCCAATGTGAATGCCCATACATAGGTCAGCAACATACAAATGAACAAAGACCTTTAAAAACTTGTCACCAAATATTTCTTTTACGTTGGAAATCAACAAAACTGACCAGTATATCAGTGTATTTACAAATGTGGCAGATGCAAAGGCACAGAACAAATAAACCTTGTGGTGTCCAGTTGGTATTAAAGTATTGCACGAAGGTAGTGCAGCTTGACTTGCTAGACAATTTCTTTCACTCGACTGTTCAGGAAATATTTGATCGCAACATAACCTATAGTTTGAAGAAAACATCTGTTGTACATTATTGGACTTTGAAAATAAATCGAAGGGGAATTTCTTAATTGAGCTTCCTCTTAAGTCCAACTCAGACAACTCAGGCAAGTTTTTGAACCCTTTTCTTCCAATGAAATGCGTAGATAGGGAACGTGAAAATATTATCTGTGTAAAAAAAGTGTGCAAAATAGTGTGGTGCTTGTCCTCTATATATTTGTGTTGTATCCATACATAATCGTCAAAACAGACAATAAACTGTTGATGTGTTGGGGACAATTATGGTGACAATGGTGACACTTATCTGTGGAGTAATGACAAGCACAATACATGGGGATGTACAGGAGGCATCGCTTGGTGAGTGCGTGCATGAAATATACAATTTGCTTTAAAAACACTGACCTGTATGTTTTATGTTAAATTGTAAACTTACCTGTTTTACACCTGTGTGTCATCTGTCATGTCACCATAATGTGTCAACATGGTCACAAACAGCTTCTCACATCAATTCCCTACACAACGGTATATGACATTCTTAGGTTCGTGTAATGTGGGTTACTACCGTAAGTCTCTAAAATAAGTACCCCATTATCACATTTTCAACCCTCTATAAATCCAGGAATGAAGGGAATAGATAGATAATAGAAACATAGGAATAAGGGGAAGTAACAGTTAGTGTAAAACCAGGAATGAAAGAGTTAAAGAAATGAATTGCCTTTCCCTCTTTGCCATTGCTGCTGAAAATGTAAGGATGGACAGTCTCTCTACCACCAACGCAAAAGTACTCATATTTTTTTCTTCTGCTCAACATTTATTTTGCACAGAATACTGAAGGAAAGTATGGAATAAAGGAACAAAAACAACTCAATTAGTCTTGTAATCAAGTGCCTGTACTGTTTAGAATGTCTGTGACACAACTGGTCCAACTCACTTTTAAAGACCCACTGACCCAACACGATTAAATCCCTTGTTTTTTCCTGGGTAGCTGTGACCCACATACAAATTCCCCCAACTTCAAATTGAGGCTGCTCTTTAAAATTTCATTTTCAATTTGAGGGCATTTGTATGGGAGTCAAACCTGGTCAAAACAAGATTTTGTACCAGCTATAAGAAGGAAAACACGTGGAACCCGTGATTTTGACACGTGATCTGGTGGAACTTTAAGAAAATGTTGACAATGTTAATTCGCTTATAAGTAAATAGAACTCACTTATAAGAAAATGAACTGCAAACCAACTCGCTTGTATGACATATAATTTTCTTATATCCAAGTTTCCATTGCGGATGGGAGAACAAATTTGCTTGCTAATAACCAAGTTGTTTGTAAGCGAGTTTCTTATATCCCAGTTTTGATCATAGATAAGAAAGAAGAAGCTCGGCAGGGAATTTTTTTTGGCTTCATTGTAAGCAAGTTTTCTTATAAGCGAGTTTCTTATAAGCGGATTCGGCTGTATATATATTTTTTTTCGGATTCATTTTTTTCCCCACTAAGTAATGAGGGGAAAGAAACATGTTTTTGAGTGCCTTTCAATTTCGTTGATGAAGGTGGGTCACTTTCTACTTTTGTCCTGGCCTCTTCTACCTGATCTTCTAGGTTCTGCAGCTCTTCGGTCCAATAAGGCCAGTAGTTTTTTCTTGCACCCCTTGGATTTGTTTCTGCAGTTGCTGTTAGTACTGCCTTGTTGAAATCATTATGCGGTTCAATCAAACATAATATTTGTGATGAAGAGCGCACACCTCTTTGCTATTATTCCCATAAAAAATCTTCATCGAATTTCTTGGTCTCCAATAGGCCTGTCACCGTGTTGTTCCCCATATTTACGTGCAGTAATGATGAAAATATATCGTACAGTCTAGTATGTAATTTTATGCACGATTGCCAGGATTTTAGTGACGAATCGTTTTGTCACCACCCTGTATGTGCAAAAACTTTTACATGCACAAATGGTCAGTGCATCCTCTTTGACAATGTGTGCGATGGCGTATCCCATTGCTATGACAAATCCGATGAAGATTATGTATGGTGTTTTACGTTCATAATTTACAATAACTTTTTTTTTTCGAAACGTTTTCCATCTCCAGCTATTATCAATTTCGATGGAAATACAAAGTTTATCGTGACACGAATGGCTTCCAATTCGTCATGTCCTGACAGTCACTATCATTGTCCCGGTGAATACAATGACTGTCTGCCGGTGTACACACGGTGCAATGGGATGCACGACTGCATAGACCACAGTGATGAACAGGGGTGTGAGGAGATGACATGTCCAGGGTTTTATCGCTGCAGGAGATCAACGATCTGTGTACATGTTGACCACGTGTGTGACGGCTGGTCCCACTGTCCATCGCATGATGATGAACTATGGTGCATCATTTGTCCTGCACACTGTCTCTGTCAGGGCTACAGTGCTTTTTGTCCTTACAGTTTCCAAGTGGAAATGTTCCCCTATATAAGATATTTAGATGGCACAGGCTCTGGTTTGACATGGACTGATATAGGTAACAATGCTTACCTTGTACATCTGGTGCTTGCCAAGTGTTCTGTGGTGAACTTGCCTGAATTAGAGTTATTGAATTTGAAGGTTCTTGACCTTAGTCAAAACAAGCTGCAACATGTCAACATGACTTCTTTTCGTTATCTGGAAAATCTTATATTTGTGTTCTTGTCTAAAAACCCTTTAACCGTAATTAGCCACGTGTCTTCTGTTAAATTCCAAAACAGTGTTGTAAAGATGATTGATCTATCATATACAATGTTAACTACGTTTGATTTCAAAGTCTTGGAGCAGTTTGTTCACCTGCACACATTGAATTTATCCTTCACTTCCATCCAAACAATCAGTCGAACTAGCACTGAGCTTACACCTCTGTTGACTGAACTGTATTTAGCTGATAGTCCTGTGTCTGTGTTTCAACCTGACATTTTCAAAGAATTTTTTGAGCTGCGTTTCATCTCAACAGAAAATAATAAATTATGCTGTGACCAGATACTCCCTTATAATTTCAAGACCTCAGGATGCTTAGCCCCTAAAACTGATATTTCACCTTGTAAAGATTTATTGCAGTCGTGGACATACCGTGGGTTTCTCTGGCTGATGGCCTGTCTGGCGCTGTCTGGTAACGTGCTCTGTTTCTCTACCCGTTTGTTGGCGAAGAGCATGGCCTCCTCCAATGGGTTCAGTGTGTTCGTCACCAGCCTCACCATGGCTGACTTATTAATGGGTGTTTACATGACTGTCATTGGAGTGGCTGATGAACAGTTCAGGGGCAGATACCTCCATCACGATGATGCATGGAGGAGAAGTGTGATCTGCAAGATGGCTGGCTGTCTGTCTTTATTGTCCAGTGAGGTGTCAGCTCTGAGCATCTGCTTGATCACTTTGGACCGTTTCATTGTTTTGTGCTTTCCTTTCAGTACCTTTAGATTTCAAAGAACATCAGCCTGGATAGCTTGTCTGTTGATTTGGCTGATTGGCTGGTTCCTGGCCTTGCTGCCTTTACTTCCGATGACATCACACTGGCAGTTTTATGGACATACGGGTATATGTGTTCCGTTGCCAGTTACAAGGCAACAGTTCAAAGAAAAGACGTATTCTTTTAGTATTTTCATAGTTTTAAACTTTGTCATATTTTTATTCATCTCTGTTGGGCAGAGTTTTGTGTACTGGTCAGTTCAGAAAAACAGCTTAAAAGTGAACACAACCCAAACATCAAGAAACGTGACTCTTGCGCACCGTTTGATCACCATCGCTGTGACAGATTTCCTGTGCTGGTTTCCCATTGGATTGTGTGGAATGTTGGCATTGGCTGGTGTTGCTATTTCTGGAGAAGTGAACATTGCCTTGGCGATGTTTGTCTTGCCATTGAACTCCGCTCTCAATCCCTTTATGTACACGTTGAATACTTTGGCAGAAAAACGCAGGAAAATCAATGAATCAAACTTGTTGAAGTGGTTGGAATCACATACAGATATGATTTTATAATAGCGTCTGTTAAATCCTTTCGCAAACATTTTGTCCTATCGCGGATACCATGATCTACAATAAGCTTAGGGTCTCCCATAGGCATATATATTCTTGATCAGCATGTCACAACCTATTCAGATCCTGATTTTTGAACCGCCAGTGCAAACCTCCGCCAAGGAAGACTCACAAAAACGGAAAAAAAATCCTTCATATCCGAGCTGTATCTCATGAACTTTACATTTTGTAAGAGGCAGTTGCCATCATGAAATCCGAAGTTAGTTTATGTTTTTGCTTATTGTCTAATTCAATTATTTGTGTACCAAAAATATTATGTGTTATTGCATTCGTGCCATTAGTTTCGATGCAGAGAGGCGGGGATGGAGACAGATATAGTGGGGGAATAAAAGTCGGAAGGTATGCTTCTTGCCTATATCAAAGACTGTATAGGGGAAGATAAGCATCCGGTCTCTTTTCCCTATATGAGTAGTGAAGACAGAAACACTGGTTATGTCCCTTTTAAACAGGACACATTTACACGTCGGTAGGCCAGTTGAATTCTCCGTTCAAGTTCCAGTCTGAGTTTTAGGATATAGTTCACATAGTTTGAATCATTTCAGCAAATTGTACTATTGTTCTAACAAACAAAAGCATTAGATACGAAATAATTACGGTAAGTGTATGTTTTTACAGCTCTCTAGAGTCCCATGGCGGCCATTTTGAATATTACGTCATAACTCAAAATGCCCAACATTTACAACTTGGCCTCCAACGGATTTGGATTCAGCACCCTCAAATCATGTTAGATCGACTTAAAAACCTAATATATATCACAAAACAAGGTCAAGCTTAATTTCGCCTGGACTATTAGCGAAAACTAATGGCATTTCAATATTACTGAAATATGTCGTGATTTATTTGAAAAACTGAAGTGACAAAGTTATTTGATGGCTCGAAATAAAGCCGTATAAAATTTTTTGGAAGCAATGTAACTTAAAATGACGGAAAAAAATCAGGTTTTTGCTTCTCCTGTGAAGTGACGTCTTTTGACTTACGTCTGTATTGCGTGCGGGCGGTGATATGATTTAATACCGTTTGTGATATCAATTCATATTATCCATTTTTATTTATTTATGCATTTTGCCCTATTATTACTTTTATGCAAATTGTTTGTTTAGATGTGTGTGTGTGTGTGTGTGTGTGTGTGTGTGTGTGTGTGTGTGTGTGTGTGTGTGTGT
>CM065702.1:14273212-14313212 GCA_017654935.2 Phymorhynchus buccinoides | reverse complement strand
TAATTGACACGAAGCAAACGCGCTACCACTGTGCCACTCTACACTGTGCCACTCTGGTATCTGGCTGTCATGGTCAGAAACGACTGACTGACATACATGTTGTGACATCATAGTGTTAGCTGTGAATATAATTATAGTGACACGAGCTGTTTCAGTTGCATATCTATCTTCAGTAAACGTCTAAAAATAGGCTCCCTCGACGAAGGCCTTTTCAAACCAGAACCAGAATAACTACAAATCAGAATAAACGCAATTTGCATGCATTTGAATGCATTTTGGAAAGTGCACTGTTTAGCAAAATGTCCCAATATTTCAGTACTCAGTAAGCAGCGGTTTGGGTTATTAGCAGACAACACACACACACACACACACACACACACACACACACACACACACACACACACACACACACACATACACATAGTGCACACACACACACGCGTACACACGCACACACACACACAAACACACACGCGCGCACACATACACACACACAAACAGAACGAACTAAATTTTCTTTAATCAGGGTTATGAGATAAAAATCTCTCCCCCCAAGCCATTTTGCCTAAACTGTTTGTACAGTCTGCTTTCATTGTGTCATGTTCAAATCATTTTCACTTCATATTTCAAAGATTTTGACACATTAGTTGTTGCTTTTGTTATGTATATTTGTTCTACACCCCACCCCCACCCCCACACACCCACACACCCACACCCACCCCCATCCCCCACCCACCCCACACACACACACTCCACACACTCCACCCCACCCTGACGTACGCTGCTATGTCTCTCTGTGTCTGTAATCAGTCCCTATCATTGCAAACGCTGCAAATGTTATCATATGTAATTGTTAGTAACCCCCTCCCCCTCTACCCACCCAACCCAACGTACCTTCCTGTGTCTCTTTGCGCTTTGTAGTCACCGTATTATATTTGTCGTTATCTTTAACACCACCACCATCACCCCCTCCCTACTTGATACGGGCAGAAAAGGTCTAATCAATACAAGTTTTGGATTGGATTGGATCTCTCTCTCTCTCTCTCTCTCTCTCTCTCTCTCTCTCTCTCTCTCTCTCTCTCTCTCTCTCTCTCTCTCTCTCTCTCTCTCTCTCTCTCTCTCTCTCTCTCTCTCTCTCTCTCTCTCTCTCTCTCTCTCTCCCCCCCCCCCCCCCACGAGAATTCATTTACGTGTCAGGTGTGCAATCGTTTTGGCAGTTTAGTCTGATATACTTGTTATTGATTACCCGTGTTACCTCTTTAAGACGCGGTATTCGTGATTACCGTACTGGTCTTGACCCATATAATTGTGCCGTTGTTGATAAGTTTTGAAATGCTTAAATATAATGTTCGTTTGGCATAATCCCAACAAATCCCCAATAGTTAGGCCCAGCATGTCCGTCTTCGGCTGGATACATTTTGTGTAAGAATTTCTTGGAGAAAACAAAAAAGCAAGCAGGAGAATGGACCGGTTAAGGTCTCGGTACACGTTAACATTATTCACGAGATATTTCTATTTCCCCATGACAACACAGTGATAGCCCACTCTTAATATGATTAACAGCTCACTATGTTGCCATGGGGAAATAGAAATATCATGTGAATAATGTTAACGTGTACACAGACCTTTAGGCAGAAAGACAGTACATGTAGATGACAATAAGCAAAGGGTGAAAAGACAGAGTTAAAGAGAGGGACAGGTGAGAGGAAGTTGCAAGCACATAACTTCCAGAAAGTGGGGGAACTATTTGTACGAAAGATCCCCCAGTATCCCCACAGGGGACATGGACCGTATAATACAATACACACAGACTGATCGCCAACAATATAGGATAGGCCCAGGGGGTGGGGGAGAAGCTAAAATACTTCCTTGCCGGTCAAGTCAAGTCAAGTCAAGTCAAATCAAGTTAATGGACATCACAGCATAATCTTCATCAGGACTCATTATCATCATCATCATCAATCATTGGGGGGGAAAGAATAAAAAAGGAAAATGAAACGAGAAAAAGAAGAGAGAAACGATCAAGAAGAAAAAAAGAAGAAATGAGCCAGAAACAAAAAAGAAACTAAGAAAAAAAAGACTACAAACAAGAATACAGAAAGCAAAGAGGAGAAGGAAAGAAAAATAAGAATAAAGAAAGGAACAAGAAAAAGAGAGAAAGAAAAAAAGACAGGAAGGAAAGAAAGATGGAAAATGAAAAAAATGAAAAAAATGGGAAGAGGAGGAGGAGAGAGGGAGGCACAGAATGAGGAGGAGGGGAAAAGGGAAAGCCAGGAACGAAGAAAAAGGAAAGGGAGACAAGGTGAAGATGAAGAAGAAACAAAGGAAGCTGGAGGAGAGAACAACAGCGGCGACGGAGGACGGGAACGACGGCAGCGGCAACAACAACAACAACGGATGGAGATTGAGAGAGAGAGAGAGAGAGAGAGAGAGAGAGAGAGAGAGAGAGAGAGAGAGAGAGAGAGAGAGAGAGAGAGAGAGAGAGAGAGAGAGAGAGAGAGAGAGAGAGAGATAAAAGAATGTGCAAGATGGAAAAAGAAAAAGAAAGATGATGAAAAAAGATTCGCTACTTTCCGAAGAGAGTGGTGATTCTTTTCTTTATTTAAAAAAAAAAAGTCGTCAAGTCAAGTCAACTGAAACTGGTTTTTTATTTAACTTTTTTTTACACAATATTTCACAAGGACAACAAAGCAAATAACAAGCAAAAAGCACATACATACGTAAAGAAGACAAACCAACATACCAACACGACAAACACATTTACACACAACCATGCCATGGAAGTTATTCCAAAATATTAGCACAAAATCTTGAGATAACAGTTGATCTAATCACTGTGCGGAGTAAATAACACAAAGAGCTCAACACTGCAAATTGTGAGTTCCAAGCTCAGGGTCGAGTTTCTCTAGATAACGGTCGCCGCGCGAATAACGCTTACGCCAAAAGGGGCCTAAGAAACACCCTAAACGTTTGCTAAGGTCAGATAACTCTTTAAGCTTACTCTTCATTTTTGGGAGAGAGAAAAGGGTTGCTATCATAAGGGAGATAAATCATACCTCTCTGTCAGTTTGTACAAAGTTTTCGATTTCACCCACGTCTATTTGTGTGCAGAAAATTAAATTTGCTCTATATTAATTATGCCATCTAACATGATGAAAAATTAAGAAAGAGCACTTAAAAACACTTGCGTTTGTTTACTTTGCTAAAATCATTACCTTTTTTTTCACGATAGTTTAAAGAATATCTGCTGTGACAAGCTTGTTGTTTGGTCTTCCATTTTTAAAGTCCAAGTCTCGTCACGGGAGATATAAAAAAAAAGGCCAGAACTATTGATATTTCCCATGATCCTTCAAATAGTGTGTCGCTTGCTACCTCGATAGCAGCCACAAAACGTTTTCGACAAACGTCGGAAAAAGAGGTGTTTCTTAGTAGGCCTACCTTTTGTGCCGATTTGTGCCCATGCTACGTAACTTTAGCCATTAATAGCTATAGTAATAAGTCAAGTAAACTTTATCATCTCAGACAGAGACATTAATTTCAGGCACAACATGAAAATCATTTACCTCTTTTATTGCCACTAGCGCAACGCCTAGTACTGGCAATGCACCATACTGGTAACACCTGGTAACGGTAACGGCAAGTACTGGTAACGTACAGGAAATTTGAAGCGAATCGGTTAAGAAACGGCGGAGTTATAAGGCCCCGTTTCCCGTTGGCGCTGCTCTGAGAGTGACGCGTTCTCCCGATTCTCTTCAAATTTGCTGCTAGGCGTTGTCCGGGCCATAGCAAGCCTGACAGCAAATTGGAATCAATTCGGTTAAGAAACGGAGGAGTTATGCCTGAAAAGGTGAAGCGGCGTATAGCGCGCGTGTTTCTGAACCGATTCGCTTCCGGTTTGGCACACGGATAGTCCCCGGCCCCGGTCATCTTCCTGCCAAATTCGAAGAAACGCCGGAGATACGGGCGCCGAGAGGCCGGCGGATGCGCGTTTCGCGCATTTGCGAAACCACGCAAATGACACGGCCGCCTCGGTTGCCGTTGCCATCGCCCCGTGAGGGCTCACAGCAAATTTGAAGCGAATCGGTCGAAAAACGGCGGAGTTATAAGGCCCGTTTCGTGTTTCAGACAGACAGACACACACACACACACACACACACAGACACACACACGGACACACACACGGACAGTTGGCTTTTTACTATATGATGATGGGCGCGGATGTTCGCCGTAACCGTTGCCTATACGTCATTATCAGCGTTGCAAGTGGGTGCTTGGATGTGGCATAAAATATTTAACCCATTAAATAAATACTCTTTTCCTCATTCAAATTGTTTGCTGTTTGGGGAAGATTCGCCCCTAAATACATTCAGAGGCGTCTAGTGGCATGCAGGAAGAACAGAAGATTCATCAGTAAATATTGAGAAATCAGGGTCATATTTTTCGAATATTTATTATTATTGGCGCTGCTCAGAGAGTGACGCGCTCTCTCGATTTTCTTCACATTTGCTGGCAGGCTTTGCCCCGGTGACAGCAAGCCTGACAGCAAATTTGACGCGATTCGGTTGAAAACCGGCAGAGTTATAAGGCCCGTTTTGCATCATGCTGCTGTTATGCGCCTAAGAAATGGATTCGCTTCCGGTTTGGCACATTGATAGTCACCGTCCCCGGTCATATATCTGCCAAATTTGAAGGCAATCGGTCCAGAAATACCAGAGATACGGGCGCCGAAAGGCCGTCCGATGCGCGTTTCGCGCATTTGCAAAACCGCGCAAATGACACGGCCGCCTCGGTTGCCGTTGCCATCGCCCCGTTAGGGCTCACAGCAAATTTGAAGCGAATCGGTCGAAAAACGGCGGAGTTATAAGGCCCGTTTCGTGTTTCAGACAGACACACACACACACACGCACACACACACAGACACACACACACACACACACACACACACGCGGACATTTGGCTTTTTACTATATGATTATTTTTGTTTGCACGGGTGGTTGTTTATATCGTCCGCCATTTTCAAAAACACGAAGCTAAGTGGCATGGCTATCTACATCGATTTATCGGCAAATATCTAGATTTACACCCTCCCGCTCTATTTCTTGGTTCTTTCCGTGTAGATTGCAAATATCTAGATTTACACCCTCCCGCTCTATTTCTTGGTTCTTTCGTGTAGATTGCAAATATCTAGATTTACACCCTCCCGCTCTATTTCTTGGTTCTTTCCGTGTAGATTGCAAATATCTAGATTTACACCCTCCCGCTCTATTTCTTGGTTCTTTCCGTGTAGATTGAGCACTTAAATCTCAATGTTTTAAATAATAGTTGACTTATTTCACGGTAGGTATATATTTCTCATGACACTGGTAACCATCTTCCACGTGGTTGTGTATTTATTTTTATGTTTAGAGCTTTTATCAGTGTATTTCCCGTTAATTTAACGCATTTAGAAAATACTGAGAAAAATACTGGGGGGGGGGGGGGGGGGGGGTTCAAGTCTGAATTCAAATGGAAAGGGAAATGTTATTATTTGGTTGTGTATATATTTCATTTGGTTAATAAGAAATGAGACAATAAACCGAGGTCCCGTGTGCCCATGCACTTAGCATACGTTAAACCCAGTGGCAACAAAAAAGTTGTCATTTGGTCAAAATGTACCTCAATCGAAAATTTACCCACCCACCCCCTTTCCATCCTCATCAGTCACACAAAAATCACATGCAAAAAAAAAAAAAATTTTAATTGGGTGGCGTGCCTCTGGCTGCGACGCTCTTTCCATGTGGGAGCAACCCGAATTTCACAGAGACGCCTCTGTGACTATGAAGTACCTACTACTACTACTACTATAAGGGTATCTGACCGATTGGACGCTAATCTCACCTTCTCTACCTCTACTACTACTACTACTACTACTACTACTACTACTACTACTACTACTACTACTACTACTACTACTACTACTACTACTAGGGGAAAACGGGGGGAAAAGCCCATGGGCGGGTAAGAAGCCCCATGCCAATTATCTCATGAAATGAAGCAAATTTCAGTCCAATTTTGCCCATGAGTAATTTCAGTCCAATTTTGCCCATGAGTCGAACGCTAAACATTAACACTCGTCTCATGGGCAAAATTGGACTGAAATTTGCTTCATTTCATGAGATAATTGGCATGGGCTTCTTACCCGCCCATGGGCTTTTTACCCCGTCTTCACCTACTACTACTACTACTACTACTACTTCTACTACTACTACTACTACTACTACTACTACTACTACTACTACTACTACTACTACTACTACTACTACTACTACCTAAAGTAGGTGATTGTGTTTAGTTCTCTTGAGACATTACTTGGCAGGCCTACAAGGAACAGAAATTACTTGGCACTACGTCCTGAGAAGAACAGTACGCAACACAACACAATACAAACCACCAACAATGGATGACGTCACAAAGCACAATGGTGACCCAGCATCATGAAAGGGACATTAAGTGTCAAAATGACCATTCTCAGAAAATGGCACAGTTGGAAACTTCAAGCAATTCTATTTCTAACGATATACAAACCATTCTTGTATCCTTTTTTTTGTTTGTTGCAGAGTTATGAACTTTTAAAGTTGGGAAGGTGACTGTCGGCCATTTTGATAAATCACAGTCCAAAGTCTACCCTATCCTAAGAATTTTTTTTTGAATATTTAGAGACCATTTTGAAAAGTATCCTTTATGGATATTGAAAGAGCACGAAAATACCCATAACTCAAAATTGATTTTTTGTTTTAAATGAGATGTTTGATTTTGCAAGCCTGTTATGAGAAACTAGCCCAGCGACTTAATGTCCCTTTCGTGGTGCTGGGTGCTTATGTACACTTTTAAAGACCCACCAGATCCGTGAGTGAAAATCACGGGTGTCACGTGTTTCCCTCTCTCGCTGGTAAGATATGTTATTTTGACCAAGTGTGGCTCTGTTAAATTCCCCCATGCACGAAAACGAGACATCACTTTCAAGAGCAGCCTCGATCGTGCATGGGGGGGGGGTCTGTATGTGGGTCACATCGACCCAGAAGAAACAATGGACTTAATCGTGCTGGGTCAATGGGTCTTTCTTTAAAGACCCACCAGATCACGTGTCAAAATCACGGGTTTCACGGGTTTTCACTCTTATACCTGCATGGTAAGAACTCTTGTTTTGACCAGATTTGACTCCCATACAAATGCCCCCAAATTTAAAAAAAACAATCATTTTAAAGAACAGCCTCAATTTGAAGTTGGGGGAATTTGTATGTGGGTTACAGCTACCAAAAAACAACAACCAAGGGACTTAATCGTGGTGGGTCAATGGGTCTTTACCCTTTCATTGTCACTGTCGCCTCTTGGCACCACAATGATTTAGCACCCATGTCACTGAAAGGCATCATAATGAGGGTCTTCTAACCAGTGACCTTATGCTCTTTATTTTACGAGGTAAGGATAGGCCCTATTTTATGCATGTCACAGAGGAATCCCCAGTGTCTGCAGATGATATCTTTTCTGTACCCAAACAAGTTTAATGGAAAGTTTTAGCTGAAAAATGGCTGGCGTTGAAAGGGTTAAAATGGACAGTTTGGGCTGAAAAATGGCTGGTGTTGAAAGGGTTAAAGCACCTGTTATCACGCTATGCTGGTAACAAAGGGGAACCCCCTCGAAATACTTAACTTCCTTCTTGCTCTTGTCATTCAATTGTTGGTCGTTGTTCTTCGGCTCCCTGCCAACACAACTAGGTTGACCGTTGAGCCTACCCAGGGCCGGACCAAATGATTCGTAAGGGGGGGGGGGGGGGGGGGGGTGTTCTGCCGGGGTCCATGAAGCTGCATAGGTTCTGGGTCAAGGGGCCGGCAGTGTCTTGGGGGGGGGGGGGGGGGCAGGGGGCGAAACCCCCGGAAAATCTTGCAATTTAGTGATTGTTGCGGCAAAAGCCGAGTCATTTTCTTACTTTTCATCGTTGTTTTAGAGACATGCTTGGGACTGAGAAGGGGGGGGTCCGGAAACCAGGACCCCCACCCCTTGATCCGACCCTTGTACCCCACCACCTCCCTTCCCCTTGTCGAGTCATGGTATTTGATAGTTCATGATCGGAGGGGAGGGGAGGGGTGGGGACTAGACAATAGATCAACTTGACAGGACAAAATAATGACATGACACGTAAATGTTGCAAAGAGTGATAATATCTTCGCAGCCTACAAACCTCGCAAAGAATGAAGCCAACTTTCTCACTTCTAACCAACCTGGAAGGTGAAAATGCGGAAGGTGGGAAGTGTTAGTGTTGCTGTAGGCAGTGAGTGAGTTCACAATGATCCCTAGCTGTAGTGTAGGTGAAATGGTGTGAGTAAAATTTAAAAAATTTTAACACGGCTTCATGCAGCTGTGGAGTGTGAGCTCTTTGTATATTCAGGCTTTTTGATGACACTTAGCAACGTAGTAAACAGTGAAGCGAAGGGTATCCAGGAACTTGGTAGTTTGCTTCAATGGGTTGGTAGGAGTTGGAATAAAACTTGTACCGTCTGAAGATCTCCCACACGGATGAATGTCCTTGTGGCACACCAGACCACATTCTGCAGGACTGCCCTATCTTCGACACCCTGAGAGATCTGGCCCAGGCCTGTGGCACTCTGTGACAAGTTGTGGGGTCCTGCTGAGTTGCTGCTGTTGACCGCGGCCTTCATCAACCAAACCGGACTGAGCATCTGATATGGCCGGGAACAAAGAAGAAAAAGAAGAAGAAGAAGAAGAAGAAGAAGAAGAAGAAGAAGAAGAAGAAGAAGAAGAAGAAGAAGAAGAAGAAGAAGAAGAAGAAAACTTGTCGATCCGCACTATGTATTGCAATACTTGAAGCCCATTCCTTGAAATCACAGACAGGTAAGGGTGTTTGGCTTTGGTCGTATTTCGTTTGTCAATGTTTCGATCTTGTAAAAATACAAACGACAATAACATCAACTGACCAATGTTGTTGTTGTTGTTGCTGTTGTTCCCTGGCTTAAAAAGACTCCAGGGATCATCCCAACAGCCAAAGCACCTTGAACACTATGGTACAAAGGCACCAGCTAGGGATGAGAACATTACGTGTGTGACCGTTTTTGATTACCCCGCCACGTGAGCATCCACACTCCGACTTCGGAGGAATTCCCAAAGGTGATACGTGTACACTGAAGACAACGTTACAGTTGCTACAGGGCGACTACAAAAAAGTGCAACCCACAAATGTAACAATACAAAGTGTAATAATCACGCTATCATTCTGATTTTTCGGGTTTTTAAAGAAAATCCATTGCATGCAAGATTTCAACAATTTATTTTCCAAGAAGTTCTCTGGGCTCCAGAAATTAACTGTTTCTATGGTGTCCCATTTTCAGAAAATGCCTCGTTTTTTGTTTGTTCTTTTTTTGAAGGTCCAAAAACGCTTTCGTAGTTTCGATGTCTTCGTAGGCCTATGCAGTTTCCATTTCTGGACCGGACCAAAAATGTTTATTCATATGTTGGCATAAAAGGTCGGGATATGTTATATAGTTGCATTCCAATTTTCAGGGCAAATAATAGACGATTTTCGGGAGAAAAAACCCCGAGGGGAGAGCATTTCGTGAAAATTTAGAGTTGTTTACCATGACCAAGGCGAACAAACCATAGCAACCATGGTGTCGAAGCTTGAAACCGCAGAATGCTAGTCAGCGACTTGCAAACATTTGTTAGAAAAATGAGGGGCGGGCCAGTTCCACAAACTTGCAAAATGTGACATAAAAATATAAATGATATCAATTTTAGAATGATTGCTGTATGTCTACTCAAACACACGAGGCGAGAGCTGGGGATCTACCTGATGGTAGAGTACCATTCCCTGTTTGACCGATTGAATTAGGCAAGACCACTCCCACACAAAATGAAATTACTCCCCTTCATTATTTCCGAACAATTCCTATTGAAGGCTTCTTCTTAGTGGTTTCAATTAAACAACTTTATTAACACAATTTCATGCAGATACAAATATATCTCAGCGCAAGAGTAAAACAAGCTAAAGCTTATGGGCATATTCAACACATTTATAAATTACAAAAGAACAGCTGCATAATTAATTAACAAGAATCATCATGTAAAAAAACACATTTAACAAAGAAGGCAATAAATAATATGGAAAAAGTAAACGTACAAAGGTACAACATTTACAAACACACGTGTAAAAATAAATGTAAACGAAAAAGCGTAATCAAAAGAGAAAAACTGGGGCAAACAATTGTACGTAATTAGTCAAATTTTAAGTTCAAACATGTTTCATAATCATCAATAATCAGGGACAAGTTTCGCGCGCGCGCTGTGTGTGTGTGTGTGTGTGTGTGTGTGTGTGTGTGTGTGTGTGAGTGATTTTAAGGTCAGTACAGTTTTTATAGTTAATCTTACAACAAATTGGTTCCAGTCCAGTCCAGTGTATGAGAGAGACAATAATTATGTGTGTCATCATGTCATGAATATTGTTCATCTTGCTTTCATGAATAAATATGTTGATGTGTGTGTGGGGGGGGAGGTATGGGTGTGTATGGGTGTGTTTGTGTGTGTGCGTGCGTGTGTGTATGTGTGTGTGCGTGCGTGTGTGTGTGTGTGTGTGTGTGTGTGTGTGTGTGTGTGTGTGTGTGTGTGTGTGTGTGTGTGTGTGTGTGTGTGTGTGTGGGTGTTGTGTGTGAGTGTGTCTGTCTGTCTGTCTATCTGTCTGTCTGTCTGTGTACGCTACAGACAGACATTACTCAGACAGCTTCAGCAATGGCGACAGGCAGTGGTGAGGAGGCGAACCAGTGCCCCCTGTGTCTGAACAGCTTCACCGACCCAAAGTTCCTGCCCTGCTTCCACACCTTCTGCAAAGGGTGCGTTGACCAGCTCGTTGAGAGGACACGGAATAAAACATTCCGCTGCCCATCTTGTCGCAAGAGCACCACTCTGCCGCCAGGAGGAGCGGCAAATCTGCAGGCCAACCATTACATCAAAGATAACACTCCATGTTCCCAGGCACAAGAGATGTGTACAAATCATCCAAATAAAACACTCGACCTGTACTGCCTGAAGTGTGAACAAGTCATGTGCATCAGGTGCAAGCTGACTAGTCACGAGTTCCACAAGACTGAAGAACTTCCTTCAGCAGTAGACATTAAAAAGCAGAAGTTGCATTCAGATCGCCAGCGCTTGGAGAAAGCTGTGTCTGATATTAAGGTAAAGGTGACATCTCTGGAAGGAAAGAAGGAATCCTTGGACAAGGATAGGGCAGATATTGAGAAACTTATCCATGACCGACATGCTCGGATCGTAGAAACCGCCAGAAAGTACAAGGAAAAGCAGCTACAGGCTCTGCAGGCTGTGTACACGGACCAACACAACGCTATAGCGCACGACATGGAACAACATGAAATCAATACAGCGAAGTTCTCCAGTCTGATCCAGCGTGTGGACGACGTCATCAGATCTGGCGAGACCACGGGCGTTTTATCTGTGGACAAGGAGATGAGATGTGGAGACGGCAGCCAGAAAGCTCTAAGTGCTATGGGATCCCAAAAAGAGGAACGTGTGTGTAGACCAGTACTCAATTCTGAGTCAGATGCTGATTTCATGACCCAAGCAATAACTGGCTACCTGGGTTGTGTGCACGCCGTAGAGGAGCCGATGAAGGAGACAGAGACATCTCAATGTACGGAGGGTCCAGGCCCAACGGAAAATGTGATCAAGCGTCATAAGGGAGCAGCTCGTCTCAGCGTGACAGATACTGAGATGCTGACCAACGTGAGACCGTCATTGCAGTGCCAGAAATCGAGTGGTAATGGAAAACGAATTCAAATTGTAAGACAAGGAGCCTACAGCTACGTCACATGCTCTGGCTACAGGTAGCTACACTCCTGCTTCATAAATGTTCAACATTGTTTTTCATAAGGGACAAAAATGGTAGAATGGGGAAACTCACCCGGGTTTGGGTTGGGTGATCAAGGTAGAAAAAGGGAAGAAGCAAGCTTTCTGCTCGTAGAGCTTTCATCAGACCATTCGTGAACAAGTCTTGAACACGGAAATTTACACACACAGTGTGAAATCAGGCTTCCTTCTCTCTTTTTCCTCTCTCCCCATTTTGCTTCCCTTGACCAAAAAGGCGAAACTTTGCTCTCAGTCTCCTTAAAAGCAGTCGAACCAGTCATTACAATGACAGGCATTAATACTGTGCAATGCAACCCCCACACAGACGCACACATTGGGAAGATACTCATTTACCTTGGTTGGTTCCTTACTACGCACCTCAGAACGAGTTGGAAAGACGGAATTGTTCAACTTGAAATAAAAGTTGTGATAATGATGAAAGTCTGCTTAACGGTCTCCGGTCTGGAACAGACACATATGGGACATTAGTAGATATAAAGATGGTGGGAACGATCCTGGAGGCAATATCCGGAGGCAGTGCAACACCAGGAAAGTCCCGATTTTTTAGCAATACAGATACATTCAAAACAAGGGGGGGGGGGGGAAACAAGTGGGACCACTGTGGTGTAAATTTAATCGGCAAATATTTCGGGTTACCATGCCTGTCTCCTTCTGCCAGAAAGAGTCACATTTAAAATACACGTAGAATTATTAAAATTCACAAATATTAAAAAACTAACAGAAATTAAAAGCAAAATGATGCACATTGTATTGCACGTGCAAGAAATATAGGCCACAAGGCTCACACAGCACACCACTTTCGCTACTCCCACAGGCTGCTCTCCTTACTTCACTGACATTCTCTCTTGTTACACACCCTCTCGAACTCTTAGATCTTCTTCAGACAACAGAATTCTTCAAGTTCCCCAAGTGAAGACTAAGTCTTTTGGCCACCGATCTTTTTCTTTCTGTGCTCCAACCATCTGGAATTCTCTCCCCTTTGAAATACGGCATTCTAATTCTTCTGAATCTTTCAAACCGAGCCCTTAAAACCCACCTTTTCAAACTGTACAATTGATGAGCCCCTATCCCTTTCCACTGACCTGAAATTGTGCTTTGCTGTCTGAGCTGTAGAATGCTAAGGATTTGTGCGTGTGTCTGTGTGTGGCTGAGTGGTGTGGGTGCGTGCGTGCTTGCTTGCATACGTGCGCGCGCGTGTGTGTTGCACGCGCTAGCGCGTGTGTGCTGTGTGAAAGCAGGATAAAAAGGAGTTTGAATAGGTAATGTGATATTTAATTATTTCCCAATGTATGTTAATGTACTATTGTGTTGATGCTTGTTTGTCTGCACGCCTTATGTAGATGTATTGTGGTTGGTGTTTTTTGGTGGTCGTGGTGCGTGTGGGGGAAGGGGAGGTTTTGATGTTTAATTATTTCTTCAATTCATACTGTGCTAATGTGTAGACATTGTACTAATGTGTTGACCCTTGTTTGTCTGCGTGTGAATAAGATCAATTTGCTGTATTTGATGTTTATATAATATGTGTTTATGCCTACGGATGTACTGTATTAATGCTAGTATTTATTGTAGCTTTTGTGTATTACTTTAGTTGTGCTTATTCATGTATCTTATTTTAATCAATTGTAAAGCGCAAAGAGCTCCAGTTTAACTGAGAGGTGTTGCGCTATATAAAAAATCATTATTATTATTATTATTATTATTATTATTATATAAAAGTTGTGATTAGCAAGTGTCTCGCCTACTTAAGACAACGTATCAGCCAATCAGATTTTACTGTGCGGGAAATAAGTATCATCATTTGTAGTAACCGTAAGAGATCAGTCCTCCCCCCCCCCCCCCCCCCCCCCCCCCCCCCCCCCCCCCCCCCCCCCCCCCCCCCCCCTAGTCCCCGTAGTGAACAAGGAAGGACGTCAACATTATAGTTCGGCACTAAATGTGGCTGATTTATCAATTTGCATGTCAGTTTCTTGCCTACAGCCAATAATTGGCTTGCACAAAGTGTTAGAAAACGTGTTTGTAGCTTTCAACAAGCACAGGCTGCGAAACCCTTAAGTTTGCCAAAACGTTTGCTAGTGCAACTGAACATAATTATTTTTCACCTGGTGCACACTGAGCAGTCATATCGATCACCGATTGTCAAGAAGGCTGCCACAAACACTCTTTATCACCCGCGGAGTTTACGGAGCGAAGGTGATATTGTTTATGCTGTGTAAGTGGCTGTGTGTGTATGTATGTGTGTATGTGGGTTTGTTAACAGCATATCACCATGAAGGAATAAAGATAGGAAGATGAAACTTGATATGTGACCTTGAAAACTGAAAAATAATTAGCCATATCTCAGGCACCAGTCGACGTAGGATGTTGAAACTTGGTATGAAGGTGGTTTGGCTTATGCTCCTTCCGAATATTGTTGACCAATCAAGGTCAAGGTCAAGGTCAAGGAGATCGCTGGACCCTGAAAATCGGGGGGTCGGAAAAATTTAGTTCCCAAGATGAAATCAGGTGGGAATGTTGGCTTGGTATTGTAAATGTGCCTTTGGGGGTCAAGGTCAAGGTCATGACCTTGACGTGTGACCTTGAAAACTAGCAACGCGGGTGATTCTCGGATGCTTTTATGGGAAATCTACTCAGCAAGATAGGGACAGTCAGCAGCAGAAACAGTAAGATAGTGACAGTATGCAGCAGCAGCAAGATAATCACAGTCATCCTCCGAAGTCGGGGTGTGGCTGCGTAACTCCGCGGGTGATTCTCGAATGCTACATTCGATCACTTTTCAATCTAGTTTTGTTTTGGATATGAATTAGGTATAAATATTAGGTGAATAAGACACCCCCTCTTCAATCGCGAGCATTATGTGAATGATTAGCGAGGAGGTTTGACACTTGCATTGTTGCATTTTTGCTAACGTGTTATTAATTTATTCATATATTTATTAACTTTCTGTGTTTTTTCATAGTTGCTACTCTTGCTATTATACAGTGTAGGTTGGGCAAATGAGATGGAAGCAGCATGCAGCAGTTGCTGTAGCAATATTAGTAATTGTATTAGTGTTCCGCTTCAAGCGTGTGTTCAGCACGGAATTTCCTTTACTTTTTTCCCCTTTCAAAACAAGTCTATATTTTGAAATTCCTAAGTTCTGCATGTCCATGAATATGAAACGCTCATATCGCTGTAAAACTCAAATCAAAATCCTGAAGTTTCTTTTCCCCTTGAAGAACAATTGTGTTAGTGTTCTTCAAGCGTGTGTTCAGCAAGGACTTTCCCTTATTTTTTTCCCTTTCAAAACAAATCTATATTTTAAAATTCCTAATTTCTGCATGTCCATGAATATGAAACGCTCATATCGCTGTAAAACTCAAATCAAAATCCTGAAGTTTCTTTTCCCCTTGAAGAACCCGTGTGATTGTGGGGTTTTTTGTTTGTTGTTGTTGGTGGTGGTGGTGGTGGTGGTGGTGGTGTTGTGGTGGTGGTGTGTGTGTGTGTGTGTGTGTGTGTGTGTGTGTGTGTGTGTGTGTGTGTGTGTGTGTGTGTGTGTGTGTGTGTGTGTGTGTGTGTGTGTGTGTGTGTGTGTGTGTTGAAGGTATTGAAAATTGAAACAGATGTACTTGAGTTACATGCATCTTTATATTAAAATTTGCTCCGTATTGATAAACGGTATTAACATTATTTATGTAATGACTATGACTGCAATGGATTCAGTTACACGGGGGGCTTTCCCCCAATGCTTTGTCCTACTGCTAATCAAATCGCAAGGTAAGCAAATCATGTCACTGCACCTTGAGATTATGTGAATTTAAATCAGTAGTGACACCATTGATTATCTTACTGTGATGATAATGACTGCCATGGATTGACATAATTATATCTGTTTCAATGTTTAGGCCATATTGTTCATCTAATCATAAGAAAAACATTATCATTATGCCATTGTTCCTTGCCTTTTAATTTATGTGGATTTAAGACCAATTCAATAAAACATCAGAACTACTTTGTGTTTTCGTTATTTGTCTACCTCTGTGTCTGTCTGTCTGTGCATGTCTATCTCTCTCTGTCTCTCTCTGTGTCTGTCTGTCTGTCTGTCTCTCTCTCTCTCTCTCTCTCTCTCTCTCTCTCTCTCTCTCTCTCTCTCTCTCTCTCTCTCTCTCTCTCTCTCCCTCCCTCACACATTTCCCTGAGGTGTAGGTAGGCCCTGTGTGTGTGCCCGCGCGTGTGTGCGTGCGTGTGTGTGCACGTGCATATGCTGCGTGCGTGTGACGCACGCGCGCGTGTGTGTCAATCAATCCATTCATTTTATTGTCCCTAGTACAAATAGAAGAAAGTGTGTGTGTGTGTGTGTGTGTGTGTGTGTGTGTGTGTGTGTGTGCGTGCGTGCGTGCGCGTGCGCGTGTGTGCGTGCGTGTGCGTGTGTGTGTGGGTGTGTGCGTGTCCTCATGAGTGTGCCGCTTGCGTGGGTGCGTGCGTGGGTGTGTGTGTGTGTGTGTGTGTGTGTGTGTGTGTGTGTGTGTGTGTGTGTGTGTGTGTGTGTGTGTGTGAATCAGAATCAGAATCAGAATCAGAATCAAAGTTTATTGTCCTTTAAAACCAATACAAGGTTTTATATGACACTGATAAAATAACAATAACGTAATAATAACAATTTATAAAGTTCAGTTACGGAACTTTTTGTTTTGTTTTCTCAATACTTCTGGGTTTTTCCCCCTTCTTTCTTTGTGCTAGTTGCGTTACTGTTTCAGATAATTGAGGCTATTGATTGACACAACTGTGTATATATTTTGCAAGCTCACTTACAAGGGCGTCATTTGTAATTAATTTGCTAGGTGTAACATTATGTATATCGTATTTTTCTTCAACAAGTTTTATAAATTGTGTTCTTATTTCCGTATGCTTTGTACAATTGTCTAAAAAATGAGTTTCATCTTCTATTTCCTTGCATTGTAAACATAGCCTTTTCTCTCTAGGCATATTAGAATGTCTACCTTTTTCTATTTTAAGCTCATGGCATGAAGTTCTTAGTTTGCATAACGTCTGTTTTTTTGTAAAGTGTATTAAAGGATTTGTCAAATATGGTTCAGTTCTGTATTCATTTGTAATCTTGTTATAAAAGTTTAGCTTTGATTTTGTCTCAGATTTTCTTTTTCTCCAAAATGAAATATATTCTTCTTTTAGTTTATTTTGTATTACATGACATAATTTATTTATGTTAAACGTGTGTTGGTTGTTCCATACATGTGTCAATCCAAGGGCGTTTAAAATAGATTTGACGAATTTAACCCATGGTGACTGACTAGTTTCATTCTTTAACATTTCGTTGTAAATGATGTAAGAGTCTTGTTTGGATTCTAAGATATGATGCCAGAATTTTATAATTTGACAAATTGATGCTAAACTAACAGGAAAACTACCTAGCTCTCCAATAACCGCTAAATTTATAGCTTTTTTATGAACCCCTAAAATTTGTTTGAAAAAATTGTGCTGGATATGTTCATGCTGTAATTTATTTGAAAGGCATTGGGTGAATAACTTTTCTAAGTTAAAGTTGTCATCTAATTTTATGGTAAATGGCAGCCAAACATCTGCACCATAAGTTAATATTGGCGAGATGAGACTATCAAATAGTTTTAAAATAACTTGAACGTTTATGTTTTCATTTCTAAACATTCTTTTAAGGCTATATGTTGCTTTATTTCCTTGCTTGCTAAGATGCTCTCTCTCTCTCTCTCTCTCTCTCTCTCTCTCTCTCTCTCTCTCTCTCTCTCTCTCTCTCTCTCTCTCTCTCTCATTTTGCCCATGAGACGAGCGTTAATGTCTAGCATTCGTCTCATGGGCAAATTTGACTGAAATTTGCTTTATTTCATGAGATAATTGGGGTGGGCTTCTACCCGCCCATGCGCTTTTTACCCCGTCTTCCCCTAAACAATATCACCTTGTAGAGAAATTGGAACATGTGGGGGGGTTTCTTTTGGAAAAAGTCCTTTTTAAGACAAAAATTTAGTGTGGTTTTTTACTAAAGAAAATTTCAGTCAAATTTGCCCATGAGACGAATGCTAGACATTAACGCTCGTCTCATGGGCAAAATGAGACTGAAATTTTCTTCATTTCATGAGATAATTGGGGTGGGCTTCTTACCCGCCCATGCGCTTTTTACCCCGTCTCCCCCTACGGCAACACTTAATGATGGCAACTTGACATTGAGTTTAGAGGGTTTACTTTCATTTTTCCCTTGCTGATTACACACACACACACACACACACACACACACACACACACACACACACACACACACACACACACACACACACACACACACACACACACACACACACACACACACACACACACCGGCACACACGCGGAGAGAGAGAGAGAGAGAGAGAGAGAGAGAGAGAGAGAGAGAGAGAGAGAGAGAGAGAGAGAGAGAGAGAGAGAGAGGGGGGGGGGGGAGACACACACACACACACACACACACACACACACACACACACACACACACACACACACACACACACACCAAAATCAATCAACAAGCACAAGCCTAGGGAAGACGGGGTAAAAAGCGCATGGGCGGGTAAGAAGCCCACCCCAATTATCTCATGAAATGAAGCAAATTTCAGTCTCATTTTGCCCATGAGACGAGCGTTAATGTCTAGCATTCGTCTCATGGGCAAATTTGACTGAAATTTTCTTTATTTCATGATAATTGGGGTGCGCTTCTTACCCGCCCATGCGTTTTTTACCCCGTCTTCCCTATCTAGTATCTAACCAGAAGAAAACGTTCCTAGGGCGTCAGCTTGATAATACACTGAAGTAGGCGGCCCGGGGCGACGTGCCATATTACATCATCTGACGCGTAGCAGGAGTGCACATCGACAGAATTCAAACTAGTAAAATAGTTTACTCTAATCGTGTTTACTTTCTATTGATTGAAGTGTCACGAGATTGAGCACATGGACACGCAAGCCACAATAGCCGGTGAAAACTCAAAAAGTTCATACGTCTGAAAATGGCATGTCCCGGTAAAAAATAATTATGAATGAAAATCTGTTTAACGTCCTCCGGTCTGGAACAGACACATATGGGGCATTAGTAGATATAAAGCTGGTGGGAACGATCCTGGAGGCAATGCCCTTAGGCAGTGCAACACCAGTAAAGTCCCGAATTAGTAACAATACAGATCTTCTTCGCCTCACTCAGGCAGCCAACTTCATCAGGTTGAAGATTCTGCTGCACTTTGGGGGGTAGTAAAAAGATAAGAAATTAGAAAGCTGAGGAGATAGAAGTAGCCTAATGGAAAGGAAAGTAAACATAAATAAACCTAGTGTGGATCTGATTTTTTTTTTTTTGATTTTTTTTTTTTAATGGACCGTAGCCTTACATTATTTCGTAGATGGAGGGATCCGGAAAAAAACCTCTTTAAAATCTTTCGATGGCCGCTATTAACATCAATCAAATCAAATCAAATCAAATCAAATTCACTTTATTATCTCCCAAGGAGAAATTTTGTTCAGGTGCCAGAATAACAAAGACATTGACATTCAGCATGCATGAATAGGAGCAAAAGTTACACATAATACACACTAGAAGATACACATTATATGTGGATACATACACGTCTAAGGATAAGCATGCATAGTTTCTTTTAACACGATGAACACACATTTAAACCTAAAAGGATCATGAGTTTAGGAGGTGGATGGATCTTAGGCTAGTGACTAGAAACTGTACAGGTCTACCTTTGAGAGAGAGAGAGAGAGAGAGAGAGAGAGAGAGAGAGAGAGAGAGAGAGAGAGAGAGAGAGAGAGAGAGAGAGAGAGAGAGAGAGAGAGAGAGAGAGAGAGAGAGAGAGAGAGAGAGAGAGAGAGAGAGAGAGAGAGAGAGATGCAAACAGAAAGACAGACAGACTCGCAAACCTTCATTCTAATTGCAGTGCACCCTCGGTTTTAAACAGCAAGTTCAAAAGTAAACAAACAGAGAAAAAAGTGTAAGACTTATATCCACATTATATGTGCTGGCAAATAGTATTACTAAGGATGTGGTGGGCGAAACGAGACACTCAGTGTGCGCGAAACGACACAGCCGACAGAATAAATGCAAATGAAGCGGCAGATCATGTACATCAAAGAGTAGGCGAAACGCGCGTAGGCGAAGTAGACGGCACCCGCTAAAGTGGAGGGCAGATGAGTGATTGGGTGTGGAGTGAGACTTACATGTTACATATAAATGTAAATTTCAATTTCATGTTTTTAATTGATAATCCTAATTTTAATTTTGATGTATTTTATCTTATTTTACACGGTGGAAGACAATTTTCCATGTGCATTTGTACAAAGGACAATAACAAAACTTACGACTTACTTTCCCACGAAGATGCTATGACATCATAAGCTTGGATTTATCTGTGCATCCGTGTGCGCCTGCGTATCAATTAAAGGATCCCTGCACCGAAACCCCAAAGCTGTATCACGTAAACCGCTGGACATAATCGCTTCAAATTTGATGTGGTGGTGCATCACGCTAGAAACTTGAAAAAAGGGAAGGTTCCGTTCTGACCTTGACCTTGAAGTTTGATTTTGAAAACATGCATTTTCTTCTTGTGGCCATATTTCTCATGCTTTTTTGGGCAACTTGATTTTGCCAAGAAGTTTAGTCATTCAAATGAATTTGCAGCAAACAAGCACTGAAAAAAAGACAGGTAAAAAAACAACAGCAACCAATAAAACAACGCACACAACTGACAAAGAAATCTGTCGCATTTTGTTAGCGGCATAGTTTTACCGTCCACATTCTTGCTGTTACAGGCTCAAAATGTGGTGTCTAGGTCAGTTGTGGGGCTAAACACAGATATATGTGCGCGACCTTGACCTTACCCAGCTAAGCACACGAGGGAACTTTGCATCTGCTAGGCTTCAGCCTTGTTGTTGGGTTGAAATCAGCCCAAAGTTGGGCCGGGTCCACAATAAAGTATGCTTAGGTCAGTTGTGGGGCTAAGCACAGATGTGCGCGACCTTGACCTTACCCAGCTAAGCACACGAGGGAACTTTGCATCTGCTAGGCTTCAGCCTTGTTGTTGGTTAAAATCAGCCTAAAGTTGGGCCGGGTCCACAATAAAGTATGCTTAGGTCAGTTGTGGGGCTAAGCACAGATGTGCGCGACCTTGACCTTACCCAGCTAAGCACACGAGGGAACTTTGCATCTGCTAGGCTTCAGCCTTGTTGTTGGTTGAAATCAGCCCAAAGTTGGGGTCCACAATAAAGTATGCTTAGGTCAGTTGTGGGGCTAAGCACATATGTGCGCGACCTTGACCTTACCCAGCTAAGCACACGAGGGAACTTTGCATCTGCTAGGCTTCAGCCTTGTTGTTGGTTAAAATCAGCCCAAAGTTGGGCCGGGTCCACAATAAAGTATGCTTAGGTCAGTTGTGGGGCTAAGCACAGATGTGCGCGACCTTGACCTTACCCAGCTAAGCACACGAGGGAACTTTGCATCTGCTAGGCTTCAGCCTTGTTGTTGGTTGATGTCAGCCCAAAGTTCGGGCCCACAGTAAAGTAAGAGCTGCACAGTTAATCATTGTCTACAGTGTTAAAACAATAAATAATGGTAACCCTAATAACCCCTTCACTGCCATAGGAAAACGAACGGAGAAATTATCTACTTTCTTATTATAAAATTTAAAAGAGACCTGTTAGACTTAAACTGAGAAAATGGTCTAGAGATATAATATGAATACATCTTTCCTGACTAGTTGTCAAAACCAAAAACCATCACATCAAAAAGTGATGACATCATCAATGACATCACCCCCCCCCCCCCTCCCCCTGTGACAGTGTGTGCACGTGTGTGCTTGCGTGCGCACCTCGCGCGCGCGCGCGCGCGCGTGTGTGTGTGTGTGTGTGTGTGTGTGTGTGTGTGTGTGTGTGTGTCTTCTTCTTCTTCTTCTTCTTCTTCTTCTTCTTCGCATTTACATCCTCCGTCAGCTTGTTGACGACTATGATGCATGGGGTTTCCGGTATTCTCTATAAACACACTTGTACTGTGGGAAAAGAACAGCTGCCCAGATGATCAGCTCAATGGGGGGGGGGGGGGAGTAGGTAGGGTAGAGGGTGTAAAGAGAGGTCCAGGGGGCCAGCGGGGGGTGGGGGGGGGGGGGGGGTCGGCAGGAGCTTAGGGGATCAGGGGCAAGGGGGAGGGGGGAAGGGGGAGGGGGGGAAGGGGGAGGGGGGGTTCAGATCTGGGTTTTGAAGACCTCCACCGAGGCTGATGAAATTGCCTCAGGCTCACACGGCTCTTGGAAAGAAAGATAACTTCCTGTGTGTGTGTGTGTGTGTGTGTGTGTGTGTGTGTGTGTTGTGTGTTTCTATTATGCATGTCGGGGGTTACAGATATTTTGTACACAAATAACAAGCTGGGGACAAGCTTAAGCGGGTATGATATAAAGTTAGACACCGGTTATGTCCTATGACGTCAGTTCCGTAAACATACGGGTCTTTGTAAGCTGCAGGTTAAATCGACGTGTCCTTATTTCTGTCTATTTTGCATTGCATGGGAAGCAACATTTGCCCAGCTCTTTCTTGCTAGTTTCTTCTCGCGCGGGTTTGCTGTCAACAAACAAGGTTTGTATGCACGTTAAAAATTGCTGTAGTTTTGTTTCGGAGTTGCAACACTGATTTTGAGCAACGGTTTTAACCCGTTGGAACGCCCAACTCAACGTTCACTACTGACAAGACAGTGAGTGAGTGAAATGAAGACGGAAGCAAGGGAGGAAGTGCTATGTTGTTTAGGCCTAGACTATTACACAATCTTAAGTTTTATGTATTTCGTGGTACCAAATATTAATACAATTTTGTTTGTTAGTTTATTGTGCTGCTTCTTCTCTTCAGGGCCCACGGTCAGTTACTCAGTATGTTGACCATTCTGGCTCCTTTGCCTTTGGGAGGGGGGGGGGGGGGGGGGGGGGGGGGGGGGGACTGGAAAATGGGCGGGCCGGTCTGTGCCGAGAAGATGATTAATATTATATGAGACAGGCTGTGTCTTCTTCTTCCAATATAGTTGACAAAGTCAGTTCTGACCATTATTTCAACTGAAAAGGGTGAAGAGGTCGAAGAGAGAGAAAACAAAGAAAAGAAGAAAAAAAGAGAAAAAAAAAACAGAGAGAGAGAGAGAGAGAGCTTTGGTGGGTAGACAGCCAGACAACCGGCCAGACTGGGACCGTTCAGCGGAACCCAGCTGTGATGCCGGCCCAACAACTGCCTACCCTTGTCGCAGTCAAAAGTGTAGCTCGTGCAAATCTGCTGCTCGCTACTATGAGAGTGTGTATTTGCGACATTGAGCATGAACCACAAATTTCACTTTTTTTGTAGGGTTAGGGTTAGGTAAATGGTTCAAGTAAAGAAAGAGTGAAATTTGTGGTTGTCGCAAATACACACTCTCATAGTAGCGAGCGGCAGATTTGCACGAGCTACACTTTTGACTGCGACAGGCTGCTTGCTGTCTGCCACAAAAGCGTTGAATCGCAGGACCACATACTTGACATAGACATAGTTCTCCAGCAAGATGAAGATTTAGACCACATGGCTGATTAAGACTATAAGAGGAGAAGTGGAGGGTGAAATTCCATCCAGAAAAATGCCAAGCCCTGCATATATCTCCATGAAGAAGAGCAAACAAGCTGGCTCCTCATTCCCATGACCATACCCTACAATCTGTTGAGACAAAATCTGGGTTTCTCGGTTTCCAAAGATGATGATTTGATCTGGGACACCCACATTGCCAACATAGTAAACAAGGCCAACAAAACACCAAGGGTAAAGTCAAGATCAACACCCCCTGTCACAGTCTTGGTTCATACTTCATTGCATTATTTCCGTCATGCCTTTATCTTCTAGTTCTACTACTATGGAATGTCTAATTTTAATTGTGTAGATGGATGAAAATTAACGTTAAATATAGAAAACGATAGAGGTTTAAGTGTTCAATCTGCAGGAAGAAAGAAAGACAAAACTGAAAAAAACGGAAAGAACCGAGAAATGTAGGAGGGGTGTTGATCTGCATAATTTTTGTTTTTTTAATATGCATGTTTGCCAACACTAGGCTTCCTTCCACGAAACCTGAAGGTAGGCTCCATCGCTGCCAAGGAAACTGCCTTTAACACTTCTACTTGTTCTAGTTCCATGGGAATATATATGGAATATATTCGCCCAAGACATCACTCTATACTCCCTCCAAATGCAAAGACATTCACTGCCAAGCACCCTGCCATGTGTTTGTTTTTTAGACCTTTTGTCACTGTTTCTGCCATTAAAGCAATGCATGCACACTCAAAAAAATAGTTACTTCCCTCTTGTCGGTTGAGATGCAACGAATAACCAAGAACGTAAAAAATGCACCATGGTGCTAGAAAAGTTAACGCCTGGGTTCGGCCCATGCTGGAGTATGCCCTTCCTGTCTTGGACCCTCACACAGTCAAAGACACCTGCAAGATATATAGCTCTAGGGTCCAACACTGTGCAGCTCGCTGCCCAGTCATTAATCGCCACTGACATTGTCACAAACATCTTATTAAGTTATTACAATCTAATATGGACGGAATGGTGACCCAGCTGCAGTGCCAGTGGTCTCCACTCAGACAGGAGAAGATAAGCAAGGTTGGCCACCTACCTGAAATTCCACCATGGAGAGGTGGCCACCAACACTCCACACACTAAACTGTACACAGGCTAGTCCCTCAACCACCTTCCAGGCAGACAAAACAGGCTCATACTGCATGCAGCTAGACTCGTCCCACCCCCTACCACCCAGAGTTAATCTTCCCTAGCCGTCTTACCATTAAATTGAATTATGCCAATAGAAAACACTAAAAATATGCATATTATGTGTGACAAGGTATTTTTATTATTATGCTTTTTGATGTTATGTGGCAGATTCCAAGATGTCTGGGTTCGATCCTTGTGAGTGTGTCTGGAACCATGAAAGTGCAATGCAACGTTTGATCAATCTGGTAAATACTAAATGGTTTTGTAATTTTTTCTTTAATCTTTCTGCTTTCTTGTATCAGTTTTCACTAACACTAACAGAGAAGATAAAGAATGGTTTATATTATATAACTAAGTTTGCTATTGTTTGTTATTTAACTTACAACTAAGACAAGAGGGAAACTGAGTGAATAGTTATGACTTATGACATATGTAGCAAATCTTTCTTTTTTCTGTTCTTTTTTGCGAGGGAGGGGTGTTAGTGCAAACTGGCAAACTGTGAAATGAAAACTAGAAAAGCGTAGCATTAATTTAGTTCAAGACCTTTTAATGTATGGAGGAAAAAAATTGTACACAAGCACAACATTCTGTGTCACAAAACTGCTTTCTGTTGCTTCATTTTGATTTGTTTTCCCCCATTATGCTTTCAGCACTGAGCAGCAATCATATTTTTGTTTATATTATTATACAATCTCGGAATTTTGTTTGTGACTACAATAGTACAAATAGTATGCAAAAAAATGTCAGTTTGTTAAGGATTTGTTTTTGTGTCTGTAATGTACATTTGACTTGTCTGTCCATCCCACACAAAACTATTTCATAATTCATGGTTCTAAATCACGTTATATTGTGAAGGGGACGGGTAGATAACATTATATAATTACCTAAAAAAAATTCCAGATTGATAATAGTTTACAAGCATTTATTTTACTACACTTTGTCCGTAACTTTCTTTTCTTACTTCTTGTTTGCCTTCAGTTGCTTGGCTTTAGTTAAATGAAGCAAATTAAAACTTAAGTTACTTTTCTATGTTATTAGTTAAAACTGTGCCAGTGCTTTATCTTTATAATGTTATGTGCATGTTGTTTGCATTTCACTAGTCGGTGTATAATTAAGTTATATATGATTTTGTCCTTTCTGTTTTGCAGTTGAGGAACTCCCAGAATACTTGTACAGATTCTGGTTGCCTCACCGATGAAAGTAAGTGCTTATACTTTTGTTCAGTGATTGGTATGAATGGTATGAGGAAGATAGTGATTATTGTTATAAATACTGAGTGATTGGAATAGATCATGACCTCTTTTGTTGTCTGGTATTTTTAACTCACTTTATTAATATTATCAAGGCTTGCAGCAGTGAATTCTCTTTGAAGGCTTGGGAAAATTGCCCTAAATTATGATCACCGAGCCTGCCATTATCAGTGTAGGCCTTTTCGCATGCATACATGTGATAATTCACTATCAAGTATTGTGCTGTTTTTAGTGCCTGTTGTCTAGTGTAGAGTGGCACAGAGGTAATGCGTTCGCCTCGTATGCAATAGACCCGAGTTTGAACCTGGGTACAGGGGATTTTTTCTCTCACTCTGCACTCGGCCTTGGACGCCTGATCTGAACGTGGAGTCTTTTGGATGAGACGATAAACCGATGTTTTGTGTGCCCATGCACTTAGCACACATTAAACCGAGAGGCAACAAAAAAGTTGTCATTTGGTCAAAATTTAGACGCTCGCCCTTCCATTTCCTTCCTCATCAGTCACATAAAAATTGCATGCACCAAAAAAAAAAAAAGGTGGCGTGCCTCTGGCTGCAATGCACTCTCCAGGTGGAAGCAACCCGAATTTCACACACGGCTCTATGACTATAAAGTACCAAATACCAAAGTATAATAGTATTGCAGCGACTTACGGCTGTACAGTTTTGCAGACCTGTAGTGTGTATAGCTTTCATTTTTGAAGATTGTCACTTCCCTAAAGCTGCAAATTTTGTTTCATATTGCAGTAGTTTAAAAAGATCACTTAATTTAAACTAAAGTTAACAGCTCGTAGCTTCCTTACCTTGAAGTCTTTGAGATCTGCTATTTCAATGATTATGATGAATGATAACGTCATTTAAAAAGACTTTTGTCAGACTTCTAAGATTGTTTGACTGAGTTTAGAAGATTTTGATACATGACATTTTTTATATTAAATGTGTCTGGCACAGTGGCAATCAAAGGATTAAATGTGAATTAGATATATGTTTATTTTGTGAATTTTTTTGTTGATCGCTCAGTTTCCTGTCATATATGAGCGCTGATGTGTCATGCTGCCATTGTACGCCTAACTAATGATTAATTAGGCACAGCGTGTCTGCCTTCGGCTGGAGAAAATCTTTGTAAGTTTCTAGAATAAAGGCAGGAGAATGGACCAGTGAGTAATGCAGAAACTGAGAAAGATAGTAGATTACAGTAAGCAAAGGGAAAAGGCAGAGTCAAAGAGAGATTAGAGGAGGTTACAAGCACAGAAAATCCAGAAGGTGGGGGAACTGTTTGCACTGAATGACCCTTGGTATCCCCACAGGAAGATTTGGGGAATAATTTTGAAGCATTCAAATTTCAAACTTATCTGTAGGTGCTGCTCAACAAAAGTTATGGACCACGTTTTGAGGTTTTTCACACATGCACACGCACACGCATCAGTAACTAGTTGTAGGTACTTTATTATTGAACACCCCCCGTGGGGATACCGGGGGGTCTTTTGTCCAAATAGTTCCCCCCACCTTCTGGAAGTTCTGTGCTTGTAACTTCCTCTAATTCGGTCATTCTCTTTGACTGCGTTTTCCCTTTGCTTACTGTCATCTACTATCTTTCTATCTCACTGGTCCATTCTCCTGCATTTTTTCCTATAAATTGTGACAAAGATTTCTTCAGCCGAAGTCAGACATGCTGGGCCTAATTATTTGTTAGTTAGGCGCATAACGGCAGCATGACGTATCTACGCTCATATGACAGGAAACTGTCTGAGCGAACGAAGAAGAATAAGAATTATTGAACAGACAGTGTAATGATGTGTTTTTTTGTTACGCTCAGTGCCCGGCCCCAACTCCCCGGATGGGGGCTACAGCACCATGATGCTGATGATGATTGGCTGGCTGGTGGTGGCCACCGCCCTCTTCTTTCTACGACCCCCCAGCCTCCGCAACCGCGGGGACGACAAGCCTTCTCCCTCTGGCGGTGTGAGTATCATATGCCAGAGTTGATTCTAGGGCGCGGGATTGGTACAATCCCCCCAAAATCTGTTCCTTCCCGCAATAATCGGGTCTAAACGTGGGCCGACGCCCGCATATTTGCAGAACTGCACGCACTTTTTACCGATCGCTGTGGGAATTCCTTCGTCGTCTGCTAAATCCGTCGACTACACAAACCGAAAGCATCGAGCAGGAATGAATCATTTCTCGACATTTCATTGGTTCCTTTACAATGTTAGTGTAGATCAACCAATCGCGTTCATCTCGTTTTACCGACAAGAAGTTGCGAGAGTCCTACCCGCCATGTTGAATTTTCTTTAAAATGAAGCGGACAACGACGCTCTTCGACTTTGATTTTTGCTGCGGCAAAGTAAAAAAAAAAAAAAGAAATCCTCTGCCAAGCGAGTGTGCAGAAGATGTTGCAGAAACAGACTGCATCAACAGTCTCGAAGAAGCAGCCCGAAGATAACGGCACTAGTGCGAGGGAACACCGGTTCCAAGACGAGTGGCTGAAGAAGTGGCCATGGCTAGCGAAGATTGAATCGGCCGCCTCCCCTCCCACCCCCCTTCCCCTCGTATCCATTGGACCTGCCCCCCTTTTTTCATTCTTAGGGGGGGGGGGGGGGGGGGGGGGACTTTTTCAAAATCCTAGAATCAGCTCTGTATGCTCTCTTAACAAGCGCATGGGTGAAAGTATTTCAGGCATGCTCCTGAAATTGGGATTGAAAAAGAGTTCTGCTAGAACTGGAATGATCTTGACACTAACATTAAGTTTGCACAAAATATTAATACTTTAAAAAGTCTTCTGGACAATCTTCCTAAATTTCACTCTTGTTTTGTCATTTTGATTGATTTGTTTTTCCAAAAAGCTTGCTCAGATCAATTGAAAACAAAAATAGTCATTTGATATTGAGGGGACGTTTAATAGGCCACGAGGCCTAGGCTGATGAAGCCTGTCCCTATCTACCTACCTACCTAGAAGGAGTCTTCTAGATTGGCCATATTGTCATCCAGAACCGCGGTCTTATAAAATTCAACTTTTCTGCCAACAGTGATGTCAGATTAAAACAAGATGATAGACACGATGCAATTCTAACACCACCCCTACCCATCCTGTATACACAGACATACGTTGGAAATTATTTTTAATGCAGTCACCAGTTTGGGATTGGGAGGATTTATTATAGAACATTGAAACATCATTTCAGGATTGAGAGAATGCTTTACTTTGACCCATTCTATTTTTAATTATTATGCCATATTTTTCAGACTGTAAGACGCACCCCACAAATTTTAGACAAAATTCAAATTTCATTATTGTATTTTCTTACTGCATGTATATTGTTCGTCATATTATAAGGCACAGGGGTCTCAGTCTGGAGAAAGAACAGATCACCTTATGGTCCATAAAATACGGCAGTTGCATGAGTTAAAATCGCATGACAAAAATCAAGTTTTCAATAACTGGTCAAGGTGTCTTTTTTTTTTTTTCAATTTTGTTAAAACTTTGTTGTTGAGTATGTCGTCTTTTTAGTTCTTCTTTTTTTTTAAAAACCCACTCAAACAAATAAATCTTATTATTTCATCTTAAACTAGTTGTGGTGTGGTGTGGCAGATTTTAAAAGGCAACATATCACGGTTTCCTACTGAGCCCTAATCAAATGTATCAAAGCACATAGATCGTTGTTTGCTGGTTGTCGATCGATACCATATTTTTCGGACTATAACCGTATAAGGCGATATTAACTCTCTCAACACTAACGAACGAAAAATTGTTTTTTACGTCCTCTCGGTCTGGAACAGACATGGGACATTTGTAGATACAAAGATTTACTGGAAAAGGCAGTGCAACTCCAGTAAAGTCCCGATTTTTTTTAACAATACAGATAGGTGTAGCGGTAACTGGGCTAATAATGCAACACATTAGTATACAAAAAAATTAGTATATCAACACATGTATAGTTTGAACACTATGTACGCTATAGCGCACATTCGTGTTGAACGGTTGTAAAGGGAAGCAATCGGCCAGTGTTGAATGAGTTAAGACGACAAAATTAATAAGAAGATTCCAAAATTATTCCTACAGGGAAAGACTAGAGCTTAAACTACCTTCTTTAAAGGCTAGAAGCGTCAGTAGTGATTTAATCCAATGCTTCAAAATATTTTAAAATATTGATGACCTAAGCATACAAGATTTCTTTATATTATCAAATGTGAACAAAACTAGAAACAGTGTTGACAAAATATGTATTGAATATAACAAGACTATCTTAGAAAATACTGTTTTACTAAGATAACTGCACCTTTGTGGAACAAGTTACTAACTAATATTAAACAAGCACCAAATACTAACATTTTCAAAAATGTATTAGACGACTGGGAATATTATAAAAAATTTGACATACTAATATGATGAATGTTTATCTAAAACCTGAGTGCACGATAAACCTTGTACATAATAAATTATATAATCAAGGATGGGACGGTTGAAAGCCTAACAGCTATGTTTAGTCCCTATATCCTAACCTAACCTAACCTACATTTTACCCAGAGTGAGACCCATGGGCTGCGCCTTGTAATATAATTAATATAGTAAGAAAATATAATAACAAAATCTGAATTTTCGGGGTTGCGCCTTACAATAAGATGCGCCTTAATACAGTTACAGTCCGATAAAGACGGTGCCGATTTTATGACTGACAATTTATCCCATAATAAATGGCGTGTTTTGGTGTTTTTTAACAAATGACGTGTTGACTGATGTTAACGAGCATCTTCTAACGGTGTGTTTCACAGGGGAACAACAACGGTCCCAGCAACCCCCCTCCCCCCGGCCCCTCGGTGCACTAAAAAGAAGGTCCTTCATTTTGAACGGCAAACAACTGGATACGATTTGTGCAAGTGTTGACGATCACGCAAGGCTAGGCAAGGCAAGGCTTCAAACATCTTCAACATCAGGAATTGGCCAACCGGGGACCACACATGCTGACTTGCAAACCTAAGCTCTATAGTCAGGGTTATCTTTCTTTCTTTCTTTTTTTTTTTCTCGCTTGGTGGAGGGAGGAAAAAAACTATGGAGAAGATTAGGGTTTACGAGTTTTAGTCAGGTAATACCGGTATATATACCACTTTTTGGGGGGTCATCTTAGGTGGTGGTGGCATCTTGAAGTTGAACTGATTTTGTCTTTTGGTGAAAATAAACTTCAACGTTTAAAAAAAAAAAAATATGGATTTTGGATGCTGGTACTTGTTTTAGCAAACTTCAACATATGTGTTGGATACAGGTTCTTGCTTTTTGTGTGTGTGTGTGTGTGTTTAAGCTGTCAGCTGTTTGCTATTTCCCCCTTCTTGTAATTCTGCCCCATGTTCTTTGTTGTTGGGTTTGTTTGGGGGTTTTTTTTTTTGGGGGGGGGGTTTTTTTTTTTTGGGGGGGGGGGGGGGCAAAGAACAGAAAAGAAGGAAAGGAGAATGGATTAGTGGAGGGAGTGAACATGTAACAAGGGAACTAACTGGTGCTAGATTCTTGCAAGGATTGTTTTGTGCTTATGGTTTGGATGGCTGGTCTGTTGCCATTTTGTTTTATTATGTTCTCCCAATTTTATTTTTATTTTTTTAATTAGTTGTATATTTTCTGGGTTGATTTTATAGGGAGAAAAAAAATATATTGACCATATCGTTGGTGAAATTCAAAAACCTCGTATCTCAATTTTGGTAGTTTTGAGAAAAATGAAAAAACAACTTTTAAAAATGAACTGCTTTGATTAGCTATGATGTTGTTCGAGACATTGCGAGTTTAGGCCTGCATTTTGTTAAAATTAACTTTTTTTTTATAATTTAGTCTTGAAAAGAACGAAGATACGATGTTTTTGTCCTGAACTAGATCTGAATTTAGGACTTACGAGTTTTTCTTCTATTTTCACAACCTCATTTACCCCAGATAGAAAGTCGTTAGAGATACGAGCTTTTGGTTTTAGGTTGCGGGAAAAATTAGAAAGCTGACTATATAACTAAAAAAAAAAAAAAAAATCAAGATACGAGGTTTTTGAATTTTACCGACGATATGCCATTTTTGTTCTTGTTGCTTTGTACGTTGAAATTAATTTTCACTGTTTCTGTACTTTTGTTGTGTTTTGACACGTGAACTTGCAGGCCAGAAAATATTAACCCCTTGACTGCCAGAGAAACTTAAAGAAAAACTAATTGGGCAAATCATGACATGAAAAAGACAACTGATTATACAGCCAATCTGGCAAAATGGTCTGGGGATATTACTCTCTTGATTATGTCAGAGCAAAAGCCAGCATATCAGGGTTATTCCTCTTCATCTGATGACATCATCAGGTCAGTACGTGATACGTTGGTGGCAGTCAAGGGGTTAAGGAAGTTTCATGTAATAAAGACATAAAAACAAACACACATAGGAGTGAAATAATTTCGAAGGCCTTAGCTGTCTATGTTGGATAAGCCAGTGGTGTTTTTGTTTTGTTTTTGGGTGGTTGCTGGGGTTTTGGGGTTGTTGTTTTTTATTTGGAGGGGGGGGGTAATCAGAGCAAAGTCTATTTTGCCGCATTTGACACAATCAGGTTTAAAATTCTCGAATAAAAAATTAAAAAAACACCTATAAATTATGACTAATGTGTACAAATAGTAAAAGAAAATTCTGCGAGAGATTTTTAAAACAGTCAGTGTCTTGTGCCAGTTGTACATTTCTTGGGAGTGTCAATATTTGTTACTGTTGTCAAATGTTATGGAATATATATTTTTCCATTATGATGTTGCACAAGGTACAGGCCATTGGAACGTCGGACGTTTTTATTTTTTAATCGTTTCTCGTGATGTTTTAATATAAAAAAAAAAGGAAATATGAATGATGCATAATTGTCCTTATGCTATGTGTTTCGTTTTCTGTCCGTGATAAAACTTTACACTTAATGGCTTAAAACAAATTGTCATAATGAATATGATGGCTGTAGAGCTGAAATTAGTGGGGGGAAACAGTGATGTACCGTACAAACTGGACTATAAGACGCACCTGTGTATAAGCCGCACCCCTTAAATTAACGAAATAAAGGTATTTATTCACATATAAGCTGTACCAGTTTAATGAATGAGCCGCAGAGAAAATTGTGTGTGCACAAACCAACACAAATTTAGAAATATTCCTATCAGAACATGAGTATTTAATGTTCTCAGACACTTTAAACATGAGATTTGAATCTATTGACTACCAAAGCCAGTTTTGAGTCTAAAGAAGCTCAAAATAGACTGAAGAATGTGGCCAGAAACAGATTTAATCATACTGATAAATGTATAATAGAAAATAAAATCCACAGATAAGCCGCATCAGTCTATAAGCCGCATGGGCCAAAGTTGAGGGGAAAAGTAGCAGCTTATAGTCCGCATTTTAAATCCACAAATAAGCCGCATCAGTCTATAAGCCGCATGGGCCAAAGTTGAGGATAAAAGTAGCAGCTTATAGTCCGCATTTTAAATCCACAGATAAGCCGCATCAGTCTATAAGCCGCATGGGCCAAAGTTGAGGGGAAAAGTAGCAGCTTATAGTCCGCATTTTAAATCCACAGATAAGCAGCATCAGTCTATAAGCCGCATGGGCCAAAGTTGAGGGGAAAAGTAGCAGCTTATAGTCCGCTTTTTAAATCCACAGATAAGCCGCATCAGTCTATAAGCCACATGGGCCAAAGTTGAGGGGAAAAGTAGCAGCTTATAGTCCGCATTTTAAATCCACAGATAAGCCGCATCAGTCTATAAGCCGCATGGGCCAAAGTTGAGGGGAAAAGTAGCGGCTTATAGTCCGCATTTTACGGTAGTGCTCCATTCAAAATTTGTCGCTCCCCATAACATTTATTTTTTGGTTTCTTTCCCGTCTTCTTAGCCGTACAGTGGCGTTGCTCCCATGCTGCTCATTCCGAGTCGCAGTTCGTAGCCGTATGTCCCATAACAATGTTTGCCTTCATCAATAAAGAAATGAAAACTATTAGCTTAAAAACGCCATGACACTCGAGTACTAGAGTACTAACAGGTCTGCGCGTTGGTTGGGTAAGCCCCCCTTGAAATCGTAGATAAATACATGTCATGCTTGCGTCATTTTGAGGGGTACGCAACCCCCTTTGGTACTCTATAACATCTTACTGGTGTATGTAGTTAAATGAATGTGATTATCTAAACTTGAAAAACACCACCCGTTTCTTAAATAATGTTTGTTGTTTTATTTCATGCTTCTCTTAATTTACTATGTCTCCGTCCTGTCTCCTCTATGGCCAATCAGAGTTTTTTCATCATTTCCATTTTGAATTATATAAAAGTGTAAGTAGGAATTTAGTATTGCAGTTATTTATCTTGCAGTAGGTGCATGGAATGCTCATATTTCCTGCACATCCGATTCCCATAATCATATGATGTAGATCTGTTCAGCAGTGGTCAAGCAGTTACTGAGGTGAAAATGTATGTGCACATTTTCAAATTACATTACAGATCAAAGGTTTTAGTTCACTGGAACAGTGATTGTTTTTTTATTGTGTACTAGCATTGCATTTTAAAGGAAAACCCCCATTATTTTGGCCTTCTATTGCTTTAGTCTTCCTGATAACGAATCGAGTATCGATTTATCACCAGATGGATAAGAGTTTGCAAACATTTGGACAAGATGACAGTATGTCAACTTCATGTCAATTCTTTGCCAAATGATTGCAGTCTCACTCAAAAGTAGCCGCAGGGAAGAAGTTTGAATGAACATTTCATTTTTAAAAATTAAATTGAATTTATTATTGTTTTGCTCTTCATTTGAAGTTTTTTTTAGATTTCCATATTTTGAAGAAGAAAAAAGAAGAGAAAAAAAAGGATTGGTTACTAGAGAAAACTTGGAAAGTTATTGGAAGCCATTCATTTTACCCAAAACAACGGGTATATGGATACATTTTGTTTTATTTTAAAGATCTGATAATTGTTTTTTTACTATGTCTCTAAAGATTGAATAATATCAATGATGTACATCTGCTGATTGTGAAACCCCTTGTACTACTACTACTACTACTACTACTACTACTACACAATGTGTTCCAAAGGAATGGATGAACTGTGATATGTAACTGCTTACTGCATATGTACATAATACTATGTATATGTGTGTGTGTGGGTCGACACTTGGGGATTATATTATTACGGACATGGTTGTCATTTTTGCATGGTTACATCATGTCTCGGGTGTATTTTTTGTTCCATTTCTCTTGGACCTGGTTCACATTCTCAATCAATAAAGTTCACCACATTATTTTTCTTATTAATGAATATGAATTGGGGAAGAGAGTGACAAACGTTTTGCTTGTTTGTGATCAATGTTAACATGGGTAAAAGTAGGTAAGGAATGTTCCTGAAATCAGGATTGGAAAAGCTGATGGAAAAGAGTTCAGGATCGGCCATCTTGTCATCCGGATCCACCATCTTATAAAATCAAACATTTCTGCCAACATTGATGGCAGATTAAAACAAGAGATGATATATCAGGCATGGTAGACCTCCGCGAATCGCGGAAAATCCGCGAAACAGTTTGAAACAAAATTATTTTAAAAAATGCATTGAAATGGCATGAAAATAGTTAAAATTTCACTCATTTATTGAATTTTCTTCGGCCCCCTGGACCCCGGCCATTTTCCTTGAAAACCACTTTGCCCCCACTACCATGCCTGTACATATGCAATTCTAACACTATCCACACACATCTGGGTCACACAGACACATACACTAATTGGAAATTATTTTTAATATGTGATGCAGCACAGGAAAAGGAGGCTAAAGTCGGGCAGCCACAACAGAGAGAAAGAGAGAGATTTGATTGATTGAAAAATTGTTAACAATAAACTATTAGAGATAGATGAATTCTGTTTTTTGCCTGTTAATCTGTTGTCTCTGGCCTTTCTGAAAATATGGATAAGTCAAAAGTGATCATTTACGACATTAGCCTCGTTTTCCTGTGCTGCATCACATATGGTCACAGCTTCAGGATTGCGAAGATTCAGAGAACTTTGAAGCGTTTCCTTTCAGGATTGAGAGAATGTTTTACTTTCACCCATGAATGTCATTTACACACTTCTCAAAATATAAAGGCCATTAATCGAATCAGTTACTCAACAAATAAGTCTGGGGGAAAACGTCAATGGTTTATTATTTTCATTAAAATGTACAAGAAACTTTATTGAAATGTACAAGAAACTTTGTTGCAGTCAATCCCCCTAAAAAGAAGTGCAATACACACTCTTTCAACGTGTACGCTCAACAGGCAAAAAGTCTACAATGACAACAAATAAACTAAAAACAAAATCGATTAACAAGCAAATTCTTTAAGAGGGGAGGGGTGTGGATAATCCATGGAATGTACTGGTAACTTGACATGCTAAAAACAAAATAATTTGCTCATACATTTTTACCCATTTCTCAGCAGCAGTAAGGGCCAAACTAAAAATTCTTCCAAACACTCTTTGAACATTAATAATAAATAATTAATAATGCTTATATAGCGCATAATCTTGCTAAGCAACTCAATGCTTTTCACTCACCATTCGTACAAACATTTCTAACAGACTGGTTCACGTATCCTCACCATACATCTCTATGAAAATGATTACATTGGAGAATGCATTGCATATAATCATAACACAACACACCAACACCCACCTCCATTCACCCCCCCCACCCCACCCATCCCCACCTCACACCCCTACTCTCCACCCCCACCCCATACACACACGCGCACGCATTAACCTCATACTCAACGTCAATGAACTGGAAGACGAGAGTGGGGAAAGGATCATAGACTTTACAGAGAGAAAGCCTTCCTGAAGAAGTGGGTTTTTAGTTGGGACTTGAATGAAGGAAGAGTGAACTGGTTACGGGTATGGTCAGGGAGAGAATTCCAAACGCTTGGTGCAACGAAACTAAACGCCCTCACCCGAAGATTTCAAGGACCGCTTAGGAACTTTTAATTATACAGCCAAATATCGACTAAGGTGTCATAAATACAGTAACAAGTCTCCCGCCAAATTTGGTCTTTACTAATAGAATGTTGTTGAGGTGATACCTAACCCTTCAAGCATGGCATCATATTCATGGGTGAAAGTAGTTCAGGTATGCTCCCAACCAAGCTCTCATAGAAGCTGATCATCTGGGCAGCAAGTCTACACAAGACAGTCAACTGTTTAGTTGGAACCCCCGCTCCTTACATATACTAAGCGTCATAATCATCAAATCATTAATGAAGGATGTTATAGGCAAGAAGAAGAAGAACCATTTTCAGGGCTCCCAACCGTCCCGCAAAACAAGGGGTCCCAGAGACTCCTTCACTTACAATATAGAGGGTCCTAGAGGCGGGATAGAGTGTCCCAGTGGCATTGCTAATGCTAAAAAGATTTTTTCTAGTGCATTCCTGGGACCCCTTGCACATTCTTTTAGAGGGTCCTTTAGAATGTTAGAACTTCATAGACCCCCAAATGGGGGTCCCTGGGAGTCCTGAGGTGATACCAGTAACCCTTCAATCATGTCCATGGGTGAAAGTAGTTCAGGTATGCTCCCAACCAATCTCTCATAGAAGCTAATCATCTGGGCAGCAAGTCTTCTACACAAGACAGTCAACTGTTTAGCTCTAACCCCCACTCCCAAGCGTCATAGTCATCAAATCATTAACCCTCTCACCACCAAAGTCGCATTTTAGCACCACAGTGATTTAACACCTATGTCACTAAAAGGCATAAAATCGGGGTCTGTAATCCAAAGACCCTATTGTCTTAGTTTTGTGAAGTAAGGATAGACCTTATGTTATATGTCACAGAAGAATCCACAATACTGCATATGGATTTTGTTCTATACCCAGGTAAAGTTAACCTTTACCGGACTTCTGGGGTCGCCCACGACCCCTTGACACACAAAACATGTTATATCTCTAAAACTTTTTAAGCAATCTTCATGAAATTTCATGACTTCGTCAAAAACGTAAATGGCTTCAAGTGTGTTAAATTTTTATTAATGTGTATAACATATAAATTACGTAATATGACGCGTAATTTTGATATACCTGTCCGGATGACGGGGGTCTCCCACGACCCCTACTTTAAAGAGCACTGCAGTGCATTGAGTAGGGGTCGTGGGAGACCCCCGCCATCCGGACAGGGATAAACACATGGTGCCACTTTGACAAGTAGGGGTCGTGGGAGAACCCCGCCATCCGGACAGGGATAAACACCTCGGAATTTGCTCTTTGCTGAGTAGGGGGTCGTGGAAGACCCCCGCCATCGTGTCCGTGTAGTCAAAAGCATGATCCGGTAAAGGTTAATGGACATTTTTGGCTGAAATATGGCTGGCGGTGAAAGGGTTAATGAAAGATGTTATAGGCAAGAAGAAGAACCATTTTGATGACCCCTCCTGTTGCTTGTTAAGCGTCCTCCGAGGTAACTCGCCTGTCCTGTAATATGGGCATTTATTCCGTCCAAAACCGCTCACCTGGAAGTTGCCTCTTGTGTACTCAAGCCGCCCAAAACCGCCCATAGCTTGCCCCCCTCTGATGGCATTTCCATCACGCACCAAGTTCTGGCTTGCTATGCACACACACTATTGATAAAAGAAGCTTAGCACTTGCAATGATGCGATGGTAACTGTGCGGCGGCATTCTGTGTGCTTCAAAAGCCGGACAGATTTTCATGAAATGTGTGAAAAAATCTGAACACTAGGATCATTTTTTCTGTAACAAATTAATGCGAACGCAAGAGGGTTTTAACCCTTTCACCGCCAGCCATATTCAAGCCAAAAGTTTCCATTAAATTTACCTAGGTAGAGAACAAAATCCATCTGCAGTATTGGGGATTCTTCTGTGGCATATATAAAATAAGGTCTATCCTACCCAAAACTATGACAATAGGGTCTTTGGATAATAGACCCCAATTTGATGCCTTTTAGTGACATAGGTGTTAAAACCCTTTCAACGCTAGCCATTCCTCAGCCAAACTTTACCATTAAACTTACCTGGGTAGAGAAAAGATTTCGTCTGCAACATTGGGGGATTCATCTGTGACATGCCTAAAATAGGGCCTGTCCTTACCTCCCAAAATTAAGAACATAAGGTCACTGGATACCAGACCCTCGTGTGATGCCCTTTAGTGACATATGGGTGTTAAATTATTGTGGTGCCAATAAGAGGCGACAGTGGCGATGAAAGGGTTAAATCACTGTGGTGCTAAAATGCGACTTTGGCGGAGAAAGGGTTAATTAGCATCAATTAACCCATGTCACTAAAAGAAACCCATGTCACTAAAAGGCATCAAGTCAGGGTCTGTTATTCAAATACCCTGTTCTCTTAATTGTGGGAGGTAAGGATAGGCCTTACTTTAAAAATGTCACAGAGGAATCCCCAATATTACAGACAGATTTTTTTCCCAACCCAGGTAAGCTTAACCCTTTCACCGCCAAAGTCGCATTTAATCACCACAATGATTTAACACCCATGTCTCTAAAAGGCATCAAATTGGGGTCTGTTATCCAAAGACACTATTCAATTGTCTTAGCTTATTTTATATGTCACAGAACAATCCCCAATACTGCAGATGGATTTTGTTCTTTACCCAGGTAAATTTAATGGACATTTTTGGCTGAAATATGGCTGGCGGTGAAAGGGTTAATGGAATGTTTTTGCTGAAAAAATGTCTGGCGGCGAAAGGGTTAGGCGTCTTCCCATGCGAATCTCCTGTCCTGTAAGATGTGGGCCAGACGCAGGTTGAAGGGGCGGTAGAAGAGGTCCAGCGCGTGTCGAGTGCTGTTCCACATGGGGCCCAGCGAGTGGTGCCTCCCCTCGTTTTTCTTGGGCAGCCTGGCTATGCTCCGCAGGGTCCCACTGTCCGTCCCTGTTGCCGAATTTGGAAGAGAGAAAAAAAAGGTGACACAGCAGGGCTTCTGAAAACGTACAGATTGTGCGTATTTACGCACTAGAGCTCTCAAATCACCTCCCTAGAATCTGAAACTGTGCATGAGACTTAAGGCCGTGTGCACACATAAGCGGATATTCCATGCGGAAACCCGTACGCATGATCCATAAATAAGTGAAACA
>CM065702.1:14243212-14268212 GCA_017654935.2 Phymorhynchus buccinoides | reverse complement strand
GAAACGAAAGCAAAATGGCGTTTTCACTCACGTATTCAACAGGAGTTGGGAAAGTGTAAGCGCAGTATCGCAGACTATTTTTTCCCACGCAAGAGTTGAAGGCGCTGATGGTGTCCACAACCAGTTTATGAAACGACTCCTGCGACGGCTTTCTCACAACATGGTACCTCTTTTGAAAAAGGTACTCAGAGTATAATCTGGAGAAAAAAATACATACATAAATAAATAAATAAAAATGTGTCGACGAGCGGCAGACGTGTCCTTAGCCCGTTCTGCCCCCCCCCCCCTCCTACCTCACCTTGACCTCGACCTTGACCTTGATGAGCACCCAACAAACATAGGCTAAGACGGGGTAAACAGCTCATGGGTGGGTAAGAAGCCCATGGGCGGGTAAGAAGCCCATGCCAATTATCTCATGAAATGAAGCAAATTTCAGTCACATTTTGCCCATGAGACGAGTGTTAATGTTTAGCATTCTACTCGTGGGCACAATTTGACTGAAATTTGCTTCATTTCATGAGATAATTGGCGTGGGCTTCTTACCCGCCCATGGGCTTTTTACCCCACCTTCCCCTATGTTTGGATCATACCTGCTATTGCAGTACCTCCAGGATCTGCTCCTGAGCACTGAATGACGGTTGTGGTTGTTGTGGTTGGTTGATGGTTCGTCTCACAAGTGGTCTTTGTAGTCGAACGGACGTTTAAACCCAGCTTTCATTCATCACCCAATATTCAGAATCGCCATAAGGCAGCCAATATAATGCTCCCACATACCAAGTTTGAAGGTCGTAAGTCCAACCATGAAAAAATATATTATAATGGTCACAGGAAGAAATTTCGGTTTTCAAGGTCAAACACATCTGCATTGTTAAACATTCGGGACTTTCCTGGCGTTGCACTGCCTCCGGGCATCGCCTCGATGATCGTTCCCACCATCTTTACATCTACTGACGTCCCGTACGTGTCTGTTCCACACCGGAGAACGTTTAACCCTTTCACCACCAAAGTCGCATTTTAGCACCACAGTAATTTAACGCCTTTGTCACTAAAAGGCATCAAATTGGGGTCTATTATCCAAACACCCTGTTGTCTTAGTTTTGGGAAGTAAGGATAGACCGTATTTTATATATTTCACAGAAAAATCCCCAATACTGCAGATAGATTTTGTTCTCTACCCAGGAAACTGTAATGACAATTTGTGGCTGAAATATGGCTGGCGGTGAAAGGGTTAAGCAGAATTTCATCATCACAACCCAACTGTAGGGGAAGACGGGGTAAAAAGTGCATGGGCGGGTAAGAAGCCCACCCCAATTATCTCATGAAATAAAGGAAATTTCAGTCAAATTTGCCCATGAGACGAATGCTAGACATTAACGCTCGTCTCATGGGCAAAATGAGACTGAAATTTGCTTCATTTCATGAGATAATTGGGGTGGGCTTCTTACCCGCCCATGCGCTTTTTACCCCGTCTTCCCCTACCTGTTGACGGGGTTTCTCATCATGACGATGATTTTCACGCTGGGGTTCAGGTGATGAATATAGTCAGCGTTGATGACTCGAGGTTCCGTGCAGTTGTCGTTGCCAGGAAGTAAAATCCACTTGTGGTTGTCCCAGATTGTTGAAGGGCTGCCATCCCCTGCCCAGCAGCAAAACTGCATGCATAGGGTCATGTATATATATATGATGCTAGTCAGTCGTTTCCGACCATGACTACTCATGGCGCTTAACAAAGCTAAAATCACTCCACATGTAACATTACATCATAATATATGGAACATACCCAGACGCGCTCGCATTCCCATCATCACCCCCACGCAAACACATACTCATAGATATACAAACATGCACAGGCACATACACACAACCCCATGGTCCACACACACACACACACACACACACACACACACACACACGCACACACACACACACACACACACACACACACACACACACACACACACACACACACACACACACACACACACACACACACACACACACACACACACACACACACACACACACACACACACACACATGTACACATAGCCTACATATGTGCACGTGCACAAACACACACACACGCGCACACACACAAAACTCAGTTACTACACGCCTCATTCTCCTCCTCCTTCCATCTAATCCGCACACACTTCATTCATGCAGACCCATCACAAGCACTGGCGTTGAGAGAAGAAGTTTTGAGTTTAACCTTAACCCTTTCACCGCCAAAGTCACATTTTAGCACCACAGTGATTTAACACCTATGTCACTAAAAGGCATCAAATTGGGGTCTAGTATTATTCAAATATCCTATTGGCTTAGTTTTGGGAAGTAAGGATAGACCTTATTTTATATATGTCACAGAAAAATCCCCAATACTGCAGATGGATTTTGTTCTCTACCCAGGTAAATTTAATGGACATTTTTGGATCCAATATGGCTGGCGGTGAAAGGGTTAAATTAAAGACTGACAGAGTTGGAATGTCTGAGAGATGGTGGAAGTTTGTTCCAAGTAGCTGGGGCCTGAAAGGAAAAGGATCTTTCACCGTAAGTGGAAGCTGCAGAAGACGAGAATCAGAGGAAGAACGGAGCTGACGAGAGGGTGTGTAAGTGTAAAGCTTGGAACGGGGATTAGTATGTAAATTAGGCTAAACAGCCAATCGTGTTGGGAGATTAGTCTAATTTACATACTATTCCCCGTGTTGACTGTCTAATTGGCTCTCATGACTACAGGGCCTGGTGTACTCCTTTTCAGTGTTATGGCACGCTCGCCAGAGGTCACTAAAGACCCCCCACGTCACGTGTCAAAATCACGGTTTTCACGTGTTTTCCCTCTTATAGGTGGTAAGAAATCTGAAGAAATCTTCCTAGCATCAGAGGGAATGTGACACGTGACGTGGTGGGTCTTTAACCCCGAGGGTCTCAATCACATTGTTAAAGTATTCAACTTCTGTTTTTGAGTGGGGCTGACCTGGAACAATATCAAGTTCATTGTGGCGGTGTATTTTTACCTCTATGAGATAAGTAGTCCTAGCCGGAAGTAGTCCTAGCGTAGCCAATCAGAATCGTTTGTTTGTCCGCCATTGTGAACTTTACGAAACTAAGTGCATGGATTTGTACATCGATTTCTCGGCAAATATGTAGATTTACACCCTCCTGCTCTATTTCTTGGTTCTTTCCGTGGTTAGGGATAGGGTTAGGGTTCGGGATAGGGTTAGGGTTAGATGGGTACAGTTCGCATGCGAGAGGTAGATATTTAATGACAGGTACTTATTTATCATAACATCATTGTTGATGACGCAATGAGAGACTTTGTGCGATTTTTCTCACGCCAGAGGGCATGACGCTCGTGTGGGGCTAATCCTCTCTATATTATTAGTTGGGGATAAAGAAAGAGAGAGAGACAGTGAGTGGTCCTACCATCACTCTCTCTCTCACTACGCCCAAGTAAGAAAATCGCGTGATAAGCCCCTAGTGCATTGACTGCCCTCTGGCGTGAAAAATATCGCCATAGGTTGACCATTAATGTCACCAATAATAATAATAATTATTCTTATCTGTTTTTCTTGTTGGAGGGGGCCGGTATATACACAAAAGAACAGAGTGTTTTGTTTGTAGGATAGTATCGGTTGGGAAAGTTCAAACGAACTATGGGTGACACAGCATTCACGAAAGGGACATTAAGTGTCAAATTGACCATTCTGAGATAATTATACATTTGAAAACTTCAGACACAAACTTCTTTCTAACGATACAAGAACCATTCTTGAATCTGTTTAGAGAGTTAGAAGCGTTTAAAGGTAGTAGGGTGAGCGTCGGCCATTTCAAGAAAACACAGTCTAAAGCCTAGCCTAGCTGAAGAAAATGCATTGACCTACTCGTTTTAAAACACTTATAAGACCATTTAGAGACCATATTAACCCTAGCCCTAACCCTAACCCTACCCCCCACTCTATAAGACGGAAAAATGCAACGAACCACAACTGTGACAAATCGCGGTGTACTGCAGTACATAGTGGGGGGTAGGGTTAGGTTTAGGGCTAGGGTTAGGGTTAGGGTTAGTATTCCAAAAAGGTTATTAGCTGAATATGTTCCTAAAATACAGCTTTATGTATGGTAAGAAAGGCAAAAACGGAAAAATAGAATTAACCGAGAAATACAGGGGGGGGTGGCACATCTTTACCTTTGCCTACCCTTTATATATATATGAAAGATAAGAAGTCAGAGATCACGAAAATACCCTTAACTCAAAATTGACTAAAAAAATGAGATTTTTGACTTTCCAAGCCTGCTGTGAGAAACTAACCCAGCGACTTAATGTCCCTTTCGTGGTGCTGGGTCACAAATTTATTATTGGTTGAACGGGAAGTTTGCTTTAAATGTGACGTGTAGTTTCAGAGTGTCGGAGAAAACGAAGGTTGGACCACCCCCACAGGTGTTCGTACATCGTGGGAAGGAGGCAGTGGAGAATCCTGGGGGAGCAAGGTCTTGGCATTTCGCTTCACCCCCAGCCTGACGGAGCCAGGTTTCAGTCGCACAGAATCCCCCGTGGGGATACCGGGGGGCCTTTTGTAAAAATAGTCCCCCCACCTTCTGGAAGTTCTGTGCTTGTAACTTCCTCTAATCTGCCACTCTCTTTCTGGATCTGGATCTGGATTCATGCGTCGCAGAAGCCACTTCTGACGATAAACGCGACGGAACTAGGAGGGCGCATTTCCTATTAGAATTAAAAGAAAAAGATAGAAAGGAGAAAGACCTACTGCTTACCCTGGGTTTGACTCTGCCTTTTTCCCTTTGCTTGCTGTCATCTACTATCTTTCTGCCTAACCGGTCCATTCTCCTGCCTTTTTTCACGACACACTTTCAAGATTTCCTCCAGCCGAAGTCGGACTTGCTGGGCCTAAGTATTTCTTAGTTAGGCGCATAACGGCAGCATGACGCATCTGCACTCATAATTGACAGGCAGCTGTCTGAGCGATCGAAGAAGAAGAAGAAGTCGCACAGAAAATGTCAACACCATCAATAGGATGGAGCAGGTTTGCATCTACATAATATTCAAAATATACATAACACATACAATGACCTTTTAGTTTTACGCAAATCATCATATAGTAAAAAGCCAACTGTCCGTGTGTCTGTCTGTCTGTCTGTCTGTCTGAAGCACAAAACGGGCCTTATAACTCCGCCGTATTTCGACCGAATCGCTTCAAATTTGCTGTGAGCCCTAACGGGGCGATGGCAACGGCAACCGATGCGGCCGTGTCATTTGCGCGGTTCGGCAAATGCGCGAAACGCGCATCCGCCGGCCTCTCGGCGCCCGTATCTCCGGTCTTTCTGGGCCGATTACCTTCGAATTTGGCAGGAAGATGACCGGGGACGGTGACTATCCGTGTAATGCCGGAGATACAGGCGCCGAGAGGCCGCTTCACGTTTTCACAAACCGCGGCGTAACCAGACCCGACATTGACTCGAGATTTGGAACATGCGTGACCAGGGATAGTGACTATCGTCGTGCAAAATTGCAACAGCATCCGTTCATAAATGCGCGCTATAACCCGATTTACATTTGTGCGGTCCCAAAAACAAAAGCTAATTTCAATCAACACTTTCTCCACACACCCCTCGCTGCTGCAGCCGACCTGTCACCAACCAGTCAACAACACAAATGAAGAGCGGAGATCACTTTACCGTGGTACTAGCATCGCGCTATGTTCACGGCTAGGCCCAGGGACAGCTGGCACAGAGCTAATGTCACAGAGACAGTGTAGGAGAGAGAGAGAGAGAGAGAGAGAGAGAGAGAGAGAGAGAGAGAGAGAGAGAGAGAGAGAGAGAGAGAGAGAGAGAGAGAGAGAGAGAGAGAGAGAGAGAGAGAGAGAGAAGAGAGAGAGACAGAGAGAGAGAGAGACAGAGAGAAGGAGAGAGCTCATTGACGTTCCTGTGCCTGTGTGTATGGTTTGGTTACGAATGTAGGGGGGTGGGGTGGAGGTGGTAGTACTCTCCACCCCCCTCGAGGAATACTGGGAGGGGGGGGGGGGTCTTCCATACAAATAGTTCCCCCACCTTCTGGAAGTTCTGTGCTTGTAACTTACCTCTAATCTGTCAGTCTCTTTGACTCTGCCTTTTCCCTTTGCATGCTGTTATATACTATCGTTCTGCCTGTCTGGTCCATTCTCCCGCCTTTTTTCAAGAAATACTTTCAAAAAGATTCCTCTAGCCAAAGTCAGACATGCTGGGCCTAATTATTCTTAGTTAGGCGCATAACAGCAGCATGATGCATCTACGTTCATAATTGACAGGAACATGCCTGAAAGACCGAAGAAGAAGAACTTAGAAGAAGGAGAAGAAGAAGAAGTTAGTACTACTTACTCTCTCTCTCGCTCTCTCTCTCTTCACCCCCCTCATAACACACAGAGAGAGAGAGAGAGAGAGAGAGAGAGAGAGAGAGAGAGAGAGAGAGAGAGAGAGAGAGAGAGAGAGAGAGAGAGAGAGAGAGAGAGAGAGAGAGAGAGAGAGAGAGAGAGAGAGAGAGAGAGAGAGAGTGTGTTAGTTCATCTTATATATATTTTCGAAAGACCTTACACATTCATTTTGTGATCCATTTTCTTGGAAGGTGAAATGCTGCCTTCTTCTTGGAAATGTAAATACCTAAAGTTTCACTTTCGTGTCTTTGAGACTGGCTGTCTTTTGAAAGCCACAATAACAAACAAGTGTGTCGCCGAGTGGCAGATAAGTCCCCGAGCAAGTAAATGTGGGGAGGGGGTAGGTGTAGGGAGGAGATAGCTGCCACGGGGTTAAAACTGCCATGGGGTTAAAACTGCCTCGGGAGTTAACTGCCACGGGGCGATTGCTAGAGGCTTTTAAAAAGTATCACTGGTTGGCATTAGCCTATAGAAAGGGCCAATAGTAAATGAGAGATGTACTATAATTGATTTTCTACAGTATTGGAATAATATCATGGTACAGCTTAGTCTTTCGCGGAAGACTATGGCCGGGTTCACATTAGACGCGTAAGTTCCGTACGGAAAACCCTAAATAAGTGGAAGAAAGAAGGATAAAAGTTTACGCATATATGGGGGAATTCGGACACGTGCGCAAATCTTTTCCCTTCTTTGCTTCACTTATTTATGGATTGCGCACGGGTTTCCGCATGGAATATCCGCTTATGTGTGTACACGGCCTATGACCCTCTAACTAGGGGGCATTTTGCACTGGCTCTATCTAGTGTTGCAGCTAATGGGGTTGGTTGGACCTTGGGGACCTTCCTCAACGTCATCTGCTCTCGAATCCCTTTGGCCGAGAGAGTGGGGATGTTCCCTGGGCAAGGCTTCTCCATACCAAACAAATCGTAGCCCAGTCCGCCGGAATAGCAGCTGCCCCCCTCTGCTATCTGGCAGTCATTGTCGGAAACGACAGACAGGCAACAACAAAAACATGCATAATTGTTAATCATATGCATATTCGTCACATTTTGCCCTTTTCCACCTTGTGCTTTCCCACTTTGCCCTTTCCCACTTTGCCCTTTCCCACCTTGCCCTTCCCCATTCCGCACTTGTAAGGTCATACAGGTAGAAACATGGCACTTACCCAGAATGGATTGTTTTATGCTCTCATGGCCATTCTGGAAATATTTCCCGTAACGCCTGGTGTAAAAGTCCAAATCCCGCTGCGGTCCTGTATTCATGCGCGTGCATGCGCGTGTGCACACACACCCACACACACATATACACGCACGCACGCACGCACACACACACACACACACACACACACACGCACGCACACACACACACACTCCAAACACTCCGATTTATTGAAATTCCAAAAGCCCCTTTGGGGTAGGCTACATGAAAATTGTCGCACACGCACGCGCACACGCACACGCACACGCACACACACACACACACAGAAAGACAGGAGAGAGAGAGAGAGAGAGAGAGAGAGAGAGAGAGAGAGAGAGAGAGAGAGAGAGAGAGAGAGAGAGAGAGAGAGAGAGAGAGAGAGAGAGAGAGAGAGATGAGAGAGAGATGCACACACACACACACACACACACACACACACACACACACACACACACACACACAGCGAGAGAGAGAAAGAGGGAGGAGAAAGAGAGAGGGGCCAGAGAGACACAGGGACAGACAGGGAGAAAGTGAAAGAGGTAGAGAGAGAGAGAGAGAGAGAGAGAGAGAGAGAGAGAGAGAGAGAGAGAGAGAGAGAGAGAGAGAGAGAGAGAGAGAGAGAGAGAGAGAGAGAGAGAGAGAGAGAGAGAGAGAGAGAGAGAGAGAGAGAGAGAGAGAGAGAGAGAGAGAGAGAGAGAGAGAGAGAGAGAGAGAGAGAGAGAGAGAGAGAGAGAGAGAGAGAGAGAGAGAGAGAGTGAGGGGACACGTGAAACATAGACCGTGACATGTGACACATGACATGTTTTATTGTCCATAACCTAGGCAATACAAAATATGTTTGACAAGGAGGTTAAAATAATATCTTAACTACTTGTCATCCAGTGATCAGCATCATTCACACACGCACGCGTACGCGCGCACACAGACATACACATGCACACACACACACATCCGCGCGCGCACACATACATACGCACACACATCTATGTTAGACCATCGTGATCCACGAGTCTCTCCCCATGGGGATACCGGGTAGTTCCCCCACCTTCTGGAAGTTCTGTGCTTGAAACTTCCCCTAATCTGTCACTCTGTGACTCTGCCTTTTCCCTTTGCTTTCTATCATCTACCGGTACTATGTTTCTGACTTATTGGCCCATTCTCCTGCCTTTTTTGAAACAAATACTCCAAATAATGTTTCTCCTTTGAGCTCTTCCGAAATCAGAATGTGTTGGCTGTACGCAGCGGGGAGACCAGTGAAAACTGAAAACCGGGCACATACATACCTTAACCATTATGGCCATATGGCCTGGGAACGCAGAAGAAGAAGAAGACCACAGTGATGTCTGTTGATGTGTGTTGAGATGACACTTGATGTGGGTTGAGATGACACTTGATGTGGGTTGACATGGTTATTGGTTTGCGCTGAAATGGATATTGCCTTGGGCCAAAATGACTATGCATAGCCATGGACCAAAATGACTATTGCCTTGTGCAGGAATGGCTATTGCCTTGGGCCAAAATGACTATGCATAGCCATGGACCAAAATGACTATAGCCTTGTGCAGGAATGGCTATTGCCTTGGGCCAAAATGACTATGCATAGCCATGGACCAAAATGACCATTGCCTTGTGCAGGAATGGCTATTGCCTTGGGCCAAAATGACTATGCATAGCCATGGACCAAAATGACTATTGCCTTGTGCAGGAATGGCTATTGCCTTGGGCCAAAATGACTATACATAGCCATGGACCAAAATGACTATAGCCTTGTGCAGGAATGGCTATTGCCTTGGGCCAAAATGACTATGCATAGCCATGGACCAAAATGACTATTGCCTTGTGCAGGAATGGCTATTGCCTTGGGCCAAAATGACTATGCATAGCCATGGACCAAAATGACTATAGCCTTGTGCAGGAATGGCTATTGCCTTGGGCCAAAATGACTATGCATAGCTATGGACCAAAATGACCATTGCCTTGTGCAGGAATGGCTATTGCCTTGGGCCAAAATGACTATACATAGCCATGGACCAAAATGACCATTGCCTTGTGCAGGAATGGCTATTGCCTTGGGCCAAAATGACTTTACATAGCCATGGACCAAAATGACCATTGCCTTGTGCAGGAATGGCTATTGCCTTGGGCCAAAATGACTATACATAGCCATGGACCAAAATGACTATAGCCTTGTGCAGGAATGGCTATTGGCTTGGGCCAAAATGACTTTACATAGCCATGGACCAAAATGACTATAGCCTTGTGCAGGAATGGCTATTGCCTTGGGCCAAAATGACTATGCATAGCTATGGACCAAAATGACCATTGCCTTGTGCAGGAATGGCTATTGCCTTGGACCAAAATGACTTTACATAGCTATGGACCAAAATGACCATTGCCTTGTGCAGGAATGGCTATTGCCTTGGGCCAAAATGACTATACATAGCCATGGACCAAAATGACCATTGCCTTGTGCAGGAATGGCTATTGCCTTGGGCCAAAATGACTATTGCCTTGTGCAGGAATGGCTATTATCGTGGGCCGAAATGGCTATTGCCCTGGGCCAAGATGACTATTGCCTTTGGCTACAATGGCTATTGCCTTGAGCCGAAATGACAAGAAAATACCATGGGCCGAAATCACCATTGCCTTGCGCCGAAATAACTATTGCCTTGGGCCGAAATGACTATTGCCTTGAGCCAAAAGGAATATTACATTGGTCCGAAAAATATGTAGTGGGCCACGGGGTATATGTGCTCAATCTACAATAAGAAAGGCAACACTGAAAAAAAACCACACACGGAAATAACCGAGAAAATGGACGGGAGGCGGGGTGGGGTGTGTGTTGGATCTGCACCTTTACCTATAATGTTTAAACGTCTCTGTGTGATCCAGTGGGTCTCTTTGGGGGCATTCAGCACCAGAGGGTGTTGAATGATGCGTTGGTACATGTCAGAGCTGCCGCACTTGGTGAATCCTGCCAGGTAGAAATAAGGCAGACAGCGCATCTCCATGCTCTGTCCGTCCCGCCAGCAAGGGTTGCGAAAGTCGGGGAGAAACTGGGGCAAAACCTGCAACGGGGGGGATTCGAAGAAGAAAGGAAGAGAAGAAGAAGAAGAAGAAGAANGAAGAAGAAGATGATGATGATGAGATTAGCGTCTAATCGGTCAGAGACCCTTATGGACGGTACAAAACGAATGAATGAAAGTTCATTTAATAGCGTCCTCAGGCCTAGAACAGGCACTTCTATATACGGGACATTGATAACTATAAAGATAGTGGGACGATCCTGGAGGTACTGCAATACCAGGAAAGTCCTCGAATGTGTTTTTTAAACAATCAAGATAGTTGGTGATCGGAGTCGGAGTGTGGCTGCCCACGTGGCGGGGTAATAAAGAAACGGTCACTCACGTAATGTTCTCATCCATATAGCTGGTGCATTTGTACCATATTGTTCAAGTGCTTCGGTTGTTAGGATGATCCCTGGAGTCTTTAGGCCAGGATACGACAACAACAACAGTTGCTGATTATTTTCGAACAAACAAAAGACGTGGTGACTGTCTTTAGTAGCCTGCTGACTTCTGCATCAGCTATCCGAAAAATATTTATCAGATTTGTAATGTTGAGGACACGTAAATTTTATGCGTATTTAAGGCCAGGTACGTCCTATTTTTTCTTACCTTGAACATGTTTGTTTTCATGTTTAACTTCTTGTTTTTTAACTTATTATCTTTATCGTTAATCTGTGTGTTTTAAAACTGTTATTCTAGCTATGTTATAGGTTATAGCTTTTCGTTATGTATAACCTTTTTGTTCCTCTTCTCCTTCATCCCCTTTTTCTTCTTCTTCTTCTCTCTGTGTCTCTTCTTTATTTATTTCTTTTATTTTATTTATTTATTTTTTGTGTCTAAAACCACTCATGTGAATAGACATTAAATTGACGAACACGCACGCACACGCACACACACAATGCACACACACACACACACGCGCACACACATACACGCACACGCACACAAAAAGAAGAAAGAACACAACCTACTTACCTTTCGTGTCAAATCAAACGCGGAGACGGTCTTGTGCCGAGGAACGCCAGGTTTGCTCTTGCATCGATCAGGCCAACGGCTAGACCTGCCATCATAGCCCACAACAAGTTGGGCGAAAGAATCCACGTCCTCAGAAACTACACTTCTCTCTTCTGACGACCATCTACTAATACTTCTACTACTAGGCCTACTACTACTACTACTAGTAGGTCTTTCGGATGAGACGATAAACCGAGGTCCCGTGTGCCCATGCACTTAGCATACGCTACACCCAGTGGCCACGAAAAAGTTGTCGTTTGGTCAAATTTTACCTCCCCCCCCCCCCCCCCCCCCCCCCCTTTCCTTCCTCAGTCGCACAAAAATCGCATGCAAAAAAAACCAATTAGGTGTCGCGCCTCTGGCTGCGACGAGCTCTCCATGTGGGAGCAACCCGAATTTCACAGAGACGCCTCTGTGACTATAAAGTACGTAATACCTAATACTTACCTAATACTACTACTAGTAGTGTTGCCCGAAAAAGTTGCAGTCTCTCCCGCCCTGTCTGGATGTTGTTGGAGTAGAGGAGGGGGAGGTTGGAGTAAAACCAATGACGATGACCACTGTTTGGGGTGTAGAATTACGTAAGAGAGAACGACGAGGGTGCAGAACAGTAGAGCTCCAAAGAATCCCACGCGAACACGTTTTTGGAGATAGAATCTAGGAAAAAGATCGACGCCGCAGCTCGTCACTTTCTTGTCAGGTGTAGAGGCCGCCATGTTTATTTTTTGGGCACTGTTGAATGACTAACTGCGTTTAAAATTACTCGAGCGTATTAGTCAGTCAGTCGTGGCCGTGTCAGTGTGCTTGTGACAGGTTCATTTTGTTGTCCATGGGGGGAAAAAACCGGGTTGAAAGGGAAACAGAATGGCAACGCCATGTAAATGTGCTTCCAGTTCTTAGTTGATGGTTCCAAATGTATTTTGTTGTTGTTGTTGTTGTTTTAGTTGAGATGGAGAGAGAGAGAGAGAGAGAGAGAGAGAGAGAGAGAGAGAGAGAGAGAGAGAGAGAGAGAGAGAGAGAGACTTCAGATATTTAATCCAATAAGGCCAAAGCCCCATATGAATGAGGGGCGGTACAATATTTTACAATACAATAGAATTTAAAGACATGCATCGGTAGTACAAATATGATAGAAAATAATATGAACATTCATGATAACAGACATTCTCTTAACTGTAAAGCTTTAAACAAATATACAGTGAGATTACGAACAGTTCTTTTTCCAGTACAAGCCATCAGCAAACAAAATCTAAACAAGCATGCATTTACATAATATTTTTTATGTATATATCTTTTACGGAGGTCATTCAAAACAGGACAAAATGAATCTCATCCTCATTTGAGTTCTTACACAAAGAACATAAAAGCTCATTACCATTTACAGTTCTATAACGATAGAAATGTTCGTTAATTGGGGATATACCTAGTCTAAATTTAGCCATGCCATAACGAATGTTTTTCCAAATTTAAAGTAAGATAAGTTTTAACTATATGGTCAGAATTATAACCTCTATATATCTTAAATCTGTCACTAGTCCCAATATGATTATTCCAGTTTTGCCATCGACAATCAATTAATCTTTGGCGGAGACATTTTACAAATACACTTTCATGACCAACTCCCTGGGATTCCCAGACATATCCAAAACCAAGCTCATAAAGAAAGAAACGTATGTTGGACACCCAGTTACATTTTCCACGAACATCTAAGTCACATAACATATTGTATGATCTCCTTGGTAAACGATCTGTATTCATTTTTAATAGCTTTAACCAATAACGAATACACCTTATCGCCGAATTGATATACATTGGAAATCTATTAGTTTCGCCATATACTAAATCATTTTTGGGTTTTTACATCTATTCCCAGAAATCTTTTAAGACTAAACAAATGAACAGATTCACAGTAAGAGGTCACATTTCTGTCAAGACCCCACAGTTCAGAACCGTAAAGTAATTTAGGTTAAATGTATATATCAAAAATCTTAACGAGAGAGAGAGAGAGAGAGAGAGAGAGAGAGAGAGAGAGAGAGAGAGAGAGAGAGAGAGAGAGAGAGAAACAGACAGAGACAAAGAGAGAGGGGGATTTGACACGTTGATATGTTGTTGTCTGTTATAGCGCATTAGGGGAGGGATGGGGGAGTGGTCATTCGTCAAGCGTGTTGTTTTTACTTGCTAAGTTTTTTTTAATTTATGAATGAATTTTTTAACTCAAGTATTTTAATGTAAAACCTTGATTTTGTTTTTACATCATTTTTTTTAAATTTACGTGGTAAGATTTAACGTGGTGACAGCCCTGACATGGCCTTAGTTGTCGACGGGGCTATAATTTTGATCTTAATCTTAATCGTGGTTATTCGTCAATAATTTAACAAAGCTAGTTAGACTATATCTGGACCAAGCTAAATGGCAAAACACACCGGAGTGCAACTCGTGTGCATTACACACACGCACAAACAGGCTTCACACACACACACACGCGCGCGCGCGCGCGCGCGCGTGCACACACACACACACACACATACGCACGCACACAGAGAGACACTTTGACGATTTATTGTCAATACCAAAAATGTTTCAACACAGAGAGAGAGAGAGAGAGAGAGAGAGAGAGAGAGAGAGGGGGGGGGGGGGAGAGAGAGAGAGAGAGAGTGGGGGGGGGGGGGGGGGGTAAGAGAGACACAGCACATACATACAGGCAGACAATTAACACTTTTCCATTACTCCGTGGCTTTTGGCTATGACGATCCGTTCTACACACACAAAAAGTAACCCACTCGCCCTTTCGCTTTTAGCTCGCTTGAGCTATTTCGTGCTACACGCTACCCCCTTCCCACCCCCACCCCTCAAATGTTCGCATTGACCATTTTCACTGCGAAGCAACATTCGGCCATTCTCGAGAAAGAGATAGGGTTAGGATCAGCCTAGGATTATTTTCATGAAACTGAAAGCAGCAGACTTTGAGATTGAGGGTCGTAAGCATGAGGGGGTGGGGGGTGGGGGGGAGGGGGGTATCTAAAGTACAAGTTGACCCGGTGGGTTTTTTTCCCTTTTTCTGTCTTTTATTTTTTTTAAACTTCTAGCGTTATACCGTACAGGAGTGTTTAACAACTGGAGGAAGGGCCTGCGCGTTTCTCAGTCAATCTGTCTGTGATGGTCTGGGTGTGAAAACTAAAATTGCTTCTTCTTCTTCTTCTTCTGCGTTCCCAGGCCATATGGCTATAATGGGTAAGGTACGTATGTGTCCGGTTTTCAGTTTTCACTGGCCTACCCGCTGCGTACAGCCGACACATTCCGATTTCGGAGGAGCTCAGAGGAGAACAATTATTTGGAGTTTTGGATTTTTTTAAGTGGGAGAATGGGTCAAAAAGTCAGAAAGATAGATGATAGAAAGCAAAGGGAAAAGACAGAGTCAAAGAGAGTGGCAGACTAGGCCTAGGGGAAGTTTCAAGCACAGAACATCCAGAAGGTGGGGGAACTATTTTTTATGAAAGCTCCCACCCCCCCGGTATCCCCACGGGGAGAAACACAAACCCAAATTTGTATGAAAACAGAGAAATTCACGTCAGGCGCAACCACATAACCAAAACACGACAATCCTGGATAACAAACACACAAAAACAACACCACCAAAGTGTTAGAAATGCAATTATAGAAACCAATGTGTTCCACTTGCCGGACCTTAACCCTTTCGCCGGCAAAGTTGTATTTTAGCACCACAGTGATTTAACACCTATGTCACTACAAGGCATTAAATTGGGGTCTTCTTCTTTTTCCTCGATCGCTCAGTTTCCTGTAAATTATGAGCGCGAATTGGGGTCTATTACCCAATGACTCCATTGTTTTAGTTAAAGGTAAAGATGTGCCCCCCCCCCCCCCCCCTACATTTCTCGGTTAATTGTATTTTTCCGTTTTTGCCTTTCTTACCATACATAAAGCTGTATTTTAGGAACATTTTTAGCTAATAACCTGTTTGGAATACTAACCCTAGCCCTAAACCTACCCCTACCCCTACCCCCCCCCCCCCCCCCCCCCCCCCCCCCACCCCCCCCCCCCCCCCCCCACCCCCCCACCCTATAAGACGGAAAAACGCAACGAACCACAACTGTGACAAATCGCGGTGTACTGCAGTACATAGTGGGGGGTAGGGGTAGGTTTAGGGCATGGAATTCTGATCGCTTCTCGGCCTTTTGGCTAAGACAGTGATTCAGGAACATAAATTGTTGTTTATACCCTGGTTGGTTTGTTCAGCCCGTCGTACATGGCGAAAGCCGATACGCGACGTTAAACTGAACTTCCATCCAGGTTTAGGGCTAGGGTTAGGGTTAGTATTCCAAAAAGGTTATTAGCTAAAAAGGTTCCTAAAATACAGCTTTATGTTTGGTAAGAAAGGCAACAAAATAAAATTTCATTTAACCGAGAAATGTAGGGGGGGGGGGGTCGCACATCTTTACCTTTTTACCCTGGGAAGTAAGGATATAGGGGAAGACGGGGTAAAAAGCGCATGGGCGGGTAAGAAGCCCACCCCAATTATCTCATGAAATGAAGCAAATTTCAGTCTCATTTTGCCCATGAGACGAGCGTTAATGTCTAGCATTCGTCTCATGGGCAAATTTGACTGAAATTTTCTTTATTTCATGATAATTGGGGTGGGCTTCTTACCCGCCCATGCGCTTTTTACCCCGTCTTCCCCTACCTTATTTTATTATGTCACAGAAGAATCCCCAATACTGCAGATTGAGTTTGTTCTTTACTTGGGCAGGTACATTTAATGGCAATTTTTGGCTGAAATATGGCTGGCGGTGAAAGGGTTAAGATAACACTACTGATTGTAACTTTTTTATAAACAAAAGTTGATGGTTGACGTATTATTTATCTTACGGTCTTCCAATCAGGCATGTATGTATAGAATACACACACGCATACGAGAGAGAGAGAGAGAGAGAGAGAGAGAGAGAGAGAGAGAGAGAGAGAGAGAGATTGAGAGAGAGAGATAGAGAGATTGAGAGAGAGAGAGAGAGAGAGAGAGAGAGAGATAGAGCACATACACATACACGTACATACACATACGTGGACGCACTCATATTCACACACAGACAGACACACACTCTCATGCACGCATAGTCACACACACATGCATGCACATACACGTACGCACGCATACACGCGCCAACCTACGCACGCACGGACATATACCACTGTACGCACACACGTTCGTACAGACGCGCACACACCTCTCTCTCGCTTCTTCACGGGATTTAGGCCATAGCCTAATAAACTTCTAAACCAGTAATGGATCGTGTGACGAGGGAATGAGCTAAAGGCGAAGTCTCTAGGGAAAGACTTTTAGTGTTACATTTTCAAATAGAAATTTTTCCTTTAGCCCCCTTTTCTAGGGTGTGGGAGGTGAGCAACTTTCCCGGCCCCTTTTCATCTAATAAATTTATATTTGTGCCCGGGTTCTGGCTCGAATGATTGAATGAAATACAAGTGGTAGATTTGACAGACAGAGTGAAGTAGGTTTTTACATGAACGTTACAAAACTTCCACTCTCATCAGTCTGACCAAAGGGTTCAGAATTATTTGTACACTTGTATTTTATTTACTCACAAATCTGCATAACAAAGTATGCAGCAATAAGAAAAGCAGCTCAATGGCGCCAAAACAAAATATGAATGAAAAACAAGGAAATCCGAAAGGATTATACAAGACTAAATTTTAGCCCCAAGCCGGAAGGGTCACTAATATCAAGTGTCCTGGGTTCCTGTTAGTGTTCTGTGCACTGTCTTAGGGACTTAGCTGTGTTGAAGTTCTTCCGTAGGGATCGGCAAGTGCTGGGGTGACTAGGCTTGCTCTTCAGTGGAGAGTAGTTCTCAGTCGTTCCGGTTGAGGCGTCGCGGGATGGCACAGCTCAGGCGTGGTCTCCTCGCGGATTCTGGGTGCAGTGGCGTCTTAGTGGCGGCCCCGTCTTGATGCTTGCAAGTCAGGGATTATGCCTCCTGACCACGATGCCCTCCCGAGTATCACAGGAGAATATGGGTGTAGATCTCTATGGATTAGATATATGGGCTTCAGCCGGCAGGGATTAGTGGATCCCAACCAGCTAGAAGGCTACCCTTGTACAATAGCACTAATAACAAGTTTCAGTTGTCAAACTGAAATAACACGACATGTGTACTGGAGTCAACTGATATGATTCAGTAACACAAGCCACTGTCCAACACTTGGAAAGGAATGTCATCAAAAGTTGCAAGTTTGCAACCAAGTGGTTTCCCACTAAAAATAAATAAAAGTACTAGTAGGCATATAATCTGGTTCTTGTACCAAAAGAATTACACACAAAAGCATGTTTACCCATTCTTTTCACCAACACCTCTACTATTTATTCACCATGGAACATAGGATCTAGATCAAAAATAGAATCAAACAAAACCAAATCTCAATCAAGTATTTTACACAACTGCCACTTTCAATAGTACTCACGAGTTGGGCTAATAATACTAGTAATAGTATGACTGGCAGGTAGCAGCAGAGGTTGATTCTAGTGTTGACTCAGCCAGGTTTTGGTAGTCTTGTGAGTAAGAGAATGTTAGGCGGTTTGCCTCCCACTAATTTGAGTTTAAATCTATAGGGGCCTATGACTGGTTAGTAGCAGTCAACAAGTAGAGAGGATACATCATACGCATATTACGTCGTCATCATTACATGTCGAACATTCCTATACTGCACGTGACGCCTGTCAAAATTACTTCAAAGGGCAGCGATTGCAGTGGTGATGTCGGTGTCACAAGCTAGACAACTAGGGGGAAGAAACGGAGAACAAAGGGATGCCGCCTGGAATCGGTGAATTGCTTGATGTCACACGATGGCACTTAAAAGTGGGGGCCGGAAGAATAGTAGGTGGGGGGTGGAGGAGAAAGTGGGTCGTGGGGAACACATTCCGTCACAGATCGCGTATGCTTCAAAAGACAGATTTACACTTCAGTTCCAACATCATAATAGCTATATTATATTGATTAGCACTGTGGCAGAAGGCAGACCTAATTTAGCATTGCCAAACTGAACAACTTGCGCCTCTTTCCTCATTGGAGAAATTGAATGCGGGAGTTGTCAAATAGCGCGAAAAGTTTAATTTGCGCGAATATTCCACTATACAATTAGCGCGAGCATGAAGAATTCAATTAGTGCGAATGTCTGATAGTCAAATGGGAATATTGGTTATTTTCTTCACAGAGAGAGAGAGAGAGAGAGAGAGAGAGAGAGAGAGAGAGAGAGAGAGAGAGAGAGCTAAGAGAGAGAGAGAGAGAGAAAGAGATGGATGGAGAGAGAGCTAAGGGGGAGAGAGAGAGAGAGAGAGAGAGACTTTCCTGAACTTTACTCCGTCGTTTCTTACTGTGAAAACTGCCGTTGTATGTCTGTCTGTCCCAAGGATATCTCCCGAACCGCTTAACAGAATCGCTTCACATTTTGTGTGGTGGTGTATATCGTGAACTAGAAGACAGAATCCCTTCACATTTCGTGTGAGACTAACAGTGTATCATATTCATATATAAATTATCGCTCAGAAATACAATATCGCCGAGCAGCAGACATGTTTCCGTTTTTCTTCACCCTCCTATATATCGTGAAATACTGTATAGAATCACTCCAAATTTGTGTGTGTGTGTGTGTGTGTGGGAGGGGTGGGGGGGTGTCAAAAGAAGAGTAGGGGAAGACGGGGTAAAAAGCGCATGGGCGGGTAAGAAGCCCACCCCAATTATCTCCATGAAATGAAGCAAATTTCAGTCTCATTTTGCCCATGAGACGAGCGGTAATGTCTAGCATTCGTCTCATGTGCAAATTTGACTGAAATTTTCTTTATTTCATGAGATAATTGGGGTGGGCTTCTTACCCGCCCATGCGCCTTTTACCCCGTCTTCCCCTAGAAGACATTGCAGTACAAATTATGCCACGTGGGGTTTCATTTCCAGTTATCTTTCTATATTTAGCCTTCTGCCACTTTACCTATTCCCAGTTCGTTTTCTGTCATTTTGCCTGGTCCCGTTTTCCTACTTCTCCCATTTTCTTTTCCTATTCCACCATTTCCCATTACAATCTTAGTTTGGCTTTTTGGGGGCAAAGGGAAGTAATATGAGCCATTAGAGTGATGTCCAGTTAGGCAGCTAGAAAACCTCACTTTGATGTGCATCCTTTAAAAAAAATACCCGGAGACTTGGGTTCAGGTTTACGCCGGGTTCACATTAGACGCGTAAGTTCCGTACGGAAAACCCTAAATAAGTGGAAGAAAGGAGGATTACAGTTTACGCATATAGGGGAAATTCGGACACGTGCGCAAATCTTTCCCCTTCCGCTTATGTGTGTACACGGCCTAAGGGTTATGTTTACGGTTAGAGATCGTGTTGGGGGAAGGGATAGGTTTTATTTTTTAGGAGGGAGGGGGGGTTGGGGGGTTGTCATCAACACGAGGGCATAACGAAACGTCCTTAGGGAGCACAGCAACACGGGGACACGACACGTGAACACAATGGCAGTCAGTCCTAGGGTTTCCCCGAGTAAGGCAATGACCTCACTGCTACAACCGGGCCTACTCAACAGGATAGCGTACATGGTTGTTTTTTTAAATCTACCAGCACCGACATGACAACATTTGAAGTGGTTCTGTGCAGCGGTTTACAAAATACTGCGCAAGCTTGAACGACTGCATGTCCCGTGGGGGAATCTTTTTTATGCAAATAGTTCCCCCGCCATCTGGAGGTTCTGTGCTAATATCTTCCACTAATGTATTACTCTTCGCTGCCTTTTCATATTTTTACTATCATTGTTTTTCGCATCGTTGGCCCATTCTCCTGCCCCCCCCCCCCCCCCCCCCCCCCCCCCCCCCCCCCCCACCCCCCCCCCCCCCCCCCCCCCCCCCCCCCCCCCCAAAAAAAAAAATGTTCCAAAATAATTGTCTCCTTTTAACTCCAAAATTGGAATGTGGCATCTGAATGCAGCAGGGAGACCTCTGAAAACCTGACACATACACATAAGTGTAGAGTGGCACAGATGTGACGCGTTCGCCTTGTGTCAAGTAAACCCGAGTTCGAACCTGGGCACAAGGGATTTTTCCTCTCACTTTGCACTAGGCCTCACACTCTGAACGTGGAGTCTTTCGGATGAGACGATAAACCGAGGTCCCGTGTGCCCATGCACGTAGCACACGTTAATCCCAGTGGCAACAAAAAAGTTGTCATTTGGTCAAAAATTACACACACATCCTGTTCCTTCCTCGTGAGTCACAAAAATCGCATGCAAAAAAACAATTGGGTGGTGCGCCTCTGGCTGCGACGCGCTCTCCAGGTGGTAACCCGAATTTCATAGAGACGCATGTGTGACTATAAAGTACCTATCGTATGCATTATAGTGGTTATATGGTCCACGGACGCTGAAGAAAAAGGATTGCAAATCCCGCCGCTTCACAAGGAGACAAAAGGCTACTTAGATTTCCAATGAACTAGACTAGTGGCAAGGGTACAGGTGCTGTGTACACGGGCATGTGCGTTTGGTGTATGTGTCAACATTTCTTATATGTTATGCTTATTGCGCAATTTAAAATAACTTTAAACGGTAACCAAAAAATCTTACACACACGCGCGCACAGGCAGGTATTAACCCCTTGACTGCCAGAGAAAATTAAAGAAAAAATCATTGGGCAAATCATGACATGAAAAAGACGACTGATAGAGCCAATCTGGCAAAAAGGTATGGGGATGTAACTCTCTTGACTGTGTTAGAGCAAAAGCCAGTATATCGGGGTTATTCCTCTCATCTGATGACATCATCAGTGATGTCATCAGGTCAGTACGTCAGACGTTGGTGGCAGTCAAGGGGTTAATATCCAGACTCACACACGTGTGCACATACAATCATACACACACAAATAAGTGAACACATCACAGAGAGAGAGAGAGAGAGAAGAGAGAGAGAGAGAGAGAGAGAGAGAGAGAGAGAGAGAGAGAGAGAGAGAGAGAGAGAGAGAGTCATTTAATGTGAATTCGGCTAATACATCATGAATGAAAACGATGAACTTTCCACATGTCGTCGAGTGTTGGCATGTTTAAAACATCGACTAGGAACTTCACTACATTGAAACACCGAGTTCAGAAATACAACAACAAGCATTTAGAAATTATTTGGCCATACATGTACTCAACTGATGCAGAATCAACATAGTCGTGGGGAGCCATTTTGATAAGAAGCCGAAAACAAAACTTAATAAATTCAGCCAAGGGTTATTTTCTATCATTTGATTTTGAAATTCGCTTCCTGGACTTATAGAAATCTGATCTCCATTTGTGTTACCATTTTTTGCTTGCCATTTGGACAAAAAAGACATTTTGCTTGCTCTTTCTGGAATAAAAAATGTGATTTTGAAATTCGCTTGCGCTTATTATCATTACGCAGCCGGCGGTTAAGATACGTTGGGCTCACACTAACCAAACCTACTTATATGAAGTAGAAACACCCGGAGGTGCTAATGGGACCCAGAGATGCACCAGCCACGCCCGCCCCATCAACGCGAGAGCAGCCCTGCTCCAGCCTTGGAAGTCCGTGTTGTGTTACTGGGGAGCAGGCACACACGGGACATTGCATTAAGTATACAAGGCACATAGCTACTCCCGGCTTGGTGACTATCGGATGCGATACAAAGGAGCCCTTGCGAAATGTCCCCATGGGTGTACCAGTCTATTTTTCATGACTGCAGAGCCCACCGGCAAAAGACACCCACTCAGAAACCAGAACGCATCCAACAGCCCCCTAAAAGGACAGGCGAGGCCAGTGCATTCCTGACAAAGCCACAGGCTCTCGCCTTATACGGACTTATATGCCTCCGAAAAGAGTCCCAGAATGTGGTCTAATTTGTTAGGTCACATATAACACTGACCAGAAAGTTGTTGTTTTTAACATGACCAAGCTCTCCATAGTCTAAATTCTAGGACATGAACAAAACATCGCGTGCCAGTCAATCGTCTCCAACTATGATCTCCAGATAGCAAAATGAGACAACAACGGCTATCTTAGAAAGAAGGGCTGCAATTAGTTCGCAATGGATGGCAGAAAGTAAGAGGGAGCGTGGGTAGTATTGCAGGAGTTGGATGCACCGGTTTGTGGATGCAGGTGTGCTACAGCACAATCAGAGGACACAGAATATAGGGTTAAAAAAGGTACAGTTATGCACATTACGAAATGCAGACAAGTGTTGTATTTCGGTTCGTGTTCGTTTTGAATGTCCTGTTAATGTTCTTGTAATGTACTTTTCATTCAGTTCGTAAAAATTAGGAAATGGTATCCGTACAAAAACACACTGTAGAAATACAGCATGCGTTTAGAGAGGGGCAGAGGCTGAGAGTCTGATACTTACACACACACACGAGAGAGAGAGAGAGAGAGAGAGAGAGAGAGAGAGAGAGAGAGAGAGAGAGAGAGAGAGAGAGAGAGAGAGAGAGAGAGAGAGAGAGAGAGAGAGAGAGAGAGAGAGAGAGAGAGAGAGAGAGAGAGCTAGAGAGAGAGAGAGAGGAGAGAGAGAGAGAGAGAGAGAGAGAGAGAGAGAGAGAGAGAGAGAGAGAGAGAGAGAGAGAGAGAGAGAGAGAGAGAGGCAGATACTTGATTTGAGAGAAAGAGAGGACAGAGAGAGGCGGAAGGATATGGACAGGCTGACAATACAGATATCGATGCTGCTTTTTTTTTCACTGAAGAGATCTTGGTTTCTTCACTGAAGAGATGCTGATGATGTCGGTCTCAGATGCCGATGATGTCGGTCTCTTCACAGAAGAGATGTCGATTTCTTTTGAAGAGATGTCCGTTTCAGATGTCGATTTCTTCAATGAACAGATCTCGATGATGTTGGTTTAGTCACTGAAGAGATGCCGATGATGTCGATTTCTTCGCAGTAGAATCGTTGTTGTCGCTGCTGGTTTCTTCTCTGCAGACTCGTCTTCTGTGATGGCTGTTCTGCAAGCTGTTTGTTCAGGTGGCTTGCGTCTTTTCGCTGTAGTCCTCGTTTCCTGTAAAGTAAGTTAAATCAGAATGAAAAAGTAAAGATACTATACAACTGACCAAAAAAATGAAGGGCCGCATTTTCTCAAACGCACAAAATAAAGATGGCTGATTCCAATAATCTCACAATTTACCCACACACTCCCTCATAGACATTAAACAATTTCACACACACACACACACACACACACTGGACTGGACCCAATTTATTATCAGATTAACTATAAAAGCTGTACTGACAATGAAAAAAATAAGTAAAACAGAAACGATGAAATTCAAAAGATAAAATTATACAAAAATTAAATTGCAAAAAGACACCTCTCTCCCCCCCCCTCTCTCTCTCTCTCGCTCTCTCTAACCAACTCTCTTTCACTCACCGTAATCACCCTATCTTAATCCATAACACATTTGTGCAATTACTCAGGATCTCAATCAAACACAATAACCCTCTCATTGGCACTTATCACAATCATTTTGTAAACAAACCTTGTTCTACGGTCAACGCTCTACAGCCCCCCCCCCCCCTACACACACCCATATGCACACACAAAATCACGCACACAGTCACGCACACACATACACAAAATACCTACATATTCCCACATTCACAAACTCTCACACCATCTTTCTGCACCCCCACCCCCTCCTCTTCTCTCTCTCAAAGGAAAAAATCATTAACAATTTCTCAATCAATAAAATGACGCTCTAAATTTTTTTTTTAAATCAACTACACACACACGCACGCGTGCGCGCGGGCGGGCGCACACACACACACACACACACACACACACAAACACAAATATAAAAACTACGCAAAAAAAGAGAAAAATCCAGGACGAGAATATTTAAGCTTACTTATAAGGGTCGAACAGTTAATATAAAGCTTTGCCCTACAAGAATAAATACTCAATCCAAATAGATTTTAAGGAAATATATGATTAAAAGAAGTAAATTAAAAACATCTTCCGATAGGATGTGATTTTATACACACACGCGCGGGTGTGCACACACACACACTATTCTGAACATTAGCACAGTCATCAACATTAATCATTATTAATAGCATTACCCCCTCCCCTATACACACACTGCAAAAACATTTTATCAAAGCAGTTCAATATCAACATTAATTTACACTACAGGATTCAGTAAAGCAAAAGGAAAAGGCAGAGTCAAAGAGAATGATATATTAGCACAGAACTTCCAGAAGACGGGGAAAGTATTTGTACAAAATACTTCAAACACACCTCAATGTATCCT
>CM065702.1:14233070-14242712 GCA_017654935.2 Phymorhynchus buccinoides | reverse complement strand
CGATTGAGGGGTGACTAGGGGGGATTGTCGTTAGATGGTTTTGGCCGGGGGGCGACGAATCGGCACACACAGGGCAGGGTTAGGGAGGACTATGCTCGCAGGTCGGTGGGGCGATCCAATTGTTCAGCTTAAAGCGGTGGGGTCGTGCCGTATGTTGTGGGATTGGAGGGGTGTAGAACAAATTACATAACAAAAGCAACAACTAATGTGTCAAAATCTTTGAAATATGAAGTGAAAATGATGTGAACATGACACAATGAAAGCAGATTGTACAAAACAGTTTAGGCAAAATGGCTTGGGGGGAGAGATTTTTATCTCATAACCCTGATTAAAGAAATTTAGTTCGTTCTGTTTGTGTGTGTGTATGTGTGCGCGCGTGCGCCGGTAGTTGTTTGTGTGTGTGTGTGTGTTGTATCACAGTGTGTGATGTGTGTGTGGTGTGTGTGTGTGTGTGTGTGTGTGTGTGTGTGTGGGTGTGTGTGTGTGTGTGTGTTTTCTAATAACCCAAACCGCTGCTTACTGAGTACTGAAATATTGGGACATTTTGCTAAACAGTGCACTTTCCAAAATGCATAGGGCAGTCCTGCAGAATGTGGTCTGGTGTAATCCTGTGCCACAAGGACATTCATCCGTGTGGGAGATCTTCAGACGGTACAAGTTTTTATTCCATCTCCTACCAACCCATTGAAGCAAACTACCAAGTTCCTGGATACCCTTCGCTTCACTGTTTACTACGTGCTAAGTGTCATCAAAAAGCCTGAATATACAAAGAGCTCACACTCCACAGCTGCATGAAGCCGTGTTAAAAATTTTTTAAATTTTACTCACACCATTTCACCTACACTACAGCTAGGGATCATTGTGAACTCACTCACTGCACTACAACAACACTAACACTTCCCACCTTCCACATTTTCACCTTCCAGGTGGGAAGTGAGAAAGTTGGCTTCATTCTTTGCGAGGTTTGTAGGCTGCGAAGATATTATCACTCTTTGCAACATTTACGTGTCATGTCATTATTTTGTCCTGTCAAGTTGATCTATTGTCTAGTCCCCACCCCTCCCCTCCCCTCCGATCATGAACTATCAAATACCATGACTCGACAAGGGGAAGGGAGGTGGTGGGGTACAAGGGTCGGATCAAGGGGGGGGGGGGGGGGTCCTGGTTTCCGGAACCCCCCCTCTCAGTCCCAAGCATGTCTCTAAAACAACAATGAAAAGTAAGAAAATGACTCGGCTTTTGCCGCAACAATCACTAAATTGCAAGATTTTCCCTGGGGGGCTTCGCCCCCTGCCCCCCCCCCCCCCCAAGACACTGCCGCCCCCCTTGCACCCAAAACTATGCAGCTCATCAGGACCCCCGGCAGAAGCCCCCCCCCCCCCCCCCCCCTTACGAATCATTTGGTCCGCCCCTGGGTAAGGCTCAATCACGGTCAACCTAGTTGTGTTGGCAGGGAGCCGAAGAACAACGACCAACAATTGAATGACAAGAGCAAGAAGGAAGTTAAGTATTTCGAGGGGGTTCCCCTTTGTTATCAGCATAGCGTTGAGAACAGGTGCTTTAACCCTTTCAACACCAGCCATTTTTCAGCCCAAACTGTCCATTATTAACCCTTTCAACGCCAGCCATTTTTGCAGCCAAACATTTCCATTTTAACCCTTTCAAACGCCAGCCATTTTTCAGCCAAAACGTTTCATTTTAACCCTTTCAACCGCCAGACATTTTCAGCCAAAACGGTTCAATTTAACCCTTTCAACGCCAGCCATTTTTCAGCCAAAACTTTCCATTAAACTTAACCTGGGTAGAGAAAATATATCATCTGCAAACAAACTGGGGATTCCTCTGTGACATGCATAAAATAGGGCCTATCCTTACCTCTGTAAAATAAAGAGCATAAGGTCATTGGTTAGAAGACCCTCATTATGATGCCTTTCAGTGACATGGCTGTTAAATCATTGCGGTGCCAAGAGGCGACAGTGACAATGAAAGGGTAAAGACCCACTGACCACCACGATTAAGTCCCTTGGTTGTTTGATTGTTTTTGGTAGCTGTAACCCACATACAAATTCCCCCAACTTCAAATTGATGGGCTGCTCTTTAAATGAACGTTTGTTTTTTTTTAAATTTTGGGGCATTGTATGGAAGGCAAATCTGGTCAAAAAACAAGATTTCTTACCAGGTATAAGATTGAAAACACGTGAAACCCGTGATTTTGACACGTGATCTGGTGGGTCTTTAAAGAAAGACACATTGACCCAGCACGATTAAGTCCATTGTTTCTTCTGGGTCGATGTGACCCGGCATACAGACCCCCCCACCCCCCCCCCCCCCCCCCACCCCCCCCACCCCCCCCCCCCCCCCCCCCCCCCCTCCCCCCCACCCCCCCCCCCCCCCCCCCATGCACGATCGAGGCTGCTCTTGAAAGTGATGTCTCGTTTTCGTGCATGGGGGAATTTAACAGAGCCACACTTGGTCAAAATAACATCTCTTACCAGCGAGAGAGGGAAACACGACATGAAACCCGTGATTTTCACTCACGGACCTGGTGGGTCTTTAAAAGTGTACATAATGCACCAGCACCACGAAAGGGACATTAAGTCGCTGGGCTAGTTTCTCATAACAGGCTTGCAAAGTCAAAAATCTCATTTAAAACAAAAAATCAAATTTTGAGTTATGGGTATTTTCGTGCTCTCCTACATCTTATCTTTCAATATCCATAAAGGATACTTTTCAAAATGGTCTCTAAATATTCAAAAAAAAATTCTTAGGATAGGGTAGACTTTGGACTGTGATTTATCAAAATGGCCGACAGTCACCCTTCCCAACTTTAAATGCTCATAACTCTGCAACAAACAAAAAAAAGGATACAAGAATGGTTTTGTATATTGTTAGAAATAGAATTGCTTGAAGTTTCCAACTGTGCCATTTTCTCAGAATGGTCATTTTGACACTTAATGTCCCTTTCGTGGTGCTGGGTCACATGGTGTGCTTGGTGACCGTCATCCATTGTTGGTGGTTTGTATTGTGTTGTGTTGCGTACTGTTCTTCTCAGGACGTAGTGCCAAGTATTTTTCTGTTCCTTGTAGGCCTGCCAAGTAATGTCTCAAGAGAACTAAGCACGATCACCTACTTTATGCGTAGTAGTAGTAGTAAGTAGTAGGTAGTAGTAGAAGAAGTAGTAGTAGTAGTAGTAGTAGTAGTAGTAGTAGAAGTAGTAGTAGTAGTAGTAGTAGTAGTAGTAGTAGTGGTAGTGGTAGTAGTAAGTAGTAGTAGTAGTAGTAGTAGTAGTAGTAGTAGTAGTAGTAGAAGTAGTAGTAGTAGTAGTAGTAGTAGTAGTAGTAGTAGTAGTAGTAGTAGTAGTAGTAAAAGTAGAAGTAGTAGTAGTAGTAGTTAGTATTAGTAGTAGTAGTAGTAGTAGAAGTAGTAGTAGTAGTAGTTAATAGTAGTAGTAGTAGTAGTAGTAGTAGTAGTAGTAGTAGGTGAAGACGGGGTAAAAGCCCATGGGCGGGTAAGAAGCCCATGCCAATTATCTCATGAAATGAAGCAAATTTCAGTCCAATTTTGCCCATGAGACGAGTGTTAATGTTTAGCGTTCGACTCATGGGCAAAATTGGACTGAAATTTGCTTCATTTCATGAGATAATTGGCATGGGCTTCTTACCCGCCCATGGGCTTTTCCCCCCGTTTTCCCCTAGTAGTAGTAGTAGTAGTAGTAGTAGTAGTAGTAGTAATAGTAGTAGTAGTAGTAGTAGAGGTAGAGAAGGTGAGATTAGCGTCCAATCGGTCAGATACCCTTATAGTAGTAGTAGTAGTAGGTACTTCATAGTCACAGAGGCGTCTCTGTGAAATTCGGGTTGCTCCCACATAGAGAGCGCGTCGCAGCCAGAGGCACGCAACCCAATTAAAAATAAATAAATTTGCATGTGATTTTTGTGTGACTGATGAGGATGGAAAGGGGGTGGGTGGGTACATTTTCGATTGAGGTACATTTTGACCAAATGACAACTTTTTTGTTGCCACTGGGTTTAACGTATGCTAAGTGCATGGGCACACGGGACCTCGGTTTATTGTCTCATTTCTTATTAACCAAATGAAATGCATACACAACCAAATAATAACATTTCCCTTTCCATTTGAATTCAGACTTGACCCCCCCCCCCCCCCCCCCCCCCCCCCCCCCCCCCCCCCCCCCCCCCCCAGTATTTTTCTCAGTATTTTCTAAATGCGTTAAATTAACGGGAAATACACTGATAAAAGCTCTAAACATAAAAATAAATACACAACCACGTGGAAGATGGTTACCAGTGTCATGAGAAATATATACCTACCGTGAAATAAGTCAACAATTATTTAAAACATTGAGATTTTAAGTGCTCAATATACACGGAAAGAACCAAGAAATAGAGCGGGAGGGTGTAAATCTAGATATTTGCAATCTACACGGAAAGAACCAAGAAATAGAGCGGGAGGGTGTAAATCTAGATATTTGCTGAGAAATAGATGTAGAAAGCCATGCCACCTAGTTTCGTATTTCTTTCATGTGAGAAATAAGTCAACTCTTATTTAACATTTTGAGATTTAAGTGCTCAATCTACACGGAAAGAACCAAGAAATAGAGCGGGAGGGTGTAAATCTAGATATTTGCAATCTACACGGAAAGAACCAAGAAATAGAGCGGGAGGGTGTAAATCTAGATATTTGCTGAGAAATAGATGTAGAAAGCCATGCCACCTAGTTTCGTATTTCTTTCATGTGAGAAATAAGTCAACTCTTATTTAACATTTTGAGATTTAAGTGCTCAATCTACACGGAAAGAACCAAGAAATAGAGCGGGAGGGTGTAAATCTAGATATTTGCTGAGAAATAGATGTAGAAAGCCATGCCACCTAGTTTCGTATTTCTTTCATGTGAGAAATAAGTCAACTCTTATTTAACATTTTGAGATTTAAGTGCTCAATCTACACGGAAAGAACCAAGAAATAGAGCGGGAGGGTGTAAATCTAGATATTTGCCGATAAATCGATGTAGATAGCCATGCCACTTAGCTTCGTATTTTTGAAAATGGCGGACGATATAAACAACCACCCGTGCAAACAAAAATAAATAATAATAAATATTCGAAAAATATGACCCTGATTTCTCAATATTTACTGATGAATCTTCTGTTCTTCCTGCATGTCACAAGACGCCTCTGAATGTATTTAGGGGCGAATCTTCCCCAAACAGCAAACAAATTTGAATGAGGAAAAGAGTATTTATTTAATGGGTTAAATATTTTATGCCACACCGGCACCCACTTGCAACGCTGATAATGACGTATAGGCAACGGTTACGGCGAACATCCGCGCCCATGGCAATAAAAGAGGTAAATGATTTTCATGTTGTGCCTGAAATTAATGTCTCTGTCTGAGATGATAAAGTTTACTTGACTTATTACTATAGCTATTAATGGCTAAAGTTACGTAGCGTGGGCACAAATCGGCACAAAAGGTAGGCCTACTAAGAAACACCTCTTTTGCCGACGTTTGTCGAAAACGTTTTGTGGCTGCTATCGAGGTAGCAAGCGACACACTATTTGAAGGATCATGGGAAATATCAATAGTTCTGGCCTTTTTTTTATATCTCCCGTGACGAGACTTGGACTTTAAAAATGGAAGACCAAACAACAAGCTTGTCACAGCAGATATTCTTTAAACTATCGTGAAAAAATAGGTAATGATTTTAGCAAAGTAAACAAACGCAAGTGTTTTTAAGTGCTCTTTCTTAATTTTTCATCATGTTAGATGGCATAATTAATATAGAGCAAATTTAATTTTCTGCACACAAATAGACGTGGGTGAAATCGAAAACTTTGTACAAACTGACAGAGGTATGATTTATCTCCCTTATGATAGCAGCCCTTTTCTCTCTCCCAAAAATGAAGAGTAAGCTTAAAGAGTTATCTGACCTTAGCAAACGTTTAGGGTGTTTCTTAGGCCCCTTTTGGCGTAAGCGTTATTCGCGCGGCGACCGTTATCTAGAGAAACTCGACCCTGAGCTTGGAACTCACAATTTGCAGTGTTGAGCTCTTTGTGTTATTTACTCCGCACAGTGATTAGATCAACTGTTATCTCAAGATTTTGTGCTAATATTTTGGAATAACTTCCATGGCATGGTTGTGTGTAAATGTGTTTGTCGTGTTGGTATGTTGGTTTGTCTTCTTTACGTATGTATGTGCTTTTTGCTTGTTATTTGCTTTGTTGTCCTTGTGAAATATTGTGTAAAAAAAAGTTAAATAAAAAACCAGTTTAAGTTGACTTGACTTGACGACTTTTTTTTTTAAATAAAGAAAAGAATCACCACTCTCTTCGGAAAGTAGCGAATCTTTTTTCATCATCTTTCTTTTTCTTTTTCCATCTTGCACATTCTTTTATCTCTCTCTCTCTCTCTCTCTCTCTCTCTCTCTCTCTCTTCTTCTCTCTCTCTCTCTCTCTCTCTCTCTCTCTCTCTCTCTCTCTCTCTCTCTCTCTCTCTCTCTCTCATCTCTCTCTCTTCTCTCTCTCTCTCTCTCAATCTCCATCCGTTGTTGTTGTTGTTGCCGCTGCCGTCGTTCCCGTCCTCCGTCGCCGCTGTTGTTCTCTCCTCCAGCTTCCTTTGTTTCTTCTTCATCTTCACCTTGTCTCCCTTTCCTTTTTCTTCGTTCCTGGCTTTCCCTTTTCCCCTCCTCCTCATTCTGTGCCTCCCTCTCTCCTCCTCCTCTTCCCATTTTTTTCTTCTTTTTTTCATTTTCCATCTTTCTTTCCTTCCTGTCTTTTTTTCTTTCTCTCTTTTTCTTGTTCCTTTCTTTATTCTTATTTTTCTTTCCTTCTCCTCTTTGCTTTCTGTATTCTTGTTTGTAGTCTTTTTTTTCTTAGTTTCTTTTTTGTTTCTGGCTCATTTCTTCTTTTTTTCTTCTTGATCGTTTCTCTCTTCTTTTTCTCGTTTCATTTTCCTTTTTTATTCTTTCCCCCCCAATGATTGATGATGATGATGATAATGAGTCCTGATGAAGATTATGCTGTGATGTCCATTAACTTGATTTGACTTGACTTGACTTGACTTGACCGGCAAGGAAGTATTTTAGCTTCTCCCCCACCCCCTGGGCCTATCCTATATTGTTGGCGATCAGTCTGTGTGTATTGTATTATACGGTCCATGTCCCCTGTGGGGATACTGGGGGATCTTTCCGTACAAATAGTTCCCCACTTTCTGGAAGTTATGTGCTTGCAACTTCCTCTCACCTGTCCCTCTCTTTAACTCTGTCTTTTCACCCTTTGCTTATTGTCATCTACATGTACTGTCTTTCTGCCTAAAGGTCTGTGTACACGTTAACATTATTCACATGATATTTCTATTTCCCCATGGCAACATAGTGAGCTGTTAATCATATTAAGAGTGGGCTATCACTGTGTTGTCATGGGGAAATAGAAATATCTCGTGAATAATGTTAACGTGTACACAGACCTTAAACCGGTCCATTCTCCTGCTTGCTTTTTTGTTTTCTCCAAGAAATTCTTACACAAAATGTATCCAGCCGAAGACGGACATGCTGGGCCTAACTATTGGGGATTTGTTGGGATTATGCCAAACGAACATTATATTTAAGCATTTCAAAACTTATCAACAACGGCACAATTATATGGGTCAAGACCAGTACGGTAATCACGAATACCGCGTCTTAAAGAGGTAACACGGGTAATCAATAACAAGTATATCAGACTAAACTGCCAAAACGATTGCACACCTGACACGTAAATGAATTCTCGTGGGGGGGGGGGGGTGAGAGAGAGAGAGAGAGAGAGAGAGAGAGAGAGAGAGAGAGAGAGAGAGAGAGAGAGAGAGAGAAAGAGAGAGAGAGAGAGAGAGAGAGAGAGAGAGAGAGAGAGAGAGAGAGAGAGAGAGAGAGAGAGAGAGATCCAATCCAATCCAAAACTTGTATTGATTAGACCTTTTCTGCCCGTATCAAGTAGGGAGGGGGTGATGGTGGTGGTGTTAAAGATAACGACAAATATAATACGGTGACTACAAAGCGCAAAGAGACACAGGAAGGTACGTTGGGTTGGGTGGGTAGAGGGGGAGGGGGTTACTAACAATTACATATGATAACATTTGCAGCGTTTTGCAATGATAGGGACTGATTACAGACACAGAGAGACATAGCAGCGTACGTCAGGGTGGGGTGGAGTGTGTGGAGTGTGTGTGTGTGGGGTGGGTGGGGGATGGGGGTGGGTGTGGGTGTGGGTGTGGTGGGGGTGGGGGTGGGGTGTAGAACAAATATACATAACAAAAGCAACAACTAATGTGTCAAAATCTTTGAAATATGAAGTGAAAATGATTTGAACATGACACAATGAAAGCAGACTGTACAAACAGTTTAGGCAAAATGGCTTGGGGGGAGAGATTTTTATCTCATAACCCTGATTAAAGAAAATTTAGTTCGTTCTGTTTGTGTGTGTGTATGTGTGCGCGCGTGTGTGTGTTTTGTGTGTGTGTGTGCGTGTGTACGCGTGTGTGTGTGTGTGCATATGTATGTGTATGTGTGTGTGTGTGTGTGTGTGTGTGTGTGTGTGTGTGTGTGTGTGTGTGTGTGTGTGTGTGTGTTGTCTGCTAATAACCCAAACCGCTGCTTACTGAGTACTGAAATATTGGGACATTTTGCTAAACAGTGCACTTTCCAAAATGCATTCAAATGCATGCAAATTGCGTTTATTCTGATTTGTAGTTATTCTGGTTCTGGTTTGAAAAGGCCTTCGTCGAGGGAGCCTATTTTTAGACGTTTACTGAAGATAGATATGCAACTGAAACAGCTCGTGTCACTATAATTATATTCACAGCTAACACTATGATGTCACAACATGTATGTCAGTCAGTCGTTTCTGACCATGACAGCCAGATACCAGAGTGGCACAGTGTAGAGTGGCACAGTGGTAGCGCGTTTGCTTCGTGTCAATTAAACCCGAGTTCGAACCTGGGTACAAGGGATTTTTCCTATCACTTTGCACTAGGCCTTGCGGTCTGAACGTGGAGTCTTTCGGATGAGACGATAAACCGAGGTCCTGTGTGCCCATGCACTTAGCACACGTTAAACCCAGTGGCAACGAAAATGTTGTCATTTGGTCAAAATGTACCCCCCTCTCTTCCTTCCTCATCAGTCACACAAGAATCGCATGCAACAACAAACAAACAAAATTGGGTGGCGCGCCTCTGGCTGCGACGCGCTCTCCATGTGGGAGCAAACCGAATTTCACAGAGACGCCTCTGTGACTATAATGTACCTAACCAAACCTAACCTATATGCCATTCTGGCGGGTTTGTTTATAGTGGAGATGCCTTGCCCAGGGTACATCCCCAATGCACTGTCTCGGCCAAAGGGATTTGAGGACTGATGGCGTTGAGGAAGGTCCCCACAGGCCATCCCATCCCTGTGGCTGCAGAACCTGAGCCGGAGCCAAGGCCCCCTCGTTTAAATAATGTTTTAGCAAAGCACACATCATGCTTAACTAAAAGCCATCACTTTTTCCTTCAAAACAACCCCCCAAGATAGCCCCCCGCCCCCTTTTTTCTTTTTTAAAATTGGTCCCTTTTGTTGATACCTGTGAAGTTTTCAGTTTAGCAACAACAACA
>CM065702.1:14225570-14228070 GCA_017654935.2 Phymorhynchus buccinoides | reverse complement strand
CACACAGATTAAACCAACAATTTGTATAAAGTAATAATAGGACAATATGCATAAAATAAAAATTAAAATGAATAATATCACATGCAAAATGTATAATAGGCGTACATAAAAACAAAGCTTAGATTATAAAAAAGTGTTGAATACTAGAACAATGTAAAATAATGTATGCTAAAGTCAACACACATTCACCCTAGCTCTCTCTCTCTCGCTCTCTCGCTCTCTCTCCCTCCCTCCCCCTAATCTCTCTCTCTCTCTATCACATACACTCACACACACACACACACACACACACACCACACACACACACACACACACACACACACACACACACATACACACACACACACACACACAGAGAGAGAGAGAGAGAGAGAGGAGAGAGAGAGAGAGAGAGAGAGAGAGAGAGAGAGAGAGAGAGAGAGAGAGAGAGAGAGAGAGAGAGAGAGAGATATTTAGCCAACAATTTGTATAAAGTAATAATAGGACAATATGCATAAAGCAAAATTAAAATGAATAATATCACAAGCAAAATACATAATACATAAAAATAAAGTTTAGATTATAAAAACCAATGCTGAATACTAGAACAACGATAAAATGTATGCTAAAGTCAACACACATTCACCCTAGCTCTCTCTCTATATCCCTTTCTCTCTCCCCCCAATCTCTCCCTCCCCTCTCCCCCACCGTCCCCCAAATCTCCCCCTGCCATCTCCTTCCTCCCCCTCTCCTCCCCTCTCTCTCTCCCCGACACACACACACACACACACACACACACACACACACACACACACACACACACACACACACACACACACACACACACACACACACACACACACACACACACAGCACCCTCACAAATTATATACACACACACATACACAAATTACATCTGTGTACCATGATACATCACCACATAAAGTTTGATGAAATTCTGACCAGCTGTTCTTCTGGAGATAAAGCTAAAGAAACTTTTATGTCTTAGACCTTGACCATGACCTTGAAATGTATCAACGTCTGTGGCCTTGCATGCCCTGCTCTCACGGTGACCTCAGTTTCAATTACCAATCCAGTCTATGTCTTTGGTGCTTTCAGGTCAAAGTCACGGGGATCAGTATGTTCTGGGGAGCTGTCAATGGATGGACGTAGAGGCGTCCTCGGGGGGGACCTCACTCATGCTGGCCCGCGACTAAGACAACTAAACAATAGCAAAATAATATTGCTGTCCTATTCACACTAGATCAGATTTGTACAACAACAAAAAACCCAACTTATTTGTCCAAGACTATTGAGGCCTGGACAAACCGTCCGAAAAGCAGGGTCCCGAACGAGCTTTAACAGAATAGTCAGCCTTTCAACGGCGAAATGAAACAACAGCTCAGTCACTCAGATCACTTAGCGAAGGTGAGGGTAGCTCATCCACCACTTCCGTTTTCTTCATCCTGAAACGTGCAAACTAATGCCTTCTAGGATAGGTCTCTAGTGCAGGTACTGTTATGTCTGGTAAAAAGTCATCTGTCACTCTTGGAAGAGGGGACATTGCGATATTAAAAAGGCGTGAAGACTCTGCTGAGGTTTGATCTCGTAAAGGTTGAATGGCTTGTGTCACGTGACGTTTTCTCTGTCGCTTTCTTGGCTTGAGGTTGAAAAAATTCACGGTATCTGTCACGTTTAGAGGAGGCGAAGTTCTATCACGAAAACGTGAGGACATCATTGGACTTGGATCCTGTGAACACTGGGAGGGCCCGGGTTGCGTCACATCTTTCGGCTCCTCTGTAGCGTCACGTACACAACCCATGTAGTCCTGTATTGCTTGCGTCATGGCATCAGCATCTGACTCGCAATGTAGCACGGGCCTACGCACCGCTCTTTCTTTTCGTGACGTCATGGTATTCACAGCTTTCTGGCTGCCGCATCCACACCTGAACTCCTTGTCCACGGATAAAACGCCCGAGGTTTCGCCAGATCTGGTAACTATATCCACCTGTTGGAGCAGACTGGAGATCTTTGCTGAGTCAGTCTCACGTTCTTCAATGTCTTGCAGAATGAACCTGTGCCGAATCCTGTACTTCAACTGCAAATCCTGTAGTTGTTTCTGCATGCACGTTTTGGCGGCTTCCACTATTTCAGCATGTCGGTCACGGATAGCCTTCTCCACGGCTGCTCTCTCCGTGTCCAAGGATGCCTTCTTTTCTTCCAGAGATTTTACGCTTGTTTTGATGTCAGACGCTGCTTTCTGCAAGCTCCGGCGACGTGACTGCAGCGTTTTCTTTTTAATGTCCACCGCTGAAGGAAGTTCTTCAGTCTTATGGAACTCGTGACTGGTCAGCTTGCACCTGATGCACATGACTTGTTCACACTTCATGCAGTACAGGTCGAGCTTTTTATCTGGATGGTTTGTACACATCTCCTGCGCCTGGGAACATGGAGTTTTATCTTTGATGTAAAAGTTGGTCTGCAGATTAGCCGCTCCTCCTGGCGGCAGAGTGGTGCTCTT
>CM065702.1:14218070-14223070 GCA_017654935.2 Phymorhynchus buccinoides | reverse complement strand
TACAGCTAGGGATCATTTGTGAACTCACTCACTGCCTACAACACCAACACTAACACTTCCCACCTTCCACATTTTCATCTACACTACATGTGGGGATCATTGTGGTGAACTCACTCACTGCCTACTGTTACTAACACATAACACTTCCCACCTTCCACCCTTTCACCTACACTTACAGGTGGGGATCATTGTGAACTCACTTGCTGCCTACATTGTTACCACAACTTAACACTTCCCACCGTCCACCTTTTTCACCTACACTACAGCTAGGGATCAGTGTGAACTCACTCACTGCCTACAACAACAACACTACCACCTTCGACCTTTTCACCTACACTACAGCTAGGGAATCAGTGTGTGACTCACTCACTGCCTTTTACAAACGACAACACTAACACTTCCAACCTTCCACCCTTTCACATACACTACAGCTGGGGATCATTGTGAACTCACTCACTGCATCTGTTACAACACTTAACACTTCCCACCTTCACCTTTTCACCTACACTACAGCTAGGGATCAGTGTGAACTCACTCACTGCATACTGTTACAAACACTAACACTTCCCACCTTCCACCTTTTCACCTACACTACAGCTAGGGATCATTGTGAACTCACTCACTGCCTACAACACTAACACTTAACACTTCCCACCTTGTCACCTTTTCACCTTCCAGGTTGGTTAGAAGTCAGAAAGTTGGCTTCATTCTTTGCAAAAGGTTTGTAGGCTGCGAAGTTATCACTCTTTGCAACATTTAGGTGTCATGTCATTATTTTGTCCTGTCAAGTTTATCTATTGTCTAGTCACCACCCGATCATTAACTATCCAATACCATGACTCGACAAGGGGAAGGGAGGTGGTGGGGTAGAAGGGTCGGATCAAGGGGGGGGGGCGGCGGGGGGGGGGGGGGGGGGGGGGAGTTCCTGGTTAAAGCCGGCCCCCCTTCCACCCCCTCAGTCCCAAGGAAAGTCTCTAAAACAACGGTTGTATGAATGTGTGAAAAAGTAAGAAATGACGCGGCTTTTGCCGTAAAGACCCACCAGATCACGCGACAAAATTGATACAAGCTATATTAGTTAAGTGGCCGGTACCATAGCGATGAGGTTTAAACCGAGGCGTCAGTTACGTAGCTACACTTATCTGTATTCGTTAAAAAATCGGGACTTTAGTGGTGTTGGTGTTGCATGCCTCCGGGGCATTGCCTCCAGTATTGTTCCCACCATCTTTGTTATTTACAAATGTCCCATATGTGTCGAAAGACGGCAGAGGGCGTAAAATCCTATTTCGTCGTGACAAAATCACGGATTTCACGGGTTTTCCATCTTATAGCTGGTAAGAAATATTGTTTTTGCCAGGTTTGACTCCCATGCAAATGCCCCCAAACTCAAACCGAAACATCATTTTAAAGAGCAGCCTCAATTTGAAGTTGGGGACATTTGTATGTGGGTCACAGCGACCTAGAATCCCCCCCGCCCCCCAAGGGATTAATCGTGGTGCATCAGTGTGTCTTTAACAATCACTAAATTGCAAGATTTTCCGGGGTTTTTTTTACCCCCGGCTCCCCCCCCCCCCCCCCCCCGGCAGACACTGCCGGCGGGCCCCTTGACCCAGAACCTATGCAGCTTCATGGACCCCCGGCAGACCCCCCCCCCCCCTCCCCCCTCACGAATCACTTGGTCCGGCCGTGGGTAGGCTCAACGGTCCACCTATTTGCTAGTTGTGTTGGCAGGGAGCCGAAGAACAACCACCAACGATTGATCGAGTGATCAGAGCAAGAAGGAAGTTAAGTATTTTGAGGGGATTCCCCTTTGTTACCAGCATAGCGTGAGGACAGGTGCTTTAACCCTTTTAACACCAGCCATTTGTCAGCCCAAACTGTCCATTTTAACCCTTTCAACGCCAGCCATTTTTCAGCCCAAACTTTCCATTTTAACCCTTTGAACGCCAGCCATTTTTCAGCCCAAACTTTCCATTTTTAACCCTTTCAACGCCAGCCATTTTTCAGCCAAAACTTTCCATTTTTTTAACCCTTTCAACGCCAGCCATTTTTTTCAGCTAAAACTTTCCATTAAACTTGTCTGGGTATAGAAAAGATTTTATCTGCAGACACTGGGGATTCCTCTGTGACATGCATAAAATAGGGCCTATCCTTACCTCGTAAAATAAAGAGCATAAGGTCATTGGTTAGCAGACCCTCATTTGATGCCTTTCAGTGACATGGCTGTTAAATCATTGCGGTGCCAAGAGGCGACAGTGACAATGAAAGGGTAAAGACCCATTGACCCACCACGATTAACTCCCTTTTTTTTGTGTGGGTAGCTGGGACCCACATACAAATTCCCCCAACTTCGAATTGAGGCAGCTCTTTAAAATGATGCTTCGTTTTGTATTTGGGGGCATTTGTATGGGAGTCAAACCTGGTCAAAACAAGATTTCTTACCAGCTATAAGAGGGAAAACACGTGACACCCGTGGTATTTTACACGTGATCTGGTGGGTCTTTAAAGACCCATTGACCCAGCACGATTAAGTCCATTGTTTCGTTTGGGTCGGTGTGACCCACATACAGACTCCCCCCCCCCCCCATGCACGATCGAGGCTGCTCTTGAAAGTGATGTCTCGTTTTCGTGCATGGGGGAATTTGTGTGGGAGCCACACTTGGTCAAAATAACATATCTTAGTAGCGAGAGAGGGAAACACGTGACACCCGTGATTTTCACTCACGGATTTGGTGGGTCTTTAAAAGTGTACATAAGCACCCAGCACCACGAAAGGGACATTAAGTCACTGGGCTAGTTTCTAATAACAGGCTTGCAAAATCAAACATCTCATTTAAAAAAAAATCAATTTTGAGTTATGGGTATTTTATCTTTCAATATCCATAGAGGATGCTTTTCAATATGGTCTCTAAATATTCTAACAAAAGTGCTTTAAAATTAGTAGGTTGATGCATTTTCTTAGGATAGACTTTAGACTGTGATTTCTCAAAATGGCCGACAGTCACCTTCCCAACTTTAAAAGCTCATAACTCTGCAACAACAAACAAAAAAGGATACATGAATGGTTTGTATATCATTAGAAATAGAATTGCCTGAAGTTTCCAACTGTGCCATGTTCTGAGGATGGTCATTTTGACACTTAATGTCCCTTTCATGATGCTGGGTCACCATTGTGCTTTGTGACGTCATCCATTGTTGGTGGTTTGCATTGTGTTGTGTTGCGAACTGTTCTTCTCTGTCTGAGATGATAAAGTTTACTTGACTTATTAATACCTGTTGTCCAGAGCTTGGAACTCACAATTTGCAATGTTGAGCTCTTTGTTTTATTTACTCCGCACAGTGATTAAATAAACTGCTATCTCAAGAAATTGTGCTCACATTTTTGAATAACTTCCATGGCATGGTTGTGCGTGTAAATGTGTTTGTCGTGTTGGTCTGTTGGTTTGCTTTCTGTACGTATTTATTTGCCTTTTGCTTCTTATTTGATCATAACGTTTTCTATGTTTTGTGTTCCTGTAAATATGTTATTTGTTCATAGGTTTTTGATTGATGTGTATTTGTTTTATGAGGGCAGGATGAAAAAAAGCTTTGTTAGCTTATTCTGTACCCCTCAATAAAGATGATTTTGGCTTGACTTGACTCATTTGCTTTTTTCCCCCTTGTGAAAGATTGTGTAAACAAAGTTAAATGCAACAAAAGTTGACTTGACTTGACTTGACTTGACCGGCAAGAAGTATTTTAGCTTCTCCCCCACCCCCCACCTCTGGGCCTATCCTAATATATTGTTGGCTTTCAGTCTGGGTGTATTGCATTATTCGGTCCATCTCCTCTGTGAGGATACTGGGGGATCTTTCGTACAAATAGTTCCCCCACTTTCTGGAAGTTTGTAATTTCCTCTAACCTGTCCCTCTCTTTGATTCTGCTTTTCCCCCTTTGCTTATTGTCATCTACATGTACTATCTTTCTGCCTAACCGGTCCATTCTCCTGCTTGCTTGTTTTATTTCTCCAAGAAATTCTTACACAAAATGTCTCCAGCCGAAGACGGACATGCTGGGCCTAACTATTTCTGAGTCAGGTGCATAGCGACAGCATGACGCATCACACATTCACCCCCCCCCCCCAACCCAAAACCCACACACTCAAACAAACACACACACACACACACCCCAAGCAAAAATAAGTAATGTTCATAAATAAATAGAACCGAACACTTTGAGCAGAGTTATAGATCACATGACCACTTCTCACGCATGTAGAGTGGCACAGAGGTAACTCGTACGCCTTGTGTCAAGTAACCTGAGTTCGAACCTGGGTACAGGGGCTTTTTTCTCTCATTTTGGACTAGGCCTTACGGTCTGAACACACAAACACACACACATACGCACGCACGCACACATACACACACACACACCACACACACACACACACACACACACACACACAACACACACACACACACACACACACACACACACACACACACACACACACACACACATCTTTCGGATGAGACAGTACACCGAGGTCCCGTGTGCCCATGCAGTTAGCACACGTCAATCCCAGTGGCAACGAAAAAGTGTGATCAAAATTTAACCCCTCCCCCCCACCCCCGTTCCTTCCTCATCAGTCACATAAAAATCGCATGCAAAAAAAAAAAAAAGGGGTGGCGCGTCTCTGGCTGCGACGCTCTCTCCAGGTGGGAGCAACCCGAATTTAACGGAGACGCCTCTGTGGCTATGAAGTACCTAATACCTGAATACTTCTTTAATGTCCCATATGATCTTTTAAGATCGGGAGGACGTAAAACATTAATGCATACTTCCTTGTTCCTGGTTCAAACCTGTCATTCCCCTATAATCCCGGATCTATGCCTGCAATTCTTGAAAATGCGAAGTGGTTTATTGTGGTTGGCATTACTGGTCACAATTAAGTGCGGGGATGGGATGGGGGTGGGTGGGTGGGGGGCTAATTGTTTTTTCCATGGATTTTTGTATGGTTG
>CM065702.1:14203070-14210570 GCA_017654935.2 Phymorhynchus buccinoides | reverse complement strand
CTAAACAATAGCAAAATAATATTGCTGTCCTATTCACACTAGATCAGATTTGTACAACAACAAAAAACCCAACTTATTTGTCGAAGACTATTGAGGCCTGGACAGACCGTCCGAAAAGCAGGGTCCTGAACGAACTTTAACGGAATAGTCAGCCTTTCAACGGCGAAGTGGAACAACAGCTCAGTCACTCAGATCACTTAAAGACTAGGGTAACTCATCCAGCGTTTCCTCTATCTTCGCCCTGCGACGTGCAGACAAATACCCTCTATGATAGGTCGTTCGTACAGGTACTATTAACTCTGGTAAAATGTCATCTGTCACTCTTAGAAGAGGGGAAATTCCGACACTATGAAGGTGTGAGTATCGACCTCCTACACGTTGAATGGCTTGTGTCACGTGGCGTTGTCTCTGTGGCGTGTTTGGCCGGAGGTTGGCAAGAAGAGGCAAAGCTCTATCACGAAAATGTAAGGACATCATTGGACTTGGATCCTGTGAACACTGGGAGGGCCCGGGTTGCGTCACATCTTTCGGCTCCTCTGTAGCGTCACGTACACAACCCATGTAGTCCCGTATTGATTGTGTCATGGCATCAGCATCTGACTCGCAATGTAGCACGGGCCTACGCACCGCTCTTTCTTTTCGTGACGTCATGGTATTCACAGCTTTCTGGCTGCCGCATCCACACCTGAACTCCTTGTCCACGGATAAAACGCCCGAGGTTTCGCCAGATCTGGTAACTATATCCACCTGTTGGAGCAGACTGGAGATCTTTGCTGAGTCAGTCTCACGTTCTTCAATGTCTTGCAGAATGAACCTGTGCCGAATCCTGTACTTCAACTGCAAATCCTGTAGTTGTTTCTGCATGCACGTTTTGGCGGCTTCCACTATTTCAGCATGTCGGTCACGGATAGCCTTCTCCACGGCTGCTCTCTCCGTGTCCAAGGATGCCTTCTTTTCTTCGAGAGATTTTACGCTTGTTTTAATGTCAGACGCCGCTTTCTGCAAGCTCTGGCGACGTGACTGCAGCGTTTTCTTTTTAATGTCCACCGCTGAAGGAAGTTCTTCAGTCTTATGGAACTCGTGACTAGTCAGCTTGCACCTGATGCACATGACCTGTTCACACTTCATGCAGTACAGGTCGAGCTTTTTATCTGGATGGTTTGTACACATCTCCTGCGCCTGGGAACATGGAGTTTTATCTTTGATGTAAAAGTTGGTCTGCAGATTAGCCGCTCCTCCTGGCGGCAGAGTGGTGCTCTTGCGACAAGATGGGCAGGGGAATGTTTTATTCTGTGTCCTCTCAACGAGCTGGTCAACGCACCCTTTGCAGAAGGTGTGGAAGCAGGGCAGGAACTTTGGGTCGATGAAGTTGTTCAGACACAAGGGGCACTGGTTCTCCTCCTCACCACTGCCTGTCGCCATTGCTGAAGCTGTCTGAGTAATGTCTGTCTGCAACATACACAGACACACAGACAGACAGACAGACACACTCACACACACCACACACACACACACACACACACACACACAACACACACACACACACGCACGCGCACACACACACACACACACACACACACACATACACACACACACACGCACGCACATACACACACACGCACGCACACACACAAACACACACACACACACCCACCACCCACCCACCCACCTACACACACACACATACACACACACACACACACACACACACACACACACACACACACACACACACACACACACACACACACACACACACACACATCAACATATTTATTCATGAAAGCAAGATGAACAATATTCATGACAATCATGATGACATACATAATTATTGTCTCTCTCATACACTGGACTGGAGGGGAGCCAATTTGTTGTCAGATTAACTATAAAAACTGTACTGACCTTAAAATCACACACACACACACACACACACACACGCGCGCGCGCGCACGCGCGTTTATATTTTTTAGTTAGGCGCATAACGGCAGCACGACGCATCTGCGCTCATAATTGCCAGATCTAGGAAGCTGTCTGAGTGATCGAAGAAGAAGAAGAAGAAGTATCACCATGGTCATTCCTCCGAAGTCGGAGTGAGGCTGCCCACGTGGCGGGGTAATCAAAAACGGTCACACACGTAATGTTCTCATCCCTAGCTGGCGCCTTTGTACCATAGTGTTCAAGGTGCTTCGGCTGTTGGGATCCCTGGAGTCTTTTTAAGCCAGGGAACAACAACAACAACAACAACATTGGTCAGTTGATTTTATTGTCGTTTGTATTTTTACAAGATCGAAACATTGACAAACGAAATAGGACCAAAGCCAAGCACCCTTACCTGTCTGTGATTTCAAGGATAGGGTTTCAAATATTGCAATACATTGTTCAGATCAACAAGTTTTATCCCAACTCCTACCAACCCTTTGAAGCAAGCTACCAAGTTCGTACCACCCTTCGCTCCACTGTTTACTCGTTGCTAAGTGTCATCAAAAAGCCTGAATATACAAAGAGCTCACACTCCACAGCTGCATGAAGCCGTTTTTAAATATATATTTAATATTTAATTTTTAACTTCCACCATTTCACCTACACTACAGCTAGGGATCATTGTGAACTCACTCACTGCCTACAACAACAACAACAACAACAACAACAACAACAACAACAACACTAACACTTCCCACCTTCCACCTTTTCACCTTCCAGGTTGCTTAGAAGTGAGAAAGTTGGCTTCATTCTTTGCGAGGTTTGTAGGCTGCGAAGATATAATCACTTTTTGCAACATGTAGGTGTCATGTTATTATTTTGTCCTGTCAAGTTTATCTATAGTCTAGTCACCACCCCTCCCCTCCCCTCCCATCCGATCATGAACTAACCAATACCATGACTCGACAAGGGGAAGGGAGGTGGTGGGGTAGCAGTGACGGATCAGGGGGGGGGGGGGGGGGGGGGGGGGGGGGGTCCTCGTTTCGGCAATATTAACATTTCTTCCCCTCAACCCAAAACGGTACAAGTGCAGTTGTAGTGCACGCGCACTATAACTTCACTTGCGACAAGTGCAGTTGTAGTGCACGCGCACTATAACTTCACTTGCGCTCCAAGTGTCAAGGGTACTATCCGGGACAGAAAATATTGGTGATTTGTTTTGACGGAAAAAGTGATATTTTCATTCTTCAAATCCCCTATAGAGACAGCACTTTTTCCGTCTAAGATGGTTCAGATAGTGTTGTGAGGGGAAGAAATGTTAATATTGCCCTGGTTTCCGCCGCCCCCCCCCCCCCCCTCAGTCCCAAGCATTTCTTTAAAACAACGGTCAAAAGTGACAAAATCACGGGTTTCACGGGTTTTCCCTCTTATAGCTGGTAAGAAATCTTGTTTTGACCAGGTTCAACCTCTATACAAAATGCCCCCCAATCCAAACCGAAACATCATTTTAAAGAGCAGCCTCAATTTGAAGTTGGGGACATTTGTATGTGGGTCACAGCTACCTAGAAAAAAACCAAGGAACTTAATCGCGGAGCGTCAGTGTGTCTTTAACAATCACTAAATTGCAAGATTTTCCGGGGGTTTCACCCCCTGTGCCCCCCCCCCCCCCCCGGCAGACACTGCCGGCGGGCCCCTTGACCCAGAACCTATGCAGCTTCATGGACCCCCGGCACCCCCCCCCCCCCCCCCCCCTCCTCACGAATCACTTGGTCCGGCCGTGGGTAGGCTCAACGGTCCACCTATTTGCTAGTTGTGTTGGCAGGGAGCCGAAGAACAACCACCAACGATTGATCGAGTGATCAGAGCAAGAAGGAAGTTAAGTATTTTGAGGGGATTCCCCTTTGTTACCAGCATAGCGTGAGGACAGGTGCTTTAACCCTTTTAACACCAGCCATTTGTCAGCCCAAACTGTCCATTTTAACCCTTTCAACGTTAGCCATTTTTCAGCCCAAACTTTCCATTTTAACCCTTTGAACGCCAGCCATTTTTCAGCCCAAACTTTCCATTTTAACCCTTTCAACGCCAGCCATTTTTCAGCCCAAACTTTCCATTTTAACCCTTTCAACGCCAGCCATTTTTCAGCTAAAACTTTCCATTAAACTTGTCTGGGTATAGAAAAGATTTTATCTGCAGACACTGGGGATTCCTCTGTGACATGCATAAAATAGGGCCTATCCTTACCTCGTAAAATAAAGAGCATAAGGTCATTGGTTAGCAGACCCTCATTTGATGCCTTTCAGTGACATGGCTGTTAAATCATTGCGGTGCCAAGAGGCGACAGTGACAATGAAAGGGTAAAGACCCATTGACCCACCACGATTAACTCCCTTTTTTTTGTGTGGGTAGCTGGGACCCACATACAAATTCCCCCAACTTCGAATTGAGGCAGCTCTTTAAAATGATGCTTCGTTTTGTATTTGGGGGCATTTGTATGGGAGTCAAACCTGGTCAAAACAAGATTTCTTACCAGCTATAAGAGGGAAAACACGTGACACCCGTGGTATTTTACACGTGATCTGGTGGGTCTTTAAAGACCCATTGACCCAGCACGATTAAGTCCATTGTTTCGTTTGGGTCGGTGTGACCCACATACAGACTGCCCCCCCCCCCCATGCACGATCGAGGCTGCTCTTGAAAGTGATGTCTCGTTTTCGTGCATGGGGGAATTTGTGTGGGAGCCACACTTGGTCAAAATAACATATCTTACTAGCGAGAGAGGGAAACACGTGACACCCGTGATTTTCACTCACGGATTTGGTGGGTCTTTAAAAGTGTACATAAGCACCCAGCACCACGAAAGGGACATTAAGTCACTGGGCTAGTTTCTAATAACAGGCTTGCAAAATCAAACATCTCATTTAAAAAAAAATCAATTTTGAGTTATGGGTATTTTATCTTTCAATATCCATAGAGGATGCTTTTCAATATGGTCTCTAAATATTCTAACAAAAGTGCTTTAAAATTAGTAGGTTGATGCATTTTCTTAGGATAGACTTTAGACTGTGATTTCTCAAAATGGCCGACAGTCACCTTCCCAACTTTAGAAGCTCATAACTCTGCAACTACAACAAAAAGGATACAAGAATGGTTTGCATATCATTAGAAATAGAATTGCCTGAAGTTTCCAACTGTGCCATGTTCTGAGGATGGTCATTTTTACACGTAATGTCCCTTTCATGATGCTGGGTCACCATTGTGCTTTGTGACGTCATCCATTGTTGGTGGTTTGTGTTGCGAAATGTTCTTCTCTGTCTGAGATGATAAAGTTTACTTGACTTATTAATACCTGTTGTCCAGAGCTTGGAACTCACAATTTGCAATGTTGAGCTCTTTGTTTTATTTACTCCGCACAGTGATTAAATAAACTGCTATCTCAAGAAATTGTGCTCACATTTTTGAATAACTTCCATGGCATGGTTGTGCGTGTAAATGTGTTTGTCGTGTTGGTCTGTTGGTTTGCTTTCTGTACGTATTTATTTGCCTTTTGCTTCTTATTTGATCATAACGTTTTCTATGTTTTGTGTTCCTGTAAATATGTTATTTGTTCATAGGTTTTTGATTGATGTGTATTTGTTTTATGAGGGCAGGATGAAAAAAAGCTTTGTTAGCTTATTCTGTACCCCTCAATAAAGATGATTTTGGCTTGACTTGACTCAGTTGCTTTTTTCCCCCTTGTGAAAGATTGTGTAAACAAAGTTAAATGCAACAAAAGTTGACTTGACTTGACTTGACTTGACCGGCAAGAAGTATTTTAGCTTCTCCCCCACCCCCCACCTCTGGGCCTATCCTAATATATTGTTGGCTTTCAGTCTGGGTGTATTGCATTATTCGGTCCATCTCCTCTGTGAGGATACTGGGGGATCTTTCGTACAAATAGTTCCCCCACTTTCTGGAAGTTTGTAATTTCCTCTAACCTGTCCCTCTCTTTGATTCTGCTTTTCCCCCTTTGCTTATTGTCATCTACATGTACTATCTTTCTGCCTAACCGGTCCATTCTCCTGCTTGCTTGTTTTATTTCTCCAAGAAATTCTTACACAAAATGTCTCCAGCCGAAGACGGACATGCTGGGCCTAACTATTTCTGAGTCAGGTGCATAGCGACAGCATGACGCATCACACATTCACCCCCCCCCCCCCAAACCCACACACTCAAACAAACACACACACACACACACACCCCAAGCAAAAATAAGTAATGTTCATAAATAAATAGAACCGAACACTTTGAGCAGAGTTATAGATCACATGACCACTTCTCACGCATGTAGAGTGGCACAGAGGTAACTCGTACGCCTTGTGTCAAGTAACCTGAGTTCGAACCTGGGTACAGGGGCTTTTTTCTCTCATTTTGGACTAGGCCTTACGGTCTGAACACACAAACACACACACATACGCACGCACGCACACGCACACACACACACACACACACACACACACACACACACACACACACACACACACACACACACACATCTTTCGGATGAGACGGTACACCGAGGTCCCGTGTGCCCATGCAGTTAGCACACGTCAATCCCAGTGGCAACGAAAAAGTGTGATCAAAATTTAACCCCTCCCCCCCACCCCCGTTCCTTCCTCATCAGTCACATAAAACTCGCATGCCAAAAAAAAAAAGGGGTGGCGCGTCTCTGGCTGCGACGCTCTCTCCAGGTGGGAGCAACCCGAATTTAACGGAGACGCCTCTGTGGCTATGAAGTACCTAATACCTGAATACTTCTTTAATGTCCCATATGATCTTTTAAGATCGGGAGGACGTAAAACATTAATGCATACTTCCTTGTTCCTGGTTCAAACCTGTCATTCCCCTATAATCCCGGATCTATGCCTGCAATTCTTGAAAATGCGAAGTGGTTTATTGTGGTTGGCATTACTGGTCACAATTAAGTGCGGGGATGGGATGGGGGTGGGTGGGTGGGGGGCTAATTGTTTTTTCCATGGATTTTTGTATGGTTGTGTTTCCACTTTTGTATAATTATGTTGTTTTTCTTCATGATTATTGTATGTATGTTTTTTGTAAAGCGCTGTGAGTCCTGCTGCGCCAGGAGAACGGCGCTATATAAGAGTTATTATTATTATTATTATTTAGAGAGAGAGAGAGAGACGAGAGAGAGAGAGAGAGAGAGAGAGAGAGAGAGAGAGAGAGAGAGAGAGAGAGAGAGAACGAACGAACGAACGACATTTTGTTTATTCAGGGTTATAAGATAAGCAAACATTGCTTTTTTACACTCAGCCCTGAGGCAAAACAAAGGTTAGCAAAAATATACAAAAAAATGAAGCGCTTGGAGAGAGAGAGAGAGAGAGAGAGAGAGAGAGAGAGAGAGAGAGAGAGAGAGAGAGAGAGAGAGATCCAATCCAATCCAATACTTTTATTGCATTCAAATGCATGCAAATTGCGTTATTCTGATTTGTAGTTATTCTGGTTCTGGTTTGAAAAGGCCTACGTCGAGGGAGCCTATTTTTAGACAGGCGTTTACTGAAGATAGATATGCAACTGAAACAGCTC
>CM065702.1:14185570-14198070 GCA_017654935.2 Phymorhynchus buccinoides | reverse complement strand
CCACACACAACCCACAAAAACAACACACACACACACACACAAACACGCCACACACAACACAGCACAACACACACGAACACACAACACACACACACGCACACACACACAGACACACACACACACCACACACGCACACATATACAAACACGCACACACACACACACCACCCCGTCCCCTTCCACACACATATTATTCAAAATCTCCACCCCACACCCCCCCCGCGCCTCTCCCCGACAAACAAACACACACACACAAACACACACACACACACACACACACACACACACACACACACACACACACACACACATCTAAACAAACAATTTGCATAAAAGTAATAATAGGGCAAAATGCATAAATAAATAAAAATGGATAATATGAATTGATATCACAAACGGTATTAAATCATATCACCGCCCGCACGCAATACAGACGTAAGTCAAAAGACGTCACTTCACAGGAGAAGCAAAAAACCACTGATTTTTTTCCGTCATTTTAAGTTACATTGCTTCCAAAAATTTTTTCATACGGCTTTATTTCGAGCCATCAAAAATAACTTTGTCACTTCAGTTTTTCAAATAAATCACGACTATATTTCAGTAATATTGAAATGCCATTAGTTTTTCGGCTAATAGTCCAGGCGAAATTAAGCTTGACCTTTGTTTTGTGATATATATTAGGTTTTTAAGTCGATCTAACATGATTTGAGGGTGCTGAATCCAAATCCGTTGGAGGCCAAGACTTAGTTGTAAATGTTGGGCATTTTGAGTTATGACGTAATATTCAAAATGGCCGCCATGGGACTCTAGAGAGCTGTAAAAACATACACTTACCGTAATTATTTCGTATCTAATGCTTTTGTTTGTAAGAAAAATAGTATAATTTGCTGAAATGATTCAAACTATGTGAACTATATCCTAAAACTCAGACTGGAACTTGAACGGAGAATTCAACTGGCCTACCGATGTGTGTAAATGTGTCCTGTTTAAAAGGGACATAACCAGTGTTTCTGTCTTTCACTACTCATATATAGGGAAAAGAGACCGGATGCTTATCTTCCCCTATACAGTCTTTGATATAGGCAAGAAGCATACCTTTCCGACTTTTATTCCCCCACTATATCTGTCTCCATCCCCGCCTCTCTGCATCGAAACTAATGGCACGAATGCAATAACACATAATATTTTTGGTACACAAATAATTGAATTAGACAATAAGCAAAAACATAAACTAACTTCGGATTTCATGATGGCAACTGCCTCTTACAAAATGTAAAGTTCATGAGATACAGCTCGGATATGAAGGATTTTTTTTTCGTTTTTGTGAGTCTTCCTTGGCGGAGGTTTGCACTGGCGGTTCAAAATTCAGGATCTGAATAGGTTGTGACATGCTGATCAAGAATATATTATATGCCTATGGGAGACCCTAGGCTTATTGTAGATCATGGTATCCGCGATAGGACAAAATGTTTGCGAAAGGATTTAACAGACGCTATTATAAAATCATATCTGTATGTGATTCCAACCACTTCAACAAGTTTGATTCATTGATTTTCCTGCGTTTTTCTGCCAAAGTATTCAACGTGTACATAAAGGGATTGAGAGCGGAGTTCAATGGCAAGACAAACATCGCCAAGGCAATGTTCACTTCTCCAGAAATAGCAACACCAGCCAATGCCAACATTCCACACAATCCAATAGGAAACCAGCACAGGAAATCCGTCACAGCGATGGTGATCAAAAACGGTGCGCAAGAGTCACGTTTCTTGATGTTTGGGTTGTGTTCACTTTTAAGCTGTTTTTCTGAACTGACCAGTACACAAAACTCCCCCCCCCCCCCCCCCCCCCACCTGCCCAACAGAGATGAATAAAAATATGACAAAGTTTAAAACTATGAAAATACTAAAAGAATACGTCTTTTCTTTGAACTGTTGCCTTGTAACTGGCAACGGAACACATATACCCGTATGTCCATAAAACTGCCAGTGTGATGTCATCGGAAGTAAAGGCAGCAAGGCCAGGAACCAGCCAATCAGCCAAATCAACAGACAAGCTATCCAGGCTGATGTTCTTTGAAATCTAAAGGTACTGAAAGGAAAGCACAAAACAATGAAACGGTCCAAAGTGATCAAGCAGATGCTCAGAGCTGACACCTCACTGGACAATAAAGACAGACAGCCAGCCATCTTGCAGATCACACTTCTCCTCCATGCATCATCGTGATGGAGGTATCTGCCCCTGAACTGTTCATCAGCCACTCCAATGACAGTCATGTAAACACCCATTAATAAGTCAGCCATGGTGAGGCTGGTGACGAACACACTGAACCCATTGGAGGAGGCCATGCTCTTCGCCAACAAACGGGTAGAGAAACAGAGCACGTTACCAGACAGCGCCAGACAGGCCATCAGCCAGAGAAATCCACGGTATGTCCACGACTGCAATAAATCTTTACAAGGTGAAATATCAGTTTTAGGGGCTAAGCATCCTGAGGTCTTGAAATTATAAGGGAGTATCTGGTCACAGCATAATTTATTATTTTCTGTTGAGATGAAACGCAGCTCAAAAAATTCTTTGAAAATGTCAGGTTGAAACACAGACACAGGACTATCAGCTAAATACAGTTCAGTCAACAGAGGTGTAAGCTCAGTGCTAGTTCGACTGATTGTTTGGATGGAAGTGAAGGATAAATTCAATGTGTGCAGGTGAACAAACTGCTCCAAGACTTTGAAATCAAACGTAGTTAACATTGTATATGATAGATCAATCATCTTTACAACACTGTTTTGGAATTTAACAGAAGACACGTGGCTAATTACGGTTAAAGGGTTTTTAGACAAGAACACAAATATAAGATTTTCCAGATAACGAAAAGAAGTCATGTTGACATGTTGCAGCTTGTTTTGACTAAGGTCAAGAACCTTCAAATTCAATAACTCTAATTCAGGCAAGTTCACCACAGAACACTTGGCAAGCACCAGATGTACAAGGTAAGCATTGTTACCTATATCAGTCCATGTCAAACCAGAGCCTGTGCCATCTAAATATCTTATATAGGGGAACATTTCCACTTGGAAACTGTAAGGACAAAAAGCACTGTAGCCCTGACAGAGACAGTGTGCAGGACAAATGATGCACCATAGTTCATCATCATGCGATGGACAGTGGGACCAGCCGTCACACACGTGGTCAACATGTACACAGATCGTTGATCTCCTGCAGCGATAAAACCCTGGACATGTCATCTCCTCACACCCCTGTTCATCACTGTGGTCTATGCAGTCGTGCATCCCATTGCACCGTGTGTACACCGGCAGACAGTCATTGTATTCACCGGGACAATGATAGTGACTGTCAGGACATGACGAATTGGAAGCCATTCGTGTCACGATAAACTTTGTATTTCCATCGAAATTGATAATAGCTGGAGATGGAAAACGTTTCGAAAAAAAAAAGTTCCATTGTAATGCATAAACGAAAAACACCAAACATTTTCTTCATCGGATTTGTCATAGCAATGGGATACGCCATCGCACACATTGTCAAAGAGGATGCACTGACCATTTGTGCATGTAAAAGTTTTTGCACATACAGGGTGGTGACAAAACGATTCGTCACTAAAATCCTGGCAATCGTGCATAAAATTACATACTAGACTGTACGATATATTTACATCATTACTGCACGTAAATATGGGGAACAACACGGTGACAGGCCTATTGGAGACCAAGAAATTCGATGAAGATTTTTTATGGGAATAATAGCAAAGAGGTGTGCGCTCTTCATCACAAATATTATGTTTGATTGAACCGCATAATGATTTCAACAAGGCAGTACTAACAGCAACTGCAGAAACAAATCCAAGGGGTGCAAGAAAAAACTACTGGCCTTATTGGACCGAAGAGCTGCAGAACCTAGAAGATCAGGTAGAAGAGGCCAGGACAAAAGTAGAAAGTGACCCACCTTCATCAACGAAATTGAAAAGCACTCAAAAACATGTTTCTTTCCCCTCATTACTTAGTGGAGAAAAAAGAATCGGAAAAAAATATATATACAGCCGAAATCCGCTTATAAGAAACTCGTTTATAAGAAAACTTGCTTACAATGAAGCCAAAAAAAATTCCCTGCCGATGCTTCTTCTTTACCTTATCTATGATCAAAACTGGGATATAAGAAACTCGCTTACAAAGAAAACTGGTTATTAGCAAGCAAATTTGTTCTCCCCATCCGCAATGGAAACTTGGATATAAGAAAAATTATGTCATACAAGAGAGTTGGTTTGCAGTTCATTTTCTTATAAGAGAGTTCTAGTTTACTTATAAGCGAATTAACATTGTCAAACATTTTCTTAAAGTTCACCAGATCACGTCAGGTCAAAATCAACGGGGTTCCACGTGTTTTACCTTCTTATAGCTGGTACAAAATCTTGTTTTGAACCCAGGTTTGACTCCCATACAACATAATGCCACCAAATTCAAAACGAAACATTTTAAAGAGCAGGAGCCCTCAATTTGAAGTTGGGGGAATTTGTATGTGGGTCACAGTACCCAGAAAAAAAAACAAGGGATTTAATCGTGTTGGGTCAGTGGGGTCTTTAAAAGTGAGTTGGACCAGTTGTGTCACAGACATTCTAAACAGTACAGGCACTTGATTACAAGACTAATTGAGTTGTTTTGTTCCTTTATTCCACTACTTTCCTTCAGTATTCTGTGCAAAATAAATGTTGAGCAGAAGAAAAAAAAATATGAGTGCCTGTACTTTTGCGTTGGTGGTAGAGAGACTGTCCATCCTTACATTTTCAGCAGCAATGGCAAAGAGGAAAAGGCAATTCATTTCTTTAACTCTTTCATTCCTGGTTTTACACCAACTGTTACTTCCCCTTATTCCTATGTTTCTATTATCTATCTATTCCCTTCATTCCTGGATTTATAGAGGGTTGAAAATGTGATAATGGGGTACTTATTTTAGAGACTTACGGCAGTAACCCATATTACACGAACCTAAGAATGTCATATACCGTTGTGTAGGGAATTGATGTGAGAAGCTGTTTGTGACCATGTTGACACATTATGGTGACATGACAGATGACACACAGGTGTAAAAACAGGTAAGTTTTTCAATTTATAGAACATAAAAACATGCAGGTCATTGTTTTTTAAAGCAAATTGTATATTTCATACACGCACTCACTAAGCGATGCCATGGGCCTCCCTGTAACATCGCCCATGGTATTGTGCTTGTCATTATTCCACAGATAATTGTCACGCATTTGTCCCAGATAAGTGTCTCCGTCCAACAATGTCGCCATACAAAAGTTTATTCGTACTGTTTTGACGATTACTATATGGATACGAGATATGTGCAACAAATATATAAGAGCACACAGACAAAAAGCACATAACACTATATAATTGACACAACACTTTTTTTGCACAGATACATATTTTTCACGTTTTCCCTATCTACGCTTTTTCTCAGTTGGTAAAGATAAAGGGTTCAAAAAATCAAAAACTTGCCTGAGTTTGTTCTGAGTTGGACTTAAGAGGAAAGCTCATATTTAAGAAATTCCCCTTCGATTTATTGTTTCACAAGTCCAATAATGATCACATACAGATGACGTTTTTTCTCAAACTATAGGTTATGTTGCGATCAAATATTGTCCTGAACAGTCGAGTTAAAGATAATTGTCTAGCAAGTCAAGAAATCTGCACTACCTTCGCTGCAATACTCACTAAATACCAACGTGGATCCCCACAACACGGTTTTATTTTGTTCCTGTTGCCTTTGTCAATCTGCCACATCATTTGTTAAATAGCATCTGATATACTTCAGGTCATTTTATTGTGATTTCCAACGTAAATCCAGACAAAATTTGGTTGACGTCAAGTTTTTATTTAATGTCTAATTGTTCATAAAAATTTTGTTATGTTTGCTGACCTATGATATCAGACATTCCACACATTGTATCACTTTAACGTGCAAATCCTGCGGCACATCTATACGTCGATACTATGTAATGAATTTCAGAGACGTGGACAAAAAATATTATTTGTTAAAAGCTGAGTGGTTTGTTGTTCGTATTTGACTAATCTCCCCCGAGGTATCGGCGTTTCTTATCCTTCTTTTGCTGCCACTAGTGAAGCCACTACAATCTCTAATTAATCTTCCTCATTGTGCCCCTATCAAACTGGGGGGAACCGCCCTTACACATTTTCGATAAGACTGATATAATTTGTACAGTCCATTTGGGATCGGTGTCCTAGTTTTATCTGAGCGATGGTAACTCCCTATCTTCCTTGTGTCCTGTCCCAATTTGGCGCCTGTCTCCCCGATCAGTCTGGCCTGTGTCGGCCTTGGCTTTGTGTTTTCAGTGAATAATTTACAGATTCCAGTCACGGATTCAAATGGTTCAAAGAAATTTCACCAAAATAAAAGCAATAAAACTGTGACACTCACATTCTGTTCACCCGTAAGCAAGGTTGCAAATTTGTCAAAATCATATTTATACGTTAGCCTGGCAACAAAGTACGAATGTGCTCAAATAAGATAATCGCAAAAAGAAACCCGTACACAGGCCCACTCTTGTCGTCAGTCCATCTCGAGGTCAGGTACTATACGACGGTAACGGCAATTATGTCACCGATTTGCATGGTGCTCCACTGGGTATATGTCGGCCACAGATAGAATCGATTCCACCTGTGTGTTGTTTAGATTTTTCACCAAGTCATACGACGCCACAGTTGTTTTCATGATACCACTCAGTTCAGCACTCAACCCACTGTTGTATTTATTTACTGTGTCATCGCAAAAGAGGGTAAAGGTACGGGAAGAAAAGTTACTAAATTTGATGAAATCACGGCTTCATTCGTTACGTAAAGCTAAATCATAAACGAAACTATATAAGATAACTGCATTAGACATTGATGTGTGGCGAAACATCTGAATACTTTGCTAACAATACCCACGAAATGGTATTTCTGCAGCTAACATATGTATAAAATGCTTCGGTTGTTGAAGTCTTGGACTGCTGGTTGATTACCTTGGGCTAGATTAGCACTTCAGCGGGCCAGAGGAAACAATCGGGAAACTTGGATAATAGGCCAGGAAAGACTTTTCAAAAAAAAAAAAAATCCGAATTCCCCACCCCCACCAAGTTTGAATTTTGCCATGCATACTGCAATGGTGACTGTAACCACCTGAGGCTAATCAATACATCTCCCTCCAAAATGAAGCCTTCAACAGACGAGTCCTACTTGCCCTCGTTCACACAGTACACTCATTCTCGCATCAATCTCTCGCTATCGTACTATATCAAAAACACTTGGCATTATTGCAGTACACATCAGTCCTTAACGGGTCACAGGATGGGCGTATTGCATAATCACACAAAAAGCCTCTCCATCATGAAAAGATGTTGCGCCATCACGCCACACAATGGCATCTTCAATCTACAAGGGATAAAGGTCAAATCCCTATAGCCGAGCCAGCAGAATTCCAGAGTAGATTCGTGGTGGAATTGCTGTGCCCCACTCAAATACCCAGGAATTTGGCTCGCCAGCAGGGGCCCGGTGTCCTACAGACAGATTGTCCCTTCGTGCCATAGAATACTGGCCTTACTTGCACACGCAAGGACACGACTATACCTCTGCCTCACCTTTGTAAAACAAAATAACTTCAAATCAGTTTCGGTCCTCCTTTGAGCTTCCGTCATAAAGCGGAATGTGTGTGTCGGCTGCGAATGGCATCAAGGACACCACAGTCGAAACTGGTAAACAACGGTACAACAAACGTAACAATTGATGCCCTTATGTCGCCAGGAGGAACGGCAGGGAAGAAGAAGAACAACAAAACAGGTAGAACTGCTCATAAAATAGTTCATGATACAGAACGTAACCTGGGGAAAGCAACAGCGTGGGATAGGTTACTAGGTATATGAGTACGAAAAAGCCCAAGTCAGTCACCCGCAGGTCTACATCTCAGGCGCAAAGTTCCAGCTGAAAGTCCCGTGAAGGTCCTTCAAACTCGATAATTTTTTTTAATTTTCTGGATTCTTCTATTCCACATTCAAGCACGTAGCCGAAACTATGTTATTCGCCTAGGATGGGACTTCGGTGAGGACATATGAGACACTACGAATGGCCGAAATAGCAGTCCGCGGATGATACGCCCATTTTTCCCCCTGCAGGCTAAAATCTTTACTCTCTCGAACAGCCAGAGACGAAACTGTGATAAACATTGAAGTCTGCAAAACTTCATTGACTCCACAATCTGTACGGAGTGACATAAAAACTCATCACAATGAACCTTCGTGGAAGCGCATAAACACATATGAGGACTGTCCCAAAGATTAAGGCAAGCAGTAGAGCATGACAAGTGAATCATCGCGGATATTAATCATGACAAAACGTATGAAGAAGTAATGTTAACTCACGCACACAACACAGGCTCAAAATATATAAATGGAATTATTTAGGAAAAAATCCGCATAAATGAAAACAAAATAAAATGGGAATGTATGCACAGACTAACATACAACAGCACATTTAACTAAAATAAATACCTGTATGAAATATAAATATAAAATGTATTATTTAAAAGAGAGGAGAAATAAACATATTTACCAAATTCTCTACATGGATTGAGGGTGGATGGACAGACATAAATTAACAAAGATATTTTCTGAAAAGATGCGTCTTCAGGCCAGTTATGAAAGAAGGCAGAGATGGAGAGCTGCGGAGAGAGAAAAGGATATTGTTCCAGATGTGTGGAGCATTTGGAAACGCATCAGTTTCCAACTGTTTAATAGTACTTAGGACGTCACACAGTCCTCCCAAAATGGACACACACACACACAACAACAACACACACACACACACAGACCACACACACACACACACACTACCACACACACACCACACACACCACACACACACACATCCACACGCTTGCGTACGGGTTGTACGTTATTAGTCTTTTTAAAAAACACGTATTCCATTCATGGAAATGAAAAGTGACAGAATAATTTGTTTTCCTTATTCTAAGAATGGGCTGGTGATTTTGATGGACGCATTATTTATTACTTATATTTTTATGAGCATAATTATTATTATGTGCGTATATGTATTAGATGAGACGAGATTTATAAGTACGGAGTGTGTATATGTATGTGTGTATATGTATGTATGTATAGATTATTATTATGATGCGTATATGATCACATGAGAAGGATTTATCAGTACGTAGTGTGTATAGATGTATGTATATGCTGGTTAATTGCAGAGTCCGCAGCGCAAGAAAGAGCTGTAGTGTCTGTGCGCTTCAGTCATTTTATTCATTTTATAATGGTTTATTAATAATCTATACATATTAAGAAATGTTAACTACTTGATTTAATTACGTGCGTGCATACGTGTGTGAGTAGGTGCATCTGTGTGTCTGCGTGTCTTGTGTGCATGTTTTACATTTTTATTATGATTATTATGATTATGTGTGGTTTGTGTTCTCTCTCTCTCTCTCTCTCTCTCTCTCTCTCTCGCTCCTCTCTCTCTCTCTCCCTCTCTCTCTTCTCTCTCTCTCTCTCTCTCTCTCTCTCTCTCTTCTCTCTCTCTCTCTCTCTCTCTCTCTCTCTGTTATTTTTGGTTCTCTCTTATCTTTCCACACCCTCTCTCTGCAATCTCCTCAGTCTTGCCTGTTTGCATGTTTTTGTCTGGTCTGGCAGGGGGGGGGGGCTCTCATGTTAATGTGGCCCATACATAACAGGTTAAGGTCAACCAAGTAATTAAAAGCCATTTGAGTAAAGGGTTAATGATCGTAGCCTAGCACCAAAAGGGACCTCGGTGTTTGTCCTTCTCAGCACACAAGAATTCCCTATACCGGCCTTGTAGACGATGAAAAGCCATTTTCGTCCTCCGACCTGGCACAGGTAACATGTGGGACATTTGTAATTAGGCAACCACGATGGTGGACGATCCTGGAGGCACTGCCACTACTGCGGAAAGTCTCGGTGTTTAAGCAATAAAAAGGACTGTAAGTTACGGCCTTGTAAGAGTAAATCAATAATTCTCTATAGAGACAGTGACACAGCAGAAACGGGACATATAGAGACAGTCACACATTAGACACAGGGACACACAGAGACGAGGACACATAAATACGGGGACACATAGACACGGGGACAAATAGACACGGGGACACATAGACACGGGGAGACACATAGACACTGGGACACATAACACGGACACATAGACACATTTGACACAGGGACATATAGAGACAGGTGACATATAGAGACGGGGACATATAGAGGAAATTCGGGTCACATACACACAGGGACATATAGACACGGGGACACACAAACACGGGGACACACACAGACATGGGGACACACAGACACGGGGACACATATAGAGACGGAAGTTGATAGAAACATCGAGATGAATTTACACGGGAACATATAGAGACTGTGAAACACATAGAGATTGGTGACGCATATAGACTGTGACACATAGAGACGGGTGATACATATAATAGAGACGGGTGACATATAGAAACGGGGAAACATAACGGAGAGTACAATGCTTACGTAACCGAAAGGAAGGAAAGGTGGCAGATGGCTAAGAACAATTCGCATAGCCCAAAAATAAATAAGCGTGGACTGCAGTCCTGTTGGAGTTGACCGGGTCGATCCGGCCTCGCCTTTTTTCGTTCAAAACGACAGAAAATCGAACTGAACGTGAGTCCTTCGGATAGGGACTTATGCTAGTCGGATCCGTACGCTTTACGCACTCCACGAAAGTAAAAGCGGTAGGATCAGGGAGAAATCCCGCGCCTGATATGACACAGTTTTCTGTATTTCTGTTACACCACTCCCTTCATCCTTACTTTACCCCTGTGATCCTGTAGTTTGCCCCCTTTCTGGGTCTCCACCCTCTCGTCTCCCTCTCTCTCTCTCTCTCTCTTCTTTATCTCCCGGTCTCCCCTCTCTTCTGTCTCCTTCCCTCTCTTCTCTCTTCTGTCGCCTCTCTCCCCCCACCCTTCTCTGGTATGTCTCCCACCCACCTATCTGTATCGAGCATCTCTTTTTATCTCTGTGTCTCACCCCTCTCTTTCTGTTCCCTCCCTCTCTCTCCTATCTTGTTTCGTGGGATACTTGACATGCGCTCTTACCCGCAATTGTTTTTGCCCTGTCTTACACAAGTAATGGTAGTAGAAGAAGTAAATTGTAGTGAAAGATGTGTTTTTATCCAATATTTTGTTTAGTGGTTGTTAGTTTTATTTGTTTGTTTAATTGCTGTGTTGATGCTCTGACTACCATGTCGTGCTATATTACTGTTAGTTGTTGTTTTTATTGGCGATTTTACTGTGTCTCAATGTTAATTATAGTACTTAGTTGATGGGTGTGGGTGTCTGTCGGGTCATGTCTTCTTTTTTATTTCATTTACTGTTTGCATGATGTTATATATACTTGCATGGTAATGTGAAAATGATATTGAACTTGAATTTTCTTTTCATACTATTACGTTGTCAATGGCTGGTACCCACGTGTCGTCATATCCGGCCACAAAGGAGGCGGTGCAATATTATGGGAGGACGCCATCTTAGTAAGTAACTTTGTTTGAAAAATTGCCGATCGATGCTGCTTACACACAATCTGACTAAACGGCGGAACTTCCGTTGAGAAGGGTCGAGGATGCGCACGCAGGTGGGGGGACCATTGTTGGTTGTTTTCGTCCCTCTCTTTTAAACCTTTCAACGCAAAGGTCGCATTTAAACACCCGTGGATTTAACACAATATCAATAAAAAGGCATCAAATGGGGTCTAATTATCCTAAGACTATTGTCTTAGTTCGGGAGGAAGGATAGAATTATTTTTATATATACACAGAAGAACCCAATACTGCAGATGGATTTTGTCTATGCACATGTAAACTTACTGGACAATTTCGGGCTAAAAATATGGATGGCTGGTGAAAGGGTTAAATTCGTTTATGTTTCGGTATTTGTCTTTTCTTTGCCAGAGGGATGGTGCAAAAAAAGCTGAATCAGTATCCAGTCTTCCCCCCCAAACAATGTTCGTATCGTAGTCGTACAGTCTCTCTGTCTCTCTCTCTATCTCTCTATCCTCTCTCTCTCTCTCTTCTCTGTCTCTCTCTCTCTCTTTCTCTCTCTCTCCTCTTCTCTCTCTCTCTCCTCTCTGTCCTCTCTCTCTCTCTCTCTCTCTCTCTCTCTGTGCAGGGCAAAGGCTTACAATGTATAAAATCATTATTTTCCGCTCTCTGTATAAGTGAGAGAGACTTATTCACATACAACGGACCGAAGAGAGACAGACAGAGACTTCAGAATTCAGAAACTTTATTTTACAAGGAAAAGAATTAGGCTGGCTAGTTTCCATCTGTCTTGGTTCTAAGCATGCATACTAAAATACTACATATAATGAACATGAGACACAGGAAACTCACCAACCAAAACAACAATGACAAGCAATATAGCAACGACATGGTA
>CM065702.1:14160757-14185070 GCA_017654935.2 Phymorhynchus buccinoides | reverse complement strand
CGAAAGTACGACGGACAGATCGGGGTCGCTAAGTTGATAAGGGAGCACCCTGGAACGGCTGATTTTGTCGAAACACGTCGATCACCAGGAAACACCTTTACAGACATCGCAACTTCCCTTTTGGCTCATGGTTTCCTAGAACTCAAACCGTGCAATCGGGGTGATTTCTCCTTGGTGAGGTGCTGGAAGTCGAATTATTTCAGTGAAAGAGATGCGTGTTGTCGTCTCTTTCTAATGGCCGCCTGAGTTTGACCAAAGATCGTCTTGCCCGAAGTTTTTCCGGGGGGGCATACATCCTTTTTTTTTATTATTTTTTAAATGTCTCACTATCTAAAGGAGTTTGCGCTCCAAAACAGAAAACAAAAAAAATACAAAGAATGCTCCTTTTTTTTTCTACTGCCTATAAAAACACACATGGATTGCCTCCACCCACCCCTTCCAATAGCTTCGTCTCTCCGCATTCTGCCGCCAAGTAGGATCGGGATTTTGACGGTTTAATTTCTAGGAACCAGAGGTGAGTGTTCCGAATCCTTGTAAAGGCTGTCTTTCGTTTTATCTCGACGTGTTTCTTGCAAAATCTCATCCATAGGTCCACCTTGTCAAGACACAAAGACATCAACAACCTCATAAACGAAGAGCGTTGCAATTGTAACTATGCATTCCGCCCGGTGGGCTTTTTGAGGGGGGGGGGGGGCTTTTTTGAACATATTCCCACCTTCTGAGTTCTGTGACTTTTGTAAGCGTTCCTCTAATCGGTCACTCTCTTTAGACTCTGTCTTTTCCCCTTTGCTTACTGTCATCTACTAGATCGTTCTGCCTTACCGTCCTTCTCCTGCCTGTGTTTTCTAGGAATTCTTACAACGATGTTTCTCCATCACGGAATGCTGGGCCTAGAATATTTTCTTAATGCGCATAAGCAGCGGGGGGGACGCCATCTGCGCTCATAATGAGCCGGAAACTGTCAAGCGATCGAAGATACGAATGACTAAGAACAAACTTTTATTTATTTGTGTATTATAACAGAAAATCAAAGGCCCTTTTCAGTTTTCTACGCGACGCTTTGTGAACATTCACTTTTTGAGAAGTTCTTATTGTTTCATATCGTGGCAGCAAGCTTACACAGGCATGTCGAATGATCTAATGACTCAATTATAGTCGCCTACGCACGCTCACGCTGCTCGCGCACACATGCACGAGAAATAGACTCTTGTGTTGTGTGTGTGTGTGTGTCGTGTGTGTGTGCGTGTGTTGTGGGTGTGTGTGTGGGTGGTCTGCATGTGTGCATTGGTGCGTATGTTGTGCCGGAGTCGCGTGCACGCGATGCAGACCTCTTCAATCTTGTATTTGTCTGTCTTCATGCCTGTCTGTGCCCTGGCTGTCCGTCCCTGTCTGTTTGTCTATCTGTCTGGTCGGTCCACCAACACAGTGACACACATATACACTATAGTGCAGTATCTAGAGCACACACACATACACACACTCACACACACACACACACACTCACAAACACACGCACACACACACACACACACACACCACCCCACGAACACCACACACATCCACACCACACAACCACACCACACCACACACACACACACCACACACCACACACACACACACCACACTAGCCTACCAAGGCACACGGAATGATAAACATATTTGATGAACACACTCACAGGCAAAGGCACACATATCTAATTGAAAACATAATGTCCAGATAATATAACCGTTTAAGACAAAGAGTCAGCAAGTGTGATAGCGTTTTAAACAGAAACAGTTTGTTCCGTCATAAAATTGCTCGTCTACTCCTCTCTCTCTCTCCTCTCTCTCTCTCTCTCTCTCTCTCTCTCTCTCTCTCTCGCTCTCTCTCTCTCTCTCCTCTCTCTCTCTCTCTCTCTCGGTTGCGCACTGACCGGTGTGTAGGCTATATGCGTGTTGCTAATAGTGTCTGTGCACTTGTGCTCAGGTCCCTCGAAACTTACAATGGTCAATGAGAAGAAGAACAAACCAACGAAAACTCAATGGTATTATTATTTCGGGGCCAGGAATACTACTGTGATGCCTTTCTTTTGAAAAGCCTGATTATAGTTAAGCTCAAAAAACAAAATTACACCTATAATCAGAGTAGAACATTTATACCCTTTTTGGTGTTCTTTCTTCCCTGTCTCGTCAGTCGTTTATACTCTCGTAACCGCTTAAAAGACCCCCCACGTCACTTATCACATTCCCTCTTACGCTAGAAGATTTCTTAAAATTTATTACCAGTGATAATAGTTAAAACACGTGAAAACCGTGATTTTGAACGTTACCGTGTTGGGTCTTGACAACTGTCCTTTCTGAATTCACTAAAAACATTATTGTCATATTTGCAAGCCGACACGAAAAATATAACTAACCAAGATATATGAAATTGAAATTAAAAATAACACCGACGTTTTATTTCGATATCGCTTGTTTAAAAGCCTTTATTGGGTCCCTCGGAGTCGCGGGGGGGGATTTAACATATGGTCAATTTTAGCTCAACATTTATAGCTTAATTATATTGTTAATCTTACTGTATTTTGACGCTTTTTTTGTCTGGCTACTTATTAGTTTTCTGTTTGATATTTCTTATTATTTATTATGTTTGTATGCCTAACATTGTGTAAAGAGACACATTAAGTGTTTGAAACATGCTCCCCCCCCGTGTTGATCCGTGGGGGGGGGGGGAGGCTTCCGTACAATTAGTTCCCACAACTCTGGAAGTTCTGTGTCTTGTTAACTTTCCTCGCTATCTTGTCTCTCTCTTTGACCAGCCTTTTGTTCCTTGACATTTGTGTCATCTACTATCTTTCTGCCGTTGGTCCCATTTTCCAACCTTTTTCCCAAAAAGTCTTCATATGTAAATATGTTTTTCTCCTTTGATCTCTCCGAAATCGGTCGGCTTGAAATTCGCTAAGACACCAGCGAAAACTGGAAAACGACACATAGGGGAAGACGTAAAAAGCGCGCATGGCGGTAAGAAGCCCACCGCCAATTATCTCTGAAATGAAGCAAATTTCAGTCTGCATTTTGCCCATGAGCACGGCGTTAATGGCTAGCATCGGCTCATGGCAAATTTGCTGACCTTTTTCTTATTTCTATGAGATAATTGGGTGGGCTTCTTACCCGCCCATGGCCGCTTTTTACCCGTCTTCCCCTACGTACCTTACCATTGTGGCTCTTATGGCCCTGGGTACGCAGAGAAGGAGAAGTACGCATGTTACACAACTACACGTAGCAAAAACGCGGGGGAAAACAAACGGGACGGTATCACGGTAGTGAGAACTGGCTGGGACGCGTAGCGGCAGCGTAGTGAATGCGTGGACTGCCATTTACGGTAAAGCATCTCTGCGTTGAGTTTGCGTAACCTTTGCGTTGCGTTTGCGTAGCATCTGCTACATTGTGCTTTAAGACCCACACAGTCACGTGTCAAAATCACGGTGTTTCACGTGTTTTCCCTCTTATGGCTATACCTGCATCTTAAGAAGTCTTTCTACATAAGCAGCGAATGTGCACGTGACGTTGGGGTCTTTTACTTCACGGCTTCAGCCAGCCCCCTAATCGAAATAAGGGGTTCGGGTAGGTGCTTCTTGCATTCACGCATTCATTCATAGTTTTTGTGGTGATTCGAGTATCGCGTTTGTGTAACTACCTATTTCCTCTAACTTATTTTATATTATAAGTATATAGATTGATCAACTACAGGAAATTTCATCTTAGGTTGGCTAAGCTATTTTTTTACTTCCCCCAAAAACATGAATTTGCTGTAAGCGTCGCTGATTTAACCCTTAAGCATGCCCTCACTTTCACTGACCATTTTCGCCTCAAGTATTGTCAATTTCATTGTCGTCTGCTGCATGTATTCGTCCACACGGTTCTTTGGCATATTAATTACTCCAAACGCTGGGAATTATCTTCTCAAGTTGGAATTGTATGACAGTGAGGTCCTAGTTTGAGTTTTATGTTTGAGAATTAAGTTACTGTTTCATTTTATTCTGTAGTAACTAAATTATAAAGCTTAATTTTTTTGACTCGATGCTTAGGCGCCCTGTGTGTCAGTTCCACTGAAATGATCGATTCCAGCTCAAACGAACACTGGTTTTTGTGATCAATTTAATTGATTGGGTGAAAAACACAAAGCTAGGCCTAATATATTTGTCGTTTTTCATTACTTAAAGACTTGAAAAAAGGCGGGTTCCAATAAACATCTTCCAGTGGACCAGTTTAATGGATTGCATTTGACCCGAATCGAAGCTCAAAACCAAACATCTCGTTCTGAATTCTTGAATTTAGATAGTAGTATAACCGTCAGGCAAGGCGAACAGCCAAATAGGGTGCTCACAAAAGATGCAATTTTTCAGTGAATGATGAATTTTCCGAAACAAGATGCAAGCTGAACGAAAGAAGAAGACTTGAATTATAATGTTTAAATGGGTTGTTTGCATGCTTAGTTTCCTAATTTAAAAGCGTGAGATACGGAATTCGATCACGCATGAAGTACCCTCCCCTGCCGCATGACGTTACCGTATCTTCACCGTTTGTGCTGCTTTTTGCAGAAAAAAGAAATAAAAAAAATTAATACACACGAGAAATTGACGATACGCTAACCATCTCATGCTTGCCGTGAAAAAAAAATGTTTTTTAAACAAGGTCAAGCGCTCATGTTTCATATTCTTATCGCTTCTCGCTTTTGCCTAGACAGCTGATTCGGAACATAATTTTTGTTTATATCCTGGTTGTTGTTCGCCCGTCGTACATGGCCGAAGCTTAGCGACGTTAACTGAACTCTCCATCCATCCATGCAACGTAGCGAACAGCGTAGTAGGCCTGTGCAAACCGTGCTCGCATCTACCATTTTTTTTTTATACAACTTAATTAATCGCCCCGAGCCGAGGGCGGGGAGGCATTGTTTTTGTCTGGTCCGTCCGTGTCGTCATTCCGGCGGCGTGCCTCCTTCCGTCCTGCTATTCGTCCTTTTTTCCTCAAAAACTAGGTCAGTCTATCATACATCAAATTTGTATACTGAGTTTGCCGGACTGTACGGACACCGGACGACGGACTGACGGCAGACAAACACTAGCTCCCGACCTCGGCTAGGGACTACAAGGAACCAAACGGACGAACGACTGAATGAACGTGCAACGAGCATCAGCAATCCAACAAACAGGCTTGGAGTCAAAACACGGACACAACAAGGACTTGTTTTTGAATCCCAGCCATCTTTGTTTGATTGTGCTCTTATTGTTTGTTTTTGTTTCACAATTATACATTAGGAGACGGGGTAAATAAGCGCATGGCGCTGTAAGAAGCCACCCGATCTATCTCATGACATAAATGTAAGATTTCAGTCAATTTTTGCCCATCTGAGACGATGCTAGACTTAACTGCTCCGTCTCATGGGCAAATGAGAGCTGAATTTTGCTTCATTTCATGAGGATAATTGGGGTGGGCTTCTTCCCGCCCATGCCCTTTTTTACCCCGTCCCTTCCCCTACAAGTTGTAATAGCGCAAGTGTCGTTTCACGTGTCGCTCCGGTACATATGGGACGATAACTTATAATTGTAAGATAGAGGGTCGGTCTGGAGGTCACTGCTTCTTCTTCTATCTTGCTTCGTCTTCTCGTGTTTACCCAGGCCAAAAGGCCATAATTGCTAAGGTAAGTATTTTTCTCGGTTTCAGTTTTCACTGTGTCTCCCCGCTGCATACAGCCGCACATTCCCGATCGAGCTGAGCTCAAAAAAAAAGAAAATTGTTTGAACTTTTTTAACGGCAGGAGATGGGCCACTACACTCAGAAAGATGTCAGCGATGAAGCAAGGGAAGGCAGACGTCAAAAAGGGAAAATAAATAGGCGCAGATTAGAAGGAAGTTTACAAGCACAGACTCCAGAAGGTGGGGAATCTAACCGCGCGTGAAGTGTGCTGCGTTTAAGACCCACCACGTGTTTTCCCTCTGATAAGCTGTAAAGAATCTGTTGGGTGGGGGGGGGGGTGTTTTGTGGGGGGTTTTTGGGAGAAGGGAGAGGGAGGTGGGGCGGGTTTGTTTTGTGTGGTGTGTTGTGGGGGTTCGGGGGGATTTGGGGTGTGTTTGTTTGGGTTTTTTGTTTTTTTGTGGGTTGTTTTTTTTTTTTTTTTTTTTTGTTTTTTTCGACCAGTTTGACTCCCATACAAATGCCCCAAAGTGCGACATCATTTCAAGAGCATCCTCAATCCAATTGGGGTTTTGTATGTGGGTCCAGCTACCAGAACATCCCAGGACTTTAATCGGGTGGTCAGTGGTATCTTAAAGACCTACAGATCACTTCAAAACCACGGTTTGCACGGGTTTTCCCTCATATAGCTGATAGCAAATCTTGTATTTGACCAGTTTGTACTCCCATACACTTGCCCCAATTGGAAAATGTAGCATCGTTTTATACAGAGCAGCCTCAGTGTGAAGTTGGGGTGCATTTGTATGTGTGTCACAAGTTACCCTGGAAACAAACCAAGGTACTTATCGTGGTGGGTCAGTGTTCCTTAAAAAACTTTCAACGCTAGCCACTTCTCAGCAAAATTTACCATTAAACTTACCCTGGTAGAAAAAATATCCGTCTGCAAATCTTGGGAGTTCCCTGTAACATGCATAAATTAGGGCCTGTCTTACCTTAAAAGCTTAAGACCCACGGAGGCCGGCTGAATTAAGTCCCGTTTGTTGTTTGTTCTGGGTCGTTGTGGCTCACATTCATACTTTCCTCGGATACGATCGTGAGGCTGCTCTTAAGTGATGTCCTCGTTTTCGTGCAGTGAGGCAATTTGTATGGCAGCGAACACTTGTCCCAAATAAGTTTCTTGCCAGCTATAAGAGGAAAACACTTGAAAACCGTGGCGTACTGGGCTTTAAGAACAATCGTCACGGGGGTGATCCCATGTGTGCCTTTCAGTTACGATGCATGTCAATCATTTGTGGTGCCTAAGAGGCGAACAGTGCGAGAAGGTTTTTAAATTAACTCTCTCCAGCACACGGTCGAATACATTCACCTCAGTACATCACCTCTACACTCCTCACCAAATGCAACAGACATTCACTGCAAGTACCCTGCCCATGCTTGTTGTCTGTTTTTAAAGCGTTGTCGGGTGATTTTCCGTTAAAGCAAAGTCATGGCGCTACCCTCGGGAAAAAAAATGGTATTCTCCCCTTGCTTGGGTTGAGATGCAACGGACACAAGAACGTCAAAAAATACATGGGCTTGAAGGTTATATGTGAGTGTTGCCCAAACAAAGCAGTTAAACTGCCTTACGTCTGTCCGTCTACTGACATTCTCCCCTTCTATTTCCCCCGGTACTGTGATCTCCCCTGACGGTCATGGGTTTCTCCTTTTGATCCGTGTTCAGAATCTCATAGGCGTCTTTAATGGGGCGAGTCACAGACGACTGTAATGGGAATAATGACCGACACCTGGAGAGTTCTACGGCACGTCTGATAGGGTTTCGTTTAGATCCATTAACAATGGGCTGGCTCTATCCAAGACTGAATTTGACGTGTTTATTTAAAATACCCAGATTATAATTTGCGAGTGCGTTTGGGCAACACATTTTGATGTTTCCCCAGACAAGAATAAGGTAAGGTAGCTGCAATACGGCCAGAACTGATTTATGAAGCGCAGTGACAACCAGTGTTAGATTGCTGCTGCTGTTCAAAGGTCAGGAGGGCATAATCAGGGTTTTCTGTTTTTCTCACTACTCGTATAGGGAAACATAGCCGCTATGTCTGTCTGATTCCCATTGCAGTGTCTTTGATAGATCAAAGAAGGGGAGATGGGAAAAGTGGCCAATCGGAACCTACCCCTGTTATGCGTCCTCTCTGGTGTGTGCGTGTGCGCGTGTATGCGAGTGCTCGCTGGGGTGTAATCTCCACTTCGATAATATGGCACAAACACAGCGAATGCATGTCTCGGGTAGTTGTCAAGGGTTACACTGTATGAGTAATAAGTACCGGACAACTGGCAGAGTTACGGCGAGCCGGGCTGATGGGTTACTCGTTAAAGATCCCTATTAACAATGGGCGCTCATACCCAAAACTGGAATTTGAATCGACTTTTTTTTAAAGAAGATTCAAATTTAATTGCTTGGGCAACCTGTTTTCTGGTTTCCTGGAGAGTTACGGGCGACTGGGCTAGATAGGTTTCTCGTTCGTGACCCATTATCCCTTCGCACTGTGCCAAAGTTGCATTTAGCACCACGTGATTTACACCTATGTCACTACAGGCACAAAGTTTGGGTCCTATTATCCAAGAGACCTATGTCTTGAGTTTGGGGAAAGAAAGGAAGACCTTATTTTGTATAATATGTCACGTATTAGAATCCCCAATACTGCAGAACGGATTTTTGTTCTCTATCCGGTAAATTTGAATCGACATTTGTATTTGGCTGAAATTGCTGGCGGTATGAAGGTTCTTGTTGACTGTCTTATTCCCATTGCAGTGTGTCTTTGGATAAGAAGATCAAGAAAGTGCGAGATGGAAAGGCAATCGATACCTAGCCATGTGTTCTATTCGTTGCCTCTATGTGTGTGCATGTGTGCGCTTTGTTATGTGAGTTGCTCAGCTGGGGTTATTCTCCTTTGGTGTACTGGCACAGCAAAGCGTGAGCTGTCTGTAGACTTTGTCCAACACAGTTATCTCTGCGGGTCTCCTCTGCTGTTTGTTGTGCGTGCGGTTCAGAAATACGGCGTCATTTTTGATATACAGAGACAATTATTATCGAATTAGCATGTCCACCTTACTATCATTATTTCGTCCTAATAAAGAGACTATCTCGGGTTTCGATGTCACACAATAAAACGTTTCCAGCCGAGCGTTTTTCGGTTGTGTGTGTGTTTGTCGGGTAGGGGAACACTCTCTCTCTTCTCTCTCTCCCTCTCCACACACACACGCACACCACACCTATCAACACGCCACACACCACACTCACCACACACACTTTTAGGCTGAATTATCACATATACTCATTGTGGTTTTGTTTTGGGGGTTGGGTTCTACAGTCACGGGTTCCTGGGTCAACATGTAAACTGCATATATATTCATACATATTATCGCTATAATAATCCGTAATTCTCGATCGAATGGCTTCTGGAGTCAACTAACGCTCAGCTCTCCTAGATCAGCTCCCTTGACTTATTATAACATTATTGCAAAACGACGACGTGATGTAAAAGTCTGCAACGTAATATCTGATGGGGCATTGACGCCTTTTGATATATTCCTGCTTGTCTTTATGAAAACAATGATACAGTAAGAGTTAGTAGGTGCGCTTATATACTGTTCCATTAATACGTCAATGAAGGATCTATGAGAGAGTCCGTTGGGACTCTCAAGCCCCTCGCATTTATTTAAGTCTTGTATTTATCAGTACCGCAACATTGCAATGTTCATTGATGACCGATTAGTTAATAGGCCAATCGTAATTCATAAAATTAAGCCCCACGGGCATTTAAAATCACCTGGTGAGTTGTGTGTGTGTGTGTGTGTGTGTTGTGTGTGTGTGTGTTGTGTGTGTGTGTGGGTATGGCGTGCGGCGGGTGCCGGGCGCGGATCATTCTACATACTCATGTTTTGTATTAAAAGTTTAGCTGCTGTGTTTCGCTCACTGGAAGCAAAAACGTGTTTGTGCTTTTGTGAACTACAGAAAAAAAAAAAAAAAAGCCTTTGACGTCTGTTTGGGGTAAAGGTTTGAGGTATAACGTATTACACTCGGATGAGTGAATGTGCAGTTTTTAGTAATTTTTATTATATGCATGAAAACATCCAGATCATCCGCGTTTTTTCTTCCATGGAAGAATCTGATTATTTTGGACGTTTTTCTCAAGGACGTCTACTTTCGCATTTGGCATCCAGTGAAAAATCTTTCACCCGTATGCTAGTTCATTATTTTTATAACTGTCCTGTGAACCAGTTTCTGCTGTGGGGCACAAAGACTGGTAATTCTTACTTTCAACCTAAGTTGTACTTTACTCAACAAGCAGTTAAAGGACTATATGATCTGTACTGGGCTTTACTCGTTTTTGCTGTATATGACTCGATATAGTATCGATCTTCTACTTGCTAAAGGGTTGCAAAGCTATTATAGACTCCTTGTGGATGGATGGTCTATAGAGTACTGACAAAGGATAGTGAGTGCCAAACGAGATTAGTCATGAGATTCAAAACAACTTACGTACATGCTTAAATTTCAATACTTTTGGAAAGTGTGATCATAAATTGTAAGTATATGAATATAATGGTGGCGTTATGTTGTTCACAAAATAGTATTTTTTACAAGGAAGAAACGGGTGTTTGAACATCTAACGACAGCGTGCATGTGCTTTCATGTTCTTCAGGTAATCTCGTTCGAAGCATTTTAAGTATTAATGAAATTCTCGTATGTTTGAGAAAATAGGGTACTGCCAGTATTACTTTATTGTTCTGAGAAATATGGGGGTATGAAAATGTTTATTTTGGAAAACTACAGCTGTCAGGTTCTTAATATGTGTAGTTCCATCTACCCCGTAACACAATGACAACATTTTCGTTACGGTGAACTGTAGGTTGGTTTCCCGTTCAATTTTGTGTTAATTGCAAGAATGTACGATTTTGGTCTGTCTAGTTCTTCCAGACATATGCGGTATACGTTTTTCTACCAAAGTATAGCATTAGATTGTAGATTTTTCCATGAGACAGCTATTTGATATTTTCCCCTTGGCTTGGAACTTGGTAAGAAGATACTGTGATTGAAATGTGGATATGATTTGTCTGGAATCACAATCCTTTTTGTGCTAAAAACTCTTTATGTATACTATTTGACGTCTTTAAAAGATAATATTCCATGTTCCGTGTTACAGTCTCTTCATCGTGAGTAACAAATGCTCTATTGATATCTGTTTATAACTTACAGGACAAATTTCGGAAGGAGAAATTATATTGTTTATGACACATATGCCTGTATAAATTATCATATATATCATGTGTGACTTGAAATTTATGCTATGTAAGTTGTCATAAATTGCCATTGAATAACTATGGTGGACCGACGATTGTGACCTGAGTCCGTACATGGTACCGTGTTGTGTGACAATGTTATAGGGTGTTATTGGTGTATATCATTTTGTAATTGAATGTCCAATATTTTGATGAACATCGAATATGCCGGGTGGAGTATTCTATATTAAATAAGATGCCCCCGATTGTGTGATACCGGGACTAATTTTGTACAAATTAGTTTTCCCTATCTTCTGGAAGTTAGGTGCTTGATAACTTCTCTAATTTATTCACTCTCTTTGACTCTGCCTGTTTCGCTTGTCTTACTGTCCCATTTGCTATTTTCTGTCCTTAATCTGGCGGGGTGCGGGCCTTTCCCTCCCTTTTTTCTATAAATTCTTACAGAAAGATTTCTTTAGCCGAAGTCGAACATGCTGGCCTAACTTTGCTTAGTAAGGCGTCATAACGGCTAGCATACGCATCACGCTCATATGACAGAAACTGTCTGAGCGAACGAACAAGAAGAAGAATATGAATAAGAAATCAGTTTTTTATTTATATATGTGTTGTCTGTAGTCTTTATGTCCAAGCCAAAATTCCAATTGAAAATTGCAAAATTTATACGATCAGGAAAAGTTGTTTGACAATAGACTACAGCTAAGCCTGCGACAGACTATGTGACTGCCTCATGTGACTCGATCAGGTTGTGATGTTTCACCTCATTTGCATACCGTCTAACTCGATCAGTCTGACTAAGTCGGGTCCAGTCAGGTGACAGGGCCGATTAGGGTGGGTTCTAAATTTCACTGATCGAGTCTGATCGGTCAGGTGGCTTGTGACCTCTTCTGTACGGAAAACAAAATTTGATCTACGTTTGTCAAGCTACTATCCTGATGAAAACCTTTATCTCATACTACGTAACCCATGCAAAAGAATACTACTATTTCCCCCCCCCTTGTTCAAAAAAGCTGTTAGTAGTATTACTACTAACTGATGAAATATATTGTAGTCTTTTCATGGGTTAGTAGTAACACTAAGGTTTTCATCATATAGTAGCTTGGCTTTAAGACTATGTAGTGAAATGATCCTTGTGGAAAATTATGTCCTCTCTCTCTCTCTCTCTCCCTGTCCCCCTCTCTCTCTCTCTCTATACTCTATCTTCTCTCTCCCCCTCCTCCTCTCTCATCTCTCTCTCAGCAGATAGTAGCTTGACATACGTCACGACCTGATCGAGTCATTGGAGGCAGTCGCATAGTCTGTCTCCAAGCTGTAGTTTGTTTGATGAGTTGAGTGTTTATTTTGTTGCTTGTGGCCACTTGTTTTATGTTCTGTTTATCCTCCATGCCCCCAAGAGGGGTCAAAGGATTATTATTAAATTGAAAAAAAAATTGAAAGTGTGTGTAGTGTTTGTGTGTGTGTGTGTGAGTGTGCGTGTGTGTGTGTGTGTGCGTAGTGCTGTGCGTGCGTGCGTGCATGTGCGTGCGTGTGTGTGTGTGTGCGTAGTGCGTGCGCGCGTTGAGTGTGTGAGAGAGGAGAGAGTGCTGTGTGTGTGTGTGTGTGAGAGAGAGAGAGAGAGTGTGTGTGTGTGTGTGTTGTGTGTGTGTGTAGTGTGTGTATGTGTGTGTGTGTGTGTGTGTGTGTGTGTGCAGTGTGTGACGTGTGTGTGCCTTTGTTTGTGTGCTGTCTAGTGGTTGGTGTGTGTGTGTGTGTGTGTGCGTGTGCGCGTGCGTGTGTGTGGTGTGTATGTGTGCGGCGTGAGAGAGAGAGAGCCTTCGAAGAGATGAGAGAGAGAGAGAGGACCCGAGATGAGAGAGAGAGAGAGAGTGTGTGTCAAGTCAAGTCAAATTCAAGTCAAGTCAAAATTTTATTTCCAGATGGAACATTAAGTAAGCAAATAATATACTTTTTTGTCCTGTGTGCGTGCGTGCGTGCGTGTTTGTGTGTGCGCGCGCGCGCGCGCGTGTGTATTGGGCCTTACATAGCAGAAGTGTTCGTTTTGCCGAAGCTTTAGCTTGCCTGTGGCGACAGCTTGATATTTCACTATATTTCACTATATGTCATCAATACACCTGCGACAGTTTGCAAAGTTTCAACGTTTTCTCTACGTTCCCAAATACCCTACCTTGTTGACGGTTTCATTCTCTCTCTGTATGTCCTGTCTCTCGATCTCTCTCTCTATCTCTCTCTCTCTCTCTCTCTAGCTCTCTCTCTCTCTCTCTCTCTGTAGTATCTCTCTCTCTGTCTCCTCTCTCCCTGAGATCTCTCTCTCTCTCTCGTCTCTCTCGTCTCTCTCTCTCTCTCTATCTCTCTATCTGTCTATCTGTCTGACGCTCTCTCCTCTTTCTGTCTGCTCTCTTTTTTCTCTAATCCCACTCTCTCCTCTCTCTCTCCCCCTCTACCCCTCTCTCTCCTATCGCTCTCTCTGTCTATCTGTCTGTCGCTCTCGCCCTCTCCTCATCTACTCTGCGCTATCTCCTCATCTCCCGTCGCTCTTTCTCCATATCTGTTCTTCTCTCTTACTCGCTCTCCTCATTCTTCTCCTTCTCTTCTCTCTCTAACAGGGCTGACGGTGGAAAGGAAAGCAGCTTCTTTCTTGCACTCTGCTTTTATCTCATGTTTCCCTGAGTTTCTCCCTCCCCAAAATTGAAAGTTCTTTCTCTCGCTCTTCTCTCTCGCTCTCCTCTCTCTCTATCTCGCCCTCTCTCTCTCTCTCTCTCTCGCAGTCTGGGTGGAAATTATCATGTCACTTCTTATCTCATGTCTCTCTTCTCTCCATACATTTCGTTTTCGTTTTCTCTCTCTCTCTCTCTCTCTCTCTCTTCCTCTCTCCCTCTCGTCTCTCTCTCTCTTACTCTCTCCCCAATCTCTCTTCTGCCCTATCTCTCTCCACTCTCCCCTCTCTATCCCATCCTCTCCCCATCTCCCCACTCCCCTCTCTTTCTCTATCTCAAGTTGATTTGTTTTATATGCATTCGCTATATTTGCGTCTATGTTATGTTTGTGTTGTTCACATTGTGATAGGGGCTGTTTGGTACTCTATGCTATAAAAAAAAAGTTGCTTGTCAATGTCAGCACGCGCGCGCGCTAGTGTGTATGTGTTGTGTGTGTGCGCGTCGATGGTAGTGCGCGCGCGCGCACTCGCATTCGCGCCTCTGGTCATGACCTTCAATAACCAATAATTCATCACTGTCATGTACACAGTGTTTCGTTCGAATGAAGAAGAAAAAAGACGCAAGTGGCCTAAATTGTAAGCATGTGACAGTCTATCGTTTAACATACAAGTGAAGCTCCACTTCCGTTTACGTGTTGTGGTTCGATAAAAGAATCTTGAGAAAGGAAAAGAATAAGAAGACGAAAAGTTATTACATAAACCCACAGATCACGTGTCAAAATCACGGGTTTCACGGGTTTTCCTCTTATAGCTGGAAATAAATCTTGTTTTGACCAGCGTCTCACTCCCATACAAATACCCCCAAATTCAAACCGAAGCATCATAATTAAAGAGCAGCTTCCAATTTGAAGTTGGGGGGATCTATATCTGTATGTGGGTCACAGCTACCTAGAAAACAAAAAACAAGGGACTTAATCGGTCGGGGGTGCGTCAGTGTATCCTTAACACTACAAATTTCAATGTTACTTTCGTCTCCCTTTCGCGTGTCCTTCAGCTCGTGTTACGTCTAGCCAGGGTGTATGACTGTGTAATGTGTTCTAGAAATTGGCAACAGATGTAAACTCCCAAGAACGCTTCAAGTTCACAGTACACTCAAAGTCCAATAATACTAAGGCGTGCGTAGCGCTTTCGCTACGTATCGAAAGAACTACCCGTTGTTACCACTACGACCCATAGAGAACAAAAATTGATGATGACTGTGCCAATCTGTCAGTTTGAATTCCGACAGACTAACCCTAACCCTATTCCTAGCCCTAACCCGAACCCTTTTTCCTAACCTAACCCTATTCCTTACCTACAAGTTCGGCTGGAGAAAATCTTTGAAGTCACAAAATTCAAGTCAAATCAAAATTATCTTTATTGACAATAAAGGAAGAAGCTAAACAGAACTTTTTTACATCCTGTCGTCATAATATAAACGAGAAACACAACTGAAGCAAACATAGATGAAAAACAAAAACAGTAAACAAAAAAATCAATTTGCATTGAAAAATATGGAAAAAATACATATATGTTCCGCAAGCGCAATGCGATAATCATGTACAAAATGCTGACAAAAGTAATCATAGTGGTAAGGGAGAGGAGACAAAAAGAATTTGACCCCCCAAAAAAACAAACCACCTAGGCTGCGACAAAATGACAGATAGACAGAGACACAATATAAAAAAAAAAGAATAAGCTAGCATTATCGTTCCGAGTACGGCAACATTTCCTCCAGAACCCTTGGCGAATGTTCTTTCTCTTTTTCAGGCTCCTTCCACTTGGAATAGTCTCCCTTTGTCTCTCCGTTCTGCCAACTCCCTTTCTTCATGTAAGTCTTCTCTCAAAAAATAATCTCTTCAAACCAAAGTCAGTCTGCGCTATATTTCTTTTCAAAGCACTTTGTCCCTTCCATGCACGTGTGTTTGTGTGAGTGTGTGTGTGAGGGTGTTGTGTGTGTGTGTATGTGTGTGTGTGTGTTGTGTGTGTGTGTGTGTTGGTGTGTGTTTGCGGTGTGCGTGTGCGTGTGTGTGTGCGGTGCGGTGTGGTGCGGTGCGTGCGTGAATGCGCGCGCGCGCGGTTCTGTGTGTGTGTGTCATATTATTGTGTTGGTGGGTGTGTGTGTGTGTGTTGTGTGGTGTGTGTGTGTGATGTGTGTGTGTGTGTGTGTGTGAGTGTGTGTGTTAGTGTGCGCGCCGCGCGTGCGGCGCGGGCGTGTGTGTAACATATTTTTGACGTGCGTTTTGTTTCGATTGATGTTTTTTTTAAAATGTATTAATAACTTATTTTCTATTGTAAAGCGCTTAGGGCTTATTTAAGGATTAAGCGCTAGAAATCCCCATTGATTTGCTATTATTATTATTATTATTATTATGATGATGACATGTATGATGATGATTATTATATATTATTATTATTATTATTATTATTATATTAAGATACAAGCACATAACTTTCAGAAGGGTAGGGGAACTGTTGTATACGAAAGACCCCCAATGGAAGTGAAGATTTCCATTCAATGGTTTTTATTGCTGATCGTTTATGAAAACATTACGATCACTCCCGGTAGTTAAAACGAACCTGTGGTTTCTGGTGGGAGTAGTAAGTAAGTAGTGAGTGAGTAGTAGTAGTAGTAGTAGAAATGCGGAGCACAACTGAAGGCCGTGTTCCACTCGTTTAACCTCAGTCAGACGGCTGTGCAAAACTGTATGTGTTTGAGCCATGACATTGATGATGATAATGATGATAATAATAAATAATAATAGTAATAATAATAATAATAATAAATAATAATATAATAATAATAATTAATAAGAAGATAATAATGGTAATAATAATAGATAATCATAATCATAATAAGTAATAATCATAATAATAATATAGAATAATAATAATAATAATAAATAATAATAATGATAATAATAATAATAATAAGAAGAAGAAGAAGAAGAAGAAGAAGAAAAGAAATCATAATGATGACCGATGATGATGATGATGATGAGACTCGAATGATGATGATGATAACTAATATAATAATAATAATAAGAAGAAGAAGAAGAAGAATATAATAATAATAATGGTAATAATAATAATAATAATAAATAAAATCTTCTTATAGCGCTATTCTACTGACACAGCAGGACTCACCGCGCTTTACACGAAAGAAAAGTGGAAAGAAAAAAAAGAAGTAAGTATACCCCACGCACACAAAAGATATTCAAAATACATGTACTTAAAATTATTTAGAAGACAAAAAAATGACTTTATCGCACTCACGAAACTCACATTTAAAATACCTACATAAAACACGAATTATTTATAAGGTTGACTGACAGTGGATGGACAGACATAAATTAACAGATATATTTTCTGAAAAGATGCGTCTTCAGGCCAGTTTTGAAAGAAGACAGAGATGGAAAGCTGCGGAGAGAGAAAGGGAGATTGTGTGGTGCTTGGAACAGAAAAGATCTGTTTCCAGCTGTTTTGTACTTGGTGACGGGTTTGCAGAGAAGTTTTAGGTTGCTTTGATCTGAGGTTGCGTTCTGGTATGAAGGCAGAGAGGAGAGAAGAGAGGTAGTCAGGAAGAGTGTCTTTGAAATAACGATAGGCAAGAGTGGCCACTTTGTACTCGACTCTCACATCAACAGGGAGCCAGTGCAGCTGTCTAAGCAGTTTTTAACCCAGTATTACTTTCTACGTGAATTCTGATGAAATAATTATTACTTGTCTACGTGGAATCTGATGAAATAATTATTACTCTCTACGTGAATCTTTTGAAATAATTATTACTGTCTACGTGAATCTGGTGAAATAATTATTGCTCTCTACGTGAATCTTTTGATAATAATTATTACTGTCTACGTGAATCTGGTGAAATAATTATTACTGTCTACATAAATCTGATTAAATAATTATTACTGTCTACATGAATCTGGTTAAATAATTATTACTCTCTACATAAATCTTTTTAAATAATTATTACTGTCTACGTGAATCTGGTGAAATAATTATTACTGTCTATGTGACTCTGATGAAATAATTATTACTGTCTACGTGAATCTGGTGAAATAATTATTACTCTCTACGTAAATCTTTTGAAATAATTATTACTGTCTACGTGAATCTGGTGAAATAATTATTACTCTCTACGTAAATCTTTTGAAATAATTATTACTGTCTACGTGAATCTGATGAAATAATTATTACTGTCTACGTAAATCTTTTGAAATAATTATTACTGTCTACGTGAATCTGATTAAATAATTATTACTGTCTACGTAAATCTTTTGAAATAATTATTACTGTCTACGTGAATCTGATGAAATAATGATTACTGTCTACATGACTCTGATTAAATAATTATTACTGTCTACATGAATCTGATGAAATAATGATTACTGTCTACATGAACCTGATGAAATAATGATTACTGTCTACATGACTCTGATAAACTATTATTGTCTACATGAATCTGATGAAATAATTATTACTGTCTACATGAATCTGATGAAATAATACCATCTACATGAATATGATGAAATACTGATTACTGTCTACATGATTCTGATGAAATAATTATTACTGTCTACATGAATCTGATGAAATAATTATTACTGTCTACGTGAATCTGATGAAATAATTATTACTGTCTACATGACTCTGATTAAATAATTATTACTGTCTACATGACTCTGATTAAATAATTATTACTGTCTACACGACTCTGATTAAATGATTATTACTGTCTACGTGAATCTGATTAAATAATTATTACTTTTCTACGTGACTCTGATTAAATAATTATTACTGTCTACATGAATCTGATTAAATAATTATTACTGTCTACATGACTGATGATGATAATTACTACAGTCTACATGAATCTGGTTAAATAAGATTATTACTGTCTACATGACTCTCGATTAAATAATTATTACTGTCCTACATGGACTCTGATTAAATAATTATTACTGGTCTACATGACTATATTAAATAATTATTACTCGTCCTACCATGACTATGATTAAATAATTATTACTGTCTATATGATTCTGATTAAATAATTATTACTGTCTACATGACTCTGATGAAATCCTCCTAGCTGTTGTTCACTATATTTACGCAGACTCCAACACTAGCAGAATTTCATCAGAGTTTAATATAAAATGTACGCCAGAGAGTCGTTTCCGACCATGACTGCGAAATATCAAAAGTCGGGGGGAGGGGGCAGATGCTATTCCGGCAGGCTGGGCTAGAACTTGTTTTATAGTGGAGATGCCTTTCATGTTGTGCTATGGACCATTAATGAGTTTGTTTCCACTTGGTCTCTCCCAAATATGTGACTATTTTCATTTTCTAGAAAGCAGACATCCCAAGGCATTTCTCTTTAGCTTATGGCATATTGCATTTTTTTTTACGTTTATGGTATGCTTAATTGATTTCATGAATATGCCGAGCTAAATTTTGCCTAAAGTTGCCCTTGGCAACGGACGAAAAAACATGGCCGACGGATCAAATGCAACTTTAGCGCCCAACGCTATTACAACGTACCTCATCATTTTGTTTCTGTGTAGTAGTCTAAAAGGAAAGATTATCATTAGAATATATGTATCCATGCAACAGCTGCAATGGGAAAAGATCCTGAGGGAGCTGTGGTGTGAAATGGGTGTGGTCGTTACAAGAAATTGTTGAAATTTTCATTGTGAGCGATTAAGAGAAGATTTAGGTGACTTTAGGATGCTGAGGAAGCTTTTTTGGCTCACGTCGTTTTTTAAAAAAACAAAGTGAGTCTATAGTATCGTAAAAGTTCGGTTGTGTGTCTGTGTGTATGTGGGTGTGTGTGTGTGTTGCGTCCGTGGCCCCGACCTTTAACTTTAACTCAAACCTTAACGTTGTCATTTTCTCTAAACATATAAGGCGTTAGAGGGTTAAAGTTAGCAGGATACTTGATTTTGACGTGAGCATTCAAGTCACGACGATCAAAGCAGTCAGATACATTGATAAAGAACAAAATAAAGATAACCATTTGTTGCAGAGATTACTGTTGCGCAACCTTTAACCTTGACTCAGTCACACTCTTCAAACTAAAGAAGACTCTCACTCTCCACTGAAACTTTAACGTTGTCATTTTCCCAAAAAAAACATAAGATGCTAGAGGGGTTAAAGTAGCAGGAATACTTGATTTTGACGTGAAGCCTTCAAAAGTATGGCGATCAAAGCAGTCAGATACATCGGTAAGGAACAAAAGAAGAAAATCATTTGTTGCAGAGATACTATAACTGTTGTGTTGTACCGAGTATGAGAACTTACTGGAAAGAAGACTCTCCATTACATATACAAAAACGCTCTTTAAAAAGAAACACAAGAATTCATGTGGTACAAAGAGTACATTTAACGTCGTCAAAACTTATATTTCTTGTAACAAATGGAGTACCGAGGTACTGTGTTGCGTTGACGGCCAGGTTGGTTAGCTTCATTTGCGCCTTTGATTAACGTGGGTTGTGTAGTGTTGTTCATTTGCACATCATCTCTGCGCAAATTAGCATACCGCACTCCGGCAAACAAGGCCTAGCATAGAGCCAGCCTTACGTCATCAATCAAGACGACGTACTTAACATTAGCCCACATGCATTTCAGTCTTGAAAAAAAAAAACGGAAAATCAGGGTTCGTCGACTTTCACTGCCTTCGACGTTACGAATCCTTTGTTAGGCTAGACGATTGATCACCATGAGCAAAGATGTCCAGGGGAAGATAAACATGGAGGAGCTTGCTGGCTGTGACCTTGACCTTTGCCTTGTGGTAGAGGGGGGCGGGGGAGGGAATTAACGAACACGAAAATAAAATATCTAGGACTAATATAAAATACTATTACAGAAATGTAGAGGATGTGCGAACAAGTTTCACGCATGAACAATCAGTTTAATAACAGTAACAGCATCAGGAAGTATGCCTTACGAATCACGCAACTTCAATATTAATTTTTCTAAGAGAAGAGGCTTAGACCCAAAGGCAAAGACTAGGCCTATACAGGTGTCCGTAGACCCCTTACCGGCGGGGGGGGGGGGGGTGGGGGGGGGATGGGTCACAATGTTTTTATCTGAAAGCTTGGTCAATATGCTTGTCAATTTTAACTTGTTTGCCAAAAATAAAAAACTAGGTGTCCACTGGTACATGCGCATAAATATAATTAAATTTTAAAGAAAGGGGTAGGGGTGATAGAAATAATTTTAATTTACACAGTAAAATAAAAAACTAATCTCTGTTTTCAGATGCACAAGTCGTCTACATAAACGGTAGTCTCTCTATACAGCATGGGAATGGTCATGGGGAATTCCCATGCCTGATATAGTAATAAAAATCGGACCGTGAGCTGCAGGCTTTTTGCCTCTTGTTTTAAATATAAGAAAACCTTGTGAATATTTAATGGTAACCTTGCCTTGTAAAAACACTTTCTCTCATGGTGCTTCTGTTGCAGGTAGATGAAGAGTGAAGTGTGACTGACAGGTTTCGCATTTGTAAATTTATTTATTGATTATTATGTATTAAGTATTATTATTATTATTATTACTTCTATTCTGTTCACACTTAAAATCCTCTTTTGTAGTTCACAGATGTTTATATTACTGGCTTAAAATGCAGTCTTCATCTGTTCAATCCTTGTGCAATTATGACGTTAAGTTAAGGAGCACGGGAGAAGCTTCGAGGCTTGTTGTTGCTCAATTCTCTTTCTGTTTGATCGTTTCCCAAATGATATGAATACATTTGCTTAAACCAGATGCCTTGCCCCAGGGTACATCCCCACTCCACCTCTCGGCCAAAGGGATGTGAGGACAGCTGGTGTTGGGGAAGAGTCCCGCGGTTCAACCCATTCAATTCAAACTAAAGTACAGATGATCCATCAGATGTCCGGACTTCCCACCCGGACTTTTCCCACCGGACTTTTCCCACCTGGACTTTTTCCCACCCGGAATTTTCCCACCTAGGACTATTCCCTCCCGGAGTTATCAAACCCTCATCTCCTCCAACTGCTACTTCCGACGTTTTATTGTTTGATTGCCGGAGCGGGATCATTTTTTTATATCGAAGTCATTTAAGGTGTGTGTTTATCACAAGGGAGAGAGAGGAGGGGGGGCGGGGCGAGAGACAGAGGACAGAGCGAAACGAGACAGAGAGAGGGACAGAGACAGAGAAAAAGACAAAGACAGAGAAACAAAACGGAGAAAGAAAGAAAAAGACGGCGGGGGAGAGAGAGATAGAGAGAGAGACGATGAAGCAGAGAGAGAGAGAGAGAGATTCGATTGCGAGAGAGATCCGAGAGAGAGCAGACGAGAGAGAGAGAGAGAGAGAGAGGAGTAGAGAGGAGAGCAAGAGAGGAGAAGAGAGAGAGAGAGAAAGTGGGGAGAGAGACAAAACAGACAGACAGAAAGATAAGTAGGAAGAAGAGAGACAGAAAGGGAGAGACAGGAAATGAAAAACGAAAACGAATTTTATTTAAAAGGGAACATGAGGATAAGCAAGTTAAGTTAAATGCTTTTTTTCCACCCAGCCCGAGAGCGAGTGAAGCGGAGAAGCGAGAGAGGAAGTCAGAGAGAGAGAGAGAGGACGAAAGAGACAGAGAGACAGAGACAGAGAGACACAGAGAAGAGAGAGACGGTTTCAGTGTTGTGAATAAAGGTCTACACGAATTAAGCGAACAACAACAAAAAATAGAATTTTGTGAGCTTCTTATAAACAGTAGCATTTCATCAGATTGATGTCACAGTGGGGATGGGGGGTCTTTTTGTATAAAATAGTTCCCCCACCTTATGGAAATTCTGAGCTTGTAACTTCCTCAAATCTGTCACTCTCGTTGAATATGCATTTTCCCTTTGCTTTTTGTCATCTACTGTCTTTCTGCCTTTACAGTCCATTCTCCTGCCTTTTTTTTCAAGAAAACACTGTCAGAAAGATTTCCTCCATCCGCCGAATACGGACTTACTGTGGCTAAATATTTCTTAGTTAGGCGCGTAACAGCATCTACGCTCATAAGTGACAGGAAACTGAGCGATCGAAGAAAAGGAAGAAGAAGATGTCACAGTTGGATAGCCCGTACGACTGCAGTAGGACGTGTGGGTCGGCCCCTAACTAAAGACCCACCAGATCACGTGTCAAAATCACGCGGTTTCATCGTGTTTTCCCTACTTATAGCTAGTAAAAAAAAATCTTTTTTCGACCAGGTTTGACTCCCACATAAATGCCCCAAAATTCAAAACGAAACAATAACGTACCTCAATTTGGAGTTGGGGATTTTTGTATGAGGGTCACAGTTACACAGAAAAACAAACAAGGGGCTTAATCGTGGTGCCGTCACTGGGTCTTTAATAGCAAGCAGCTTGCCACTCCTTTGACAGGCCTCACATCACACATGCGTGTTACGCTGCTAGTAGTTGAACGATGAAGGGCCTTGCGGGCTAATACTAGGCTGAACTAAAATCGTGTGAGCCTCAAACTAATATTAACATTCTTTTTACACAAGCGAAGCGACTGACTTCACACACACACACGTTGAACGGGAGGGGGGCATTCTCTCTCTCTCTCTCTCTCTCTCTCCGTCTCTCTCATTCGTCTGCGGACGGAACCAATCTTTATATCCGTGGGGATTATTTCCCTAATAGGAAGTACGGTCATAGTGGTTTGTGTCTCCTAAAAGATATCTACTTCATAAACTGTGTGTGCTACCAAAAATGTATTTTAAAAAAAGTCGAAGTGCAACTGTTTCGATATCAACAATTTTTTGATGGAGTGCGGAATCTTTATAGTAGGGGAGAGATGTCCGTCATAGGAAGTAAATAGTGGTTTGTGTATCCTCAAATATCACTACAAGTATAAATTCATAAACTGTGTGTCTTACCAAAAACAAATCCAGATGCAACTGTTTCAATATCAACAATTGTTTGACGGAGTGCGGAATCTTTATAGTAGGGGAGAGATGTCCGTCATAGGAAATACATAGTGGTTTGTGTCTCCTAAAATATCACTACAAGTATAAATTCATAAACTGTGTGTCTTACCAAAAACAAATCCAGGTGCAACTGTTTCAATATCAACAATTGTTTGACGGAGTGCGGAATCTTTATAGTAGGGGAGAGATGTCCGTCATAGGAAGTAAATAGTGGTTTGTGTATCCTCAAATATCACTACAAGTATAAATTCATAAATTGTGTTTTACCAAAAACAAATGCAGGTGCAACTGTTTCGATATCAACAATTGTTTGATGGAGGTGATGTCGTGATGACACAGGTGGGAGAAAAAACGTGCATTGTTGTATAATGATTTGAGGTGAACGAGTTTCAGTCTGGTGGGCGCGGATATGAAAACAACACCTGTCGCCTTGTTGTTATGGTGATCGATACAAACTTAATAGGCTACTGTTTGCTTGTGTCACGTAGGTCGGCTTATAATTATTGTGGGATTTTCTTTAGTTTGATTTTTTTTTCTGAAATTTCAATGTGGGATTTTCTTCAGTTTGATTTTTTCTCCTCTGAAATGTCCATCCTTTAAGAACTCTCTTCTTCCCTTCAATCTGCATCCTTGAATACTGGTTTTGGTTTCTTTCTTTGTCAGGAAGAACAGTGGTTGTTTTTGTTTAGCTGCAAAAAGCAACAACAATCTG
>CM065702.1:14154499-14160257 GCA_017654935.2 Phymorhynchus buccinoides | reverse complement strand
CCTTACCCATTGTGGCCTTATGGCCCGGGGACGCAGAAGAAGGAGAAGACCATGTTCACAACACACGTAGCAAAAAACGCGGTGGGAAAAAGAAGCGTGGCGGTATCGTAGTGAGAACGGGGGACAGCGTAGCGGCAGCGTAGTGAATGCGTGGACGGCCAATTTACGGTAAAGCATCTCTGCTTTGAGTTTGCGGTAAACCTTTGCGTTTGCGTTTGCGTTAGCATGCTGCTACATTGTAGCTTTAAAGACCCACCACGTCACGTGTCAAAATCACGGTTTTCACGTGTTTTCCCTCTTATGGCTAGTAAGGAATCTTAAGAAGTCTTTCTAGCATAAGAGAGAATGTGACACGTGACGTGGGGGTCTTTAACTTCACGGGCTTCAGCCAGCCCCCTATCGAAATAAGGGGTTCGGGTAGGGGGGTGCTTCTTGCATTCACGCATTCACTTCATAGTTGTTGGTGTTAATTCGATCTCGTTTGGTGTAACTACCTATTTCTCTAAATTATTTTATATTAATAAGGTATATAGATTGTATCACTACTAGGAAATTTCATCTTAGGTTGGCTAAGCTATTTTTTTACTTCCCCCAAAAAACATAATTTGCTGTAAGCGTCGCTGAGTTAACCCTAACAGGGCCCATCACCCACTGACACATATTTCGCCTCAAGTTATTGTCAGTTTCATGTCGTCTGCTGCAATGTATTGTCCTAAGTTCTTTGCAAATTTTATTACTCCAAACGCTGGAAATTATCTTCTCAAGTTGGAATTGTATACAGTGAGGTCAGTTTGAGTTTTTATTTTTGAGAATTAAGTTTAACTGTTTTCATTTTATCTGTAGTAAAAATTATAAAGCTTAATTTTTTTGACTCGATGCTTAGGCGCCGATGTGTCAGTTCCACTGAAATGATCGATACAGCTCAAACGAACACTGTTTTGTGATCAATTATTGATTACGGAAAAACACAAAATGCATAGGCCTATATATTGTCGTTTTCATTACTTAAATACCTTGAAATAAAGGCTGGGTTCCATAAACATCTTCAGGGACCAGTTTAATGGATTGCTTTGACCCGAATCGAAAGCTCAAAACCAAATCTCGTTCTGAATTCTGAATTTAGATAGGTAAGTATAACCGTCAGCCAAAGGCGACAGCCAAATAGGGTGCCTCACAAAAGATGCAATTTTCAGTGAAATGATGAAGGTTTCCGAAACAAGATGCAATCTGAACGAAAGAAGAAGACTTGAATTAAATTGTTAAATGGGTGTTTGCATGCTGCGTTGCTTTAATTTAAAAGCGTTGAGATACGGAATCGATCACGCATGAAGTACGCCTCCACCGTCATGACGTACGTATCTTCCACCGTTTGCGTGCTTTTTTCACACGAGAAATGACGATACGTAACGCATCTCATGCTTGACCGTGAAGTTAAAAAGGTCAGAGCACTCATGTTCAAATTCTGATCGCTTCTCGGCCTTTTGGCTAAGACAGTGATTCAGGAACATAAATTTTTGTTTATATCCTGGTTGGTTTGTTCAGCCCGTCGTACATGGCGAAAGCCGATACGCGACGTTAAACTGAACTTCCATCCATCCATCCAACGTAGCGACAGCGTACGTAGGGCCTGTGCCAAGACCGTGGCTCCATCTACCATTTTTTTTTATACAACTTAATTAATCCCCGAGCCGAAGGTTCGGGGAGCTATTGTTTTTGTCTGGTCCGTCCGGTGTCCGTCAGTCCGGCGGCGTGCCTCCGTCCGTCCTGCTATTCGTCCGTTTTTCTCAAAAACTATTCAGTCTATCATCATCAAATTTGGTATACTAGTTTGCCGGACTGACGGACACCGGACGGACGGACGGACGGACCAGACAAAAACAATAGCTCCCCGAACCTTCGGCTCGGGGACTAACAAGGAAACAAACGAACGAACGAATGAATGAACGTGCAAACGAGCAATCAAGCAATCAAACAAACGATGGCTTGGAGTCAAAACGGACACAACATGACTTGTTTTGAATCCAAGCCATCGTTTGTTTGATTGCTCTTTGTTTGTTTTGTTCACAATTATAATTAGGGGAAGACGGGGTAAAAAGCGCATGGGCGGGTAAGAAGCCCACCCCAATTATCTCATGAAATAAAGAAAATTTCAGTCAAATTTGCCCATGAGACGAATGCTAGACATTAACGCTCGTCTCATGGGCAAAATGAGACTGAAATTTGCTTCATTTCATGAGATAATTGGGGTGGGCTTCTTACCCGCCCATGCGCTTTTTACCCCGTCTTCCCCTAAGTTGTATAAGCAGAAAGTGTGTTTAACGTTCTCCGGTACATATGGGACGTTAACTTTATAAATGTAGAGATAGAGGGTCGATCCTGGAGGTACTGCTTCTTCTTCTTCTTCTTCTTCTTCTGTGTTCCCAGGCCAAAAGGCCATAATGGGTAAGGTAAGTATGTGTCCGGTTTTCAGTTTTCACTGGTCTCCCCGCTGCATACAGCCGACACATTCCGATTTCGGAGGAGCTCAAAAAAGAAAATTTAGTTGGAACTTTTTTTTTTAACGGCAGGAGAATGGGCCAATAAATCAGAAAGATAGTAGATAGAAAGCAAAGGGAAGAGGCAGAGTCAAAGGGAGCGACAGATTAGAGGAAGTTACAAGCACAGAACTTCCAGAAGGTGGGGGAACTAAAGACTCGCGTGGAAGTTGCTGCTTTAAAGACCCACCACGTGTTTTCCCTCTTATAGCTGGTAAGAAATCTTGTTTTGACCAGGTTTGACTCCCATACAAATGGCCCCAAATTGAAAACGAAGCATCATTTCAAAGAGCAGCCTCAATTCCAAGTTGGGGTATTTGTATGTGGGTCACAGCTACCCAGAAACATCCCAGGGACTTAATCGTGGTGGGTCAGTGTATCTTTAAAGACCTACCAGATCACGTGTCAAAACCACGGGTTTCACGTGTTTTCCCTCATATAGCTGGTAGCAAATCTTGTATTTGACCAGGTTTGACTCCCATACAATTGCCCCAAATTGAAAATGTAGCATCGTTTTAAAGAGCAGCCTCAATGTGAAGTTGGGGGCATTTGTATGTGTGTCACAGTTACCCTGGAAAAAAACCAAGGTACTTAATCGTGGTGGGTCAGTGTGTCTTTAAAAAAACTTTCAACGCTAGCCATTTCTCAGCCAAAATTTACCATTAAACTTACCCGGGTAGAGAAAAAATTCCGTCTGCAATCTGGGGATTCCTCTGTAACATGCATAAATAGGGCCTGTTCTTACCTTAAAAGCTTAAAGACCCACAGAGCCGGCTGGATTAAGTCCCTTTGTTTTTTTCTGGGTCGGTGTGGCTCACATTCAGACTTTCCTCGTATACGATCGAGGCTGCTCTTTAAAGTGATGTCTCGTTTTCGTGCAAGAGGCAATTTGTATGGCAGCAACACTTGGTCAAAATAAGATTTCTTGCCAGCTATAAGAGGGAAAACACGTGAAAACCGTGGCGTACTGGGGCTTTAAGAACATACGGTCACTGGATCCCCATTTGATGCCTTTCAGTTACATGGCTGTCAAATCATTGTGGTGCCAAGAGGCGACAGTGGCGATGAAAGGGTTTTAATTAACTCTCCCAGCACCACGGGCGAATACATTCACCCAGTACATCACTCTACACTCCCACCAAATGCAAAGACATTCACTGCCAAGTACCCTGCCATGAGTTTGTCTGTTTTTAGAGCGTATGTCGGGGATTTTTCCGTTAAAGCAAAGCATGCGCGCTCGGGAAAAAAATGGTTTCTCCCCTCTTGTCGGTTGAGATGCAACGGACAACCAAGAACGTCAAAAAATACATGGTGCTTGAAGGGTTAATATGGAGGTTCCACAAACAAAGCAGTTAAACTGCCTTACTGTCTGTCGTCTACTGACATTCTCCCCCTTTCTATTTCCCCCCCCGGTACTGTGATCTCTCTGACGGGTCATGTGTTTCTCCCTTTTGATCCGTGTTCAGAATCATAGCGTCTGTAATGGGGCATAGATCAAAAGACACTGTAATGGGAATAAGACCGACAACTGGAGAGTTACGGCGAGCCGGGCTGATAGGGTTATCGTTAAGGATCCCATTAACAATGGCGGCTCTATCCAAAGACTGGAATTTGGACGTGTTTTTTAAAAAATACCAGATTCAAATTTGAGTGTTTGGGCAAACCTTTTTATGTTTTCCCGAAGACAAAGAAAGGTAAGGTAGCTGCAAATACGGCCAGAAACTTTATGAAGCAGTGACAACCAGTGTTAGATTGCTGCTGGTGTTCATGGTTCAAGGAGGGGCATAATCAGGGTTTCTGTTCTCACTACTCGTATAGGGGGAAACATAGCCGCTTGTCTGTCTTATTCCCATTGCAGTGTCTTTGATAGATCCAAGAAAGGGCGAGATGGGAAAGGGCCAATCGGAACCTACCCCTGTGATGCGTCCTCTCTGTGTGTGCGTGTGCGCGTGTATGCGAGTGCTCGCTGGGGTTTATCTCCTTCGTATAATATGGCACAAACACAGCTAAGCATGTCTGGTAGTTGTCAAAGACACTGTAATAGGAATAAGACCGGACAACTGCAGAGTTACGGCGAGCCGGGCTGATAGGGTTATCGTTAAAGATCCCATTAACAATGGCGGCTCTACCCAAAGACTGGAATTTGAATCGACTTTTTTTTTTAAAGCAGATTCAAATTTAATTGCTTGGGCAAACCTTTTTCTGTTTTCCTGGAGAGTTACGGCGAGCTGGGCTGATAGGTTTATCGTTCGTGATCCCATTATCCCTTTCGCCGCCAAAGTTGCATTTTAGCACCACAGTGATTTAACACCTATGTCACTAAAAGGCACTAAATTGGGGTCTATTATCCAAAGACCCTATTGTCTTAGTTTGGGGAAGAAAGGATAGACCTTATTTTATATAATATGTCACAGATTAGAATCCCCAATACTGCAGACGGATTTTGTTCTCTATCCAGGTAAATTGAATGGACATTTTTGGCTGAAATATGGCTGGCGGTGAAAGGGTTCTGTTGACTGTCTTATTCCCATTGCAGTGTCTTTGATAGATCCAAGAAAGGGCGAGATGGGAAAGGGCCAATCGGAACCTAGCCCTGTGATGCGTCCTCTCTGTGTGTGCATGTGTGCGTGTGTATGTGAGTGCTCGCTGGGGTTTATCTCCTTTGTGTATGGCACAAGCACAGCTGAGCATGTCTGGTAGACTTTGTCCAACAGTTCTGCGGGTCACCTGTGTTAGTGCGTTTCAAAGGTCATTTCATCAAAGACAATGATGATCGAATAATGTACAACTTACTACATATTCGTCTAATAAAGAGACGTATCTCTGGTTCGATCAAACAAAAAAACGTCCATCCGATCGTTTTCGGGGGGGGGGGGGGGGGGGGGGGGGTTTGGGGGGGGGGGGGGTGGGTGTATACACTCTCTCTCTCTCTCTCACACACACACACACACACACACACACACACACACACACACACACACACACACACACACAGTAGGCTTAATTACACACATATACATTTGTGGTTTTTTTTTGGGGGGTTGGGGGGTCTACAGTCAACGGGTTATGGGTCAACAGGTAAACTAATAGTATTCCATAATTATCGGATAATAATCCATAATTCTCGATGAATGGCTTGGAGTCAAAACGGACTATCTCTAGATAGTCCATTGACTTATTATTAACATTATTGCAAAAACTAAGAGCGTATGTAAAAAGTCTGC
>CM065702.1:14136999-14146999 GCA_017654935.2 Phymorhynchus buccinoides | reverse complement strand
ATTACTTTTCTACGTGACTCTGATGAAATAATTATTACTGTCTACACGACTCTGATGAAATGATTATTAGTCTACGTGAATCTGATGAAATAATTATTGCTGTCTACGTGAATCTGATAATAATTATTACTGTCTGCATGAATCTGATGAAATAATTATTACTCTACGTAAATCTTTTGAAATAATTGTTACTGTCTACGTGAATCTGATGAAATAATTGTTACTGTCTACGTGAATCTGATGAAATAATTATTACTGTCTACATGACTCTAATGAAATAATTATTACTGTCTATGTGACTCTGATGAAATAATTATTACTGTCTACGTGAATCTGGTGAAATAATTATTACTCTCTACGTAAATCTTTTGAAATAATTATTACTGTCTACGTGAATCTGATGAAATAATTATTACTCTCTACGTAAATCTGATAAAATAATTATTACTGTCTATGTGACTCTGATGAAATAATTATTACTGTCTACGTGAATCTGATGAAATAATTATTACTGTCTACATGACTCTGATGAAATAATTATTACTGTCTACATGACTCTGATGAAATAATTATTACTGTCTACATGACTCAGATGAAATAATTATTACTGTCTACATGACTGATTAAATAATTATTACTGTCTACATGACTGATGAAATAATGATTACTGTCTACATGAACCTGATGAAATAATGATTACTGTCTACATGACTCTGATAAAATAATTATTACTGTCTACATGAACCTGATGAAATAATGATTACTGTCTACATGACTCTGATGAAATAATTATTACTGTCTACATCAATCTGATGAAATAATGATTACTGTCTACATGACTCTGATGAAATAATTATTACTGTCTACATGAATCTGATGAAATAATGATTACTGTCTACATGACTCTAATGAAATAATGATTACTGTCTACATGACTGATGAAATAATTATTACTGTCTACGTGAATCTGATGAAATAATTATTACTGTCTACATGAATCTGATGAAATAATTATTACTGTCTACATGAATCTGATGAAATAATGATTACTGTCTACATGACTCTGATGAAATAATTATTACTGTCTACATGAATCTGATGAAATAATGATTACTGTCTACATGAATCTGATGAAATAATGATTACTGTCTACATGAATCTGATGAAATAATGATTACTGTCTACATGACTCTGATGAAATAATGATTACTGTCTACATGACTCTGATAAAATAATGATTACTGTCTACATGACTCTGATGAAATAATGATTACTGTCTACATGACTCTGATGAAATAATTATTACTGTCTACATCAATCTGATGAAATAATGATTACTGTCTACATGACTCTGATGAAATCCTCCTAGCTGTTGTTCACTATATTTACGCAGACTCCAACACTAGCAGAATTTCATCAGAGTTTAATATAAAATGTACGCCAGAGAGTCGTTTCCGACCATGACTGCGAAATATCAAAAGTCGGGGGGAGGGGGCAGATGCTATTCCGGTGGGCTGGGCTAGAATTTGTTTTATAGTGAAGATGCCTTTCATGTTGTGCTATGGATCATTAATGGTTTTGTTTCCACTTGGTCTCTCCCAAATATAGACTATTTTCATTTTCTAGAAAGCAGACATCCCAAGGCATTTCTCTTTAGCTTATGGCATATTGCATTTTTTTTTACGTTTATGGTATGCTTAATTGATTTCATGAATATGCCGAGCTAAATTTTGCCTAAGTTGCCCTTGGCAACGAACGAAAAAACATGGCCGACGGATCAAATGCAACTTTAGCGCCCAACGCTATTACAACGTACCTCATCATTTTGTTTCTGTGTAGTAGTCTAAAAGGAAAAATTATCATTAGAATATATGTATCCATGCAACAGCTGCAATGGGAAAAGATCCTGAGGGAGCTGTGGTGGGAAATGGGTGTGGTCGTACAAGAATTGTTGAAATTTTCATTGTGAGCGATTAAGAGAGATTTAGGTGACTTTAGGATGCTGAGGAAGCTTTTTTGGCTCACGTCGTTTTTTAAAACAAAGTGAGTCTATAGTATCGTACATGTTCGGTTGTGTGTCTGTGTGTATGTGTGTGTGTGTGTGTGTTGCGTCCGTGGCCCCGACCTTTAACTTTAACTCAAACCTTAACGTTGTCATTTTCTCTAAACATATAAGGCGTTAGAGGGTTAAAGTTAGCAGGATACTTGATTTTGACGTGAGCCTTCAAGTCACGACGATCAAAGCAGTCAGATACATTGATAAAGAACAAAATAAAGATAACCATTTGTTGCAGAGATTACTGTTGTGCAACCTTTAACCTTGACTCAGTCACACTCTTCAAACTAAAGAAGACTCTCACTCTCCACTGAAACTTTAACGTTGTCATTTTCTCAAAAAAACATAAGATGTTAGAGGGTTAAAGTTAGCAGGATACTTGATTTTGACGTGAGCCTTCAAGTCATGGCGATCAAAGCAGTCAGATACATCGGTAAGGAACAAAAGAAAGAAAATCATTTGTTGCAGAGATTACTATAACTGTTGTGTTGTACCGAGTAGGAGATACATACTGGAAAGAAGACTCTCCATTAGATATACAAAAACGCTCTTTAAAAAGAAACACAAGACTTCAGGTGTGTACAAATAGGTACATTTTAACGTCGTCAACTTATATTTTCTGTAACAAATGGATGTACCGAGTGTGTGCGTTGACGGCCCGGTTGTTTAGCTTTATTTGCGCCTTTGAGTAACGGTTGTTCGTGTTCATTTGCACATCATCTCTGCGCATAACTTAGCCTACCGCACTTCCGGCAACAAGGCCTAGGCCTAGAGTCCATGCCTTACCTCATAATCAAGACGACGTACTTAACATTTAGCCCACATTCATTTCAGTCTTGAAAAAAAAAATACGGAAAATCCAGGGTTCGTCGATTTCACTGCCTTCGACGTACGAATCCTTTGTTAGGCCTAGACGATTGATCACCATGAGCAAAGACTGTACAGGGGAAGATAAACATGGATGAGCTTGCTGGCTGTGACCTTGACCTTTGCTTTGTGGCAGAGGGGGGGGGGGGGGGGAATTAACGAAACGAAAATAAAATATTAGGACTAATATAAAATATATTACAGAAATGTAGATGATGTGGAACAAGTTTTCATCGCATGAACAATCAGTTTAAAACAGTAACAGATCAGGAGTATGGCCTTACGAATCACGCAACTTCAATTATTAATTTTCTAAGAGTAAGAGGCTTAGACCCACAGGCAAAGACTAGGCCTACTACAGGTGTCCGTAGACCCCCCTTACCCCGGGGGGGGGGGGGGGGGGGGGGGGGGGGGGGAGGGGTCACAATGTTTTTTTCTGAAAGCTTGGTCAATATGCTTTTCAATTTTACTTGTTTGCCAAAAATAAAAATAGGGCTCCACTATGTTACATGCGCATACATATAATTAAATTTTAAAGAAAGGGGTAGGGGTGCATAGAAATAATTTTAATTTACACAGTAAAATAAAAATTAATTCTGTTTTCAGATGCACAAGTGTCTACATAACAGTATTCTCTCTATACAGGCATGGGAATTGTCATGGGAATTCCCATGCCTGCTATAGTAATAAAAATCAGACGTGAGCCTTGCAGGCTTTGCCTCTTGTTTTAAATTATAAGAACAACCTTGTGAATATTTAATGTGTAACCTTGAAGGTAAAAAACACTTTCTCTCTGGTGCTTTCTGTTGCAGGTAGCTGAAGAGTGAAGTTGCTGACAGGTTTTCGCATTTGTAAATTTATTTATTGATATTATTATTATTATTATTATTATTATTATTACTTCTATTCTGTTCACACTTAAACTCTTCTTTTGTGTTCACAGATGTTTATATTACTTGGCTTAAAATGCAGTCTTCATCTGTTCAATCACTTGTGCAATTATGACGTTAAGTTAAGGAGCACGGTATAAGCTTCGAGCTTGTTGTTGCTCTAATTCTCTTTCTGTTTGATCGTTTCCAAATGAATGAATACATATTTGCTTAAACCAGATGCCTTGCCCAGGGTACATCCCCACTCCACTCTCTCGGCCAAAGGGATTTGAGGACAGCTGGCGTTGGGGAAGGTCCCCGCGGTCAACCCATCAATTCAACTAAAATACAGATATTCCATCAGTGTCCGGACTTTTCCCACCCGGACTTTTCCCACCGGACTTTTCCCACCTGGACTTTTCCCACCCGGACTTTTCCCACCTAGGACTATTCCCTCCCGGAGTTTTCACACCCTCCTCCTCCTCCAACTGTACTTCCGTTTTTACTTGTTGATTGCCGAGCGCGGATCATTTTTTTTATATCCGAAGTTCATTTAAGGTGTGTGTTTATCACATAGGGAGAGAGAGGGGGGGGGGGGGGGGGGAGACAGAGACAGAGAGAAACTGAGACAGAGAGAGACAGAGACAGAGAAAGACGAGACAGACAGACAGAGAAACAAAACGGAGAAAGAAAAAGACGGGGGGGGAGAGAGAGAGAGAGAGAGAGAGAGAGAGAGAGAGAGAGAGAGAGAGAGAGAGAGAGAGAGAGAGAGAGAGAGAGAGAGAGAGAGAGAGAGAGAGAGAGAGAGAGAGAGAGAGAGAGAGAGAGAGAGAGAGAGAGAGAGAGAGAAAGTGGGGAGAGAGACAAACAGACAGACAGAAAGATAAGTAGGAAGAAAGAGAGACAGAAAGGGAGAGACAGGAAATGAAAACGAAAACGAAATTTTATTTAACCAGGGAACATGAGATAAGCAAGTTACATGCTTTTTTTCCACCCAGCCCAGAGAGAGAGTGAGAGAGAGAGAGAGAGAGAGAGTCAGAGAGAGAGAGAGAGGAAGAAAGAGACAGAGAGACAGAGACAGAGAGACACAGAGAGACAGAAAGGTTTCAGTGTTGTGAATAAAGGTCTACACGAATTAAGCGAACAACAACAAAAAATAGAATTTTGTGAGCTTCTTATAAACAGTAGCATTTCATCAGATTGATGTCACAGTGGGGATACTGGGGGGTCTTTTTGTATAAATAGTTCCCCCACCTTCTGGAAGTTCTGTGCCTGCAACTTCCTCTAATCTGTCACTCTTGTTGACTCTGCCTTTTCCCTTTGCTTTCTGTCATCTAAACTATATTTCTGCCTTACCAGTCCATTCTCCTGCCTTTTTTTTCAAGAAACACTTTCAGAAAGATTTCCTCCATCCGCCGAATACGGACTTACTGTGGCTAAATATTTCTTAGTTAGGCGCGTAACGGCATCATGACGCATCTACGCTCATAATTGACAGGAAACTGTCTGAGCGATCGAAGAAAAGGAAGAAGAAGATGTCACAGTTGGATAGCCCGTACGACTGCAGTAGGACGTGTGGGTCGGCCCCTAACTAAAGACCCACCAGATCACGTGTCAAAATCACGGGTTTCACGTGTTTTCCCTCTTATAGCTGGTAAGAAATCTTGTTTTGACCAGGTTGGACTCCCATACAAATGTCCCAAAATTTAAAACGAAACAAGAACAGCCTCAATTTGAAGTTGGGGACATTTGTATGTGGGTCACAGCTACCTAGAAAAAAGAACCCCAAGAGACTTAATCGTGGTGCGTCAGTGTGTCTTTAATAGCAGCAGCTTGCCACTCCTTTGACAGGCCTCACATCACACATGCGTGTTACGCTGCTAGTAGTTGAACGATGAAGGGCCTTGCGGGCTAATACTAGGCTGAACTAAAATCGTGTGAGCCTCAAACTAATATTAACATTCTTTTTACACAAGCGAAGCGACTGACTTCACACACACACACGTTGAACGGGAGGGGGGCATTCTCTCTCTCTCTCTCTCTCTCTCTCTCTCTCGTATGGCAGACCAATCTTTATAGCAGGGGGGAGATGTCCCTAATAGGAAGTACGGTCATAGTGGTTTGTGTCTCCTAAAAGATATCTACTTCATAAACTGTGTGTGCTACCAAAAATGTATTTTAAAAAAAGTCGAAGTGCAACTGTTTCGATATCAACAATTTTTTGATGGAGTGCGGAATCTTTATAGTAGGGGAGAGATGTCCGTCATAGGAAGTAAATAGTGGTTTGTGTATCCTCAAATATCACTACAAGTATAAATTCATAAACTGTGTGTCTTACCAAAAACAAATCCAGATGCAACTGTTTCAATATCAACAATTGTTTGACGGAGTGCGGAATCTTTATAGTAGGGGAGAGATGTCCGTCATAGGAAATACATAGTGGTTTGTGTCTCCTAAAATATCACTACAAGTATAAATTCATAAACTGTGTGTCTTACCAAAAACAAATCCAGGTGCAACTGTTTCAATATCAACAATTGTTTGACGGAGTGCGGAATCTTTATAGTAGGGGGGAGATGTCCGTCATAGGAAATACATAGTGGTTTGTGTCTCCTAAAATATCACTACAAGTATAAATTCATAAATTGTGTTTTACCAAAAACAAATGCAGGTGCAACTGTTTCGATATCAACAATTGTTTGATGGAGGTGATGTCGTGATGACACAGGTGGGAGAAAAAACGTGCATTGTTGTATAATGATTTGAGGTGAACGAGTTTCAGTCTGGTGGGCGCGGATATGAAAACAACACCTGTCGCCTTGTTGTTATGGTGATCGATACAAACTTAATAGGCTACTGTTTGCTTGTGTCACGTAGGTCGGCTTATAATTATTGTGGGATTTTCTTTAGTTTGATTTTTTTTTCTGAAATTTCAATGTGGGATTTTCTTCAGTTTGATTTTTTCTCCTCTGAAATGTCCATCCTTTAAGAACTCTCTTCTTCCCTTCAATCTGCATCCTTGAATACTGGTTTTGGTTTCTTTCTTTGTTCAGGAAGAACAGTGGTTGTTTTTGTTTAGCTGCAAAAAGCAACAACATCTGCAGAAGCGACAACAACAACAGAAATAGAGGCAACTACAGCAACAGTAGCAGCAAAAACAACAGCAGCAACAACTATTACTACTACTACTGCTGCTACTACTACTACTACTACTACTACTACTACTACTACTACTACTACTACTACTACTACTACTACTACTACTACTACTACTACTGTAGGAAAACTGGTTTGACCTTCAAAATGAAAACAGCTGTCATGAACAGCGAAATCACGTGAACTTCAACGTGTTTATTTCGATATTTTGTGTACGTGTATTATGCAACTGTAATTTTGTTTTCAGTGTTCTGACTGACAGACACTCTTTGCCGCTTCAACCTTTCTTCGCTTAACCCCTTTTAGAAAAGAACAATGGTAGAATTTTATTTCAAAACGGAACAGCGAATATCTTGAAGCTTAGAAGAAGAAAACCAATAACAAAAAAGCCCACGCCATGTTCAGAAACAGGAAGAAGTCCAACACGAAGCGTGCGGAGGAGCCGCGGGATCGGGACAACAGTCGTGTGTTGGACAAATACACTGTGGACTACATCCACGTCGATCCCCTCCCTCCCCCGTCCTTCCGCCGGGCCAGTTTGCCCACCGGAAACTTCCAGTACCTCAAGCTAACCGACGCGTTCAACATCGTGCTGAGTTCAGACAGACCAAATAGCGATACTACTCCTAAAAAGGTAGTGCCTGCACCTCGTCGCACGTCACTACCAACGACAACAAAAAGAACATCAAAATCGTTGGTATTATCTCAGGACCATTATCGGAATGCCGGTGGTGACAGTAGCAACAACGACGACGATAGGCATGAAGGGGGTGGTTCTACTCCAGCACGGAGCGGGTCCAGCAGAGGTTCTGGGAGCAGAAGACACGCCGTGAACATGGACGCGTACTTCCAGGAAGAGCAGGCAGAATACATGAACATCGCTAAAGCCACCACGTCCATGATAGAGCTCACGCGCTCGCTGCAGCGTGTGCGAGAGGACGACTCCCACTCAGGCCTTAACTTGGATTTATCCGCTGCTTCGGACACGTCGTGTCAGAGCGAAGATTTCACGGAAGCGGGAGGAGGAGCACCTGCCAAGTCTTCCTCGGGCGGCAAAAGGGCATCCAGGTACTACGACGAAAAAGAGCAAGAACGTTCCAAAGAAGAGTCACGTCACTTCAAGGAAGACGACTCTAAGCACCCTGGAGGAGAGCCAAAGCACGCCAAAGCAGAGTCAAAGCACTGTGAAGAAGAGCCTAAGCACTCCGATGAAGAATCACATCACTCCAAAGAAGAGCTTGAGCCCTCCAAAGAAGAGTCTAAAAACTCCAAAGAAGAACCGAAGCACTCCACATTAGAACCTAAACACTCCAGAGAGGAGCCTACGATCTCCAGAGAGGAGCCTACGATCCCCAGAGAGGAGCCTACGACCTCCAATGAAGAGCTGAAGCTCCCTAAAGAAGAACGCAATCGCTCCAGAGAAGAGTCTACTATCTCCAAGGAAGAGCCTAAGGGTTCAAGAAAAGAACCTACACACTCACAAGAAGAGCCCGAGCACACACAAGAAGAACCTAAACACTCAAAAGAAGAGCCTAAGCACTTCAGAGTAGAGCCTAAGATTTCTACAGAAGAACGTAAGCATTCTGAAGAAGAGCCGGAGCGCTCCAAAGAGGAGCCTAAGAACTCAAAAGAAGAGACAAAGCACTCTGAAGAGGAACCTAAGCAAATCAGAAAAGAACCAGAACGGCCAAAAGAAGAGACAAAGCACTTAAAAGAAGAGCTTAAGAACTTTGAACCACAATCTACGCATTCCAAAGAAGAACCCGGGGACTTCAAAGAAATGCTGAAGCACTTCGAAGAAGAATCTAAGCTCTTTAGAGAAGAACCTACCACGCGTTTCAAAGAACAGACTAAGCGCTCGAGAGAAGAAGAGCTCACGGATTGCAATGAACAACAGGAATTCAAAGAAAAGCTGAAGCACTTTGAAGAGGAATCTAAGCTGAAAGAAGAATCCAATCGCCCCAAAGAAGAGGCTAAGCGTTCTAAGGAAGAATTTCCCACGGTGTTAACCGTTGACCAGTCAGCCACTGCACACAGCCCTGTTTTCACTGCACAGCGCAAACATGGAGAAGAAGACAACAAACACTGTCACAACGCTGCTGACCCACACTTGGCCTGCAGAGCGCAAAACGAAAGGGAGAGGGACAAGAAGGGAGAGATTTCCACAAGGGGCGAGTCGGTTGACAAACATCAAGAAGTGGCGCGCGTGGGAGAAGAAACTGGGCGTGACACCTTCAGCGGCTATACTCCTTTGTTGCCTCCTTACAACCAGGAAAGGACAAAGGAGGACGAAGTAAAAGGCGGATATACTTCTTTGTTACCGCCCTACTACCAAGGAAGGACAAAGGCGGACAAACTGCATGCGTTTTCCTTGTTGAGTAGCGACAACGAAGCAGCGAATAAAACCGAAGAGGTCTCCAACGTTTCACCAGTACAGACTAAGGTTTACGACGACAAGGAACTAAATCAAGCCAGCGAACTACCATTACCACCACCACCACCATCACCACCACCACCACCATCACCACCACCACCACCATCACCACCACCACAACCACTAATATCACCACATGCACGCGGCGGATTTGTTTCTGGGTCTTCTGATTTAGCAATACATAATACAGTTCCTGGACTCAAACTGAAATTCGATTCAGCTGCAGTGATAGTTAAAAGTCAGCCACCTCGTGAACAACACAAAACTTCTCGTTTCCTCGGTAACTCTCAAACAGACTCGGACAACAGACCTTCTTTGAGTGAAGAGAAGGAAACAGGCGAGAAGGGGCATCAAAGAGCAAGTACTTCTTCTTCTGCAGAGGAGGCAGAATACCAGAACGTCGACAGTGTCAAAATCAGTCAAATCAAACCCGTAGGTTTGAAAGAAATCGTCTTGGGTGGCGTGGAGAAAAAGAAGTCCTCCGGGGGGACACAAACTCTGATCGATGTGGTGCCGAATGACCCGGGAGGAAAGAACCCCACTCCAGTTCCAGACATGTTCCGGTCCGGTCATCACTCTCTCCTGACCAAAACCAATTCCAACAACAGCAGCAACAAC
>CM065702.1:14116999-14124499 GCA_017654935.2 Phymorhynchus buccinoides | reverse complement strand
GATGATGATGATTAATGCGACGACGACGATGACGATGATGATGATGACGACGACGACGACGATGATGATGATGATGATGATTGAACTGTTGTAAAACTGACTATTATGGGATGTTGAGCAACATAATGTCTTTTCCCTGTAGTTGAGAGATAGAGACAGAGACAGAGAGAGAGAGAGAGAGAGAGAGAGAGAGAGAGAGAGAGAGAGAGAGAGAGAGAGAGAGAGAGAGAGACAGAGAGAGAGAGAGAGAGAATCATAGACAGAGATAGCGACAGAAAGAGAGAAAATGGGGAGATACTCACACTTTTATTGAATCCTATCGATGCCTTAGCACGTTAACACTATTCACTAGATATTTCTATTTTCCCCATGGCTACACAGTGAGCTGTAAGTCATAGTTATTAAAGAGTGGGCTATCACTGTGTTGCCGTGGGGGAAATAGAAATATCTCGTGAATAATGTTAATGAACAAACAATAGTGTTTTACGTCCTCTCGGCCGGGGACAGCACATATGGGACATTTATTTTGTTAGATATATAAGGAAAAAGGACAAAACAAACACAGGACAAACATAGACAATGGACAAAACAAACACAGGACAAACATAGACAATGATACCAAAGATATTCTAAAAGGGTAAGATGGACTACTTAAGAGCTCGGCGAACCGGGCTGATAGAGTTATCGTTAGTGGCGACAGTACACGTTTCACAGTGGAGGCTATCCACAAACTCGGACTGGAACTTGAACGGAGAATTCAACTGGCCTACCGATGCGTAAAATGTGTCCTGTTTAAAAGGGACATAACCAGTGTTTCTGTCCTCACTACCCATATAGGGAAAAGAGACTGGATGCTTATCTTCCCCTATACAGTCTTTGATGATACAGAGACGTGGACAACACAAAAACAATGAAGGCGGGTATTCTCTATTATGCAAGTCACATGATATAAAAAGCATTAATTGAAATGGTCTGGGTGTTTGGAACACAATTTGTTTGATGATTTTTTTTTAAACAATTGCTGTGATGTAAAAATGTGTTTGTTAAAAATGTATGCTTGAAAGTCTGGCCACCTTCAACCCCCCAAGCGTTAACATTAAAATTCAGGGCTACCTTTTTTTTAAATCAAAATTTTATTTTATTAATAAAACAAGCGCGAAATCGCAATAGTTTGTGGCACGCGGTCTATTTTTACCACTCCAATCATGAGTTACCTCCCCTGGATTTTCAATAATTTTAATCTGTAAACCAGAATGTTATCTCTGCACCATTTCGTAACTTTTTATATCTTTTGGAAAACATTTAAAACTATGTATCCTACTTATACTCATCAAAAGAAGCACCGCATACTCGTCGTGTCTGTTGTAGTGTCTGTATTACATATGTTTATTATTTTGTACGCTTTTAAAATACATCATTTTAAAGAGCGGCCAGAAGTGTAGCCTCGATTTGAAGTGTGACAATTTTGCCGACCGACAGACCAACCGACCGACAGACCGAACCGACAAAGTGAGTTATGGGTTTGTGTCTTGAGCCACAAGCAAAAAACCCATGTTAATGGCCCTTTAATAAAATAATAACTGTTAACGCGTACACAGACCTGTATGTATGCGAATCACCTCCTCAAGTGTTTAGCTAAGATGTAGTTTAGAACCCCGGCCCCATCACATTTTCGCATCGAACATTTTCACTGAGAAGCAACATTCTGCCATTCTCGGGAAAAGGATAGGGTTAGGATCAGCCTAGGGTTATTGTCGCGCAACTGAAAGAACCAGACATTTGAGACCGAGAGTCGTAAACATTAGACGTTGGGGTTGCCCCCAAAATGCCAACCTGTCCCTTTGGTCGCAGCACGAGGACTGCCATGTAGGCCTACAGACAAACATGCACTGCCATCATAGACTGTCATTAGTGTCTGACTCAGCAAATGTGTCATATATCACAAAGCTTAGTTTTATGGCAGCAGCTGCCACCTGTATGCTACAGTAATGGGCAATTTAGGGCGATAATTTGACCGCCAGGGGGGCAGTCAAACCGGTAGGGGCTTAGCGCGTGATATTCTTACTTGGGTGTGGTGAGAGAGAGAGAGAGAGAGAGAGAGAGAGAGAGAGAGAGAGAGAGAGAGAGAGAGAGAGAGAGAGAGAGAAGTCGGAAGTCGGAAGTTTAATGAATATGGGCCTACAGCCCCTTTCATGGGGGGAACACATAATACAATAAGAGAGAGAGAGAGAGAGAGAGAGAGAGAGAGAGAGAGAGAGAGAGAGAGAGAGAGAGAGAGAGAGGGAGGGGCTCATCTCCCTCTCTCTCTCTCTCTCTTTCACTATGCCCAAGTAAGAATATCACGCGCTAAGCCCCTACCTGTTTGACTGCCGGTTTGACTGCCCCCTGGCGGTCAAATTATCGCCCTAAGTTGGCTATTGCCGGCATAATGACATGGGATTCGGTGCGTGCTATCATAATTGTAAGCAGAAAACCGCACAAAAAGGCTGATGACCTTTGGAAGATGTAATTGGGATGTGTTTAGCCTGTCACGTACACACAGACAGACATACACAGACGCACGCACGCACACATGCACACACATGTATCCACACAGACATACACAGAGAGACAGGCACACATCCACGCATGCACACACACACCACACACATACACACACGCGCGCGCGCGCGCGCACGCACACGCGCACATACACACACACACACACGCACACGCACGCGCACACGCACACGCACACACGCACACACGCACACACACACACACACACACACACACACACACACACACACACACACACATCCCACTACTACGACCAATTCAAGTTTTGTAGGCTTTTATTCAGTGACTGTATAATTATGTTGTTGTTGTATCACCCTGGCTAAAAGACTCCAGGGATCATCCCAACAGCCGAAGCACTTGAACACTGTGGTACAAATGCAACAGCTAGGGATGAGAACATTACGTGGGTGACCGTTTTTTTATTACCCCGCCACGTGAGCAGCCACACTCCGACTTCGGAGGAAGCGACTGTATATGATCACCCTCATCTGTTCCCCATCGTATCCCGATTTTCAGTCTATTTAATCTTGTAATGAATGGTTGTAGTTTTTAATGTGCAGTTGTCCACTTGAAAGGTAAATGTATTCCCATTGTAAAACAATGAAACCTTTGGGAAGTTTTATTGTAGGGTAAGACGGGGTAAAAAGCCCATGGGCGGGTAAGAAGCCCATGCCAATTATCTCATGAAATGAAGCAAATTTCAGTCACATTTTGCCCATGAGACGAGTGTTAATGTTTAGCATTCGTCTCATGGACAAATTTGACGGAAATGTTGCTTTATTTCATGAGATAATTGGCATGGGCTTCTTACCCGCCCATGGGCTTTTTACCCCGTCTTCCCCTAATCCTCGGGGACTAAGGTGTAGAGTGTCACAGTGGCATCGCGTTCGCCTCGTGTCAAATAAACCCGAGTTCGAACCTGGGTACAGGGGATTTTTCTGCTCACTCTGCACTAGGCCTTACGGTCTGAACGTGGAGTCTTTCGGATGAGACGATAAACCGAGGTCCTGTGTGTCCATGCATTTAGCACGCGTTAATCCCAGTAGCAACGAAAAAGTTATCATTTGGTCAACATTTAACACCCCCCCCCCCCCCTTTCCTTCCTCACCAGTCACGCAAAAATCGCATGCAAAAAAATTGGGTGGCGCGCCTCTGTCTGAGACGCGCTGTCCAGGTGGGAGCAACCCGAATTTCACAAAGACGCCTCTGTGACTATTCAGTACCCAATGCCTAATACCTAATAATATTTTCCAAGTTTCTCGATCTATTTTGGGTTTTTGTAATCATCCAGAGAGGGTAGTTGTCCGAATGGGCAAGTTTTAAGTTGAGTATTTCAAGAAATGAGCAATTTCACAGATTGGGCGTAACACATACACAAACACAATATAGTACTGTGCATTTGGAGAAATGAGCAATTCCACATATTGGGCGTAACACATGCAAAAACATAGTATTGCATAGTACTGTGCATTTTGAGAAATGAGCAATTCCACATATTGGGCGTAACACATATACAAACAGATAGTACTGTGCATTTAGAGAAATGAGCAATTTCACAGATTGGGCGTAACACATTCACAAACATAACATAGTACTGTGCCTATGGCTTGACTTATTCGTTGTAGGTTTTCGTGTTCGCTAGGTGGTTTGAGCCTTGACACGGAAAAATATAACTGATGATGTATCGTATCGATGGTTAATTAATTAGCCTAATCACCCTCGAGCCATTTGATTTGTCGGAAGGAAGCGTTACTGCCTGTACAAGTTATGGAAAGATGTATGTTTCAAAAGAAAAATTATAACAGGTGTGGTGCTTTTTCTTAAGCTTGGTTGTTTTGAATAATTCTTCTTCTTCGATCACTCAGACAGATTCCTGTCATAAGAGCGCAGATGCGTCATGCTGCCCGTTATGCGCCTAACTAAGAAATAGTTAGGCCCAGCATGTCCGTCTTCGGCTGGAGAAAATCTTTGTGGGGGTTTTTTTTGGGGGGAGGGAAAAGCAGGAGAATGGACCAGTAAGGCAGAAAGATAGATGACTGTGAGTCTGATGACTTATGAACATTAAAACATCTGAAGCCTGAAGCCTTCTTCTTCTTCTTCTTCTTCTTCTTCTTCTTCTTCTTCTTCTTCTTCTTCTTTTTCTTCTTCTTCTTCTTCTTCCTCTTCTTCTTCTTCTTCTTCTTTTCTTCTTCTTGTTCTTCTTCTTCTTCTCCTATGGTGATTCCTAAAGGTCTTTGTACACGTTAACATATTCACAAAAGATCTATTTCCCCATGGCAACACAATGTTAGGCCACTCATAATATGACTTACAAAATCACTGTGTTGCCATGGTACTAATGTATTAGTTTGTTACTGACAGCCTTGTCCCCAAAACCTTCTGACGTAGCCTAAACAGTTACTTTAACTCATTCTTCCTGATTCTCCTACTCCTTCATTCTCTCCTCTATTCCTTTTACCTTTCCTCATTCTTCTTCTAACAATGCTTATTTGGTATTTGGTATATTCTGGTCACAAACGCTTGTCTATGTGTAATTTGGGGTTGCTCCCACCTGAAGAGCGCGTCGCCGCGAGCGCAGCGCCAACTTTTTGTTTGTTTGTTTTTTTGTTGGGGGGGGGGGGGGGGGGGGGGGGGGCGGGGGGCGGGGAGGGATGAAGAGGGGGAGGCAGACTTGGGAAACCTAGCTAACGTCTACGGCTCCGTGTACATTTAGTGTTCTGGCTACTGCAAAGCATCTGTTTTGTTTCATTCTGAGGGGGTTTTCCACACCTGTTGCCACATCATTCACACCTATTGGTGTGCGTTGTGTACGCGTTTGTCCCACTCTAGCCCATATTGTTTGGGTCTCGTGGGAAGGGAGACCGAAAGTAGCAAACCTGCTTTTGTGTATTGGTCACTGCAAAAAACACCTTTTGCAAGAGTGAATGTCCTTGGTGGGTGGGGGAAGATGGTTGAATAACTCTCGCCAATAACCCTATTTGAGGCCACTTAATGGCTGCCTTTTGAAAGAGTGACTGCTCTTTTGGATACTGACCAACAAGGGATTAACTCTTGTAGTCAAGGGCGTTAATAACCCTACTTGCAGTGGCCAATAACCTTTCAACGAGTCAAAAGCAGCAAGGCGTGGTGGTGCCACTGGTCAAAGAATTTGTCAAGCATGCTGTGTCCTGGCCAGAACACAGATGTACCCCCAGCTTACGAGTACCGTACATAGGGGAAGACGGGGTTTAGCCCATGGGCGGGTCAGAAGCCCATGCCAATTATCTCATGAAATAAAGAAGATTTCAAGTCAAATTTGCCCATGAGACGAATGCTAAACATTAACACTCGTCTCATGGGCAAAACGTGACTGAAATTTGCTTCATTTCATGAGATAATTGGCATGGGCTTCTTTACCCGCCCATGGGCATTTTACTTCGTCTTCCCTTATCATACGGGACAATACAGAACAATGTGGTCACTTCTACATTGCTTTGTCCACCTTTCTTGCCGAAACAGAGCTGCTGCCCAGACCCTCTGGTGATGGAAGGACCAGCCCCGAGGTCATCATCGTCACCCCTGCCGACTCTCCCCAGTCGTCACCTGACGCCGCGCGTGCGCACGAGCGTCTCGGTACTACTACCGCTGCCAATATGGCGGCCATCGGCGCGCGCCACGTTCACCATGACAACCGCTCCGTGGCTTCCGTTGGTAGCGAAGGGGACGACAACGACACCAAGACTGACCTCTCCCTGTCCGCTGAGTCTTCTGATGACGATGGTGATGTTGTGAGTTGTTTGTCAACTTATAGTCATAACAATAATAACAAACGTTAAGGGTGGTATTTCACAAGGGCTAGCGTTACGCAGCGTGAGCGCAAATCGGCAAAAACGGTACTAAGAAACACCTCTTTCGCCGACGTTTGCCAACAACGTTTTGTGGCTACTCCCAAAGTATCTCGCGTGGCGAACTATCACGTGACTAGCATGGGGTGAATACATTTCTTGTTGTTGATTGGTCCATTAAAGTTTGGTTAAAATAATACATTTTTTTGACCAATCAGTCAAGAGCTTGCAATATTCTTCCGCAAACATTTTCTAAAGTGTTTCTTAGTTTGGTGAAAGCGTTATTCGCGCGGCGACCGTTATCTAGAGAAACTCAACCCTGAACCTTGTGCACACTCCGGTAGTTCTACATGCCACCAATCCTACGTATCGATCGTCCTACTGACCCTAACCCTAACCCTAGGACTTACGACACGTAGGACTGTTGACCCGTAGGCCTAGTAGTAAATCTGTTTAACGTCCTCCGGTCTGGAACAGACACATATGGGACATTAATAGATATAAAGATGGTGGGAACGATACTGGAGGCAATGCCCGAAGGCAGTGCAACACCAGTAAAGTCCCGATTTTTTTTTAGCAATACAGATAGTTTTGTTACGTAGGCCTATTGGGACGCTCCCATTTTATTTAGACCTGGGGGCCGTTGCGCTCGGTCAAGGGCCAACGTTTACGTTGTCGCTTCGCTCAAATCGTTTCAAAAAACGGTTCTAGAGCCAAACGAGCACCAAACTTCCTTAGCTAGTAGGGGTGAATACGTTTCGTTGTTGTTGATTGGTCGATTAAAGTTTGGTCAAAATAATGCTTTTTTTGGACCATTCATCATTTGAGCTTGACATGGGCAAACGTGACTGAAGTGTTTCTTTTTTGGCGTAACAAGTTATGCGCGCGGCGACCGTCGTCTAGAGAAAGTCGACCCATAATGTTGTTGAAACCAAAGAAATGCTCGTTGAATGAAATTAAAAAATTCATATGCGACCTTATTATTGATGATCAAACTGAACGAATAGATTAACAGGCCTACTGTTATCTGGGTACAGTTTTGGACTACGTGACCAATACTTAATCGGCTTCGTAAAGATATCTGTGCACGTTAACACTATTCACAACGTATCACTAT
>CM065702.1:14099499-14106999 GCA_017654935.2 Phymorhynchus buccinoides | reverse complement strand
TTGGAGGGGGGTTACTAACCCCCCCACCCCCCTCCTTGCTTAGAGGGGGGTTAGTCAAGCTTTCGAGCTTAGCTTGGAGAGGGGTTAGTCTTCTTCTTCTTCTGCGTTCCCGGGCCATATGGCCATAATGGGTAAGATACGTATGTGTCCGGTTTTCAGTTTTCACTCGTCTCCCCGCTGCGTACAGCCGACATATTCCGATTTCGGAGGAGCTCAAATGAGAAACATTATTTGGAAGATTGTTTTTGAAAAAAGGCAGGTGAATGGGCCAATAAGTCAGAAAGAATAGTAGATGATAGAAAACAAAGGGAAAAGGCAGAGTCAAAGAGAGTGGCAGATTAGAGGAAGTTACAAGCACAGAACTTCCAGAAGGTGGGGGAACTATTTTTACAAAAGACCCCCCGTATCCCCACGGGGAGAGACTGGTGGAGGGGGCGGGGTCGTCCAGCTCCCCGTATGGAGGCACGAGGCATCCACCCACTGCCCCGGAGGGGTTAGTCAAGCTGCTTGAAAGCTTGACTAACCCCCCTCCAAGGATCAACAGTCCCCCTATCAAGGTCAATGTTTGTGTCCTGGTGGTTTCTGCAAGAACCAGGACATTTTGTCCTGTCGATTGTCTTCTACCATTTTCTCTTCCTCGGTGCATCAATGTATAAAAGCTGCCTCGTCACACTCTCCAACGTTTTAGTTGGAAGAAAAGCCAGTTTGTGAACTTCATTCAACTAGGAGTGGTTGAAAAGGGTGACTGACATAGTTAAGACCTTCTAGGGGTCCATCAGGTCCGATAGATTACCTCTTCTTTATTTCCTTCCTCTACATTCATTCAACTAGTTGTGACCGTGTGCCGAATTTACCCTATCAGCAAGCATTGGCTGCATTCCCACAACTGCCTGCCTGGGTGAGATGGAAGTAAAATGGTGCAATTCCTTCCAACAGGTTGGAAGCGTTTCATCCGACCGAAATTTGCATTTGTGATTTCTACTCACTGTGTCAAAAGAAAGGAAAAGTGTGGAAAGGTCACAACAAGTTTCATCCGACTGGGTGGGATAGTCTGAAGCGGCTTCTTCTTCTTCTGCGTTCCCAGGCCATATGGTCATAATGGGTAAGGTACGTATGTGTCCGGTTTTCAGTTTTCACTGGTCCCCCCGCTGCATATATCCGACACATTCGGATTTCGTAGGAGCTCAAAGGAGAACAATTATTTGGAAGATTATTTTTTCAAAAGAGGCAGGAGAGTGGCCCAATAAAGATAGTAGATGGCAGAAAGCAAAGGGAAAAGGCAGAGTCAAAGAGAGTGGCAGATTAAAGGAAGTTACAAGCGCAAAACCTCAAGAAGGTGGGGGAACTATTTTTTTACGAAAGACATCCCCCCCCGGTATCCCCACGGGGAGAGATTCGTGGAAGGGGCGGGGTCGTCCAGCTCCCTGTAAGGAGGCACGAGGCGAATGAAAATATGTTTAACGTCCTCCGGTCTGAAACAGACACATATATGGGACATTAGTAGATATAAAGATGGTGGGAACGCTCCTGGGGGCAATGCCCGGAGGCAGTGCAACACCAAGAAAGTCCCGAATTTTAACAATACAGATGTAAGATGACCTAAGGGGCACGAGGCATCCGAGGTGGCTTTAATATTATGTATTATAACGTATATTATATATATGTACGCTTTTCTCGTTTGCCAGGTGAAGCAGAAGGGGTCGTTGCTGGGAGAGATTCGTGGAAAGGGCGGGGTCGTCCAGCTCCCCGTATGGAGGCACGAGGCATCCGAGGCGGCTTTAATACGTACGCTTTTCTCGTTTGCCAGGTGAAGCAGAAGGGTCGTTGCTGTGAGAGATTCATGGAAAGGAAGGGGTCGTTGTTGGGAGAGATTCGTGGAAAGGGCGGGGTCACCCAGCTCCCCGTATGGAGGCACGAGGCACCGAGGCGGATTTAATATTATGTATTATTATGTATATTATGTATATGTACGCTTTTCTCGTTTGCCAGGTGGAGCAGAAGGGGTCGTTGCTGGGAGAGATTCGTGGAAAGGGCGGGGTCGTCCAGCTCCCCGTATGGAGGCACGAGGCATCCGAGGCGGCTTTAATACGTACGCTTTTCTCGTTTGCCAGGTGAAGCAGAAGGGGTCGTTGCTGTGAGAGATTCATGGAAAGGAAGGGGTCGTTGTTGGGAGAGATTCGTGGAAAGGGCGGGGTCGCCCAGCTCCCCGTATGGAGGCACGAGGCACCGAGGCGGATTTAATATTATGTATTATTATGTATATTATGTATATGTACGCTTTTCTCGTTTGCCAGGTGGAGCAGAAGGGGTCGTTGCTGGGAGAGATTCGTGGAAAGGGCGGGGTCGTCCAGCTCCCCGTATGGAGGCACGAGGCATCCGAGGCGGCTTTAATACGTACGCTTTTCTCGTTTGCCAGGTGAAGCAGAAGGGGTCGTTGCTGTGAGAGATTCATGGAAAGGAAGGGGTCGTTGTTGGGAGAGATTCGTGGAAAGGGCGGGGTCGCCCAGCTCCCCGTATGGAGGCACGAGGCACCGAGGCAGATTTAATATTATGTATTATTATGTATATGTACGCTTTTCTCGTTTGCCAGGTGGAGCAGAAGGGGTCGTTGCTGGGAGAGATTCGTGGAAAGGGCAGGGTCGTCTAGCTCCCCGTATGGAGGCACGAGGCATCCGTGAGCGGCTTTAATATTATTTACGCTTTTCTCGTTTGCCAGGTGAGCAGTGAGCAGAAGGGGTCGTTGCTGAAGGGCAGTTTTCTGGTGGAGCTGGTGGGGGGGTCCAGGAAGCTGCGCTTCGTCTTCGTCTTCAGAGACATCATGGTCTGCACCAAGAGACTGCAGGAAAGCAGGTCAGATCACGCGCGCGCGCACAGGCGGACACAGTGAGTGTGCACGTGTGCGTATGTGTGTGTGTGTGTGTGTGTGTGTGTGTGTGTGTGTGTGTGTGTGTGTGTGTATGTATGTGTGTGGGTGTGGGTGTGGGTGTATGTGTGGGTGTGTGTGAGTGTGTGTGTGTGTGTGAAATCAAATCAAGCCAAGTCAACAAGATCTTTATTGAGGATAAAGGAATACGCTTGACAGCTTTTTTTTTCCCCCCCTCTCCCACCCCCCCCTCTCTCTCTCTCTCTCTCTCTCTCTCTCTCTCTCTCTCTCTCTCTCTCTCTCTCTCTCTCTCTCTCTCTCTCTCTCTGTACTGTCTGTGTGTATATACGTGCGTGCGTTCGTGTTCGCCGTGTGTGTGTGCGCGCGTGTGCGCGTGTGTGTGTGTGTGTGTGTGTGTGTGTGTGTGTGTGTGCGTGTGTGTGTGTGTGTGTGTTCAAAGCGGGCGTGTGCGTGCGCGCGCGCGTGTATGTATGTGTGTGTTTGTATTTATCTATGTGCGTGAGAGTGCGTGTCTGTGTTTCTGTGTGTTTGTGTGAGTGCATGCATGCGTGTATCTGTCTGTCTGTGTGTGAATTCACGCGTATGTGTGTGTGGGTATGTACTGACTTTTGAATGACTGTACTTTGTTGTGCAGAGGAGGGGAGGTGACATTCCACTGCAAGTGGTTCATCCCCATGAATCTGCTGCTGATGGATGCTAAGTTCACCTATCAGGGTAAGTGTGAACACACTCACATTCAAACAAATTACATGTTATTTCTTAAGGCTCGGCTACACGTCAGCTGAAATTGTAAGACCGTACGATACGATCGGCTTCTTCGAGACCACGTGATCGAATCGTATCGTACAGTCGTACGATCTTAGCTGACGTGTAGCCGAGCCTTTAGTTGTCCTTAAAGACCCACTGACCCACCACGATTAAGTCCCTTGTTGGTTTGTTCATGGTCCACAGACAACATCCAACCATCGCACGCGGTTATGGCAGCTCTCTCTCGAGATTGATTGATTGATTGATTGATATATTGATTGACTGATAGATGATTATGATTGATTGTGACCATTGCTCCTAGAGAAACATGGTCCACAGACCACACCCAACCATCGCACCCGGTTCTGGGCAGCTCTCTCGAGATTGATTGATTGATTGATTGATATATTGATTGACTGATAGATGATTATGATTGATTGTGACCATTGCTCCTAGAGAAACATGGTCCACAGACCACACCCAACCATCGCACCCGGTTCTGGGCATCTCTCGAGATTGATTGATTGATTGATGGATTGACTGATAGATGATTATGATTGAGTGTGACCATTGCTCCAAGACGAGCATGGTCCACAGACGACACCCAACCATCGCACCCGGTTCTGGGCATCTCTCGAGATTGATTGATTGATTGATGGATTGACTGATAGATGATTATGATTGAGTGTGACCATTGCTCCAAGACGAGCATGGTCCACAGACGACACCCAACCATCGCACCCGGTTCTGGGCATCTCTCGAGATTGATTGATTGATTGATGGATTGACTGATAGATGATTATGATTGAGTGTGACCATTGCTCCAAGACGAGCATGGTCCACAGACGACACCCAACCATCGCCACCCGGTTCTGGTCATCTCTCGAGATTGATTGATTGATTGATGGATTGACTGATAGATGATTATGATTGAGTGTGACCATTGCTCCAAGACGAGCATGGTCCACAGACGACACCCAACCATCGCACCCGGTTCTGGGCATCTCTCGAGATTGATTGATTGATTCATTCATTCATTGATTGATTGATTGATGATTATGATTGAGTGTGACCATTGCTCCAAGACGAGCATGGTCCACAGACGACACTCAACCACCCCACCCGGTTCTGGTCATCTCTCGAGATTGATTGATTCATTGATTCATTGATTGATTGATATATAGATTGGTTGATTGATTGAAAGATAGATTGGTTGATTGATTGATTGATAGATCGACCTATGATTGATTGATTGATAGATAGTTTGATTGATTGATTGATTGATTGATTGATTGATTGATTGATTAATCAGCCGTGAAGCGAAAGCTGGTTGTCTTCAAAGCATTCTGTTCCTATCTGGCTGGCTACGTTACCACGATAACGTTTGAACGGAGGGACCTAGGACCCTCCAATTTTACATGCATATAGGTAGTTAGGGTAGCTAGGCCATTTTCAAAGATGAAGGTTATCGGTCAAAGCTCAAGTTCACTGGAGCCATTTGTTTTACTAGACAATGGTTCAAGGGAAGCACATCTTGTTTAGCAACCAGCCACAACAGCACCTTGTTACTTCCCTGTACCTGTCTTTACTTGTCTCACTGCTCGGCTCTCGCTCTGTGGAATTTTGCGTTCGGATAGGCAGCTAGAATATCTAGGCCAAGTTGCAAAATGAAGGTCGTTGGTCAAATGTCAAGGTCACTGGAGCCGAAAATGCTGACGCGCGGCTGGTTGACTAAGCGTTTTCACGCTCTAGTTGATGGATGGATGGATGGGTTGATTGATGGATGGATGGATTGATTGATTGATTGATGGATGGATGGATGGATTCATTGATGGATGGATGGATGGATGGATGGATTCATTGATTGATGGATAGATTGACTGATTGATTGATGGATGGATCGATCGATCGATTGATTGATTGATGGATGGATGGATGGATGGATTGATTGATTGATTGACTGATTGATCGTGCAGACGACATGAAGTTCCCCAAGCGGGATGAATTTGAAGACCTGAAGAAGAAACTTCGCAGCATCAAGAACGAGATTAAGAAAGAATTGAGAAAGGACGTGAGTTTCGCTTTCTCTCTGTGTGTCTCTCTCTCTGTCTTTCTATCGCTGTCTCTCTGTCTCTGTCTCTGTCTCTGTCTGTCTGTCTCTCTCTCTCTCTCTCTCTCTCTCTCTCTCTCTCTCTCTCTCTCTCTCTCTCTCTCTCTCTCTCTCTTTCTCTATGTGCGTGTGTGTGTGCATATGTGTGCGCGCGTGCGTGCATGAAAGAGAGTGTTTCGGCATATGGATATATGTGTGTCAATGTGTGTAGTTGCGCATTCTGTCTTATGTGTGTGTGCGTGAGCGTGCGTGTGAGAGAGTGTGTGTGTGTGCGTGCGCGCGTGTGTGTGTATGTGTGTGCGTACGTGTGTGCGCGCGCGTGTCCGTGTGTGTGTGTGTGCGTGTATGTGTCAGTGTGTTTGTGTCTGTGCATGTGTCTGGGTGTCTGCGTGTATGCACGCACAAAGCTGTAGGCAAAGAGGCGTCTCTGTGACATTCGGGTTGCTCCCACTGGAGAGAGCGTCGCTGCCAGAGGCGCACCACCCTTTTTTTTTGCGTGCAATTTTTGTGACTGATGAGAAAGGAAAGGGGGGGTGTACATTTTGACCAAATGACAACTTTTTTGTTGCCACTGGGTTTAGCGTGTGCTAAGTGCATGGGCACACGGGGGACCTCGGTTTATCGTCTCATCCGAAAGACTCCGCGTTCAGACCGTAAGGCCTAGTGCAGAGTGAGAGGAAAAATCCCCTGTACCCAGATTCGAACTCGGGTTTACTGCGGACGAGGCGAACGCGTTACCTCTGTGCCACTCTACACAATAGGGGTAAAAGGAAGAAAATAAAGTTGAATCTTGAAAACAAAATTGGGGGAGGGGGTAAACATTTGGTTTAAATAATTTAAACAACACATATCTATCATTTAACTGGAGTTCTTCAAAACATATGTTCATGTATTATTCGCTTTCAAATTACGTTAATATTTAGCATTTACATGTTAGAACGTAAGCCTATGTTTGGATTGCTGCTGCTGCTGCTGCTGCCGGGGCAGTGGGTGGATGCCTCGTGCCTCCATACGGGGAGCTGGACGACCCCGCCCCCTCCACGAGTCTCTCCCCGAGGGGATACTGGGAGGTCTTTCGTATAAATAGTTCCCCCGCCTTCTGGACGTTCTGTGCTTGTAATTTCCTCCAATATGTCACGCTCTTTGACTCTGCCTTTTCCCTTTACTTTCTGTCTTCTACTATCTTTCTGACTTGTTGGCCCATTAAATACTCCTGGGTTGTTGGGTGTTTTTTCTTTTAAATCTTCTGAATACTTTTGTCCTTCGAGCTCCTCCGAAATCGGAATGTGCTAGCTGCATGCAGCGGGGAGACCAGTGAAAACTGAAAACCGAACACATACGTACCTTACCCATTGTGGCCTTATGGCATAAGAACGCAGAAGAAGAAGAAGAAAAGAAGAAGAAGAAGAAGAAGAAGAAGAAGAAGAAGAAGAAGAAGAAGAAGAAGAAAGGAAGGAGAAGAAGAAGGAGAAGAAGAAGAAGAAGATGAAGAAAAAAGCTGCTGTTTTGCTGCTGTTGTTACTGTTTTGACATTGCTGCTGTTTTGCTGTTGCTGTTTTGGTGGTGCTGTTGCTGTTTTGCTGCTGCTGTTTTGCTGTTGCTCTTGTTGCTGTTTTGCTGCTGTTTGCTCTTGTTGCTGTTTTGCTGCTGTTGCTGTTTTGCTGCTGTTTTGCTGTTGCTGTTTTGCTGCTGTTTTGGTGCTGCTATTGCTCTTGTTGCTGTTTTGGTGCTGCTGTTGCTCTTGTTGCTGTTTTGCTGC
>CM065702.1:14076999-14086999 GCA_017654935.2 Phymorhynchus buccinoides | reverse complement strand
GAAGAGAGGCCTACTTGTAGAACCATCTGGGTGTTTTTTTGTTTTGCTGTCCCATCTTCTGGGCCGTACAGTGGCGTTGCTCCCACGCTGCTTATTCCGAATCCCAATTCGCAGCCAAACCCCGGCTTGTTCAGGTCGCAGAATCCGAGACCAGGAGTCCACGGGAGAACCTTCTGTCTTTCACCATAGAAGAGTGCCTTCTCACTTTCACCAGATAAGAGTGATAGTACATCCTGTCTTTCACCATAGAAGAGTGATAGTACATTCTGTCTTTCGCCATATAAGAGTGATAGTACATTCTGTCTTTCACCATAGAAGAGTGATAGTACATTCTGTCTTTCACCATAGAAGAGTGATAGTACATCCTGTCTTTCGCCATGTAAGAATGATAGTACATTCTGTCTTCACCATAGAAGAGTGAGTACATCAAAGAAGAGTGATAGTACGTTCTGTCTTTCACCACAGAAGAGTGATAGTACCTTCTCACTTTCACCAGAGAAGAATGACTTCTGTCTTTCACCATAGAAGAGTGATAGTACATTCTGTCTTTCACCATAGAAGAGTGATAGTACCTTCTGTCTTTCACCATAGAAGAGTGATAGTACCTTCTGTCTTTCACCATAGAAGAGTGATAGTACCTTCTGTCTTTCACCCATAGAAGAGTGATGCCTTCTGTCTTTCACCAAGAAGAGTGATAGTACCTTCTGTCTTTCACAGAAGAGTGATAGTACCTTCTGTCTTTCACCATAGAAGAGTGATAGTACATTCTGTCTTTAGAAGAGTGATAGTGTCTTTCACCACAGAAGAGTGATAGTACATTCTGTCTTTCGCCATATAAGAGTGATAGTACATTCTGTCTTCACCATAGAAGAGTGATAGTACCTTCTGTCTTTCACCATAGAAGATTAGTACCTTCTGTCTTTCACCATAGAAGAATGATAGTACCTTCTGTCTTTCACCATAGAAGAGTGATAGTACCTTCTGGCTTTCACCAGAGAAGAGTGATAGTACCTTCTGGCACATAACCCTGGATTTGTAAGTGTTTTACTTTTATTTCTTTGTTGATATAGGGGAGAATGGGGCTGGTCCGCCTACTTTTCAGCTTTTCTCGCTGTAAATGGCAAGCTAGCTGAAGCAGAAGCTCCATTTTTAGACCAATAGTTAGGTAAATGTATAGACAACATACGTATAATATAGAACATTTAGTTAAACCCTTTCATCGTCACTGTCGCCTCTTGGCACCACAATTATTTGACACCCATGTCACTGAAAGGCATCTAATGAGGGTCTGTTGTCCAGTGACCTTATGTTGTTAAGTTTGGGAGGTAAGGATAGGCCCTATTTTATGCACGTCACAGAGGAATCCCCAAACCGACTCAGCACCAGCGAAACTTGTCCCTAAGAGCCTCGGCTATGAGGACGTTAAACCTTCCACTACCAACCAACCAGGAATCCCCAATATTGCAGACGAAATATTTTCTCTACCCGGGTAAGTTTAATGTTAAGCACAAACGTGTGTTTTGTTTTGCATGCTGCTCGAAGTACACCCACCCTTACCTAGGCATACTTGCTCCAAGGCGGGGCACGTCCACCAACAGACTGGAGCAAGGCTGTCCCCCTCCTGATTATGCCTAGGAATGCTTAATGACATCCAGAATCACACAGACTCTTCAATTACTTAGCATCCTTTCAATACCAAGACCCAAATTTATCTTCAAATTAAAACAAAACATGAATATCTAAATTAAGTCATGAATTCATTCATTTGTTACAACAACAAAAATAGAAAATAACCCTCAATGTTTGCTCTCACCTTTATTGATGCACACCCTCCAAACTTACACAAACAAATATTTAAAAATCCTCCATTTTTGCTCTCACCTGTATTGATGCACACCCTCCAAACTTACACAGGATATGGCGAGAGGATAGCGCGTGGTTATCGCACGCTCTAAATGATTCTAGAGCAAAGCGCTTGGCAAAAAACAACAACGAAATGACGGACCTGCCCTTCCCCGGGAGCGGGCGGACCAGCCCCGGTGTAACACGAGGAAAGTACTCCCCACGCGGAATTTACTCCCGAGTAAAAACCACGTACGCAGATTTTACTCCCTTTACGCGAAAAGTACTCCCTGCACACACGCCATTTTTACTCCCCCGCGAAATTTACTCCCCTTTTCTTTCTAAACTGAATGAGCAGCCAGACGGATGGTGGGTAGTATTATTCATTTTTTTTTTTAAAAATACCTGCAAGAACAACTATTTTTATTTTTGTATGTGTAATGTGTGAGTTGATTATTTAACAAATTAATAGTATTGTTCCTATGTCAAGGGAAATCACTCTTATGATTGTGGTACAAAAGAGTTATCACTCTGAAAAGCTAAAATACTGCGGCACGATGACTGCTTCAAAAGTAAGACAACATTACTCTGGGGAGTAAAATGTGTTGTTTACGTATTTTATCCCCCGTAAAACACTATTTACCAGACTTTTCACGGTGTCTGTACTTTAAAAGGGAGGTAATTTCAGTATGGGGAGTAAAAATTTGTCATACGCACATTTTACCCCCAGTAAAACACTATTTACCATATTTTTCATGGTGCCAGTACTTAAAAAAGGAGGCAATTTCAGTTCGGGGAGTAACATTTGTCGTACGCGCATTTTACCCCCAGTGAAACACTATTGGCTAGACATTTCATGGTGCCAATACTTCAAAAGGGAGGTAATTTCAGTTTGGGGAGTAAAATTTGTCGTACGCGCATTTTACTCCCAGTAAAATTTCTGCGGGCCAGATTTTTCGTGGAGGGAGTAACTCTGGTGTGGTTTAGGGAGTAGAAATCTCGTACGCCAAATTTACTCCCAGTAAAAATATGCGTACGCGATTTTTACTCCGGAGTAAATTTGGCGGGGGGTAAATTTCTCGTGTTACACCTGTCTACTAAGTTCACCATTTTCATCCGTTATTTTTTCTCTTTTCTTTCCTTTTTCATCTCCCCTTTTGTCTTTCCACAGTACTCCCTGCACAGCTATTTCGGGGGGAGCATTTAGTTCATCTATATTTTCAGAAGTTTTTTTCAAGCCAACTTTAGTTTACCATAAGTAACTTTTTCATAAATAACAGTCAGGAATATGCTGTAGTGCGTGGCTCAATTAATTGTATTCAGTGGATATTGCTAGATTTTCACTCATGGGCAATTTTATTTTATGTTTGCGATACTAAGTGTATTGTTTCCTACTAAATATATTGTTGATACTGCTCAACAAAAATAAGTTTTTACAACAAATCTGATGGAAGAAATATATTCAAAAATACAATGAAGAACATACAGCCAAAACATTTTTACAAACAAAAGCTTGGTGCAGTTTTTATCTAATATATTTAGATTCAGTCTTTTGGCAAATGTTAAGATCAGCTCCCTCCGCTGTTCCATGGTGAAGTTGGCCAATCAGCTTAACGGAAAAGGTCAATCGGAGGGAGCTGATTGGCCAACTTCACCCTGGAACAGCGGAGGGAGCTGATCCTAGCATTAGCCAGTCTTTTTTTCTTTTTTTCTTTTTTTCCCCCTTGCAAAGAAGGTTCTCTTCTTCCATAATGTATATTACAAGACAATATTATTTTACAGAACTAAATAACACACTGATTAATTCAATCATACTAAATAACCATCATTATCAAATAAAACAAATCAGCATATAATCCAGGCATGGGAATTAGAGAAGACAAAAAACAAAAAAGACTGAAAATTGTGGTCTGGAAGAAGGCATAGAAACAAAGAACAAACAAAATATATATATAAAAGACCCACTGCAAATCGTGTGTGTTGGGATACAGCCCCCAGAAAATGAAGTTTCTTCTGTTATCTAAGCCTTAAAAAACAGTGTTAGAAACAGGACTCATATATTTATTTCATTTTGCATTCATTTATAACCAATAACTTCATTTTACTCATTGGGCTTCCTTTTTTTTTTTAAATCTCATAAATGTGCTCTTGGACCATCAAAAAAGCTGAAACGTGCACACAAAAAAAGACTAAAGAGGACCATCAAATAAGCTGAAATCAGCTAAAAGACTGACAATTCCCATGCCTGATAAACATTAGCATTAGCCAGTCTTTTAACTAAATAGCTTGATTCTGTGTGGGACGGAACAGTTGTGCCTGGTGTTGTCCATCTGCTACAACGAGCGGGAGACCACGTTGCGCCGGACGCCGGTCAAGCAGGGCGGCACGGCCATGTTCGGGGTGCCCATCGCCACGTGCGCGACACGCGAGGGCAAGACCGTGCCCACCATCGTCACTGCCTGCGTGCAGGAGGTGGAGAGACGAGGTGGGTGATTCATTCTTTCATAAGCCAAAGTTACGGTTACGGTTACGGTTACGGGCCCGTAACCGTAACCCTTAGCGCAAGATCGTGCCCACCATCGTCACTGCCTGCGTGCAGGAGGTGGAGAGACGAGGTGGGTGACTGATTCTTTAATAAGCCAAGGTTACGGTTACGGGCCCATATTTGTTTCCCCGCAGTTTTCTGTTCGACAATGCAAAATGCATCATTTTCAGCTTTCAATATATAATCAAAGTCATCATTTTAAAACATTAAAATACAATGCTAATATGTTGTCCCATATTTATTATTTTGCAGTTTTCTGTTCAATGATGCAAAAACATTTATTGTCAGCTTTCAATATATATTCAAAGTCATCATTTTGAAACATTAAAATACAATACTAATGTTCCGTATTCTTTTTTTTGCATTTTTCTGTTCAATGATGCAAAATAAATCATTTTCAGCTTTCAATATATATTCAAACTCATCATTTTGAAACATTAAAATACAATACTAATATGCTGTCCCATATATTTGTTTCCCGCAGTTTTCTGTTCAATAATGCAAACTACACAATTTTCAGCTTTCAAACACAATGCTGATATGTTGTCCCATATATTTGTTTCCCGCAGTTTTCTGTTCAATAATGCAAACTACACAATTTTCAGCTTTCAAACACAATGCTGATATGTTGTCCCATATATTTGTTTCCCGCAGTTTTCTGTTCAATACTGCAAACTACACCATTTTCAGCTTTCAAACACAATGCTGATATGTTGTCCCATATATTTTTCTCCCGCAGTTTTCTGTTCAAGAATGCAAACTACACCATTTCCAGTATATCGATCCATGCTTAATGTTCCAGGCATAAAGGAAACGGGGGTGTACCGCGTGTCCGGCGTGACGTCTGATGTGCAGAAGCTGAAAAAGTACTTCGACAAAAGTTGGTACTCCGTTTATCTAGTCATCTGTATAATTATGGGTAGGTCCCGATTGGCCCTTTCCCATCTCGCCCTCTCTTTGATCTATGCCGCGTGCCTCCTCACGTGAGTTCCCTTCCCCACCCCATACACACACGCGCACGCATTAACCTCATGCTCAACGTCATTGAGCTGGAAGACAAGAGTGGGGAAAGGATCATAGACTTTGCAGAGAGAAAGCTTTCCTGAAGAAGTGGGGTTTTAGTTGAGACTTGAATGAAGGAAGAGTGGACTGGTTACAGGGAGATAATTCCAAACGTTTGGTGCAACGAAACTAAACGCCCTCTCACCCGAAGATTTCAAGGACCGCTAAGTGTCTGGGAAGAAGAACGAAGAGTGCGAGAGCTTTGGTAGGTGCAGAGAGAAGAAGAGAGGTACTGAGGAAGAGTTTTGTCAAAGTGACGAAAAGAGAAAGTAGCCATCTTGAACTGCCAGCGGAATTTGACAGGAAGCCAGTGGAGCTCCGCCAAAAGAGTTGTGATGTGATCACGCTTTCTTTTGCCAAGAACAAGCCTAATAGCACTGTTCTCCTTTGGCGAGGAGTGCCATTTCGCCCTTTCAAGAGTTCCATTTCGCTCTCTTCTCACTCATAATCTCTTGTCCTTGGGTGTATGGGAGAGGGATAGGCAGAAGCATGTAGGCTCTATGTATATTTGTAGGTGTGTGTGTGTGTGTGGGGGGGGGGGGGGTGAGTGAGTGTGTGTGTGTGTGTGTGTGTGTGTGTGTGTGTGTGTGTGGTGAGAGAGAGAGAGAGAGAGAGAGAGAGAGAGAGAGAGAGAGAGAGGGGGGTGTATCTGCACGTGCATGTGCTATAATTGTTTCCGTCTGGAAAACACTGTTTCCGACACTACCTTCTGGCTTTCATCCGAGAAGAATGATACCAAAAAAATTATTACCTTCTGGCTTTCACCCAGAAAAGCAAGAATGATAGTACCTTCTGACTTTCACCTGAGAAGAATGATAGTACCTTCTGACTTTCACACATAAAAGGAAGAATGATAGTACCTTCTGGCTTTCACACATAAAAGGAAGAATGATAGTACCTTCTGGCTTTCACCATAGAAGAATGATAGTACCTTCTGGCTTTCACCCGAGAAGAATGATAGTACCTTCTGGCTTTCACCTGAGAAGAATGATAGTACCTTCTGGCTTTCACCCGAGAAGAATGATAGTACCTTCTGGCTTTCACCTGAGAAGAATGATAGTACCTTCTGGCTTTCACCCGAGAAGAATGATAGTACCTTCTGGCTTTCACCCGAGAAGAATGATAGTACCTTCTGGCTTTCACCCGAGAAGAATGGTAGTACCTTCTGGCTTTCACCTGAGAAGAATGATAGTACCTTCTGGCTTTCACCTGAGAAGAATGATAGTACCTTCTGACTTTCACCTGAGAAGAATGATAGTACCTTCTGGCTTTCACCTGAGAAGAATGATAGTACCTTCTGGCTTTCACACATAGAAGAATGATAGTACCTTCTGACTTTCACCTGAGAAGAATGATAGTACCTTCTGGCTTTCACCCGAGAAGAATGATAGTACCTTCTGGCTTTCACCCGAGAAGAATGATAGTACCTTCTGGCTTTCACCTGAGAAGAATGATAGTACCTTCTGGCTTTCACCCGAGAAGAATGATAGTACCTTCTGGCTTTCACCTGAGAAGAATGATAGTACCTTCTGGCTTTCACCCGAGAAGAATGATAGTACCTTCTGGCTTTCACCCGAGAAGAATGATAGTACCTTCTGGCTTTCACCCGAGAAGAATGATAGTACCTTCTGGCTTTCACCTGAGAAGAATGATAGTACCTTCTGACTTTCACCTGAGATGAATGATAGTACCTTCTGGCTTTCACCTGAGAAGAATGATAGTACCTTCTGGCTTTCACCCGAGAAGAATGATAGTACCTTCTGGCTTTCACCTGAGAAGAATGATAGTACCTTCTGGCTTTCACCTGAGAAGAATGATAGTACCTTCTGGTTTTCACCCAGATAAGGACAAATGCTGGTATACCTTTCTGGAATATTAATAATTACAGTGGAGCCTCCCTTATAAGACCTCCCATTATAAGACTCCCTCCCACGTAAGACCTGCTTCTCTGAGACATTGCCCTTCTTTGTAAGTATTAAAATTACCTCCCTTATAAGACCCCTCCATTATAAGACCTCATTTTGGATGATTTTTGAAGGTCTTATAAGGGAGGGTCCACTGTACCCCTTTCTGGAATATTAATAATTTATTAGAACCCTGCATTTGTCCACGTTGTTTCTGTCGTTGTCCTTTATTCCAGACGTGAAGCTGGGGGCGGGGTGCCTGGCCGATGTGGATATACACACCGTGACCTGTCTGCTCAAACTCTACCTCAGGGAGCTGCCTGATCCTGTGTTCACTGAAAACAACTACCCCAACTTTTTAGATGCCCTCAGTGAGCGAGAGAGAGAGAGAGAGGGAGAGAGGGGGAGAGAGAGAGAGAGAGAGAGAGAGAGAGAGAGAGAGAGAGAGAGAGAGAGAGAGAGAGAGAGAGAGAGAGAGAGAGAGAGAGAGAGAGTGTCAAACTGTACCTGAGAGAACTGCCAGAACCTGTGTTCACTAAAAACAACTACCCCACATTTCTGGACGCTCTCAGTGAGTGAGAGAGAGAGAGAGAGGGAGAGAGAGAGAGATAGTGAGAGAGAGAGAGAGAGAGAGAGAGAGAGAGAGAGAGAGAGAGAGAGAGAGAGAGAGAGAGAGAGAGTCAAACTGTACCTGAGAGAACTGCCAGACCATGACTGTGTTCACTAAAAACAACTACCCCACATTTCTGGACGCTCTCAGTGAGTGAGAGAGAGAGAGGGAGAGAGAGAGAGAGAGAGAGAGAGAGAGAGAGAGAGAGAGAGAGAGAGAGAGAGAGACAGACAGACAGACAGACAGACACACAGAGAGACAGACAGAGACAGATAGAAAGACAAACAGACACAGAGAGACAGACATACAGAGAGAGTCAAATTGTACCTTAGGGAACTGCCAGACCCCGTCTTCACTAAAAACAACTACCCCAACTTTCTATAAGTATGCTCTCTCTCTCTCTCTCTCTCTCTCTCTCTCTCTCTCTCTCTGTCTCTCTCTCTCTCTCTCTCTCTCTCTCTCTCTCTCTCTCTCTCTTTCTCTCTACAAGTACCCATTTCATGTTATTGTTGTTGTTTGTTTCCAGAATTGAACGACACGGAGGACAGGGAGAAGTGTATGCTGTCTCTGTTCTACAACCTGCCAGACATCAACTACTACACTGCAGTGTATCTCATGGAACACTTGTTCAGGTGAGAGAGAGAGAGAGAGAGAGAGAGAGAGAGAGAGAGAGAGAGAGAGAGAGAGAGAGAGAGAGAGAGAGAGAGAGAGAGAGAGAGGAGAGAGAGAGAGAGAATGACAAATGACAATTATTTATTGACAATAGTTATTCAACCCTTATGCCAAGGGGGTACATGCGCAATAATGTAGATAAACTAAGAAGCACAATATAATAGAGTTAACACACACAAAAGTAAATACATTGTACATAATAAGGTAACAAAAACAATTCATATCTAGAAAACGTCTAAGAAATGCGACCATCCATCAAACAATTGCAATTAAATGAATACTTTTCTGATCAAACATAATTTTCACGATAACATTTTAAGTTAAGGTTTTAAGTTTTTTCTCTCTACGAGAGAGAGAGAGAGAGAGAGAGAGAGAGAGAGAGAGAGAGAGAGAGAGAGAGAGAGAGAGAGAGAGAGAGAGAGGGAGAGGGAGAGAGAGAATTAGAACGGGGCTTCCTCTTCTTCCAGTTAGACAGCCAACTTCAGCACGCTGAAGAGTCTGCTGCACTTTAAAGGATAGTGCGAAACAAGACAAGAAAAAGAGAATATCAGTGCAGTTAAAAGATGGGTTTAAGGGGAAAGATGGAGTCTAAATAGCGTGAAATAAACTACAATATTATAGTATTTGAAAAGAGGTGAAGAAAGTGGCGGTTAGAAACTTTATATTATATTATATTTGGAGGGGAAGATTTTGATTTGTGATGTTTTATATCAGCAGATGTTGTTATGTGTGTGTGTGTGGGGGGGGGGGGGGGGGTGGCAGCCGCACTCCGTTTTCGGTGGAGAGTTTTCATCATAAGACCGTGTACACACATAAGCGGATATTCCATGCGGAAACCCGTGCGCAATCCATAAATAAGTGAAACAAAGAAGGGGAAAGATTTGCGCACGTGTCCGAATTCCTCTCTATGCGTAAACTTTTATCAATTCGATTCAATTCAATTCAATTCAAAAACTTTATTGTCCATTAAAACAAGGTTTAAATGGAAAATGTTCTTCTACAGCATGTGCAAACAGACTAAACTAGACAAACTAATAAAAGATATGATTACACACACACACAACACACACACACACACACACACGCGCGCGCGCGCGCGCGCGCGCGCACATAAAATTGCTCATTACAACAATAATAGCATAACGAAATTGAACAAAGGGTAATTACTCTCTTTTTCTAATAACTCCCCTCCACCAAAGTTGATTACGATACCATTCACCTAGCAGTGCGTGGGTCAGAACCAAATAATAGCATAACATTGACATAATTGCACAAAATAAAATAAAATAAATTGCACAAAATAAAATAAATCTTTCTTTTCTTTCTGATCTTTCTTTCTTCCACTTATTTAGGGCTTTCCGTACG
>CM065702.1:14068685-14071499 GCA_017654935.2 Phymorhynchus buccinoides | reverse complement strand
AATTTACTAGGACTGTAGATACGTTAATTATGATCGCTTCTCGGCCTTTTGGCTAAGACAGTGATTCAGGAACATAAATTTTTGTTTATACCCTGGTTGGTTTGTTCAGCCCGTCGTACATGGCGAAAGCCGATACGCGACGTTAAACTGAACTTCCAGGACTGTAGATATGACAACTGAAATGTTACTTTATGCCCAAGTATTTTTTTTTCTTTTACAATATGTGCGACAATTTTGGACCGACAGACCGACAGACGACAAAGTGAGTTGTAGATGGCTTGTGCCACAAACAAAAAATTGCATCAAATCAGGGCCTGCTAATTCGAAGACCCTATTTTCTTCATTTTTGGGGGAAGTAAGGATATGCCTAATGTAATTATCCAGTTACTGAGAACGTGGCGGTACCATAGCCGATGAGGTTTAACCGAGGCGTGGTTACCGCTACACATCTGTATCTGTAAAAAATCGGGACTTTACTGGTGTTGCACTGCCTCCGGGCATTGCCTCCAGTATTGTTCCCACCATCTTTTTGTATCTACAAATGTCCCATATGTGTCCTGTTCCAGTTCCAGACCGAGAGGACGTTAAAACACCATTTTTCATTCATTCACTCGGCCTAATGTAAAACATGTCAGAGGAATTCCCAATATTGCAGATAACTTGTCTCTCTCTCTCTACCCAGTTAAGTTTAATGGTATTTTTTAGCTTGAAAAATGGCTGGTGGTGAAAGGGTTAATGGTGGGGTTTGACCGCAGGACTTGATCAAGCACACCCCCAAGAGCCACCCGGACAACGAGACACTGCAGCAAGCTCTGGTCCTGTCTCACAGAAACCTGGAGGACTTCGGCAACTCTCTGGTGCCTAGATACAAGGTGAATTAATGACTGACTGACTGACTGACTGCTTTCACTGCTCGATGTGCTGGTTTGTTTGATTCCTCTTCTGGTTCTTCTTCTTCTTCTTCTTCTTCTTGTTATTTCTTCTTGTTCTTGTTATTATTCTTCTTCTTCTTGTTGTTGTTCTTCTTCTTATTATTCTTCTTATTATTATCATTCCTGTTATTCTTCTCCTCCTACTTCTTCTTGTTATTCTTCTTCTTCTTGTTGTTGTTGTTCTTCTTTTTCTTCTTCTTCTTCTTCTTCTTCTTCTTATTATTATTATCATTCCTGTTATTCTTCTTCTTCTCCTCCTCCTACTTCTCTGTCTTCTTCTTCTTGTTATTCTTTTGTTCTTTCTTGTTCTTTTCTTCTTCTTCTTGTTCTTCTTCTTCTCCTACTTCTTCTTGTTATTCTTCTTCTCCTACTTCTTGTTATTCTTCTTCTTCTTGTTCTTCTTCTTCTTCTTCTTCTTCTTCTTCTTCTTCTTCTTCTTCTTCTTCTTCTTCTTGTTCTTCTTGTTCTTCTTCTTCTTCTTCTTCTTCTTCTTCTTCTTCTTCTTCTTCTTCTTCTTCTTCTTCTGATTCTTGTTGTTGTTGTTGTTGTTGTTGTTGTTGTTGTTGTTCTTCTTCTTCTTCTTCTTCTTCTTCTCTCTTTTCTTCTTCTTCTTCTTCTTCTTCTTCTTCTTCTTCTTTTTTTTTTTCTTCTTCATCTGGGTAGATTTATAAAAAGTCCTTAAATGTGCCTACATCTTAACCCATTAAAAAGTTCAATCAATCAATCGTCTTCATCTTCTTCTTCTTCTTCTTCTTCCTCCTCCTCCTCCTCCTCTTCTTCGATCGCTCGGACCGTTTCCTGTCACACGAGCGCAGATTCATCATGCTGCCGTTGCACGCCCATCTAAAAAATAGTTAGGCCCAGCAGGTCCATCTTCGGCTGGAGAAAATATTAGTAAAGTGTATCTTGAAAACAAAAAAGGCAGGAGAATGGACCAGTAAGGCAGAAAGATAGTACAGTCGAACCTCGCTTAACTGTGTCCTGGTGAAGAGACAATTGTTGAGTGCTGGATCAGGACAACAAACACTGACCTTGATAGGGGGACTGTTGATCCTTGGAGGGGGGTTACTAACCCCCCCCCCCCCCCTCCTTGCTTAGAGGGGGGTTAGTCAAGCTTTCGAGCTTAGCTTGGAGAGGGGTTAGTCTTCTTCTTCTTCTGCGTTCCCGGGCCATATGGCCATAATGGGTAAGATACGTATGTGTCCGGTTTTCAGTTTTCACTCGTCTCCCCGCTGCGTACAGCCGACACATTCCGATTTCGGAGGAGCTCAAATGAGAAACATTGTTTGGAAGATTGTTTTTTAAAAAAGGCAGGTGAATGGGCCAATAAGTCAGAAAAATAGTAGATGATAGAAAACAAAGGGAAAAGGCAGAGTCAAAGAGAGTGGCAGATTAGAGGAAGTTACAAGCACAGAACTTCCAGAAGGTGGGGGAACTATTTTTACAAAAGACCCCCACCCCCCGGTATCCCCACGGGGAGAGACTCGTGGAGGGGGCGGGGTCGTCCAGCTCCCCGTATGGAGGCACGAGGCATCCACCCACTGCCCCGGAGGGGTTAGTCAAGCTGCTTGAAAGCTTGACTAACCCCCCTCCAAGGATCAACAGTCCCCCTATCAAGGTCAATGTTTGTGTCCTGGTGGTTTCTGCAAGAACCAGGACATTTTGTCCTGTCGATTGTCTTCTACCATTTTCTCTTCCTCGGTGCATCAATGTATAAAAGCTGCCTCGTCACACTCTCCAACGTTTTAGTTGGAAGAAAAGCCAGTTTGTGAACTTCATTCAACTAGGAGTGGTTGAAAAGGGTGACTGACATATTTAAGACCTTCTAGGGGTCCATCAGGTCCGACAGATTACCTCTTCTTTATTTCCTTCCTCTACATTC
>CM065702.1:14053685-14061185 GCA_017654935.2 Phymorhynchus buccinoides | reverse complement strand
TTGCTGCTGTTGCTCTTGTTGCTGTTTTGCTGTTGCTGTTGCTCTTGTTGCTGTTTTGCTGCTGCTGTTGCTCTTGTTGCTGTTTTGCTGCTGCTGTTGCTCTTGTTGCTGTTTTGCTGCTGCTGTTGCTGTTTTTGCTGCTGCTGTTGCTCTTGTTGCTGTTTTGCTGCTGCTGTTGCTCTTGTTGCTGTTTTGCTGCTGCTGTTGCTCTTGTTGCTGTTTTGCTGCTGCTGTTGATCTTGTTGCTGTTTTGCTGCTGCTGTTGCTCTTGGTGCTGTTTAGCTGCTGCTGTTGCTCTTGTTGCTGTTTTGCTGCTGCTGTTGCTCTTGGTGCTGCTGTTGCTCTTGTTGCTGCTGTTGCTCTTGTTGCTGTTTTGCTGTTGCTGTTGTTGCTCTTGGTGCTGTTTGGCTGCTGCTGTTGCTCTTGTTGCTGTTTTGCTGCTGCTTTTGCTCTTGGTGCTGTTTAGCTGCTGCTGTTGCTCTTGTTGCTGTTTTGCTGCTGCTGTTGCTCTTGTTGCTGCTGTTGCTGTTTTGCTGTTTTGCTGTTGCTCTTGTTGCTGTTTTGCTGCTGCTGTTGCTCTTGGTGCTGTTTAGCTGCTGCTGTTGCTCTTGTTGCTGTTTTGCTGCTGCTGTTGCTCTTGGTGCTGTGTTGCTCTTGTTGCTGCTGTTGCTCTTGTTGCTGTTTTGCTGTTGCTGTTGCTCTTGGTGCTGTTTGGCTGCTGCTGTTGCTCTTGTTGCTGTTTTCCTGCTGCTGTTGCTCTTGATGCTGTTTGGCTGCTGCTGTTGCTGTTTGGCTGCTGCTGTTGCTCTTGTTGCTGTTTTGCTGCTGCTGTTTCTCTTGTTGCTGTTCGGCTGCTGCTGTTGCTCTTGTTGCTGTTTTGCTGCTGCTGTTGATCTTGTTGCTGTTTTGCTGCTGCTGTTGATCTTGTTGCTGTTTGGCTGCTGCTGTTGATCTTGTTGCTGTTTTGCTGCTGCTGTTGCTCTTGTTGCTGTTTTGCTGCGCTGCTTTTTTCTTCTTCTTTTTTGTTGTTGTGCTGGGTGGGTTTTTTTTAATTAAAGCTTTTGCTGCTGCTTCTGTCGTTGTTCCTTGTTATGTCTTCTGGTTATTTTCTTCCCTGTCTTTTTGTCTCTCTTTTTTTGTTTAACAGAACCACCAGTCTTCTCCCCCTAGCCGAGTGTCGTCCAGAAGCGTGGTCAAACTGCAGAGAAAGGCCAACGAGCTGGTACGTAAAGCGGGGCTGCTCTTGCGTTGGTAGGGCAGCTTGGTGCCCAGTGCGTGTCTAGGATCCCATTCCATCAGCACCTTTGCTTCGGGTGTTTCTTTTTCTCTATTCTTTCAGTTTTTGTGTCACTGATTGTATCATATATGTCATTAGTAAGAAAGGTGGCAGAGTGGTTAAGACGTTCGCCTGCCAAATGTAATGCGTGAGTGCGGCGTGAGTGACCCGGGTTCGAATCCCGCGGCCTCGCCCTTTCTTTCTAGTTTGACAGGAAAATCGAACTGAACGTCGAGTCCTTCGGATGGGGACTTAAAGCTAGTCTGACCCGCGCGCTTTACGCACGTAAAAGTCCCACGGCAGTTGAAAGTCGGTAAGAGCAGGGAGAAATCCCGCTGCCTGGTATGTGGCCCAATTGATGGCTAGGTTTTCCAAGTGTGCCCACACCCCCTCCTCACCCTGTGCCCCCCAACAAAACATTTTTTATAAAAATGGGTAGGCGCTGCACTTGCGGCAACGCTTTCTCCAGGGGAGAGCAGCCCGAATTTCACAGAGATACGTTTCTGTGACTAGAATATACCAAATACCAAATACCAAAATACCATCAGTCTGTCGGGTAGGGAGAAGGTCCTTTATTAGAACAAACATTGCAGACGTTTCGGACTATAGGACCGTTTCCAATGCAAGGAGGACACGCTACAAAAAGGAGACACAACAAAAGTGACAGCAAGCAGGAAGCGATGAACGAAGAAGGAAAAGGAGACACAACAAAAGTGACAGCAAGCAGGAAGCGATGAACGAAGAAGGAAAAGGAGACACAACAAAAGTGACAGCAAGCAGGAAGCGATGAAAGAAGAAGGAAAAGGAGACACAACAAAAGTGACAGCAAGCAGGAAGCGATGAACGAAGAAGGAAAAGGAGACACAACAAAAGTGACAGCAAGCAGGAAGCGATGAAAGAAGAAGGAAAAGGAGACACAACAAAAGTGACAGCAAGCAGGAAGCGATGAACGAAGAAGGAAAAGGAGACACAACAAAAGTGACAGCAAGCAGGAAGCGATGAACGAAGAAGGAAAAGGAGACACAACAAAAGTGACAGCAAGCAGGAAGCGATGAACGAAGAAGGAAAAGGAGACAAGTGGACTGAGTAGAATTAACCTAAAAAAATATTTACAAAAATAAAGAAAAAATACTGAGTGCAAGTTAATCATCATTTTAACCCTTTCACCGCCAGCCATTTTTTCAGCCAATAAATTCCATTAAATTTACCTGGATAGAGAATAAAATCCATCTGCAGTATTGGGGATTGTTCTGTGACATACATGTATAAAATAAGGTCTAACCTTACTTCCCAAAACTGAGACAGTAGGGTCTTTTGATAATAGGTCCCAATTTGATGCCTTTTAGTGACATAGGTGTTAACTCACTGTGGTGCTTAAATGCGACTTTGGTGGTGAAAGGGTTAAAAGGTTTCTTCATAGCCATCGTTCATTATCGTCAACGTCGTTAGACCATCAAGTTTGTCATCGTCATCATTATCGTCAACATCATCATCATCATCTTGTCGTCGTCTTCCCTCCTCTTTTTCTTTCCTTTTTTGCGCAGGGTTTTTGTTGTTATATAATAATAATAATAATGATAATAATAATAACAACAACAACAACAACAACAACAACAACAACAACAATAATAATAATAATAATAATAATAACAACAAACAACAACAAACAACAACAACAACAACAACAACAACAACAACAACAATAATAATAATAATAATAATATAATAATAATAATAATAACAATAATAATAATAATAATGACCATTTTTTATAGCGCTTATTCTCTTTACGGGGCTCTAAGCGCTTCACAAAGAGCAAGAAGGTATATACTGTTCAAGTATGAAAGCACTTTTGTGCAAGAGTAGTAAGGCCGTGTACACACATAAGCGGATATTCCATGCGGAAACCCGTTGTGCGCAATCCATAAATAAGTGAAGCAAAGCAGGGAAAAGATTTGTGCACCTGTCCGAATTCCCCCTATATGCGTAAACTTTTGTCCTTCTTGCTTCCACATAATTAGGATTTTCCGTACGGAACTTGCGCGTCTAATGTGAACCCGGCCTAAGATTAATGTATGCTATTTTCAAACTTTTTCTTAGTACACGTGTGTGTGTGTTGTGTGTGTATGTGTGTGTGTGTGTGTGTGTGTGTGTGTGTGTGTGTGTGTGTGTGTGTGTGTGTGTGTGTGTGTGTGTGTGTGTGTGTGTGTGTGTGTGGTGTGGTGTGTGTGTGTGGTGTGTATGTATGTGTGTGAGTGTGTGTGTGTGTGTGTCTGCGCGCGCGTGTGTGTGTGTGTGTCTCTGTGTGTGTGTGTGTGTGTGTGTGTGTGTGTGTGTATGTGTGTGTGTGTGTGTGTGTTCCCAGGAAGGGCAGATGATCTTGGCGTCTCCCCAGCTGCCGTTCAAGGTGTGGCATGATGCCGGCAAGGCTCACACGTTCCTCATGACCACGGACTACGAGAGAGAGGAGTGGAGGGAACTGCTGGCCTCCCTGCAAGGACACAGTAAGTTATTAACCCTTTCACCGCCAACATCGCATTTTAGCACCACAGTGATTTAACCCTTTCACCGCCAACATCGCATTTTAGCACCACAGTGATTTAACCCTTTCACCGCCAAAATCTCATTTTAGCACCACAGTGATTTGACCCTTTCACCGCCAAAATCGCATTTTAGCACCACAGTGATTTGACCCTTTCACCGCCAAAATCTCATTTTAGCACCACAGTGATATGACCCTTTCACCGCCAAAATCGCATTTTAGCACCACAGTGATTTAAACCTTCCATCGCCAAAATCGCATTTTAGCACCACAGTGATTTGACCCTTTCACCGCCAAAATCGCATTTTAGCACCACAGTGATATGACCCTTTCACCGCCAAAATCGCATTTTAGCACCACAGTGATGTAACCCTTTCACCGCCAAAATCGCATTTTAGCACCACAGTGATTTGACCCTTTCACCGCCAAAATCGCATTTTAGCACCACAGTGATGTAACCCTTTCACCGCCAAAATCGCATTTTAGCACCACAGTGATGTAACCCTTTCACCGCCAAAATCGCATTTTAGCACCACAGTGATTTAAACCTTCCATCGCCAAAATCGCATTTTAGCACCACAGTGATTTGACCCTTTCACCGCCAAAAATCGCATTTTAGCACCACAGTGATGTAACCCTTTCACCGCCAAAATCGCATTTTAGCACCACAGTGATTTGACCCTTTCACCGCCAAAATCGCATTTTAGCACCACAGTGATTTAACCCTTTCACCGCCAAAATCGCATTTTAGCACCACAGTGATTTAACCCTTCCATCGCCAAAATCGCATTTTAGCACCACAGTGATTTGACCCTTTCACCGCCAAAATCGCATTTTAGCACCACAGTGATGTAACCCTTTCACCGCCAAAATCGCATTTTAGCACCACAGTGATTTAACCCTTTCACCGGCAAAATCGCATTTTAGCACCACAGTGATCTAACCCTTTCACCGCCAAAATCGCATTTTAGCACCACAGTGATTTAAACCTTTCACCGCCAAAATCGCATTTTAGCACCACAGTGATTTAACCCTTTCACCGGCAAAATCGCATTTTAGCACCACAGTGATTTAACACCTATGTCACTAAAAGGCATCAAATTGGGGTCTGTTATCCAAACACCCTATTGTCTTAGTTTTGGGAAGTTTTGTTTGTTTGATTTGCTTTAGCGTCCTCCTAACCGACTAAGGGTTATGTGGGACATTTATTATATCTTTTGGATTTTGTTAAAAACGGGTAGATTTAAAAGAAGAATAGAGATGAGGGGCTACACTTAGTTTAAAGCTCCCCCACCACGACAAGGTGGAAGCCCGCGAGGAAGAGGTTTGGGAAGTAAGGATAGACCTTATTTTACATATGCCACAGAAGAATCCCCAATACTGCAGATGCATTTTGTTCTCTACCCAGGTAAAGTTAATGGGAATTCTTCCCTGAAATATGGCTGGCGGTGAAAGGGTTAAAGACACACACTGACCCACCACGATTAAAGCCGTGTACACATATATGCGGATATTCCGTGCGGAAACCCGTTGTGCGCAATCCATAAATAAGTGAAACAAAGTAGGGAAAAGATTTGCGCACGTGTCCGAATTTCCCCTATATGCGTAAACTTGTATCCTACTTTCTTCCATTTATTTAGGGTTTTCCCCGTACGGAACTTACGCGTCTAATGTGAACCCGGCCTTAGTCCCTTGGTTTTTTCTGGGTAGCTGTGACCCATATACAAATGCCCCCAACTTGAAATTGAGGCTGCTCTTTAAAATGATGTTTCGTTTTCAATTTGGGGGCATTTGTATGGGATTCTGACCTGGTCAAAACAAGATTTCTTACCAGCTATAAGAGGGGAAAACACGTGAAAACCGTGATTTTGACACGCGATCTGGTGGGTCTTTTAAAGTTTGTCTGTCTTGTGAGGTGTTGTGGGGAGAGAGTGGGGGTGGGGTGGAGGGTGGGGGTGCGCAAGTATGTGTGTGTGTGTGTGTGTATGTGTGCGTGTGTGCGTGCGTGTGCGTGTGCGTGCGTGTGTGTGTGTGCGTATGTTCGTGTGTGCATGTCTGTCTGTCTGTATGTATGTATGTATGTCTGTGATTGTAGCCTATTGTATGCCACGTGCACTCTTATGCACCACACTGGTTTAACATCCATGTCATTAAAAGGCATCAAATCAGGGCCTGTTATCCAAAGACCATATATTCTTAATTTTGGGAGGTAAGGATGGGCCTAATATTATACATGTCACTATTGCAGATCCTTTTTCTTCTCTACCCAGTTAAGTTTAATTGTATTTTGGGGCTGAAAAATGGCTGGCGGCGAAAGAATTAAAAATTGTATAGTTTGTATATTCCGGTGGATGGACAATAGTTTGTTTTTTATAGTGGTATAAGCCTCGCCCAGGTTACATCCCCACTCTTTCGGCCAAAGGGATTTGGGGACAGATAGTCGGTGTTTGAGGAAGATCCCCACAGGCCAACCAATCCCTTTGGCTGCAGCACTAGAGCCAGTGCAAATCAGTGTAACGCACTCTAGTTTGGGGGGTCATAGCAGCAATCCTACATAGTACCACTCTTGGTCATATAGTTTCCCACGAAAGACTATAGCCGTACCATGATATTCCAGTACCGTTTTAAACCATTCACAGCTGTTTCGGGAGGAACATTTAGTTTATCTATTTTTTCAGAAGTTTTTTCAAGCCAACTTTAGTTTACCATAAGTAACTTTTCATAAATAACAGTCAAGAATGTGTATGTAGTATGTGAGTAAATTAGTTGTGCTCGGTGGATGTTGCTAAAGTTTTCACTCAGGGATAATTTTGTTTATGTTTGCGGCACTAAGTTTATTATTTTCTACTAAATGTTATGTTGCAAGATACTTACTGCTCAACAAAAATAAGTTTTTACCATAAATCTGATGGAAGAAATATATTAAAAATACAATGAAGAACATACAGCCAAAATATTTTTACAAACAAATGCTTGGTGCAGTTTTTATCTATGATTTTTAGATTCAGTCTTTTAACTAAGCAGATAGATTTTGTGTGGGACGGAACAGCTAGGGGAAGACGGGGTAAAAAGCGCATGGGCGGGTAAGAAGCCCACCCCAATTATCTCATGAAATGAAGCAAATTTCAGTCTCATTTTGCCCATGAGACGAGCGTTAATGTCTAGCATTCGTCTCAGGGGCAAATTTGACTGACATTTTCTTTATTTCATGAGATAATTGGGGTGGGCTTCTTACCCGCCCATGCGCTTTTTACCCCGTCTTCCCCTATGTGCATTAAGTGTACAGCTCTCGCGTACTATTGGCCCCTACTACAGGCTAACGTTAACCGCTGATAAAGGCCACTTGGGTAAAGGTCCATTGGATTCGTGGTGAAGACCAGAGTTTCTTTGTTGGAAATGGCCATAGTCCATTAGGGATGGGGGTCAGGGGTTCACAGAAGGGAATGGCTGAATAAAGTCTGTGGTGCCCAGAGACTTACAAAATTAAATGTCACTGGGCAAATTTGTCTATGCCAGTAATCAGTAAAACAAATGCTGGAAGTTAGTTTGTGTACAAAAAAACACTCAATTAGAGGCTGGTAGATTGAGGTCCCTTTTATTAGAAACAAAACAAACGTTTCTGGCCATCAGCCCGTCTTCAGTGTGGCAGAAACGTTTGTTTTGTTTCTAATCAAAGGGACGT
>CM065702.1:14041185-14048685 GCA_017654935.2 Phymorhynchus buccinoides | reverse complement strand
TTCACTTAACAGATGACCAAGGCCTGGCTGAAAGAAGGGGCGTTCCAAGAAAAGACAGTGACCATGAATGAGGTCAGTCGTCCACCGTTCTTCCTCCCCCGTCCTCACCTTCCGTCCAACAAAATATACAGTCAAACCTCTATTATAAGACCCTCCGTTAAAAGACCTCCTCTCATTTAAGACTTTTGGTGGGGTTTTGGGGGGCACGGTTTACTATAATTTATGTGTAAAACAGATCTCCGTTGTATGACCCCTCCAATTTAAATTTTAAGACCGTTTTTTCATGCCTTTTGGGAAGTCATAAAATAGAGGTTTGACTGTACCAGTGTGTGGGGTGTTGTTGTTGTTGTTGTTGTTGTCTTTCAATCTAACAGTATTCTCCCTTCCACCATCATTCTTTGAACCCACCCATCCCCCACCCCACCCCACCCCAAAAAGATGCCTTTTTTTGCTGATGTCTTAGGCTTCTATCATTTATTAGTTTTAAAACTACGGTCTCTTTGCTGATGTTTCAAGTTTGCATTACCAGGGTCTTATTATGCGTGAAGATAGGCCTACTTGTAGAACCATCTGGGTGTTTTTTTGTTTTGCTGTCCCATCTTCTGGGCCGTTCGTTTCGAATCCCAATTCGCAGCCACACCCCGGCTTGTTCAGGTCGCAGAATCCGAGACCAGGAGTCCACGGGAGAACCTTCTGTCTTTCACCATAGAAGAGTGATAGTACCTTCTCACTTTCACCAGATAAGAGTGATAGTACATTCTGTCTTTCACCATAGAATAGTGATAGTACATTCTGTCTTTCACCATAGAAAAGTGATAGTACATTCTGTCTTTCACCATAGAAGAGTGAGTACATTCTGTCTTTCGCCATAGAAGAGTGATAGTACATTCTGTCTTCACCATAGAAGAGTGATACATTCTGTCTTCACCGAGAGTGAGTACATTCTGTCAAAGAAGAGTGATAGTACCTTCTCACTTTCAACAGAGAAGAATGACTTCTGTCTTTCACCATAGAAGAGTGATAGTACATTCTGTCTTTCACCATAGAAGAGTGACCTTCTGTCTCATAGAAGAGTGATGCCAAGAAGCTCTGAGAAGAGTGATAGTACATTCTGTCTTTCACCTGAGAAGAGTGATAGTACCTTCTATCCATAGAAGAGTGTACCTTCTGTCTTTCACCATAGAAGAGTAGATCCCTTCTGGCTTTCACCATAGAAGAGTGAGTATGGCTTTCACCATAGAAGGGCTTTCACCTGAGAAGAGTGATAGTACATTCTGTCTCCGTCTTTCACCTGAGAAGTGGTACCTTCTGTCTTCACCATAGAAGAGTGATAGTACCTTCTGTCTTTCACCAGAGAAGAGTGATAGTACCTTCTGTCTTTCACCATAGAAGAGTGATAGTACCTTCTGAGTGAAGTACATTCTGTCTTTCACCTGAGAAGAGTGATAATACCTTCTCACTTTCACCTGAGAAGAGTACATTCCGTCTTTCACCTGAGTGATAGTAGACCTGGAAGAGTGTAATACCTTCTGTCTTTCACCATAGAAGAGTGATAGTACCTTCTGGCTTTCACCTGAGAAGAGTGCTAGTACATTCTGACCTGAGAAGAGTGATAGTACCTTCTGTCTTTCACCATAGAAGAGTGATAGTACCTTCTGTCTTTCACCATAGAAGAGTGATAGTACCTTCTGTCTTTCACCATAGAAGAGTGATAGTACCTTCTGTCTTTCACCATAGAAGAGTGATAGTACCTTCTGTCTTTCACCATAGAAGAGTGATAGTACCTTCTGTCTTTCACCATAGAAGAGTGATAGTACCTTCTGGCACATAACCCTGGATTTGTAAGTGTTTTACTTTTATTTCTTTGCTGATATAGGGGAGAATGGGGCTGGTCCCCCTACTTTTCAGCTTTTCTCGCTGTAAATGGCAAGTTAACTGAAGCAGAAGCTCCATGTTTAGACCAATAGTTAGGTAAATGTATAGACAACATACGTATAATATAGAACATTCAGTTAAACCTTTTCATCGCCACTGTCGCCTCTTGGCACCACAATTATTTGACACCCATGTCACTGAAAGGCATCTAATGAGGGTCTGGTATCCAGTGACCTTATGTTGTTAAGTTTGGGAGGTAAGGATAGGCCCTATTTTATGCACGTCACAGAGGAATCCCCAAACCGACTCAGCACCAGCGAAACTTGTCCCTAAGAGCCTCGGCTATGAGGACGTTAAACCTTCCACTACCAACCAACCAGGAATCCCCAATATTGCAGACGAAATATTTTCTCTACCCGGGTAAGTTTAATGTTAAGCACAAACGTGTGTTTTGTTTTGCATGCTGCTCGAAGTACACCCACCCTTACCTAGGCATACTTGCTCCAAGGCGGGGCACGTCCACCAACAGACTGGAGCAAGGCTGTCCCCCTCCTGATTATGCCTAGGAATGCTTAATGACATCCAGAATCACACAAACTCTTCAATTACTTTGCATCCTTTCAATACCAAGACCCAAATTTTATCTTCAAATTAAAACAAAACATGAATATCTAAATTAAGTTATGAATTAATTCATTTGTTACAACAACAAAAATAGAAAATAACCCTCAATGTTTGCTCTCACCTTTATTGATGCACACCCTCCAAACTTACACAAACAAATATTAAAAAATCCTCCATTTTTGCTCTCACCTGTATTGATGCACACCCTCCAAACTTACACAGGATATGGCGAGAGGATAGCGCGTGGTTATCGCACGCTCTAAATGATTCTAGAGCAAAGCGCTTGGCAAAAAACAACAACGAAATGACGGACCTGCCCTTCCCCGGGAGCGGGCGGACCAGCCCCGGTGTAACACGAGGAAAGTACTCCCCACGCGGAATTTACTCACGAGTAAAAACCGCGTACGCAGATTTTACTCCCTTTACGCGAAAAGTACTCCCTGCACACACGCCATTTTTACTCCCCCGCGAAATTTACTCCCCTTTTCTTTCTAAACTGAATGAGCAGCAAGACGGATGGTGGGTAGTATTATTCATTATTTTTTATAAACAAAACCTGCAAGAACAACTATTTTTATTTTTTTATGTGTAATGTGTGAGTTGATTATTTAACAAATTAATAGTATTGTTCCTATGTCAAGGGAAATCACTCTTATGATTGTGGTACAAAAGAGTTATCACTCTGAAAAGCTAAAATACTGCGGCACGATGACTGCTTCAAAAGTAAGACAACATTACTCTGGGGAGTAAAATGTGTTGTTTACGTATTTTATCCCCCGTAAAACACTATTTACCATACTTTTCACGGTGTCTGTACTTTAAAAGGGAGGTAATTTCAGTATGGGGAGTAAACATTTGACATACGCACATTTTACCCCCAGTAAAACACTATTTACCATATTTTTCATGGTGCCAGTACTTAAAAAAGGAGGCAATTTCAGTTCGGGGAGTAAAATTTGTCGTACGCACATTTTACCCCAGTAAAACACTAATGGCTAGACATTTCATGGTGCCAATACTTCAAAAGGGAGGTAATTTCAGTTTGGGGAGTAAAATTTGTCGTACGCGCATTTTACTCCCAGTAAAATTTCTGCGGGCCAGATTTTTCGTGGAGGGAGTAACTCTGGTGTGGCTTAGGGAGTAAAAATCTCGTACGCCAAATTTAATCCCAGTAAAAATATGCGTACGCGATTTTTACTTCGGAGTAAATTTGGCGGGGGGTAAATTTCTCGTGTTACACCTGTCTACTAAGTTCACCATTTTCATCCGTTATTTTTGTTTGTGGCTCAAGCCACAAACCTATAACTCACTTTGTCGGTCGGTCGGTCTGTCGTTCCAAAATTGTCGCACATTTTGACAAAATTGTCGCACTTCAAATCGAGGCTACACTTCAAAATTAATTGAGGCCGCTCTTTAAAATGATGTATTTTAAAAGCGTACAAAATAATAAACATACGTAATACAGACACTACAACAGACACGACGAGTATGCGGTGCTTCTTTTGATGAGTAGAAGTAGGATACATAGTTTTAAATGTTTTCCAAAATATATAAAAAGTTACGAAATGGTGCAGAGATAACATTCTGGTTTACAGATTAAAATTATTGAAAAGCCAGGGGAGGTAACTCCTGATTGGAGTGGTAAAAATAGACCGCGCGCCACAAACTATTGCGATTTTGCGCTTGTTTCTCTTTTCTTTCCTTTTTCATCTCTCCTTTTGTCTTTCCACAGTAATCCCTGCACAGCTATTTCGGGGGGAGCATTTAGTTCATCTATATTTTCAGAAGTTTTTTCAAGCCAACTTTAGTTTACCATAAGTAACTTTTTCATAAATAACAGTCAAGAATATGTTGTAGTATGTGTGCTAAATTAATTGTATTCAGTGGATATTGCTAGATTTTCACTCATGGGCAATTTTATTTTATGTTTGCGATACTAAGTGTATTGTTTCCTACTAAATATATTGTTGATACTGCTCAACAAAAATAGGTTTTTACAATAAATCTGATGGAAGAAATATATTCAAAAATACAATGAAGAACATACAGCCAAAATATTTTTACAAACAAAAGCTTGGTGCAGTTTTTATCTAATATATTTAGATTCAGTCTTTTGGCAAATGTTAAGATCAGCTCCCTCCGCTGTTCCATGGTGAAGTTGGCCAATCAGCTTAACGGAAAAGGTCAATCGGAGGGAGCTGATTGGCCAACTTCACCCTGGAACAGCGGAGGGAGCTGATCTTAACATTAGCCAGTCTTTTTTTTCTTTTTTTTCTTTTTTTTTCCCCCTTGCAAAGAAGGTTCTCTTCTTCCATAATGTATATTACAAGACAATATTATTTTACAGAACTAAATAACACACTGATTAATTCAATCATACTAAATAACCATCATTATCAAATAAAACAAATCAGCATATAATCCAGGCATGGGAATTAGAGAAGACAAAAAACAAAAAAGACTGGAAATTGTGGTCTGGAAGAAGGCATAGAAACAAAGAACAAACAAAATATATATAAAAAAAAGACCCACTGCAAATCGTGTGTGCTGGGATACAGCCCCCAGAAAATGAAGCTTCTTCTGTTATCTAAGCCTTAAAAAACAGTGTTAGAAACAGGACTCATATATTTCTTTCATTTTGCATTCATTTATAACCAATAACTTCATTTTACTCATTGGGCTTCCTTTTTTTTTAAATCTCATAAATGTGCTCTTGGACCATCAAAAAAGCTGAAACGTGCACACACAAAAAGACTAAAGAGGACCATCAAATAAGCTGAAATCAGCTAAAAGACTGACAATTCCCATGCCTGATATACATTAGCATTAGCCAGTCTTTTAACTAAATAGCTTGATTCTGTGTGGGACGGAACAGCTGTGCCTGGTGTTGTCCATCTGCTACAACGAGCGGGAGACCACGTTGCGCCGGACGCCGGTCAAGCAGGGCGGCACGGCCATGTTCGGGGTGCCCATCGCCACGTGCGCGACACGCGAGGGCAAGACCGTGCCCACCATCGTCACTGCCTGCGTGCAGGAGGTGGAGAGGCGAGGTGGGTGATTCATTCTTTAATAAGCCAAAGTTACGGTTACGGTTACGGTTACGGGTCCGTAACCGTAACCCTTAGCGCAAGTTGTGCCCACCATCGTCACTGCCTGCGTGCAGGAGGTGGAGAGACGAGGTGGGTGACTGATTCTTTAATAAGCCAAGGTTACGGTTACGGGCCCATATTTTTTTCCCCGCAGTTTTCTGTTCGTTAATGCAAAATGCATCATTTTCAGCTTTCAATATATAATCAAAGTCATCATTTTAAAACATTAAAATACAATGCTAAAATACAATGTTGTCCCATATTTATTTGTTTGCAGTTTTCTGTTCAATGATGCAAAAACATTTATTGTCAGCTTTCAATATATATTCAAAGTCATCATTTTGAAACATTAAAATACAATACTAATGTTCCGTATTCTTTTTTTTGCATTTTTCTGTTCAATGATGCAAAATAAATCATTTTCAGCTTTCAATATATATTCAAACTCATCATTTTGAAACATTAAAATACAATACTAATATGCTGTCCCATATATTTGTTTCCCGCAGTTTTCTGTTCAATAATGCAAACTACACCATTTTCCAGTATATCGATTCATGCTTAATGTTCCAGGCATAAAGGAAACGGGGGTGTACCGCGTGTCCGGCGTGACGTCTGATGTGCAGAAGCTGAAAAAATACTTCGACAAAAGTTGGTACTCCGTTTATCTAGTCATCTGTATAATTATGGGTACGTCCCGATTGGCCCTTTCCCATCTCGCCCTCTCTTAGATCTATGCCGCGTGCCTCCTCACGTGAGTTCCCTTCCCCACCCCATACACACACGCGCACGCATTAACCTCATGCTCAACGTCATTGAGCTGGAAGACAAGAGTGGGGAAAGGATCATAGACTTTGCAGAGAGAAAGCTTTCCTGAAGAAGTGGGGTTTTAGTTGAGACTTGAATGAAGGAAGAGTGGACTGGTTACAGGGAGATAATTCCAAACGTTTGGTGCAACGAAACTAAACGCCCTCTCACCCGAAGATTTCAAGGACCGCTAAGTGTCTGGGAAGAAGAACGAAGAGTGCGAGAGCTTTGGTAGGTGCAGAGAGAAGAAGAGAGGTACTGAGGAAGAGTTTTGTCAAAGTGACGAAAAGAGAAAGTAGCCATCTTGAACTGCCAGCGGAATTTGACAGGAAGCCAGTGGAGCTCCGCCAAAAGAGTTGTGATGTGCTCACGCTTTCTTTTGCCAAGAACAAGCCTAATAGCACTGTTCTCCTTTGGCGAGGAGTGCCATTTCGCCCTTTCAAGAGTTCCATTTCGCTCTCTTCTCACTCATAATCTCTTGTCCTTGGGTGTATGGGAGAGGGATAGGCAGAAGCATGTAGGCTCTATGTATATTTGTAGGTGTGTGTGTGTGTGTGTGGGGGGGGGGTTGTGAGTGAGTGTGTGTGTGTGTGTGAGTGTGTGTGTGTGTGTGTGTGTGTGTGTGTGTGTGTGTGTGTGTGAGAGAGAGAGAGAGAGAGAGAGAGGGGGGTGTATCTGCACGTGCATGTGCTATCATTGTTTCCGTCTGAAAAACACTGTTTCCGACACTACCTTCTGGCTTTCATCCGAGAAGAATGATACAAAAATTTGTATTACCTTCTGGCTTTCACCCAGAGAAGCAAGAATGATAGTACCTTCTGACATTCACCATAGAAGAATGATAGTACCTTCTGGCTTTCACACATAAAAGGAAGAATGATAGTACCTTCTGACTTTCACCTGAGATGAATGATAGTACCTTCTGACTTTCACCTGAGATGAATGATAGTACCTTCTGGCTTTCACCTGAGAAGAATGATAGTACCTTCTGGCTTTCACCTGAGAAGAATGATAGTACCTTCTGGCTTTCACCATAGAAGAAGAATGATAGTACCTTCTGGCTTTCACACATAAAAGGAAGAATGATAGTACCTTCTGGCTTTCA
>CM065702.1:13901185-14033685 GCA_017654935.2 Phymorhynchus buccinoides | reverse complement strand
CCAATTGCGTAACAGCTCTTGTAATTCGTACCTTTTGAAAAAACAAAATTCTTATTATTAAGCCAAAGGTAGAAACATTTTCTGTATAATTATATACTGTCCAAAAAAAGAAACGCATACTTTTCAAAAATGTCGTTTCCGTCATTGTATTGGTGCACGCATATCCGCCTAACTACTGGAAATGTTCACCCAGTGGTCCTTGTCATGATCGCTGTCAGTGTTTTTCTCTGCTAATGCGCATGCGCACACAGTGCCTAAAATGTCAGAAAAGCGATTTTTTTTCATGCCCACGTGCCATGCATGGATAGAATTTCATGCAATTTCGTGAACACAGAGTTAACGTCTTGTTCGCAAATGTCTACGAAAGGGAATCCCTTAGTGTTGGTGCAAGGACGCCTAACTGCAGAGCAATACTTAAGGACATTCTGTGTCCACACGTCATGCCTCTTCTGCACGACCTCAACGCTGTGTTCCTGCGGGACAAGGCTCGCCCTCATACTGTGCGACTCGGCACCCAGTTACTAACCGACAACCACCCCCACGAGATTATCTGGCCAACCATATCATCAGACATGAACCCAAAAGAACACCTTTGGGATGAACTGGATAGACGCGTGCATGACCTAGAAGAAGTGCCGGCGAATCACCGCGAGTTGTTGAATGCGCAGCAGGAGGAGTGGGACATCAACCCACAGCAAGACATTCGCCGTCTGATCGAGTCCCATGCCGATAGTGTCCCAGGCACTTGTTGCTGTTCAAGGCGGTCACTCCCTACTGTTTTGACAGCCCCCACACCCAAGGATGTCAACTGACTGAATGATTTGAGGATACATATGAACTCTCCATACATTCAGCTATCACCATGTCAAATTGCAAAAAGAAATTCGCTTTGTGTGATTTTCTGTTAAGTTTTGAAATTAAGATGAAACTTTGACTAGGCCTACAAGTTATGCGTATCTTTTTTTGGACAGTATTGTATACAATTATAGCCCTCCACCAGCAGTATCCACGTTAAAAGTGTTATAGAGGTCAGGATGACTGCTCTGAAGATGATAGACATCTCTATCCTTAGGAGGTACCATATCAATAAGTGTCCCCTAATAGTGCAGTTGACACATCTGCTACTCTCTCTCTCTCTCTCTCTCTCTCTCTCTCTCTCTCTCTCTCTCTCTCTCTCTCTCTCTCTCTCTCTCTCTCTCTCTCTCTCTCTCTTCTCTCTCTCATCTGTCACACACACACACACACACACACACACACACACACACACACACACACACACACACACACACACACACACACACACACACACTACACACACAAATGAATCAAGAACGTCAGGGATATTGAATGCAGATCTGATTGTTTATTAAAGAAAAAGTCAAGGCTTCACTACAAGAATACAGTCGTAAGCATTTATAAATATCTAAACAAAAAAATAAAACAAAAAATGGGGAGGGGTGGGGGCAGAAAGCTTCTTTTGTGGGGGTCGGTATACTTAATGTCCTGTCGTGTATGTCTAGCATGAATAAAACATAATGTGTATTGTGCATCAGTGTGTACGCGGGCAAGAATGATTGAAGTTGTGCGTGTGAGTAGGCCTATGTGTTTCTGTCGGTCTGTCTGTGTTCGCGTTTAATTATAATCTGTCCACGTGTTGAAATTATGTGGCTGAAAAACTGGATTTCATTCAAACTATAAACGGTCTGTTAATGGATAATTATGTTTTTTTTAAAACCATTGCACATTGACTTTAGGCCTACTATCTATAAGCATGTTACTTTTAACCCTCAGAGGCCCAAATAAGGTTCTGGTTGAAATAAAATTATAAAATTTGGTTCCGGGGTTCACTTTGAGCCATCTTATGACAACTTTCAATCAGATTTGTTGCATCATAATTTTAACCTACTTTTTTTAGTTTGTTCCACCGCTGACCCATCTTGGGGTAAAATATCACTCTATCCTACTTGTAAAAAAAGATTGGTCTGCTAATTTTAATTCTCAACATGGCCCTTTTCATAATGTAATTTAAGATACAGAATGCATCACACACTCGTACACATACAAACAACATACACACACATGTGCGCGCACATACTGCATGCGCGCGTGCACACAAACACAAATATGCACACAATTACACAAAAACTTGCATGCAGTTTCTCTTACCCTCATACAATCACATAAAAGCACATACACACAAAAAGGGACATTCACTCTCGCACACGCAGTAACACACATACATAGAGACATGCACTTAATGGCTGAGAAGAAAACGTAGACCATGAAGGCCCGTTGGGTCACCCATCATTTTTTTTAAGTCAGAAAATGTGACAAAACCTGTATTTTCCTACTATTTAACCCATTGTATTATTAATTAAGCGTGTTGTGAATAAAACTGTAACATGCTATGCCTGGGTCTTAAGCCGGCGACAGACTATGTGACTGCCTCATGTGACTCGATCAGGTCGTGACGTTTCACCTCATTTGCATACCATGCTGCTCGCTCAGTCTGACTCAGTCGGGCCCAGTCAGGTGACAGGGTTCTAAATCCACTGATTGAGTCAGTTTGTGACCTCTTCTGTGCGGGAAACAAAATTTGATCTACGTCACGACCTGATCGAGTCATATGAGGCAGTCGCATAGTCTGTCTCCCGCTTTATCTAACAAGGAGTCTGTGGCCGTTTGAAGTTGGTTAGGTGAGGCACATGCCTCATGTCAAAGACTGACAGTCTTCATTCAAAGGGAGAGAAACCTAGAGCATTGGCTAAAAAACACACCACTAGTTAGTTCCCTTTTGTTCCAAGGATGGAACATTGGGTCTTAGGGGTTATAAAACCACTGGAATAGTTGTGGGTATAATACAGTGACCCATGGGTCACGGTGGGTCACCAATGACCCAATGGGCCTCTGAGGGAATTAAGATCTGTCAAAAAGTCGATATTTTTACTAGCCAACGGGTACTGTAATCACGAGCGTCTTAAACACTTCTTCTTCTTCTGCGTTCCCGGGCCATAAGGCCACAATGGCTACGTAAGTGTCCGTTTTCCAGTTTTCAAATAATCGTGTTGGCAGTTTCTTCTAATGTACATTTTACATCCCGGAATAAGTGTTTAAGACACACTGGTGGGTACGGTAACAGGTTAGGTAATAGGATTGTATTTAAAACGTCTAAATAAAGTTGCAGAGTGTTTTTTAAGACGTCTTGGTAAAAGCTGGAAAACAACTTCACTAACTGAGCTTTTATTAGGGAAATTAAGTTTAAAATTTTAAAAAGATGTCCACTAAAACTGCAAAGCGACTACGCAAACTAACGGGTTTGGGATTAAAGACCCACCACGTCACGTGTCAAAATCACGGTTTTCACGTGTTTTCCCTCGTATAGCTGGTAAGAAATCTTAAGAAATTATCCTAGCATAAGAGGGAATGTGACACGTGACGTGGGGGGTCTTTACGGTAATAATACACCATATAAAAGTGTGGAAATCAAGTCTAATTAAATCAACTAATAAGCGAGCTGCGATTATGGACGATATCAAAATGTCTTAATTAGGGCTACGTGCCCTTAGCCTAGGCGGATGTCCCTAACTAGCAAGTTGTGTGTTAGGACGATGAGTCAAAACAGAATGAGATTGAGATGAGTCAAAACAGAATGAGATTGAGATGAGTCAAAACAGAATGAGATTGAGATGAGTCAAAACAGAATGAGATTGAGATGAGTCAAAACAGAATGAGATTGAGATGAGTCAAAACAGAATGAGATTGAGATGAGTCAAAACAGAATGAGATTGAGATGAGTCAAAACAGAATGAGATTGAGATGAGTCAAATTAACAGAATGAGATTGAGATGAGTCAAATTAACAGAATGAGATTGAGATGAGTCAAAACAGAATGAGATTGAGATGAGTCAAAACAGAATGAGATTGAGATGAGTCAAAACAGAATGAGATTGAGATGAGTCAAAACAGAATGAGATTGAGATGAGTCAAAACAGAATGAGATTGAGATGAGTCAAAACAGAATGAGATTGAGATGAGTCAAATTAATGAGATTGAGATGAGTCAAATTAACAGAATGAGATTCTGTAGCTGAACAGTTGAATTTCGCTAACAAATTTGGATTCAGTTTGTTTTCAAAAAAGGCATCATAACCACAACTAAGTTGCATAAAGTGGCTTCACAACAGGTTTGTTAACAGAGTTACAAAGTTTTGGAATACTCTTCCTGCACGTATTAAACGAGCACAAAATCTAACGCAATTCAAAAACCTCCTTGGTGGATACACCAACATCTCAAAACTGCAATATGAGCATGACTAAAAAGGCCGATTTGCCAAGAACAAAATATAAAAACCTCTCAGCTGTGCAAAAGTTCAAACAAAAATGAAAGTACAGTGAAGAGGCCGCGAGGCCTAATGTCCTAGCTACCTGACATGACCTGAATAAAGAATATGTTAAAAAAAAAATGTCTAAGTAAATTTCATTGCAAACAGATTTCACTACAAAACGTTTGGCAGTAAGGAGAATGTATGAAGATATCCTAATTTAAGATGCAGTTCTGTTTCTTCTTCTTCTTCTTCTTCTTCTGCGTTCCCAGGCCATATGGCCATAATGGATAAGGCACGTATGTGTCCTGTTTTCAGTTTTCACTGGTCTCCCCGCTGTGTACAGCCGACACATTCCGATTTCGGAAGAGCTCAAAGGAGAACATTATTTGGACGATTTTTTTTAAGGCAGGAGAATGGGCCAATAAGTCAGAAAGATAAAAGATAACAGAAAGCAAAGGGAAAAGGCAGAATCAAAGAGAGTGACAGACTAGAGGAAGTTACAAGCACAGAACTTCCAAAAGGTGGGGGAACTATTTGTATGAAAGGCCTCCTATATCCCAACGGGGAAAGTTCTGTTTCAATTTCTAGCAAGATCCGTTTAATTAGCAATCGGTCAACAAGTCTGAATTAAGCCTATACACGTACATAGTAAGCAAGCCAAACTCACACTAAAAGCAAATTGCGTTTAAAAGGGAAAATGATTAAATAAATAAAAAGTCGAGATTAAGAAGCTCAGTAATTGAATTTTACTCATTGGTAATTTAGATTTGAATTTATTTGTTTTAATTCAACTAAGTTGCAAAGCAATTTGACTAACAAGCAGATTACATCTTTAGAAAGAATGAGTAAGAACAAAATGGAGATTCGGTTGTAGAACGAATGGATTCATCGGTAGCCAGGGTAAAAATAACCTAATGAAGGTGGAAGGAAGGTGGAGGAGGGTGGGTTGGGGGTCTGCCCGCCTGCTGTCGTCTCTCAACCCCTAGGGGCACAATGATACGTCATTCGGGGTCACAACGACAAGGGGTCACAACGACATGGGGTCACAACAATAAGCAATTAGGGGTCACAACAACATGGGGTCACAACAATAAGCCATTAGGGGTCACAACGACATGGGGTCACAACAATAAGCCATTCGGGGTCACAACGACATAGGGGTCACAACAACAAGCCATTAGGGGTCACAACGACATGGGGTCACAACAATAAGCCATTAGGGGTCACAACGACATGGGGTCACAACGATAAGCACATTACATGGGGTCACAACGACATGGGGTCACAACAATAAGCCATTCACAACGACATGGTCACAACGAACATTAGGGGTCACAACGACATGGGGTCACAACGACATGGGGTCACAACGACATGGGGTCACAACGATACGCCATTAGGGGTCACAACGACATGGGGTTCAACAATAAGCCATTCGGGTCACAACGACATAGGGGTCACAACGACATGGGGTCACAACACATGGGGTCACAGCCCATTAGGGGTCACAACGACATAAGGGTCACAACAATAAGCCATTCGGGGTCACAACAATAAGCAATTCGGGGTCACAACAATACGCCATTAGGGGTCACAACGACATAAGGGGTCACAACGATGAGGTTGATGAAGAGAACAAGCCACAGCGGACAAAACGACGACCATTGCGTGGTGGAAAGATGGGTCGTCTGCATCTGTCCCTGGATCCCCGACTCTCTGTCTCCCTCCTCCTTCCACCCACCACCCCCTTCTGGTAGGTCTTTATTCTTCAGCTGCACAGAGAAAATGTCCGTGTCAGCAGAATTTGGGTTGGGTGTTTTTTTCAGCTTGGAAAAATTATAGCGATGGCTTGGAGTCAAAACGGACAATCTAGAGATAGTCCATTGACGTATTATTGATCATATTGTGAAAACTAATAACTTGTCTCAAAAAAAGACTGCAGAAATAAATTTAAAAAAGCATAATCCCCATTTTATATTAGTTGCAGTCTTTTTTAATACAAGTTCTTAGTTTTTGCAATAACATCACTAATAAGTCAATGGACTATCTAAAGATAGTCCGTTTTGACTCTAAGCCATCGAATTTACTGAAAAAGGGTTTGTGCGCATTACAGACCTGTTTACCCCCTACACAAGTCTTGAGTAGTCTGGGTAGCTGAAATGACTAGTTTTGGTGTAAAATGTGTAGTTTTATTCATTAAACCATCAAACAATCTTCACTGAAAATGAGCATTATTTTCAATTTTGAATAGTAGTAGATGCCCAAATTGAGTAGAATACTACTCGAAAAGAGTAGAGTAAACAGGTCTGACATTATATATCCGCATTCAGCAGGTTCAGTACGGCGGAAGCCCTGTTCACTTATATAAGACATAAGCGGATGAATTTCCGCATCCGCAATCGAATGAAATTCTGTTTAACGTCCTCCGGTCTGGAACAGACACATAATTATATGGGACATTAGTAGATATAAAGATGGTGGGAACGATCCTGGAGGCAATGCCCGGAGGCAGTGCAACACCAAGCCCCGAATTTGTTAACAATACAGATGTGCATAAGCACATCCGCTTATCTTTTTATATACTGTATTATGTGAATGGGGTTTCCATACGGAACTTCCCGGATTGCGGATCTCATGTACACAAGTCGTTATGGTCAAACTTTGTAAGCTGTTAAAGGACCTAACAGCTAAAATAGTGAATTAAATTCCGTTCCTAACTGAAAATCCAATTTTTAACCCTTTCACCGCCAGCCATATTTCAGCCAAAAATGTCCATTACATTTACCTGGATAGAGAACAAAATCCATCTGCAGTATTGGGGATTCTTCTGTGACATATATAAAATAAGGTCTAACCTTACTTCCCAAAACTAAGACAATAGGGTCTTTGGATAATAGACCCCAATTTGACGCCTTTTAGTGACATAGGTGTTAAGCCACTGTGGTGCTAAAATGCGACTTTGGCGGTGAAAGGGTTAAAAGAAAACTGCAGGAAGGGAAATGAGAACCCATGTACTTGTCTGCCGCCCGCTCGGCAACACATTCTAGCTGCGTTTTGCTTCGAATTTTGGAAAACGACGACGAAAATGGAGTTTTACGTCCTCTTGGTCTGAATCAGACACATATGGGACATTTGTAAATACAAATATGGTGGGAACAATACTGGAGGCAATGCCCGGAGGCAGTACGAAACCAGTAAAGTTCCGATTTTTTATTAATACAGATAGCTGTAGCGGTGACCACGCCTCGGTTAAACCTCATCGGCTATGGCACCGCCACAAGTTATTTGAATTTTGGAAAACGATGATTTCTGCTCATTTTATACAGTGGAACCTCCCTTATAAGACCTTCAAAAATCATCCAAAATGAGGTCTTATAAGGAAGAGGTCTTACAAGGGAGGTAATTTTAATACTTACAAAGAAGGGCAATGTCTACGAGAAGAAGGTCTTATATGGGAGGGAGTCTAATAATGGGAGGTCTTATAAGGGAGGTTCCACTGTAAATGACTGAACACCTTTCGCAGAAAACCATGCAGAGCAAACTATTACACAGAGAGAGGGGGGGGGGGGGGGGGTAACTATTACACGTACTTATCAAGGTGCGCAGGTCAAGGTCAAAACATGGTGGCGGTGAGGGCTCCCGGGGTCCTCGCCAGAGTCTCCGCCTTCCAGACCGTCATCGTCAGATCCACCGCTGGAACCACTGCCAGAGACATCGGCAGAAACAATGCCAGATCCACCAGCAGAAACAGTGCCAGATCCACCGCTGGAACCACTGCCGGAGACATCGGCAGAAACAATACCAGATCCACCAGCAGAAACAGTGCCAGATCCACCGCTGGAACCACTGCCAGAGACATCGGCAGAAACAATGGCAGATCCACCGGCAGAAACAGTGCCAGATCCACCGCTGGAACCACTGCCAGAGACATCGGCAGAAACAATGCCAGATCCACCACTGGAATCACTGCCAGAGACATCGGCAGAAACAATGCCAGATCCACCGCTGGAACCACTGCCAGAGGCATCGGCAGAAACACCGCTGGAATCACTGCCAGAAACACTTCTAGAACTCCTACCAGAATGATCGCCATGGGCATTTCCATGGTGGCTGTCAGAACTTCCGTAGTGCACGTGCACACGAACACGATACTTCCCTTCAGTCTGTAAAACACACACAAACACACACACACACACACACACACACACACACACACACACACACACACACACGCGCGCGCGCGCGCGCGCGCGCGCGCGCACGCACACGCACACGCACACGCACACACGCACGCACGCACACACACACACACACACACACACACACACACACACACACACAAAATCTTAGTGTGTTTTTTCCAAAATAATCAGATGCAAATGGTGTCAAAATTGTAAGGCATTATTCTTCTTCGTTCTCTCAGTTTCCTGTCACATGAGAGTAGATGCGCCATGCTGCCGTTATGCGCCTAACTAAAGAAATAGGCCCCAGCATGCATGTCCGAGTTCGGCTGAAGAAATCTTTGTAAGAATGTATAGAAAAAAGGCAGGAGAACGGACCAGTAAGACAGAAAGATAGCAGATGACAGTAAGCAAAGGGAAAAGGCAGAGTCAAAGAGAGTGACAGATTAGAGGAAGCTACAAGCACAGAACTTCCAGAAGGTGGGGGAACTATTTGTACGACAGGGGGTAAAGCACTCAAGACAGTACTCGTGTATGCTTGGCTGTGCCCCTTGCTTTCTTTTAATAGTAAACTAGACTTACCTGGCCCGGTAGCCACCAGTGCGTCTAAAACACTTTAATCCGGGATGTAGAATGTAAATTAGACTAAACTGCGAATCGGATTTCGGAGGGGGAGGGGGGGGGGTCTAATTTACGTTTTACATCCCGGATGATGCATTTTAGACGGCACTCGTGACTACAGAGCCTGATCAGTTTCCTAATATGAATATTAAAGGTGGACCCTGACGGATGAGTTTTTGCAAGAAACACGTTGAGATCACCAGAAAGACAGCCTTTTCAAGGATCGGAACACTCACTTTGCTCTGGTTTCCTAGAAATTAAACCATCAGAATTGCGATTCCTTCTTGGCGGAGATGCCGGAGAGAGTAGCCATTTTGGATGGGGTGGGTGAAGGTCACCCATTGTGGTTGAGGCGTTTTCTTTATTTGTAGTGAGGTCAAACAAAAGTTGGAGCTGTTTCCTTTGTTGTGAGCGAAACTCCTTTAGATAATCTGTATACAATTTAAAAAGAAAAGAAAAAAAAGTTTTGTATTGCGAACATTTCGTGCAAACGATTTGGTCTAAACGCAGGCGGCCATTAGAAAAGAATTTGACTTCCAGCACCTCCGCCAAGGAGGAATCGCCGAATTGACGGTTTGATTTCTAGGAAACCAGAGCAAAGTGAGTGTTGCAATCTCTGTAAAGGGTGTTTACCTGGTGATCTGGACGTGTTTCTTACAAAAACTAATCCGTCCAGGTGACCCTTTAAAACCAAAAACCAAGAGACAGAGAGGAGCGTAGCACAGGCCCATACCTCATTATAGGTTAGGCCACACTCCAGCGGGTCCTGCAGAGAAACGGTGCGCGTCCACTTGCCCTCGTGACCGGGGTCCTGGGTGAAGTGGCATTCTTCCCTCGTTCTGCTGGACCTGTTTTCGGTGAAGACGCGTGTGGCTGTGCCTAGCGGAATGAGTTCCACCCTCATCTGGTTGGCGTCGCAGGTCACGTACTCTGGGCAACGCATCGATAGACATATAGAGTCACAGGGCTCCCAATCGTTCTGCAAAACAAGGGGTTCCAGGGACTCCTGCGCTTACAGTATAGATGGTCCTCAGGGCTCCCAATCGTCCTGCCAAACAAGGGGTCGCAGGGACTCCTTCGCTTACAGCATAGAGGGTCCTAGAGGCAGGATAGAGGGTCCTAGTGGCAGAGCGAATGCTAAAAATATTTTTTCTAGTGCATCCCTGGGAACCCCTGCACATTATTTTAGAGGGTCCTTTAGAATTGTAGTACTTCATAGACACCCAAATGGAGGTCCATGAGAGCCCTGAGAGAGATACAAATAGTTCCCCGCCTTCTGTAACTTCTGTGCGTGTAACCTCCTCTAATCCGTCACTCTCTTTGACTCTGCCTTTTCCCTTTATTGCTTGCTGTCATCTACTATCTTTCTGCCTTATTGGTCCATTCTCCTGCAGCCTTTTGGTTTTTTCTCTCCAAAAAACACAACTAGATTTTCTCTCCAGCCCAAAAACCGGACATGCTGGGCCTAACTATTTCTTAGTTAGGCGCATAACGACAGCATGACGCATCTGCGCTCATATGAAAGGAAACTGTCTGAGCGATTGGGGAAAGAAAAGAAAAAAGAAGAAGAATCGGAAGAAGAAAAGAGCAAAATACAATAACTTACCTCTGAGTGTTTCACAGTTGATTCCAGTGTAGTGTTTGTCGCAGTAGCAGGCCTGGTTTCCATCTTCGTCTTGATAGCAGTCACCGTGATCATTGCACGAATTGATGTCACTGCAGCTAGTGTCTGCAATAAGAGAGAGTGAGAGGGGGTGGGGGGTGAGGGGGGGGGGGGGGGCAGACAGACAGAGTCAGAAAGATACCTGTATGTAAATTACATGCATGACATGTGTGAACATACATACACACACATGCGTTCATACGTATGCAAACACACACACTCACACACACACACACACACACACACACACACACACACACACACACACACACACACACACACACACACAGAGAGAGAGAGAGAGAGAGAGAGAGAGAGAGAGAGAGAGAGAGAGAGAGAGAGAGAGAGAGAGAGAGTCACAGTCACACACACGCACACACACATCTGCACACTTGCGTTCATACACACGCACTCATCTAAGTCACTTTTTTGGTGGACAGATGCTAAACCTTAACACACACACACGCACGCACGCACACACACACACACACACACACACACACACACACACACACACACACACACATATATATATATATATATATATATATATATATATATATATATTATATATATATATATATATATATATATATATATATATATATATATATATATACACGCAAGCACATCGCGCGCATTCATACACATGCACTCATCTAAATCACATTTTGATGGACAGACGTTAAACCGAAACACACATACAAACACACACACACACACACACACACACACACACACACACACACACACACACACACACACACACACACACACACACACATACATTGCATTCATACACACGCACTCATCTAAATCACTTTTTGGTGGACAGACATTACACCAACACACACACACACACACACACACACACACACACACACACACACACACACACACACACACACACACACACACACACACACACACACACACACACACACACACACACACACACACACACACACACACACACACACACACACACACACACACACACACACACACACACACACACACACACACAAAGCAAGACAAGTGAGAGCAAACATGCATACATTTTATGTCTGTAACAGCGAAAGTGTGAAAGATAAAGCTAAGAGTACAAATTGGCATGTCCTAGGCCAAAAGTCAAGGTCAGAGTCATCAACATAGCCCATACCCAATACTCCCATAAACCAATATCACAGCATACTAAGTTTGGAGAGACTGTAGTTCTAAAGATGTGAAAGATATAGCCTCCACAAGAAACTTACGTTTTCAAGGCCAAACTTCAAAGTCAATGTCAGCAAGCTCGTGAAAATCGAAAGGAATCTGTGATCATAGAGTGCTGATACCTTTACCAACATTTTTTTTAAAATCCATGCAGTAGTGTTGTTTTTTTAAGAAAATCAATACGCAGACTTACTGACAGACACATAGACATCCAGACCCGAAAATATTACTCCATTCCAGACTGTCTAGCGGGGTAAAAAAATAAAAAGAATTAAAAAAGCTTACAAGAGTCCCTCACGCAGTGGATGCCTCGCACGATATGAAAACCGTCTCCACAGTGGTAGGTGTGTCCATGGTCCCCGCCAGCGGTCGGTGGAGGTGGGTGTGGGTGTGGGCCTTCATGTGGGTGTGGGTGTGGGGCTTCATGTGGGTGTGGGTGTGGGCCTCCATGTGGAGGTGGGTGTGGGCCTTCATGTGGGTGTGGGTGTGGGCCTTCATGTGGGTGTGGGTGTGGGCCTCCATGTGGAGGTGGGTGTGGGCCTTCATGTGGGTGTGGGTGTGGGCCTTCATGTGGGTGTGGGTGTGGGCCTTCATGTGGGTGTGAGTGTGGGTTTGGACCTGGCGGGTGTGGGGGGCCCATTGGCGTTGGGTTTGCGTCGACAGTCATCACTGTGAATCAAACACGCACATGCACGCATGGATGAACGCAGAGCGCGCGCACAAAACTACTAAAAATAAAGGGAGAGCAAAACTCCGTCGAATAATGCATTGCAGCCTACAGTCGAATTTGTATTGCAGCCTACAGTCGAATTTGTATTGCAGCCTACAGTCGAATTTGCATTGCAGCCTACAGTCGAATTTGTATTGCAGCCTACAGTCGAATTTGCATTGCAGCCTACAGTCGAATGTACAGTGCAGCCTACAGTCGAATATAGCATGCAGCCTACAGCCGAATCTACAGTATAGCCTACAGTCGAATATACCATGCAGCCTACAGCCGAATCTACAGTATAGCCTACAGTCGAATCTGCAGTGCAGTCTACAGTCGAATCTACAGTGCAGCATACAGTCGAATATACCCTGCAGCCTACAGTTGAATGTACAGTACAGCCTACAGTTGAATCTACAGTGCAGCCTACAGTCGAATATAACATGCAGCCTACAGTCGAATACACCATGCAGCCTATGCGACATAACACACAATACAGAAACAAACTGATATAACCTCGCAGAAACACATAAACAATAGCACTTGTAGAGGATAAGACACGCCATGATATTAGTTGTGTGCTTTTTAGAATTGGAAAGTTTTGTAGCTTTGTTGATTGATTCGTCTTATTCCCTGTTAGTCTCATTGTTTCTGCCATGAGCGGCAGGTGGTAAAGCATGGTCGTAGATCTATCCCCTTAGGCCCTATATATTATAGTCCTCTGCAACTAGGGTTACTAACGCCCTTGACAGTGAGAGTGATTCCCTTGCTGGTCAGTACTGACAAGGGCATTCACTCTTGCGAAATGCAGCCATTTAGTGGCCTCAAATAGGGTTATTGGCGAGAGTTATCGCCTTGCTTGGTCAGTACTGAACCATCTTCCCCCACCCACCAAGGGCATTCACTCTTGCAAAAGGTGTTTTTTGCAGTAGCCAATAGAAAGAAGAAAGGTGGCAGAGTGGCTAAGACGTTCGCCTTCCAAATTCAATGCCCCGGGTTCGAATCCCGGCCTTTGAACTGAACGTCGAGTCATTCGGATGGGGACTTAAAGCTAGTCTGACCACTGCCCTCTGTATGCATATACTATACACTATTCACAATGGCGACGGTCTGACCCGTGCGCTTAACGCACGTAAAAATCCCACGGCAATTAAAATTTGGTAAGAGCAGGGCTGCCTGGTATGACCAAATATTGATAGCTAGTTGTTTCCCAAATCTGCACCCCCCCCCCCCCCCTCAGACACACACACACCTCCTCACCCTGCCCCCCCCCCCTCCTCACCCTGCCCCCACCTCCTCACCCTGCCTCCCCCCCCCCCCCCCCCCCCCAAAACAAAAAAAATGGGAAGGCGCAACGCTTGCGTCGACGTGTTCTCCGGCTATAGAATAGAGCAAATACCAATACCAATACCAATACCAATAGGCCACAGAATGGCTACATACGCCCAAATGGAGAAAACCACAGGGACCCTTGAGTTTGAAACCCTGCTGAGGCTACTCATCTCAAGTGCCTCTGGGGGGTTTTCAGCATATGAATAGGCAAGACCCCTACGTATCTTCACAAAGAATGAAATGATTACATTCAGAGAACACACATACATTTACTCTCTCTCTCTCTCTCTCTCTCTCTCTCTCTCTCTCTCTCTCTCTCTCTCTCTCTCTCTCTTGGAGTTACCTCTCACACATTATACACCTCTAAAACTGTAACAGCATTATCTTTCCTCTCTCTCTCTCTCTCTCTCTCTCTCTCTCTCTCTCTCTCTCTCTCTCTCTCTCTCTCTCTCTCTCTCTCTCTCTCTTAAAACAATTTTGTTCAAATAGAAAACTGTATGTGGCTTTCATTGATTTCGAGAAAGCTTTTGATTCTGTGTCTAGAAAACTATTGTGGCCAATTCTTTTAAAAAATGGAATAAAAGGAAAACTTCACAGATGCATTAGAAGCCATATAAAACTGTTAAGGCTAAAGTTAGATGTGGGGATATCTTCACTGATTATATTAACTGCACTAAGGGTGTCAAATAAGGTGATATATGTAGTCCTGTTTTATTTTCTTTCTTTGTCAACGAAATGGCTTTATAAATCATTCAAAATGGTCGTCACGGTGCAACTCTGGACAATGGTCTGCTAGGACGTTTTATACTTTTGTTTGCTGATGACATTATTTTATTGTCTGAAACTGTTACAGGTCTGCAATCTCAGTTGAACAGTTTATTTAGAGCTAGTTCAAACTTACAATTAAAGGTTAACATGAGCAAAAGCAATATTGTGGTCTTCCGAAAAGGTGGTTATTTAGCTGCCAGAGAAAAATGGTTTTGTAATAATGAAGAAATGAAAGTTATAAATTCCTATAAGTACCTTGGCATATATTTTTCTACCAGACTCAGTTTTGCTTCGGCATGTGAAGATTTAGTAAGTAGAGCTAGAAGATCACTTTTGTACATTTTATGTAAACTGCATAGTATTAACAACACTTCACCTAATGTATTTTTGAAGATTTTTGATGCTCAGATTGAGCCTGTTGTCCTTTACGGTGCTGAAATATGGGGACTGGATAAAGCTTCGTATATTGTTGAAAAGTTGCATTTAAGTGCGTTGAAAAGGTACCTTTCAGTTAGCGTAAGAACACCTAATGATTTAGTTTATGGAGAGCTCGGCCGATTCCCTATTACAATTAACGCCTGTGTTAGATGCATAAAATATTGGTTAAGATTGATGCACATGGATCAGCATAGACTACCACGAAAAGCTTATAGTACATTAGTAACACTTGATGATAAAGGTAAAAGAAACTGGGTAACAAATGTAAGAAGTATTCTGTGCACAAATGGTTTTGCATATGCGTGGACAAATCAAGGTGTCGGTTGTGTTCAGTCAAAGAGTTTAGACAGAGGCTTGTTGATATTAGATGGCAAAATTGGGATGATCACATTAACGCAAGTGAAAGATTTTGTTTTTATAAAGAATTTAATATTTCAAATTCAATTGAACTATATACATCGTTTAACATAAGTAGGAAATTGAAGGCGATGTTCACTAAGTTTAGATTTGGTGTGTCAGATTTAGCAGTACACAGCTCGAGATATTCATTAAATGAGGTAAACCTGATATGTCCACTTTGCAAACCAGAAGCTGAAACTGAAATACATTTTGTTTTTTGTTGTTCTTGCATAAATGATTTAAGACATAAATTCATACCAAGTATATATCATAACAAACAAAGTATGTTTTGGTTAGTATCGTTGGTGTCCTCGAAAAATGAAAGAATTGTGAGAAACTTTTGTCTGTATTTATATTTAGCCTTTAATAGACGACAGTCGTTGAATATCGAAACTTGATGGGTTTTCCTTGTGGGTTTATGAAAATATTGTTGAGTATTTATTATGTTACTTTTGAATTGATGATATTGTGCTTATAGTTATTAACAGTGATGTTTCTTTCTTGTGGCATATTGAATCTGTTGTATATTATGCTCCTTCAGATGGGGCAATGGCCTTATTTAATACAATTTTCATTTCCTCTCTCTCTCTCTCTCTCTCTCTCTCTCTCTCTCTCTCTCTCTCTCTCTCTCTCTCTCTCTCTCTCTCTCTCTCTCTCTCTCTCTCTCTCTCTCCATGTCATATTCCCAAAACTACTCGAACTTACCCGAAGCAAGCGCGAGGGTGAGGATGACGCACATTCCATTCATGGTTCCTGAAAAATATTATACACAATTGTTAGTCATAATTGTCTCGTGTGTGTGTGTGTGTGTGTGTGTGTGTGTGTGTGTGTGTGTGTGTGTGTGTGTGTGTGTATGTATGTGTGTGTGCGTGTGCGTGTGTGTGCGTGCGTGCGTGCGTGCGTGCGTGCGTGCGTGCGTGCGTGCGTGCGTGCGTGTGTGTGTGTGTGTCAAGTCAAGTCAAAAATTTATTTGCAGATGGAACATTGAGTAAGCAAATAATATACTTTTTTTCATCAAGCCATCCGTAAAAACCCACAAAAAACACGAAAGAACTAAAGATTCCAAAGTGGTAAACAATTTTTTTAAATGGGAAGAGGGGTGGGGGGGATGGGGGGGGTGTCTGCATACAGGATGGGTGGGGATAGTGTTAGAATTGCATAATTTATCATCTTGTTTTAATCTGCCATCAATTTTGGCAAAAATGTTTGATTTTATTAAGACCGTGGCTCCTCCGAAGTCGGGGTGTGGCTACCCACGTGGCGGGGTAATCCCAAACGGTCACACACGTAATGTTCTCATCCCTGGCTGGTGCATTTGTACCGTAGTGTTCAAGTGCTTCGGCTGTTGGGATGATCCTTGGAGTCTTTAAATCAGGGAACAACAACAACAACATAAGACCGTGGTGACAAGATGGCCTCAAGACTCATTCTACCAGCTTTTGTTTTCAATCCTGATTTCAGGAGCATGCCTGAACTACTTTCACACATGCGAATATAAAAAAAAGAATAGTTTAGTTTAACGTCCTCCCGGCCGAAGCCATATGGGACATTACTTTTTATTTAGTTGGGGAGAAAAAAGGGGGAAAAGGGACCAAAAAAGTTTAAGTCTTTCTTTAAATACAGTTGTTATGCGAATATATACAGTGGAACCTCCCTTATAAGACCTTCAAACATCATCCAAAATGAGGTCTTTTAACCCTTTCACCGCCAAAGTCGCATTTTAGCACCACAGTGATTTAACACCTATGTCACTAAAAGGCATCAAATTGGGGTCTGTTATCCAAAGACCCGATTGTCTTAGTTTTGGGAAGTAAGGATAGACCTTATTTTATATATATCAGAGAAAAATCCCCAATACTGCAGACGGATTTTGTTCTCTTACCCAGGCAATTTTAATGCATTTTTTGGCTGAAATATGGCTGGCGGTGAAAGGGTTAACGGGAGGGGTCTTATAAGGGAGGTCATTTTAATACTTACAAAGAAGGGCAATGTCACAGAGAAGCAGGTCTTATGTGGGGGGGAGTCTTATAAGGGAGGGGAGGTACTATTAATACTTACAAAGAAGGGCAATGTCTCAGAGAAGCATGTCTTATATGGGAGGGAGTCTTATAATGAGAGGTCTTATGAGGGAGGGGAGGTACTTTTAATACTTTCAAAGAAGGGCAATGTCTCAGAGAAGCAGGTCTTATGTGGGAGGGAGTCTTATAAGGGAGGGGGGGTACTATTAATACTTACAAAGAAGGGCAATGTCTGAGGGAAGCAGGTCTTATGTGGGAGGGAGTCTTATAATGGGAGGTCTTATAAGGGAGGGGAGATAATTTTAATACTTACAAAGAAGGGCAATGTCTCAGGGAAGCATGTCTTATGTGGGAGGGAGTCTTATAATGGGAGGTCTTATGAGGGAGGGGAGGTCATTTTAATACTTACAAAGAAGGGCAATGTCTCAGAGAAGCATGTCTTATATGGGAGGGAGTCTTATAATGGGGGGTCTTATAAGGGAGGTTCCACTGTACAATGAAAACAGAAGCACACTGGTGACATATCTTTTGACATATTATTTACTTCTTTTTTTTAAACCAAGCAAGCAAAAACAAAACTTTTTTTGCTGTCCCATCTTCTGGGCCGTACAGTGACGTTGCTCCCACGCCGCTCATTCCGAATCCCAACTCGCAGCCACACCCTGGTTTGTTCATGTAGCAGAATCCGAGACCAGCAGCCCAAGGGGAGCGAATCTATGTCAGGCCGTCAGAGCACAAACAAAGCTTGTAAAAAGCTCCATGATGAATGACTGAATTACAAATAGACTAGGGAAAACAAAATGGGGGGAATAACTACGAAATGCAAGCATGAAAATAACAAAAGCTTTGCAGTCACTCTCCAATGCCAAAGACTGAAAGGGCAAGAATGAAATTCTGCTTAACGTCCTCCGGTCAGGAACAGACAAATATGGGACAATAGTAGATATAGCCTAAAGATGGTGGGAACGATCCTGGAGGCAATGCCTGGAGGCGGTGCACCACCAGCAAAGTCCCGAAGTTTTAACAATACAGATATGTATAACAAAGAAAGGGCATGATGATGAAAATCCGTTTAACGTCCTCCGGTCTGAAACAGACACATATGGGACATTAGTAGATATAAAGATGGTGGGAACGATCCTGGAGGCAATGCCCGGAGGCGGTGCACCACCAGGAAAGTCCCGAAGTTTTAACAATGCAGATATGTATAACAAAGAAAGGGCATTAATGTTTCTTTTCTTAAATACCAATAGAATGAATGAAAAATGTTGCTTTACGTCCTCTCGGTCTGGAACAGACACATATGGGACATTTGTATATACAAAGATGGTGGGAACAATACCGGAGGCAATGCCCGGAGGCAGTGCACCACCAGTAAAGTCCCGATTTTGTTAACAATACAGATAGGTGTAGCAGTAACCACGCCTCGGTTAAACCTCATCGGCTATGGTACCGTCACGTATAACCAACACATATCAAAATATATAATACCAATAGCTCCATTTACAGCCAATATATATAGCAATTGTGCAGAACAAGCGAATATTTTATTAATAATAATAATAATAATGGGAATTTATATAGTGCTCTTTCTCACAAGAGCTCCGTGCGCTTTACATTAATAACAAGAACATTAAAGGCAAACAAATAATTAATCATTAGAAAGTAAAATAAGCACGATGTTTGCACGCAACGTTCTCTTACTTCCTTACACCCCCCCCCCCCACACACACACACACACACACACACACACACACACACGCACACATACACACACATGCATGCGCACACACACACTCACACACAATTAATTATACAAGAGTAAAATAGTTACAATATGAACATTCTAAGAAGAAACATTGAGACCACATTCACATTCTCAATCAAGTTTGAATACAATACTGCAACTTTAAATAAAATCATACTGCCATCGACATACCAATTACATGACTAATTATAATAGACAAATTTTGCAAAAACAAAAATACCCTTCTACCTCATTTGCAAGCATTTAAAGTTTACAAGACGTAGACATTCTACATACAAAATACGAATTATAAAATGATTGTAAATAAATTTTTTACAATATTTCTGCAATAAATTACCATAGTCAGCCGATGACAAGTTATGTCCAAAAGTGTAATGTCTTTGAGAACAATTTTGTCTTCATAAGCTTCACAATCTTATGGACATTTTTTCTGTATCTTCTCCAAAGTTTGTGTGGACACGGGAGAGAGACACTGGACACTGGACACTGGAAAACTTTATTTGACAAGGAATAAGATTCTAGGCGATGTCTATTCTTATAATCTGTCCTTAAGAGAGAGAGAGAGAGAGAGAGAGAGAGAGAGAGAGAGAGAGAGAGAGAGAGAGAGAGAGAGAGAGAGAGAGAGAGAGAGAGAGAGAGAGAGAGAGAGAGAGAGAGAGAGAGAGAGAGAGAGAGAGAGAGAGAGAGAGAGAGAGAGAGAGAGAGAGAGAGAGAGAGAGAGAGAGAATGAATACGAATGAATACGAATGTTTTATTGAGGGTAAAAAGGATAAGCTACAATAGCTTCTTTACACCTTGCCCTCTCACTCACACATTCATACCATGCATCAAGCAAAGAAAATTTGACATAAAACAATCAAGTCAAGAAAATGGAACAAAAATTGGCACATGAAATAATTGAAAAAGAAATCAAAAATGGGATTTAAAGCAAACATGGATAATACTTAACAATGGTGAACTTGAATTGGTAGTTTAAATTGAGTACGAAAAAAGGGAAACCATTTTGAGACAATGACAATTTTTCAGAATAAACCCAATTTTAAGGAAGAAAAAAAAAACCAAAAAACAAAAAAAACATATGATAACATGGGAATATGAGAGAGGGACAGAGAGAGAGAGAGAGAGAGAGAGAGAGAGAGAGAGAGAGAGAGAGAGAGAGAGAGAGAGAGAGAGAGAGAGAGAGAGAGAGAGAGAGAGAGAGAGAGGAATCTAGACATAGCTGATGGCATTAGTAACGTTTGAAGTAAAACTCATTAATTAGCATTACTAATAAACAAGATTGTCTATTAGGAGCTTGTGATAAATTTTCGAAAGGAAAAGACGCTAGTTCCAGGGAGGTCGTTCCACAGTTTACCACCAGAGAATGTAAGGGATGATTTATATAGATCTGTCACGGGGCAAACAATTTGGTTTTGCTTCGAATTGTATGGACTTTAAATTTAGTAATAAGCTAATTATTTATGATCTTGTACATAAGGGTACCTTTATTTAGTAGGCATTTCAAATCAAATGGTAGAATGTTAAGTTCTTTATAGTCACTAGGGATGACGATTTAAGGAGTATAGTAAGAGAGCGTTTATATAGTCTTTCAACATGTTTGAGTGTGTTTTTACTAGCTGACCAAATTAGTAAAGACACAACACTCACCAAGATTAGTAAAGACACAACACTCACCAAATTAGTAAAGACACAACATTCACCAAATTAGATAAAGACACAACACTCACCAAATTAGCAAAGACACAACACAACACTCACCAAATTAGTAAAGACACAACACTCACCAAATTAGTAAAGACACAACACACACTCACCAAATTAGTAAAGACACAACACTCACCAAATTAGTAAAGACACAACACTCACCAAATTAGTAAAGACACAACACTCACCAAATTAGCAAAGACACAACACTCACCAAATTAGTAAAGACACAACACTCACCAAATTAGTAAAGACACAACACTCACCAAATTAGCAAAGACACAACACTCACCAAATTAGTAAAGACACAACACTCACCAAATTAGTAAAGACACAACACTCACCAAATTAGTAAAGACACCAACACTCACCAAATTAGTAAAGACACAACACTCACCAAATTAGTAAAGACACAACACTCACCAAATTAGTAAAGACACAACACTCACCAAATTAGTAAAGACACAACACTCACCAAATTAGTAAAGACACAACACTCACCAAATTAGTAAAGACACAACACTCACCAAATTAGTAAAGACACAACACTCACCAAATTAGTAAAGACACAACACAAATTAGTAAAGACACAACACTCACCAAATTAGTAAAGACACTCACCAAATTAGTAAAGACACAACACTCACCAAATTAGTAAAGACACAACACTCACCAAATTAGCAAAGACACAACACTCACCAAATTAGTAAAGACACAACACTCACCAAATTAGTAAAGACACAACACTCACCAAATTAGCAAAGACACAACACTCACCAAATTAGTAAAGACACACACTCACCAAATTAGTAAAGACACAACACTCACCAAATTAGCAAAGACACAACACTCACCAAATTAGCAAAGACACCAACACTCACCAAATTAGTAAAGACACAACACTCACCAAATTAGTAAAGACACAACACTCACCAAATTAGTAAAGACACAACACAATAACGTGGTCGACTCAACTCCGACACCGTAGAAAGGATCACAACGTCTTCAAAGCTAACACATATAGTAGACAGACAAACGGACAAAAACGTTCAGCTGGTCAGCTCCTCAGTAAAGACGACCTGCATGCAATGTCTTCCCCACTACAACTGGTTGTTGGGCCGCTTGTCTAAGTTGCTACTACACCAACATTCTGCAGCGCCCCCTTGCGTTTATTAAGACCACCCCATTCTAAATTTCAATGTCTTCAAGTGATTATCTTACCGACACCCCCCCCCCCCCCCCAACCCCCCAACCCCCCACCCCCCCACCCCAACCCCTCAATGCATCCATACAATGCAAAATCAAGCAAGATGACAGGTCGTGCAAAAGTACTCCGAGAAATCGTGTTAAATCCATGTCTAACAATATGGCTGCATTGTCATCAAAAATCAGTTTTAGTGGGAGTAGGCTACGTTTGTATGTTTATGGTTTGCCATTTGGGGTGAACTGACTTAACTGGCATCAGTTATTTCGCAAAGTTGTACTCTCTTTTTGTACACCCCCCTTCATGCTTACAATACGCAATCTCAAAGTCTGGTTCTTTCAGTTTTTATGAAAATAATCCTAGGCTGAACCTATCTCTATCCCTATCCCAAGATTGGCAGACTGCTGCACCTCAATGAAAGATTTTCAAATGTGAAAGTTTGAGAGGGGGGGGGGTATAAAGTACGAGATGGAAGAATGTAAAATACGAGATGGCCACTTATTTATACAATCCCTTGCCTTCCTAACAGCTTGGAGTGGTCAACGAAAGGTTTTCATTTCGCGAGCAAAAGCAAGCGAAATATCTATGAAACGCATCTCAGTTCATGCAGGAGGCCTGTTCCCACGGTTCGTACATCTCCTCAGGCTTACGTTGAAAGCTACAGATCTTTAGTATTTAAAACAAATAATTTTTGTGTAGGCCTTCACAAAGCATGGCACATGGGGGAGCCAACGTCATGGAAATGCAATATTTGACGTGGGGAAACATTCATACAACTGTAGAGCCCTCGAGATAGTTTTCAATTTATAAAAAAAAATATCTTAGTAAATAGTCTTCGTTGAACGGGTTCTGTTCGCCTTGCGTGGAGAGAGCGCTCCTCAGAAAAGTTAGCAATAAAGTTTATACTGCTTCGAGGCAACGATCACTGATACAGAGCTGTGAAATTTGTCAAACGGGAAATAACTCCTGTGTTTTTGATTAGACCTATTTTACTTTCATGAAAGTGAAGAAAAAAAAGGAATTGAAAAGAATCAGAGTTGGCCTACGAACGGTTCTTTTCACTTAAAATTATTATATTGTAGCATCACTTGCTATGTTGTGTCCGAGCTCTGGTCTGCAGAATTAGCCGTGAACTGTCTTTCTTTTACAGAATATGCTGTAAAACTCCACAGCTACCTTGAGAAACTGCTCTGAAAACTTGCTGCCAGCTAAAGGGAAAACAATCCGGGTGTCTACTCCCCCGTCCCCCCCCCCCCCCTCCCAAGTGGTCCGTGAGCTGATCTCCCCCCGGGAGGGGACGGCCCCATTGTCGGGGGTGACGCGAGGATGTCTCGCGTATCCCCCCTTCAGTGGGTCTGCCCTCACTTGGTGTGCTGAGATCCTCCGAATCACTCCCCTTCCCCCTCCCCCCCCCCCCCCCCTCTTGTTATATCCCCAAGTAAAATCTTATTGCCCCACATGGCCGAAAGGCCAAAGAGGGCGTAAACCATTATTTCCGAAAGGGAAAACAATCGATACATGTGTATTTTTTATCCTGATCGCTTCTCGGCCTTTTGGCTAAGACAGTGATTCAGGAACATAAATTTTTGTTTATACCCTGGTTGGTTTGTTCAGCCCGTCGTACATGGCGAAAGCCGATACGCGACGTTAAACTGAACTTCCATCCACATGTGTATTTGTCCGATATGGCTTTGGCCGGGAGGACGTAAAGCATAATATTTGCTTACATGTGTATTAACATGCCCCACATGGCCGAAAGTACAAAGAGGGCGTAAAACATTATTTCTTCATGTGTATTAACATGTATTAACTATTTCATAGCCGATGAGGTTTAACCGAGGCGTGGTCACCGCTACAGCTATCTGTATTAATATTTTAAAAATCGGGACTTTACTGGTTTCGTACTGCCTCCGGGCATTGCCTCCAGTATTGTTCCCACCATATATTTGTATTTACAAATGTCCCATATGTGTCTGATTCGGACCAAGAGGACGTAAAACACTATTTTCGTCGACATGTGTATTAACAAATTCTGATCGCTTCTCGGCCTTTTGGCTAAGACAGTGATTCAGGAACATAATTTTTTATTTATACCTTGGTTGGTTTGTTCAGCCCGTCGTACATGGCGAAAGCCGATACGCGACGTTAAACTGAACTTCCACATGTGCATAACTATGTCCCATATGTGCCTTCCCAGGTCGAGAGGACGTTAAACACCAAATTTCTTCATGTGTATAACTATATGTGGCGGTACCATAGCCGATGAGGTTTAACCGAGGCGTGGTTACTGCTACACCTATCTGCATTGTTAAAAAAATCGGGACTTTACTGGTGGTGCACTGCCTCCGGGCATTGCCTCCAGTATTGTTCCCACTATCTTTCTGTGTATCTACAAATGTTCCATATGTGTCTGTTCCAGACCGAGAGGACGTAAAACACCTTTTTTTTTCCTTCCAGGGATCGGGTCTTTTTCGCCAGAAAAACTCTGCCTCGCGGTGGCTCGCACAACAGGGAACAAAGAAGGGCGAACCGTCTCTCTCGCCAGCTGTGATTCAAATGCGGTGCGCGCTTAGCGCTTCCCATCTTTTATACTCCGGTCGTGCCTTTAAACAGTACAGGTACAAGTTGATGGAACCGTTACTGTACCACAAGGCATTGATGCAAGCACGAAACACCTGCAACTTTCCTTTCTGGACTGGGTCGTCTAAATCCACGTACCGATGCTCTATCAAAAACACAACGATCGGTGTGGTTAGGACGGAAACAAAACCACGTTTGCAGCAACCAATGAAGACGCTTTCTGTTTTCTGGAATCCTGGCTGGTTTGTTGTAGAACAGGAAGACGTTTGTTGTTCGCTCTGAAAGTTCTGACCAGCGTCCACAAATTAAGAGAACGCTGTTGCCATGCAAAAGCGAACAACAGGAAAGGTAAGAAACATGCCTGAAGCAGGTCAATCCACGGAAAGACGAGGGAACGATCCTGGAAGCAATGCCAGGAGGCAGTGCAACACCAGGAAAGTCCCGAATATGTAACAATACAGATGTGTAACGCTAGCGGAAAGACGGTGAAATTAAACCACTCGTACTTTCCTGGCCTAGGTTTACTTTGCAGTCTCTCCCATGATATGGCGCGCCAAAGATACAAAACTGTATCTAGCAGTTCGACAGAGTTTAAAAACCCTATCGAACTGTTAGATACAGTTTCTAAACTATAGCTAGCAGTTAGATAGAGTTTCAAAACTCTGTCGAACGCGCCATTTTGATACTTTTTTTAAACGAAGCATTTCATTGGTAGATAGGACTAGTATCTTTGACTGTGACCTACACCTAGCCTAATAGGTGGCATTCTACGAACTCGTTTAGCGGCTTCAATTACAGATGAAACGCCGGGAAGATTCGCTCGTTGAAATCGTTCAGCTGCCATGTTTGTTTGACTGTAGGGGCCTATATCGTTCACGGGTCACTGGGCCATAGAAAAACTATATCTTGATAGGGTTATTTTGTGGAAACCCTATCTAGCTGTTCGACAGAATTTTTATCTATCGTCTTATTCTTATTCAAATTCACAGGTCACTGCCCTGCCAAGGCCACAAACTTGTCGCTGAAGCCATGTACCAATCAGAAATCGCGATAGAAAAACTATATCTCGATAGGGTTATTTTGTGGAAACCCTATCTAGCTGTTCGACAGAGTTTTTAAACTCTATCGAACAGCTAGATAGGGTTTTCAAACTCTATCGAACTGATAGATACAGTTTCGAAACTCTATCGAACAGCTAGATAGAGTTTTGTATCTTTGGCGCGCCATACCATGAAGAGCAAACCCCGTACAAACGGTGACTGTTAATCTGACCCTGTAGTCGTGAGTGTGTCTTAGACAGTCAACACGGGTAGTAGTAGGTAAATTAGACTAAACTCCCTAAAACTATTGGCTGTTTAGCCTAATTTACATGCTACTACCCGTGTTAACTGTCTAAGACGCACTCATGACTACATGTGGGCCAGACTCATAACGAGTATTATCATGCCAGCGGTAGCTCTTGACCTGCTCTTCAATCCACACGGCACCGACACGAAGTTGGCCACAGCACAGAAGCAGCTCTGAGTATGGTGAGTGACACGAGCATCCATGGCAAAGAGTCTAAAAGGGTAAGATGGACTACTTAAGAGTTACGGCGAGCCGGGCTGATAGAGTTATCGTTAGTGGGGTAGTTACACCTTTCACAGTGGCGGCTATCCAAAAACTCAGACTGGAATTTGAACGGAGAATTCAACTGGCCTATCGACGTGTAAATGTGTCACGTTTAAAAGGGACATAACCAGTGTTTCTGTCCTCACTACTCATATAGGGAAAAGGGACCGGATGTTAGTCTTTTCTTTTCAGTGTGTTTGTCCATGATGAGACGGGTCTGATAACACGAATCACAAACATGTTAAAGATCCACCAGATCACGTGTCAAAATCACGGGTTTCATATAGCTGGAAAACAAATCTTGTTTTGACCAGGTCTCACTCCCAGACAAATGCCCCCCAAATTCAAACCGATACATCATTTTAAAGAGCAGCCTCAATTTGAAGTTGGGGACATTTGTATGTGGGTCACAGCTACCCAGAAAAAATCAAGGGACTTAATCGTGGTGCGCCAGTGTATCTTTAAAGACCCACCAGGTCCGTGAGTGAAAATCACGTGTTTCACGTGTTTCCGTCTCTCGCTGGTAAGGAATCGTATTTTGACCAAGTGTGGCTCCCATACAAATCTCCCCATGCACGAAAACGAGACATCACTTTAAATAGAAGCCTCGGTCGTATATAAAGAAAGTCTGTATGTGGGCCACACCGACTTATACAAACTTGTGGCGGTGCCATAACCGATGAGGTTTAACCGAGGCGTGGTCACCGCTACAGCTATCTGTATTAATTTTAAAAAATCGGGATTTTACTGGTTTCGTACTGCCTCCGGGCATTGCCTCCAGTATTGTTCCCACCATATTTGTATTTACAACTGTCCCATATGTGTCTGATTCAGACCAAGAGGACGTAAAACTCCATTTTGGACTCGTCGCCACACCGACCCAGAAAAAAAACAAGGGACTTAATCCAGCCGGCTCTACCCACTGAGCCGGCTGGATTAAGTCCCTTGGTTTTTTCTCTCATGACAGACTAAAAGAGAGAGAGACAGATGCACTCTCATGACAGACTAAGAGAGACAGATGCACTCTCATGACAGACTAAGAGAGAGACAGATGCACTCTCATGACAGACTAAGAGAGACATATGCGTTCTCATGACAGACTAAAAGAGAGAGAGAGACAGATGCACTCTCATGACAGACTAAGAGAGACAGAGACAGATGCACTCTCATGACAGACTAAGAGAGACAGATGCACTCTCATGACAGACTAAGAGAGAGACATATGCAGATGCACTCTCATGACAGACTAAGAGAGACAGATGCACTCTCATGACAGACTAAGAGAGAGACAGATGCACTCTCATGACAGACTAAGAGAGAGACAGATGCACTCTCATGACAGACTAAGAGAGAGACAGATGCACTCTCATGACAGACTAAGAGAGAGACAGATGCACTTTCATGACAGACTAAGAGAGAGACAGATGCACTCTCATGACAGACTAAGAGAGACAGATGTACTCTCATGACAGACTAAGAGAGAGACAGATGCACTCTCATGACAGACTAAGAGAAAGAGAGAGAGAGAGAGAGAGAGATGCACTCTCGTGACAGACTTAAAGAGACAGATGCATTCTTATGGCAGACTAAGAGAGACAGATGCATTCTTATGGCAGACTAAGAGAGACAGATGCATTCTTATGGCAGACTAAGAGAGACATGCATTATCATGACAGACTAAAAGAGACAGATGCATTCTCATGAGAGAGAGAGAGAGAGAGAGAGAGAGAGAGAGATGAGAGAGAGAGAGAGAGAGAGAGAGAGAGAGAGAGAGAGAGAGAGAGAGAGAGAGAGAGAGACATTGCCATGGCAGACTTAAAGAGACAGATGCATTCTCATGACAAAGACAGATGCAGTGTTATGGCAGGCTAAGAGAGTGATACATTCTCATGACAAAGAGAGACAGATGCAGTGTTATGGCAGGCTAAGAGAGTGATACATTCTCATGACAAAGAGAGACAGATGCAGTGTTATGGCAGGCTAAGAGAGTGATACATTCTCATGACAAAGAGAGACAGATGCAGTGTTATGGCAGGCTAAGAGAGTGATACATTCTCATGACAAAGAGAGACAGATGCAGTGTTATGGCAGGCTAAGAGAGTGATACATTCTCATGACAAAGAGAGACAGATGCAGTGTTATGGCAGGCTAAGAGAGTGATACATTCTCATGACAAAGAGAGACAGATGCAGTGTTATGGCAGGCTAAGAGAGTGATACATTCTCATGACAAAGAGAGACAGATGCAGTGTTATGGCAGGCTAAGAGAGTGATACATTCTCATGACAAAGAGAGACAGATGCAGTGTTATGGCAGGCTAAGAGAGTGATACATTCTCATGACAAAGAGAGACAGATGCAGTGTTATGGCAGGCTAAGAGAGTGATACATTCTCATGACAAAGAGAGACAGATGCATTGTTATGGCAGGCTAAGAGAGTGATACATTCTCATGACAAAGAGAGACAGATGCATTGTTATGGCAGGCTAAGAGAGTGATACATTCTCATGACAAAGAGAGACAGATGCAGTGTTATGGCAGGCTAAGAGAGTGATACATTCTCATGACAAAGAGAGACAGATGCAGTGTTATGGCAGGCTAAGAGAGTGATACATTCTCATGACAAAGAGAGACAGATGCAGTGTTATGGCAGGCTAAGAGAGTGATACATTCTCATGACAAAGAGAGACAGATGCATTGTTATGGCAGGCTAAGAGAGTGATACATTCTCATGACAAAGAGAGACAGATGCATTGTTATGGCAGACTTAAAGAGACAGATGCATTCTCATGACAAAGAGAGACAGATGCATTGTTATGGCAGACTTAAAGAGACAAATGCATTCTCATGATAAAGAGAGACAGATGCATTGTTATGGCAGGCTAAGAGAGTGATAGTAACATTCTTATGGCAGACCGGAAGAGACAGATGCATTACAGACTCAATTATACATTCTCATTTGCCAATTGGGGGGTGGGGTGAAGAGAGAGAGAGAGACCTGGCAAAACATTGAAAAAGATCACACACACACACACACACACACACACCTGACACACCTACACACAAACACACACACACGCACACTACACCCCTACTCTCATTTTCATCTCACACCTTATTTTGTTCTCGCTCGCATAATAGGCCTAATATAGGCCTAGACCTAAATGTCTTTTCAGAAACCGCGCGCCTGTCTTTCGACCTTGGTGGAATGACGTCAATGGAGCAGACGAAAAGCACATCAAGTTTGCCGCGCGGTTGGCCTCGCCCCAACCATTGACAGCGTTCACCCACTTTTCCAGTTGCTTGTGAGGTGAACGACGAACAGGTTGACATAGAAGAAAAAGGATCGATAAACAGATTGGTATCTTTCCCCTGAGCATTGTGTCACCATAACTTAGAAGTAGACTGGGCCAGAAACATAAACAAAGGCTCTATCAAAAGCAGACGACTTCTGATCCTGTTTAGCTCCCCTGATTGTTGTTGTGGCAGACCGAATCGCGAGGTGATGCAATGGCGCTCTATCGTCAACAGTGCTTGTTTCGTTTGTGTAAGAACCATCTGTTTCGCAAGAACGGCTTTGAGCGATGCTGTCCCCAGCTAGCAGCCTGTAGAACAAAGTCAACTCTTTCTTCACCAGATATTAACAGACCATCTTCGACAACTGACGACGAAAAAGTGGTTATCAACGAGCCGACCATACGAAATCACCCTGAGCTCGACCTTAGCTTCGCCAATGCTCAAGAAGCGTACAAAAGCAAACGCACCTCGGAACTGTTGAGAGCATTGCTTGTGTTTAATTTGTGCTCCGTTAATTTTCTTATCAACAACCAAGCTAATGTAAGTATATTTTTCAGTGATGTGTGTACTTATCTGTGAGTTGTTGTCACTGTCAGTGCAACTTTTTTTTTTCAGTCTTTGGATGTCAAATCATGGGTGTGCTTGTCTAATCGATTGCCACACCTGAGCTTGAGTTTGCATTCTTTTATGTTATTATTCATTATGGAACTCAATGTGAGATTTATCAGGCCCCACAGCCATTGTCACCCTTAAGCCTGAACAAATTTAATTAACTCTATATTGCTCTGAAAAGTCAGTATGGGTGATGCAAACACGTTTGCGTTTACAAACAAATCTTGGTTCGTCCATGTAGACTAGAAAAATCTAGTCTCTCTTTTTTTTTCTCAGAAACTAGGGTTACAACCGCTCCTTGGTCGGTCTTTCGGCCCGGTCTTTCTATTGGTTGAGCTTGGAGGGTGTGTCGAGCGTGTTCACGTGCATTTATTAGAATCATTATTCTAGTCATTCAGCCACGTAGACCTAGAATTAGTAGAACATAAATCAGTAAAACTAAAAGGGGGTGGGGTGGGGAGTCGAGTCAGCTTGAATAGATCTTTTCAGTTCTTTTTCTGAAAAGATCTAGTCAACCTGACTAAGGGTTTGTATGTAGGTAGGTAGGTAGGGACAGGCTTCATCAGCCTAGGACTCGCGGCCTATTAATCGTCCCCTCAATATCAAATGACTTATGATTTGTTTTCAATTGGTCTGAGCAAGTTTTTGGAAAATCAAATCAATCAAAATCACACAAAAATGTCTGAAATTTAGGAAGATTGTCTGGAAGATTTTTAAAAGTATTAATATTTTGTGCAAACTTAATGTTAGTGTCAAGATCATTCCAGTAAACAGCAACTCTGTTAGTAAAGTAACATTTTCTTTTGTTAGTATTGCAATGTTTAACAATAATTTTGCCATCAGATTTTCTAGTGCTAGTAATTTGTGGGGCTGAAAAGAAAGTATCAACATGAACGTCATCAATGTTGTTGAAAATTGTATAGGTTTGAATTAAACTTCCTCGAAGCCTTCTGCCTTTTAGAGAATGTAAATTAAGATATTTTAACCTCTCTGAATAGGTCATGTTTTTACACTCTTTGAAAAATTTAATTGCACGCCTTTGAACCTTCTCAATTTGACTTGACTGTCATTTTAAAAAAGGACACCATATAACATTTGCATATTCCAGATGTGGTCTAACAAATGATTTATATAATTTTAAAAAGATGTCTATTAATAAATGAGAAACTACGCTTTATCATTCCCAACATTTGATTTGTATGTAAGATATAGTCCTCATAAAACTAGGCCTAATAGAGCTTGAAGTTCATTTTAAGGTTGCAGCCAAAACTAGATTTATTAGAAGAAATGCAGGTCTCTCAGTGCAAATTGAAGTACAGCATTGTAAAAGCTTGATTTGACCTCAGCAGTCACCCTTTTGCACCAGTGGTTTCATTGCTTGGCCATGCAATAATAAGCCTAGGTTTACAGGTCACATGCTTGTTGTTCTTGTGTTCTTGACTGCCGCCAAGATCTGAGCAGTTGTTTCTGGTTATAGCCAGTTGATGTAATACCCCTGCATATACACCACCACCACCACCACCACCTCATTTTTGTCCTTGGATCACAAAATGGGACAGGACTATGTTTACCAGCCGAGAACAGAGTGAGTGAAGCTGGTAATGTTTTCAGTGCATTCTGAGGCTGACTGGCTGGCTATCTATCTATCTATCTATCTATCTATATCATGTCTATCTATCTATCTACCTATGTGAACACGATAATGTTCGAACGGGGGGACCTAGGACACTCAAATTTTGCATGCGGATAGGTACTGACAATATCTAGGCTAGGTTTGAAAATCAAAGATCAAGGTCACTGGAGCCAAAGAGCCTATTTATACAAAGGAGAGAGAGAGAAAAGAGTGTTATGTCCCAATATGTGCCTTCCCAGGTCGAGAGGACGTAAAATTCAAATTCACCAGAAAAGAGTGCTATATACTACAACAGCCTAACCAGAGGATCAGCCAGGCTGAGTCATGTCTTTGTCACAAGTCTCTCAATCGACGACGGCCCCCACGAGGCTCTAGGCGAGCCGTGTACCGTTGCATTATGAGGTCTTTGTTACATGTTAAGCAAGAGAGGTGTGAGGTGATTTTGACGTGTTTACGAAAATCAAGTATAATTTTATGCAACAAATAGCACTTTTTCTGAATGTGCCTGTTTCAGTTATTACATACAATAAGCTTTAAAATTAAATCAATACCAAACACTTTATATCTCATTTAATTAGTTAGCCAAAATAAATCGGGTGATTCTTTTGTTGTTACCAGCCGCGAACGAAGAGAGCCAAGCTGGTAATGTTTTCAGTGCATTCTGAAGCCGACTATCTGACCATGTGACAATGTTAGCATGATAATGTTTGAACAGAGGGACCTAGGACGCTCAAATTTTGAATCTGGATAGGTACTAAGAATATCTAGGCCATGCTTGAAAATGGTCATAGGTCAAGTGTCAAGGTCACTGGAGCCAAAAATGCTGCCAAACAGCTGGCACGATAACAAAGGGACCTAGGACGCTCAAATTTTGCATGCGGTACTTAAAATATCTAGGCCATGTTCAAAAATGAAGGTTCAAGGTCACTAGCCAAAATGCTGCCGAGCACCTGGCACATTTGAATGCAGGGACCTAAGACACTCAAATTTCGCTTGCGGATAGGTACTAAGGATATCTAGACCAAGTTTGAAAATCAAGGTCAAAGGTCAAGGTTACAAGTGCCGAAAATGCTGCTGCGCGGCTGGTGGTCTAGCGTCTTAGCGCTCTAGTTTTGTTTGTATCTGCTTTGTTTCCTCTGAATGTCTGTAACTCTCCAGGCAATATCCAGTGAATAGGCCTAGTTGCACAGAATCACTTCAAATTTTGGAGGGTAGTGTACTAGCTGACCATGGCCTTGAACATTGACCTTGAAATGTAGACATTTTGTCTTTTATTTGCCATGGCATATCTTTCTTCACCATATCTTCCACAACTTTGCAGTTATTTGCCAGTTAAACTGCTTCTGTTAATGTAGAATGCCACTGTGTATGGCCCTAATAAAATTTACTAACATACCCCCCCCCCAACAAACAAACAAAAAATAGTAATGCTTACTAACCTAAAAACCCTCACCAACTATATTTGATTATTCTTGATTTCAGAAGTTTCTTTTCAAATATTGTTGCACTTCAGTGCACGCACACGCACACACACACACACACACACACACACACACACACACACACACACACACACACACACACACACACACACACACACACACAGAGCAATTTCTGTTTACTGGGGCAGAACAGGTTTTCGGTTTCTTCTCAGCAGTTGAAATAACCACATGATTCTGCTGACTCTAAACTTGGTCCCAGGTACTGCACCAAAGGCAAAAGCTGGAGCATAAACTGATACAACATGTACTGCAGTCAACATGAGGGAAACAAGGCGTGAAAGGCCACAAAATTTGAGGCATTTTAACACAGACACAGACTTGCAAGCAAGTACATACACACAACTCACACACATGTATGTATGCACGCAGGCGTGCAATCGTGCGCACACTTGCGCATTTATGCACACCAATGGTGAAATGCGCACGCACGCACACACACAAACATAAACATGCACACAAACATACACACACACACAAACATACACACACACACAAACATAAACGCACACACGCAAACACACCCACACACACCCACACAGTTGCCCCATCATGAACATTCCATGAAGACCTACAACTAAGCAATCCCCCACAAACACTGATTTCCAGTACAACCAATGCATTCTTTATTGACTGTTTTTTTTGTTATGTCTCTACTTTGTCTCTCTCATCATGAACTAACTGATAGTATTGTATAACCATGGCCACACACATTCTTCTGCTTGCCTCTTTCTTCCCCCTCCCCTTTTTTTAATTGAGCATACCCCCCCCCCCCCCCCCCCCCAAAAAAAAGCCCTTTTGTGTGCTTTTTTGGGGGGTGGGGGTGTGGGGGGGTCCTGACAATGGCTTGCAACTGATTTAATACTACATTGTATTACTTTATATTATTCTACATATTACATTTATACTAATAATAATAATGAGAATTTATGACGCACTTACCTCCCAATAAAACCAGGAGCCCAAGGCGTTTACAATGACAAATAGTTAAAAGTTAAAAGTAGTAATAAAAGACTTCATATAAGCGTCATAAAATATTTACATAGCACTCAATTCATAAATCGACACATGCACACGCACACACAAACATAACCAAATGTCTACGCATCCTCCCATTTGTACAGAGAAAACCACACCTATAAACACCTAATACATGTGCACACAAGCGTAGTCCCTCATTCCCCTCACCCCTCGTCTCGCACACCCCCATACCACTCACGCCCCGCCACCCCCCACACAACCCTCCTCCCTCCCCACATACACAACAACACACTCGCACATAATTCACACACACACACACACATAGACGCACACACACTGGCGTGAACACACACGCACATACACAAGTCATGCAAGGTGCCCAGTCATACACAAAAATAAGAAAGGGGCCAACGCCAATAGGAGCATACTTTTCAGGGATTTCTCGATTATAACCATTGAGCTGTTTTGTAACATTGAAAAAACGTAATAAACAACATGATAAAAAGTTAAAACCATGTTTCATTTGCAAGCTCTAATCTCAAATTATCATATAATGCTTGTTTCAACATAATAACACCAACAACAAACAATGAGATTGTTGAGCTTCTTTTACAAAATCTATCTTGATTACTTGTGTGTGTGTGCGTGCGTGTGTGTGTAAAAGGAACAGTTGGGCAACTCAGCATATATACATGTGTATATATGCATACAATTGTGTCTCATTCAAGTCCATGTATCAATCAATGCATCTTAATTGAAACATTACACCCATGTGTTGCCAGTCTTAAAGACCCACCAGATCATGTGTCAAAATCATGTGTTTCATGTGTTTTCCCTGTTATGGTTGGTAAGATATCTTGTTTTGACCAGGTTTGACTCCCATACAAAATTAATGCCCCCAAATTGAAAACGAAATATAATTTTAAAGAACAGCCTCAATTTGAAGTTGGGGCATTTGTATGTGGGTCACAGCTACCCAGAAAAAAACCAAGGGACTTAATTATCGTGGTGGGTCAGTGGGTCTTTAACAACGACCACAAAAGTACTAATTGTCTCTTTTGTGGGATGTAATTGGTTTTATTGACACTCCTGTAGTTTTTTTGGGGGGCTGTGGGTTGTTTTTTTAAGTGACGTTATTTTATTCACAAGAGACAAAGCAAAACTACTGGATATTTCGGCGAACGCGCCTTTATCAACATAGACAAACAAGAAAACAGCAAATATAGCAAAAGGATTAAAAAAAAGTGCAAAAAACACACCAATACTTCCCCTCTACAATCCAAGATCTGTGAATTATTTTTTCCCTCTTTATTAGTATTAGTTACTTTATAGTCACAGAGGCGTCTCTGTGAAATTCGGGTTGCTCCCAAACACTCCTGTAGTTGCAACAGGTTAGCTTTACATGTATGCCAGTCAGTCGTTTCCGACCATCACAGCCTGATGGCAGGGAGGGCAGATGTTATTCCGCCAGAGGCATTGCCCAGGATACATCTCCACTCTCTAGGCCAAAGACAGCTGGCATTGGGGAAGGTCCCCAAAGACCAACCCATCCTTTGACTGCATAGTACATAATTATTATATCAACAAATGGTAAATTTCTATACCACCAGTTCAATTCGCTCAATTTTTCTTTATTGAGGCATGATGAGGTGGTGTTTGATTTTGTTGAAATAGCAGATTATAGATATGGCCAAAACAAAAATATGTGTTTGGGGTTTCATCAGTTTGAAAAATAGGGAAGGTAGGTACTAGGATTTTCTTTTTCTTTTTTTCTTTTTTTAAAACTTGTGTTCGGTCCATGCGTGTGAATATATTTATATATTTTAATAAAACAAAACGGTGTATACTTTTGCACTTATGATGTTTTTTGTTTCTGTTTGCCTGCTTACTTTCGTTTTCTTTTTCTTTTTCTTTTTTTCCCCCATTCGTCAAGAAAAAGTTTAGGGTCAGTGGCCAAAAACTAGGGTCGGTCGGGAAACAGGAAACCAACATTTGGGGGGGGGGGGGGGCTATGGAGAATGTCAGAGATATTGGGGTCCAGTGCCAATGACAAACGAGAAACAGAGAGATGCTAGTTTGTAGTCAATTCTATTCTGGATGGGGAGTCAATGGAGGGACTGCAACAGAGAAGTGATGTACATGTGTTCCCATTTGGATGAATTGCAAACGAGTCTGGCCAGGGGCGGACCAGATTATTTGGGGGGGGGGAGGGTTACGCCGTTGATTAAGGGAGCTGCATAGCCAGCCAAGAAATCCTTCCAGCAGAATTTTCCACCACTGTCGGTTTTCCCTTCATATCCAGACTTCATGTCCACCTCCCTATTAAGACCCCTCCCTATTACAGTGGAACCTCCCTTATAAGACCTTAAAAATCACCAAAAATGAGGTCTTATAAGGGAGGGGTCTTATTAGGGAGGGCTCTAACAGGGAGGTATGCTTACAAAGACGGCCATACATACTTACAAAGAATGCCAATGTCTCAGAGAAGTAGGTCTTATGTGGGAGGGAGTCTTATAAGGGAGGTGCCACTATAATACCTTGAAAAATCAGCCCAAAAGGTCTTAACAGGGAGGTTCCACTGTATTATGACACTGATCCTACATTTTTGTCGATGTCTGAATTCTTGCATACAGTTGCGTTTTGTACCCAATGAATATATGTTCATTCCATTATTATCACATGTATGAAATTCTAAATGACAATCTGTGACGTTCATTAGTTTGTATTTGGTTTAGCACCCACGCTAAACAAAGGTTTTGTTGTAGTTCGTTATTTTTGCTCGGTTTCATGAAATTGAATTTTACGTCCTCTCGACCTGGGAAGGCACTTGCTCGGTTTCATACCCAGGCAACAGGTTTTTATAGTGTTAAACACTATGGCTTGGGTTTTCACAGGTTTATTGTTATTGGTTGTTATTTGTAGTTTTGTTTTGTTTGTTTTCAGTTTCAGAACAATTTATTGTTTCCTTTTATCAGTATTCGTTTGAAAGTATGCTCCCCTCCCCCTTAAGGCGGAAGTGGTGGTGGGTTGCATGATGAGTGAGCAAGATTGCGGAGAGCGGATGAATGATTGGGTGTGGTGTGACAGTTACACAGTTACATCATCTCCATCTTCATCTTCACCATCATCTTCATCTTCATCTTCATCATTACTTTTGTTGCCAGTACCTTACAGTCACCATCTTCATCTTTATCTTCATCTTCATAATTACTATCTCTTTGCTGTGTTCTCAGCTGTTAAAATGGTCGCGCAAACTGCTGGGCGAATGGCTGTTTAGTTGCCAGTACCTTACAGTCACCATCATCAAAATCATCATCTTCATTATCATTACTCTCTCTTTGCTATGTTCTCAGCTGCTAAAATGGTCCTGTAAACTGCTGGGCGAGTGGCTGTTTAGTTGCCAGTCCATTGCAGTCACCATCATCAAAATCATCATCTTCATTATCATTACTCTCTCTTTGCTATGTTCTCAGCTGTTGAAATGGTCCTGTAATCTGCTGGGCGAGTGGCTGTTTAGTTGCCAGTCCCTTGCAGTCACCATCATCAAAATCTTCATCTTCATTATCATTACTCTCTCTTTGCTATGTTCTCAGCTGTTAAAATGGTCCTGTAATCTGCTGGGCGAGTGGCTGTTTAGTTGCCAGTCCCTTGCAGTCACCATCATCAAAATCTTCATCTTCATTATCATTACTCTCTCTTTGCTATGTTCTCAGCTGTTAAAATGGTCCTGTAATCTGCTGGGCGAGTGGCTGTTTAGTTGCCAGTCCCTTGCAGTCACCATCATCAAAATCTTCATCTTCATTATCATTACTCTCTCTTTGCTATGTTCTCAGCTGTTAAAATGGTCCTGTAATCTGCTGGGCGAGTGGCTGTTTAGTTGCCAGTACCTTACAGTCACCATCATCAAAATCATCATCATCTTCATCTTCTTCATTATGTAAATCTCTTTGTTCGCAAACTGCTGGGCAAGTGGCTGTTTAGTTACCAGTACCTTACAGTCATCATCATCTTCATCATCATCTTCACCATCATCTTCATCACCATCATCATCATCATCTTCACCATCATCTTCATCATCATCATATTCATCTTCATCATTACTATCTCTTTGTTGCGTTCCACAGCTGTTGAAATGGTCGCGCAAACTGCTGGGCAAGCGTCTGTTCGGCCACCTGATGAAGGCGACCTTCTACGGTCACTTCGTTGCCGGGGCCAACGAGGAGGACATCAGGCCGCTCATCACCTCGTGCCGCCAGTTCGGGGTCAAGTCCATCCTGGACTACAGCGCTGAGGAGGACATTACCAAGGAGGAAGCCGTGCAGGCTGAAATGATGTGAGTTTTTCTCGAGGGAGAAAGGAAGGAAAATCTGATTAACCCTTTCACCGCCAGCCATATTTCAGCAAAAAAATGTCCATTAAATTTACCTTGGGTGGAGAACAAAAACCATCTGCAGCATTGGGGATTCTCCTGTGACATAATATAAAATAAGGTCTTCCCTTACTTCCCAAAACTAAGACAATAGGGTCTTTGGATAATAGACCCCAATTTGATGCCTTTTAGTGGCATTGGTGTTAAATCACTGTGGTGCTAAAATGCGACTTTGGCGGTGAAAGGGTTAATGTCCTGTCTGAAACAGACACATATGGGACATTAGTAGACATTAGATGGTGGGAACAATCCTGGAGGCAATGCCCAGAGGCAGTGCAACACCAGGAAATTCCCAAATTAGTAACGATACGGATGAATCTTAAAGATAATCTAATGATGGCTTGAGGGAGAATTTTGTAGGGTTACTTTTTATTGCACCAGACTTCTGGGCCTAGGAGTGTCCACAAATGTGGCTTCTGGGCCTAGGAGTGTCCACAAATGTGGCTTCTGGGCCTAGGAGTGTCCACAAATGTGGCTTCTGGGCCTAGGAGTGTCCACAAATGTGGCTTCTGGGCCTAGGAGTGTCCACAAATGTGGCTTCTGGGCCTAGGAGTGTCCACAAATGTGGCTTCTGGGCCTAGGAGTGTCCACAAATGTGGCTTCTGGGCCTAGGAGTGTCCACAAATGTGGCTTCTGGGCCTAGGAGTGTCCACAAATGTGGCTTCTGGGCCTAGGAGTGTCCACAAATGTGGCTTCTGGGCCTAGGAGTGTCCACAAATGTGGCTTCTGGGCCTAGGAGTGTCCACAAATGTGGCTTCTGGGCCTAGGAGTGTCCACAAATGTGGCTTCTGGGCCTAGGAGTGCCCACAAATGTGGCTTCTGGGCCTAGGAGTGTCCACAAATGTGGCTTCTGGGCCTAGGAGTGTCCACAAATGTGGCTTCTGGGCCTAGGAGTGTCCACAAATGTGGCTTCTGGGCCTAGGAGTGTCCACAAATGTGGCTTCTGGGCCTAGGAGTGTCCACAAATGTGGCTTCTGGGCCTAGGAGTGTCTACAAATGTGGCTTCTGGGCCTAGGAGTGTCCACAAATGTGGCTTCTGGGCCTAGGAGTGTCCACAAATGTGGCTTCTGGGCCTAGGAGTGTCCACAAATGTGGCTTCTGGGCCTAGGAGTGTCCACAAATGTGGCTTCTGGGCCTAGGAGTGTCCACAAATGTGGCTTCTGGGCCTAGGAGTGTCCACAAATGTGGCTTCTGGGCCTAGGAGTGTCTACAAATGTGGCTTCTGGGCCTAGGAGTGTCCACAAATGTGGCTTCTGGGCCTAGGAGTGTCTACAAATGTGGCTTCTGGGCCTAGGAGTGTCCACAAATGTGGCTTCTGGGCCTAGGAGTGTCCACAAATGTGGCTTCTGGGCCTAGGAGTGTCCACAAATGTGGCTTCTGGGCCTAGGAGTGTCCACAAATGTGGCTTTTTTCTTCTTTATTTTTTGAGTATACAGTGGAACCTCCCTTATAAGACCTTCAGAAATCATCCAAAATGAGGTCTTATAAGGGAGGAGTCTTAACAAAGTTAAAGCTTTACGGCCTCTCTGTAACAAGGAACCATATGGGACAGTTCTTTAAATAAAGTTAATAAGGAGGGGTCTTATAAGGGAGGTAATTTTGATACTTGCAAAGAAGGGCAATGTCTCAGAGAAGTAGGTCTTATGTGGGAGGGAGGTCTTATAAGGGAGGTTCCACTGTATTGGGGTGAAAATCCTACCTGAATTCCGGGATCAGAAACTCGGGCAAAACATCAGTTGTGGACGTTAATACAGTGGAACCTCCCTTATAAGACCTTCAAAAATCATCCCAAATTGGGTCTTGTAAGGGAGGGGTCTGATAAGAGAGGTGATTTTAATACTTACAAAGAAGGGCAATGTCTCAGAGAAGTAGGTCTTATGTGGGAGGGAGTCTTATAAGGGAGGTTCCACTGTTGTAGTACTAGTAGGTGTGAAAGTTGTAATGGGTCGAGCAAGGGGAAGTTTGGACTTCACAGGCTTACATTTTGTTCCAAAGCATGTTTGGAATGCACAAACATAAATTTTATTCGAAAGAGAGTTTAAAGTCTCTCAAGCCTCCCCCCTCCTGCCCCCTACCCTTCCGCATAGCGAACATTTTATCGAAAATCAGTCCAACAAGCGTTACACAGACGCACACACCAGCTCATATTCCTTGCAGCAGAAATCCTCTCACCATCTACGAAAGAGTCATGCAATGGATGCTTTTCAAAGCGTTCAAATTTAAAAGGAAATAATCTGTCTCTGTCTCTCTCTCTCTCTCTCTCTCTCTCTCTCTCTCTCTCTCTCTCTCTCTCTCTCTCTCTCTCTCTCTCTCTCTCTCTCTCTCTCTCTCTCTCTCTCTCTCTCTCTCTCTCTCTTTCTCTCTACAGTATAAAACCTTCAAAAAAGCATCCAAAATGAGGTCTTATATTAAGGGAGGGGTCTTAATTACTTACAAAGAAAGGCAAAGTCTCATAGAAGTAAGCATAGGTCTTATGTGGGAGGGAGTCTCATAATGGGAGGTCTTATAAGGGAGGTTCCACTGTATTATGATACAGAGAATGACATTACTGGCAATGATATAAAAAAGCTTTATTTATGTACCGTCAGATTTGGGCAATTAAGCGCTTTGCTCCCATTAGTAATGGCAGTGTTTTTTGCAACGATAAGGCCGGGTTCACATTAGATGCGTAAGTTCCATACGGAAAACCCCAAATAAGTGGAAGAAAGAAGAATAAACGTTTACGCATATAGGGGAAATTCGGACACGTGCGCAAATCTTTTCCCTTCTTTGTTTCACTTATTTATGGATTGCGCACGGGTTTCCGCATGGAATATCAGCTTATGTGTGTACACAGCCTTAAGGTATGCGACGTCACATCCATGCTTGGGTGCAACAGGGCAGGTACCCTGAACAGGAAAATGTGAACACAAATAGGTTAGCAAAGGGCCTTAACCCTTTCACCGCCAATGTCGCATTTATGCACCACAATGGTTTAACACCCATATCACTAAAAGGCACCAAATCAGGGCCTGTTATCCAAAGACCCTATTTTCTTCATTTTGGGAGGTAAGGATTGGCCTAATGTTATACATGTCACAGAGGAATTCGCAATTTTGCAGATATTTTTGTTTCTTTACCCAGTTAAGGTTAATGGTAGTTTTTTGCTGAAAAATGGCTGGCAGCGAAAGGGTTAACTTGACTTCAGTTACAGCCTCTACGAAAATGAGTAAAGCTACCTTACATTACACGCTCATACACACACATTTACTTATATACTTGTGGTGGTACCATAGCCAATGAGTCTTAGCCGAGGCATGGTTACTGCTACACATATCTGTATTATTAAAAAAACGAGACTTTACTGGTTTAGCACTGCCTCCGGGCATTGCCTCCAGTATAGTTCCCACCATCTTTGTATTTACAAATGCCCCACATGGCCGAAAGGCCGAAGAGGGCGTAAAACCCTATTTTCATCACGCTCATACACACCCCTCCCTACCTCCCTCCAGCTCCCCTCCCTCACCCCACTCCAAAAAAAATAAAATATGAAGTGGTGAAAGAGTGAGTTTTACTTTTAGCTCCTACTTACACATGTATACCGTATTTCTCGGACTACAGTGGAACCTCCCTTATAAGACCTCCCATTATAAGACTCCCTCCCACATAAGACCTACTTCTCTAAGACATTGCCCTTCTTTGTAAGTATTAAAATGACCTCCCTTATAAGACCCCTCCCTTATAAGACCCCTCCCTTATAAGACCTCATTTTGGATTATTTTTGAAGGTCTTATAAGGGAGGTTCTACTGTATAAGGCGATACTTTTTTCCAAGACTCAGACCCTTGCGCCTTATAATATTGTGACTGATGAAATAGTAAGAAAATAATCTGAAATCTGAAATTTGGGGGGTGCGCCTTATAGTCTGAAAAATATGAATGTTTAATAATCTTTTGTAACTTTAAGTTTTCAACTCCTACTTATATGTTGGTCATTCATAAAAAGTGAACAATTTACTTACATGCGGTACTTTAGTCTTGCATGTGTGTATGCCTACCCTCAACCCCCCCCCCCCCCCCCCCCCCTTCCATCACCTCCTAATGACTATATTCCTCTTTTTGTGGAATGTTTTTATTTACCATATTTTTCAGACTATAAAGCGCACCTGACTATGAGTCGGACACACACACACACACACACACACACACACACACACACACACACACACACACACACACTACACTAACACACACACACACACTATACACACACACACACACACACACACATACACACACACACACACACACACACACACACACACACACACACACACACACACACACACACACACGCATACATACACACACACACACACACACACACACACACACACACACACACACACTAACACTAACACACACACACACACTAACACTAACACTAACACTAACACACACACACACACACACACACACACACACTTTACACAAAATTCAGATTCTGTTATTATAATTTTCTTACTATTTTAGTAGTCATATTATAAGGTGCAGGGGTCTCAGTCTTGGAGAGAAAAAAGTATTGCCTTATAGTCCGGAAAGTACGGTAGTTAATAGGTTAATTAACCCTTTCACCGCCAATGTCGCATTTTAGCACCACCTAACCCATGTCACTAAAAAAGCATCAAATCAGGACTTGTTATCAAAAGACCCTATTTTCTTAATTTTGGGAGGTAAGGATAGGCCTATTGTTATAGGCTTACATGTATGTCACAGAGGAATTCGCAATATTGCAGATATTTAATTTTCTCTACCCAGTTAAGTTTAATGGTATTTTTGTGCTGAAAAATGGCTGACGGGGAAAGGGTTAAATTGTATTTGTTCAATTAAAAGATCCCCTCTTCCAAATAAAGTACATAACACAATCTCTCTTTTAAAGGAATGCTATGTAGCTGTCTTTTTCTTAGAGTAGGTCACATGTAACATAAACCAGTAAAGAAACATTATAAAGCCGTTGCACCTGCTGCTGAACTGAAAATAGAACCCGGAAACACGTGGAATGTGGCACACGACTTTGCATTTGACTTCCACACTGTTATATTAACCCTTTCACCGCCAAAGTCGCATTTTAGCACCACAGTGAGTTAACACCTATGTCATTAAAAGGCATCTAATTGTGGTCTATTATCCACAGACCCTATTGTCTTAGTTTCGGGAAGTAAGGATAGACCTTATTTTATATGTCACAGAAGAATCCACAATACTACAGATGGATTTTGTTCTCTACCCAGGTAAATTTTATGGACATTTTTCGTTGATATATGGTTGGCGGTGAAAGGGTTAATATGGCCCATACTGTTATATAAGCACAGCTTATAAAGTCATTATAAAGTTTTGTATGTATACAGTGGAACCTCACTATGAACACTCCCTCTAAGATGTGGAATTTTACTGAGTCCCCCCCTTCATATCCGGACTACTGAGTGTCCACCTCCCTATTAAGACCCCTTCATATTAGTATTAACCCTTTCACCACCAATGTCGCATTTTTGCGCCACACTGATTTAATACCCACTAGCGCAACGCCGAGTCCCAGTAACGCCTAGTAATGGTAAAGCCTAGTAACGGTAACGCCAAGTACTGGTAACGCCGAGTACAGCAAATTTGAAGCGATTCGGTTAAGAAACGGCGGAGTCGTATAGCGCGCGCGTTTCTGAAGCGATTCGCTTCCGGGTTGGTACACGGATAGTCACCGTCCCCGGTGATCTTCCTGTCAAATTCGAAGGCAATCGGTCCAGAAACGCCGGAGATACGGGCGCCGAGAGGCCGGCGGATGCGCGTTTCGCGCATTTGCCGAACCGCGCAAATGACACGGCCGCCTCGGTTGCCGTTGCCATCGCCCCGTTAGGGCTCACAGCAAATTTGAAGCGATTCGGTCGAAAAACGGCGGAGTTATAAGGCCCGTTTCGTGTTTTAGACACACAGACACACACACACACACACACACACGCACACGACACTTGCCAAATTACTATATGATGATGCCATTAAAACCTTTGAGATCAGGGTCTGTTATTCAATGATATTGTGTTTCTAAATTTGGGCAGTGAGGATTGGCCCCATTCTAAACGTGTTACAGAGAAATCCCACAATATTGCAGACAAAATCTTTTTTGTATCCAAGTAAGTTTAATGGAGATTTTTGGCTCAAAGATGGCTGGCAATGAAAGGGTTAAGACCTTTTCGGGGCTGGTTTTTTCAAGGTCTTAAATATAAGGAGGTTCCACTGTACACACCAAACACACACACACGTGTATACATACACACAGCTTGATCAAGCTTATTCTTTTATTGTCAATAAAGATCATTTTCACTTGAATTGAATTCACGCACACGCACACACACACACACACACACACACAAACATACACACAGCTTTATCAAGCTTATTCTTTTATTATCAATAAAGATCATTTTGACTTGAATTGAATTCACACTAACACACACATACACACGCACACATACACACACACACACACACACACACACACACACACACACACACACACACACACACACACACACACCAAACACCACAAACATACACACAGCTTTATCAAGCTTATTCTGTTATTGTCAATAAAGATCATTTTGAATTGAATTTACGCACACACACACATACATACACACACACACACACACACACACACACACACACACACACACAGCTTTATCAAGCTTATTCTGTTATTGTCAATACAGATCATTTTGACTTGAATTGAATTCACGCACACACACATACATACACACACACACACACACACACACACACACACACACACACACACACACACACACACACACACAAAACATACACACAGCTTTATCAAGCTTATTCTTTTATTGTCAATAAAGATCATTTTGACTTGACTTGACTTCACACACACACACACACACACACACACACACACACACACACACACACACACACACACACACACACACACACACACACAAACACACACACACACACTCACACACACACACTTAACCTATACTATCTTCAGCTGCAGAACCATGCTACATTAACCTGAAACTCATCCTCTATAGACTGTACAGACACACAGTGCCAAGTATTCTTTACACAGGTTACATAAAGCCAACTACATCTGGAGTATAGCACACACACACACACACACACACACACACACACACACACACACACACACACACACACACACACACACACACACACACACACACACACACACACACACACACACACCACACACACACACCAAACACACACACACACACACACACACACACACACACACACACACACACACACACACACACACACACACTCATCATCAATCATGCATGCGCACACAGATGGTTTGTATCTATAAAAAATCTGCATTCATGATATGAATAGTTATGCCACAAGGCCTTTCATCCACTAACTAAATCAAACACACTGAATCAGCTTCAAAGGAAGATCGTGTTGATCTGCAGATGTTTCAGCTGCTTGTGTGCTAGTCAATGAGGCTTTATACTGAAAATTATCTGCCCCTGTCTCGTGCCCTGACAGTTTCCTGTCATAAGAGCGCAGGTGCGTCTCACTAAGAAATATTAAGTTAGGCCCAGCATGTCTGTCTTCGGCTGGAGAAAATCGTTGTGGTTTTTTCGGGGGGGAAAAAGGCAGGAGAATGGACCAGCAAGGCAGAAAGATTGTAGATGACAGTAAGCAAAGGGAAAAGGCAGAGTCAAAGAGTGGCAGATTAGAGGAAGCTACAAACACAGAACTTCCAGAAGGTGGGGGAACTATTTTTACGAGAGAAAAAAACACCCCAAAACACCTACCCCGGTATCCCCATGGGAAGAAAACGGAAACAAAAACGAAAATGAAATTTTATTTAACCAGGGAACATGAGATAAGCAAGTTACATGCTTTTTTTCACCCAGCCCTGGGGAAAAATAAAGTAAATCAAACAAGCTAAATAATATATGTACATGTAGAAATTAGAAGAAAAGGGAGGGAGGAGGGGGGAAGAGGCATAGAGGGGGATAAGGATGGGGACATTTGGGAATTTAAAGTACGTAGGCCTACAGGCAACAACAACAAAAATGTCACATCATGCAAACATAAAATCAGCAAAGGATAACACTCCTCAGCAGAGAGACTTGTGGAAGGGGCTCCCCAGTCCCCATATGGAGGCACGAGGCATCCACCCACTGCCCCGATGAACAAGGACAAAATCATACGTAACATCCTCAGACATATGAACTCAAACTCAAACTCTTTTATTTGTCGTGAAACCATCAAAGGAATTATTGACACAGAAGTAGTAAGCACATACCACGAAAGACAGAAAATAAAACCAAAAGCACAAGGTACAGTTCGTGACGAAGTAAATGCAGCAGATAAAAATAATAATAAAACATTTATATGTTCTTGCTAATTATTATTTACTGCGGACAGCAAAGCATTCATAAATGTATCATATGGCATTGGAATGGTTAGCCTTGATAGATTTGATCTGAAGCATGGTAATCCAATCGGAACGCGTCATTATCTGGTTCATAATTACATATACTGTATATCCATTTGATCTTGTGTTTTCTCTCTGTCTATGTCTGCCCCTCTCTCTCTCTCTCTCTCTCTCTCTCTCTCTCTCTCTCTCTCTCTCTCTCTCTCTCTCTCTCTCTCTCTCTCTCTCTCTCTCTCTCTCTCTCTCTCTCTCTCTCTCTCTCTCTCTCTCTCTCTCTCTCTCTCTCTCTCTCTCTCTCTCTCTCTCTCTCTCTCTCTCTCTCTCTCTCTCTCTCTCTCTCTCTCTCTCTCTCTCTCTCTCTCTCTCTCTCTCTCTCTCTCTCTCTCTCTCTCTCTCTCTCTCTCTCTCTCTCTCTCTCTCTCTCTCTCTCTCTCTCTCTCTCTCTCTCTCTCTCTCTCTCTCTCTCTCTCTCTCTCTCTCTCTCTCTCTCTCTCTCTCTCTCTCTCTCTCTCTCTCTCTCTCTCTCTCTCTCTCTCTCTCTCTCTCTCTCTCTCTCTCTCTCTCTCTCTCTCTCTCTCTCTCTCTCTCTCTCTCTCTCTCTCTCTCTCACACACACACACACACACACACACACACACACACACACACACACACACACACACACACACACACACACACACACACACACACACACACACACAGATTTCTAAGTTTTTTTGGCAAGCTTTCTTCACAAATATGTATGTCAATATATTTGACTTGCTAAACAAGATAATCCATGTAATCATGACATCTTGAGAGTCATCGCCAGTTGTTGTGCAAAACATGTATACATAAAAGCCAGCAACTATTGCACACACACACAGAAAAGCCCACACCTTTAACCCCTTCACTGCCAAAGGAAAACAGAGAATTGATCGATTTTCGTAACATAAAGCTTAAAAGTGACCTATTAGACTCAATCTGAGAATGGTCTAGAGATATATATCTTTCCTGACTTCGGTCTAAACCAGGACTATGACATCAAAAGTTATGACGTCATCAGTGTCATAACTTTTGATAACATCACACACCATGCAGTAGACACGGGCTGGGCAGGAAAGGGATTAATTTTATGGTGATGAGTATATTCCACTTGTTGGCAACTAATGGTGATGAACTTGCAATTTCTTTGATTCTGTTCACAGTATATTCCACTTGTTGGCAAGGAATGATGATGAACTTGCAATTTCTTTGATTCTGTTTGCAGGAGCTGTGTGCCAGAGAACCAGCCTGCAGAATCAGGTAAGTTGAAACAGAATCTGTATGCATCACATCTCCATCAACACCTCTCTCAAGGTTCTCTGAGAACTTTGCACCACATCTCCATCAACACCTCTCTCAAGGTTCTCTGAGAACTTTGCACCACATCTCCATCAACACCTCTCTCAAGGTTCTCTGAGAACTTTGCACCACATCTCCATCAACACCTCTCTCAAGGTCCTCTGAGAACTTTGCACCACATCTCCATCAACACCTCTTAAGGTTCTCTAAGAACTTTGCACCACATCTCCATCAACACCTCTCTCAAGGTTCTCTGAGAACTTTGTACCACATCTCCATCACCACCTCTGTCAAGGTTCTCTGAGAACTTTGCAACACATCTCCATCAACACCTCTCTCATGGTTCTCTGAGAACTTTGCACCACATCTCCATCAACACCTCTCTCAAGGTTCTCTGAGAACTATGCAACACATCTCCATCAACACCTCTCTCAAGGTTCTCTGAGAACTTTGCACCACATCTCCATCAACACCTCTCTCATGGTTCTCTGAGAACTTTGCACCACATCTCCATCAACACCTCTCTCAAGGTTCTCTGAGAACTATGCACCACATCTCCATCAACACCTCTCTCAAGGTTCTCTGAGAACTTTGCACCACATCTCCATCAACACCTCTTAAGGTTCTCTGAGAACTATGCACCACATCTCCATCAACACCTCTCTCAAGGTTCTCTGAGAACTTTGCACCACATCTCCATCAACACCTCTCTCAAGGTTCACTGAGAACTTTGCACCACATCTCCATCAACACCTCTCTCAAGGTTCTATGAGAACTTTGCACCACATCTCCATCAACACCTCTCTCAAGGTTCTCTGAGAACTATGCACCACATCTCCATCAACACCTCTCTCAAGGTTCTCTGAGAACTTTGCACCACATCTCCATCAACACCTCTCTCAAGGTTCTCTGAGAACTTTGTATATCTCCATCAACACCTCTCTCAAGGTTCTCTGAGAACTTTGCACCACATCTCCATCAACACCTCTCTCAAGGTTCTCTGAGAACTTTGTATATCTCCATCAACACTTCTCTCAAGGTTCACTGAGAACTTTGCACCTCTCTCAAGGTTCTCTGAGAACTTTGTACCACATCTCCATCAACACCTCTCTCAAGGTTCTCTGAGAACTTTGCACCACATCTCCATCAACACCTCTCTCATGGTTCTCTGAGAACTATGCACCACATCTCCATCAACACCTCTCTCAAGGTTCTCTGATAACTTTGCACCACATCTCCATCAACATCTCTCTCAAGGTTCTCTGAGAACTATGCACCACATCTCCATCAACACCTCTCTCAAGGTTCTCTGAGAACTTTGCACCACATCTCCATCAACACCTCTCTCAAGGTTCTCTGAGAACTTTGCACCACATCTCCATCAACACCTCTCTCAAGGTTCTCTGAGAACTATGCACCACATCTCCATCAACACCTCTCTCAAGGTTCTCTGAGAACTTTGTATATCTCCATCAACACCTCTCTCGAGGTTCTCTGAGAACTATGCACCACATCTCCATCAACACCTCTCTCAAGGTTCTCTGAGAACTTTGTATATCTCCATCAACACCTCTCTCAAGGTTCTCTGAGAACTTTGCACCACATCTCCATCAACACCTCTCTCAAGGTTCTCTGAGAACTTTGTATATCTCCATCAACACCTCTCTCAAGGTTCTCTGAGAACTATGCACCACATCTCCATCAACACCTCTTAAGGTTCTCTGAGAACTATGCACCACATCTCCATCAACATCTCTCTCAAGGTTCTCTGAGAACTTTGCACCACATCTCCATCAACACCTCTCTCAAGGTTCTCTGAGAACTATGCACCACATCTCCATCAACACCTCTTAAGGTTCTCTGAGAACTTTGCAACACATCTCCATCAACACCTCTCTCAAGGTTCTCTGAGAACTTTGCACCACATCTCCATCAACACCTCTCTCAAGGTTCTCTGAGAACTATGCACCACATCTCCATCAACACCTCTCTCAAGGTTCTCTGAGAACTTTGCACCACATCTCCATCAACACCTCTCTCAAGGTTCTCTGAGAACTTTGCACCACATCTCCATCAACACCTCTCTCACGGTTCTCTGAGAACTTTGCACCACATCTCCATCAACACCTCTCTCAAGGTTCTCTGAGAACTATGCACCACATCTCCATCAACACCTCTTAAGGTTCTCTGAGAACTATGCACCACATCCCCATCAACACCTCTCTTAAGGTTCTCTGAGAACTATGCACCACATCTCCATCAACACCTCTTAAGGTTCTCTGAGAACTATGCACCACATCTCCATCAACACCTCTCTCAAGGTTCTCTGAGAACTATGCAATACATCTCCATCAACACCTCTCTCAAGGTTCTCTGAGAACGTTGTATATCTCCATCAACACCTCTTAAGGTTCTCTGAGAACTATGCAACACATCTCCATCAACACCTCTCTTAAGGTTCCCTTTTTATTGAGTGTTATCCTTTGTGTTAAATAGCATTTTAAAGTGATTTCTCACTATATTAAGCCTTTTTGGTGGTGTTGGGAACTCATTTCAGTGTTGTCCCTCTTCAGTCTACCCTTTTACCACGGTTTTCAGAGGATTGGACTTCAGATTATTCTGACGCCTGATATCGTTTGTGTACGGTATATATGCAAAAAATAATTATTGATTAATTTTTTTTTTAAATTTCAGCAACGCCTCAGTTCCAAGCTTACGAGGAGTTTGGCGACCGTCGGCAGAAAGTGGTGAGCGCGCGGACTTACTTCTACGAGGACGAGAGACAGTGTGACCGCAACATGGACATCATCATCAACTGCATCGACGCCGTGTCACGTCAGTGTCCATAGAACTGGAGATCGGTTAAGGTCAAGATGTGCCACTCCCCCCTACATTTCTCAGTTAATTCCATTTTTCCGTTTTTGCCTTTCTTACCAAACATGAAGCTGTATTTTATGAACCTTTTCAGCTAAGTATCTTTGTTCAATAATTAATTGCAGTCATGATAAAGGCCATTATCTAATAGGACACCTCCCCCCCCCCTATGTACTGCAGTACACCGCAGTATTTGTCACAGTCGTGGTTCATTGCGTTTTTCTGTCTTGTATGGGTGGGTAGGGTTAGGGTTAGTATTCCAAAAAGATAATTAGCTGAAAAGGTTCATAAAATACAGCTTTATGTTTGGTAAGAAAGGGAAAATTGGAATTAACCGAGAAATGCTAGGGGGGTGGCACATCTTTACCTTTACCCTGGAGATCTTTTTCTTTCTTCTTCTTCTTCTTCTTCTTTGATCGCTCAGACAGTTTCCTGTCAATTATGAGTGCAGATGCGTCATGCTGCCATTATGCGCCTAACTAAGAAATAGTTAGGCCCAGCAAGTCCGACTTCGGCTGGAGGAAATGGTTTTGAAAGTGTTTTGTGAAAAAGGGCAGGAGCATGGATCGGTACGGCAGAAAGATAGTAGGTAACAGTAGGCAAAGGGAAAAGGCAGAGTCAAAGAGTGACAGATTAGAGGAAGTTACAAGCACAGAACTTCCAGAAGGTGGGGGAACTATATACAAAAAGACCCCCCGGTATCCCCATGGGGGGATCTTTTTCTTTGATCCCTCAGACTTCCCCGTGGGGATATCGAGGTTCTTTTTTGTATAAATAGTTCCCCACCTTCTGGAAGTTCTGTGATTGTAACTTCCTCTAATCTGTCCCTCTTTTTGACTCTGCCTTTTCCCTTTGCTTACTGTCATATACTGTATCTTTCTGCCTTTCTGATCCATTCTCCTGCCTTTTTTTTCTTTTCAAGAAACAACATTTTCTCCAGCCGAAGACAAACATGCTGGGCCTGACTATTTCTCAGTTAGGCGCATAACGGCAGCATGACGCATCTGTGCTCATAATTGACAGGAAACTGTCTCTGAGTGATCGACAAAGAAGAACTAGAAGATGTGCGAGAGTATTTTGAACAGGGAGGGGAGGGGGCCTTGAGAGACGGGGTATGGGAAAAGAGAGGGGGGTGGGAGAGAGAGAGAGAGAGAGAGAAACAAAACGAGAGAAAAAAAAGGTTGGGAGGGAAGAGAGAGACTAAGGAAAGAAAAACGAAAAAATAAAGGCAGAGGGAAGGGAGGGAGAGAAAGAAATGAGAGAAGGAAATGGAGGAGAGTTATCAATCAATCAATCAATATTTTCATTGTCCATTTTACAGGAAATTCTTTCTGCAGCGATAAAACGATCAACAAAACAACACAACGAGACAAAGACATAGTATGCAGAAAAGTCAAAAAATAAAATATGCGACTTATTTTAAGCACTGTGCACACATACAATTCTTGGTCACACCTACCCACAACCATACACACACACGCACACATATACACACACATCATGCACACGCATACAACCATTTATCTACCCATCCAACTTATGCATACATGCACGCATGCCTATTACGCATCGAACTTGCATTCACAATTTATATATTATGCAAATATATGTACATACACACATGTGCATACATTCATACATGTGTTGGGGAAAATTATAAAGCAAACACATATAAACACCACCTTATGATAGGGAAAGGAAAGAAAGAAAGAAAGAGGGTGAAGATGTAAACTGTGAAGAGATATGTACAAATTATATTAATTAACCTTTACCGGATCATGCTTTTGACTACACAGACACGATGGCGGGGGTCTTCCACGACCCCCTACTCAGCAAAGAGCGAATTCCTAGGTGTTCCTAGGTGTCCGGATGGCGGGGGTCTCCCACGACCCCTACTTGTCAATGAGTCACCATGTGTTTATCCCTGTCCGGATGGCGGGGGTCTCCCACGACCCCTACTCAATGCACTGCAGTGCTCTTTAAAGTAGGGGTCGTGGGAGACCCCCGTCATCCGGACAGGTATATCAAAATTACGCGTCATATTACATCATTTATATTTTATACACATTAATGAAATTTAACACACTTAAAGCCATTTACGTTTTTGACAAAGTCATGAAATTCCATGAAGATTGCTTAAATAGTTTTATAGATATAACATGTTTTGTGTGTCAAGGGGTCGTGGGCGACCCCAGAAGTCCGGTAAAGGTTAATATGCTTAATATTGAAAAATGCATGCTGATGGATGGGTGTGTGAGAGAATGAAGGAATTGTGGAGTGGAGGGATGAGAGAGGGAAATAAAATATGTTATAACAAATTGTGAAGAGATGGATGGAGTGAGAAAAAAGGGTCAGGATGGAAGTTAGCTTTAAAAGGCATGAATGATGTGTGCCATCTAAGCCCAACAAAAATTTGGGACTTTATTGGTGTTGCACTGCCTTCAGGCATTGCCTCCAGTATCGTTCCCACCATCTTTGCATCTACTAATGTCCCATATGTGTCTGTTTCAGACCGGAGGACGTTAAACAGATTTACTACCGCCTTCTAAGCGTTGTTGTTAGTTCATAATTAGATGCGCGTTGTTCTCCTTTCTTTGTTGACTTCTTTATTTTTTGTTCTTCTTGTCTTCGTTGTCATTCCTAGTCAAGAATGATATTTTGCTCACTGCTTTGCCTTTTTTTTTTTTTTCCTTTCCATATCTTACAGACGCCACAGAAAAGGCAGGCCTGGCTGCCATCAAAATGACAGCACTGGGAAAGCCTCAGCTGCTGGTAGGTAGTTTCCTGTAATGTTGTTGTTGTTGTTGTACCCTGGCTTACAGACTCCAGGGATCGTCCCAACAGCCGAAGCAGTTGAACACCATGGTACAAATGCACCAGCTAGGGATGAGAACATTACGTTTTTTATTACTCTGCCTCCTCCAAAATCAGAATGTGTCGACTGAATGAAGCGAGGAGACAGTTAAAACTGGAAAACGGACACATACGTACCCATTGTGGCCTTATGGCCTGGGAACGCAGAAGAAGAAGAAGATTACCCTGCCACGTGTACAGCCACAATCCGACTTCGGAAGATTTTGGACTGATGATGTTATGCTTGGAGCTTGCCATGGCTAAAGAGAATCCCCGCATAACTATGCAGAACATAACAACATTTTGATGTAGCCTTGGTGTTCTAGCTTGTGTCGATTGGTCTGACACAGCCTTATGCCAAGGCGGTCCTGTTATACTCTTTATCATTTTCTCTAATCATTAAATGTCCATGGGTGCAACTTTTCCTGGTGTACAAGGATTTCCTGTTTTTGAATTTTACCAGAAAAGGAAGTTCCTTTTTTTGTGTGTGTCAAACAAGATTTTTGTGTGTGTCAAACAAGATCTTTGTGTGTCTACTGTATTTGTCAAGCACTTTAAAATAAGCATTTGTATCAATTGTGGAAAAAGCAAACTAAAATGAATCAATTTTGCTTCAGCTGCAGGGGGACATTACCCCTGGACCCCGGCCTTTCAGGGTTTTTTCATTTTGTGTAGTTGCACCCATGAATGTCAGAGATACTGATGACAGTATGGACCTTTTTGGGCCGGAGCTGCAATATTCTGCCCTTTTTTTAAATCTTTTTTGTTGGGGGGGGGGGGCACCAAGGTTTTCCAGGATTTTATAGAAGCACCCATGTATCTGTCTCCAGCTTCAGATGTCGGAGGTGCTCACCACGATGAAGAACTTAAGGGAGGAACAAGAAAAAATCCCTTAAGAGAGGGAAAAATCAGGAACCCTGTATCAAACTTGTCTCTATGCCATGTACGTTTTGTTGTCTCCAGCTTCAGATGTCGGAGGTGCTGACCACGGTGAAGAACTTCTTCAGCCTGGCGTGCAAGGTGCCGGAGGGGGAGCGCGAGATCGGCAGCCGCCTCTTCGCGGTGGAGGACTTTGACCGGCGCCTGCAGGAGATGGGCGTCAGCCTCAAGGACAGGGGCTCCAGGAAGCGGGTGTCCATCATGGAGATGTCCCAGAACGGGTCAGTAGTGGCGTGTTGGGTTGAATTTGGTCATAAAATTCACCATTTAGAAAAATACCGTAATTCACGAACTATAAGCCGCAACTTTTTATTTAACCTCCTCTCCCCCTGCGGCCAGTACTGTGCCACGGCCTAAACGTTACCGAAAGTGAAAGTAAACTCAACTCGGTGGCATCCTTGATTCTGACCTTTGATCTGTGGCCTTGTTCACGGTTGATGACAAAAAAATCACCTTGATTTCAGTATATTTTTCACAAAATGACGATCTGTTTCGCGGTCCTGACACTTTCGTTTTGGCAGTCAACACACCCGCGATCAACTCTAGACTCAACCGGAAGCGGACATCGTGCCTCACCATTTTTCCGCAGCTTATGCGTTACTTTTATCAGATTTATTTTTTAATGTAGGGGGTGCGGCTTATATTACGAATTGGCTTGTAGTCCGTGAGTTACGGTACTGTAATTTTCGGACTACAAGGCAATATTGCTTTCTTCAATTTCGACCTATAGCATATGAGGGCGCCCTATTTGTGGACAAAAACATGAGAAGAGGGAGGCAAAGATTGCCCTGCACCGTACACTAGACATCAAAAGTGCTCACAAGTTGCCAATACGACGGATACTCACTTTAAAATCCTTCAAAAACCCTATTATCATCCGAGATACCGTCCAACAGATGCCATCGGGCATAAATTGTGGAGCTTAAAATGCCATAATTCTTCCAGTTTTCGCGAAGAAAAGTACAAACACAACAACATACCTAATATTCTGTCAGTTTAAGGGGCGCGGCTTATAATACAGGGGCGTCTTACAGTCTGGTTTTTACAGTGTGTTGAAATTGGTTGATGTTGATGGATTGCATTGATGGTGTTGACTGTTGCAGTCAGGTGGACTGTCAGTGGTAACAGTTGATGCTGATGTTGATGGATTGCATTGATGGTGTTGACTGCTGCAGTCAGGTGGACTGTCAGTGGTAACAGTTGATGCTGATGTTGATGGATTGCATTGATGGTGTTGACTGTTGCAGTCAGGTGGACCTGTTGGACTGGCAGTGGTAACAGTTGATGCTAATGTTGATTGATTGCATTGATGGTGTTGAATGTTGCAGTCAGGTGGACCTGTTGGACTGGCAGTGGTAAAAGTTGATGTTGATGGATTGCATTGATGGTGTTGACTGTTGCAGTCAGGTGGACCTGTTGGACTGTCAGTGGTAACAGTTGATGTTGACTGTTGCAGTCAGGTGGACCTGTTGGACTGTCAGTGGTAACTGTTGATGTTGACTGTTGCAGTCAGGTGGACCTGTTGGACTGTCAGTGGTAACAGTTGATGTTGACTGTTGCAGTCAGGTGGACCTGTTGGACTGTCAGTGGTAACAGTTGATGTTGACTGTTGCAGTCAGGTGGACCTGCTGGACTGGCACAACCTGTTGGAGATCAACCGCAGTCTGTCAAAACTGTTCATGGTGCCTGACCTAAAGGTAGGGTGAACCGGCGTCCTTATGCACTTAGACTCGCCTTGTCCTCCGAAGTCAGAGTGTGGCTGCCCACGTGGCGGGGCAGTCAAAAACAGTCACACACGTAATGTTCTCATCCCTAGCTGATGCATTTGTACCATAGTGTTCAAGTGCTGTGGCTGTTCGGATGATCCCTGGAGTCTTTTAGCCAGGGTACGGCAACAACAAACTCGTTTTGGCTTAAGGCTGTGTCAGACCAATTGACATGGGCTAGAACACCAAGGCTACATCAAAATGTTTTCATGCTATGCTTAGTTATGCTGGGATTGTCTCTAGCCATGACAAGCTCCTAGCATAACATCATCGGTCTCCAAAATCCCCCCGAAGACGGAGTGTGTGTGGCTGCCCACATGGCGGGGTAATCAAAAAGCGGTCACACACATAATGTTCTCATCCATAGCACTTGCAGCTTCGGTTGTTGGGATGATCCCTGGAGTCTTTTAGCCAGGTTAAGCCAGTAACAACAACTATATACACTTAAACCATTCATGCAGATGATAGGAAAAAAAATTGAAAAAAATGTTGAGAATCTATACTGATACAGTGGAATCTCCCTTATAAGACCTCCCATTATAAGACTCCCTCCCTTATAAGACCTACTTCTCTGAGACATTGCCTGAATTCTGGTCGCTTCTCGGCCTTTTGGCTAAGACAGTGATTCAGGAACATAAATTTTTGTTTATACCCTGGTAGGTTTGTTCAGCCCGTCGTACATGGCGAAAGCCGATACGCGACGTTAAACTGAACTTCCATCCATCCAGACATTGCCCTTCTTTGTAAGTATTAAAATTACCTCCCTTACAAGATCCCTCCCTTATAAGACCTCATTTTGGATGATATTTGGAGGTCTTATAAGGGAGGTTCCACTGTATAATAAAATTAATTATGTTGTTTGTTCGTCCTGTGACTCGTGAACCAGTCAACAGAATCGCTTCAAATTTTGTGTGGTAGTGTATCATGGTGTACAGATGGTCCCATAGAAATGTTTCAACCTCCAGTGCAAATCTTCGCCAAAGAAGACTCACTTTTTTTGTCAGATCGTATTATGCTATAGTAGTAAAGGGTAGTAACTGAGGGGCTGGACTGGCTGGCAGCGCTTACTTCCATTGGACTATAAACCTGACTGAATGAGAGAGAGAATGTGTGTGTGTGAAGTGTAGCGAGCAGGTTTACTTGTATACTATAACAGTCAGATTTGGACAACAACAAAAAAAGTGCGCATTCAGGACATTATTATATGATTATCTCCATTTCTTTTTTTATTCTCATCCACATATCATTAATCAGAAAAACAATAACTACAGAGACACACACACACATGCATGCCTGTGCACGCACACAAGCACATGCACAAGTTAGAACTTTTCTCTCCCTGAATTTTCGGTCAGGCTAGTAAGGCTTTTGGGGTTTTTTCATTCATTTAAGCTGTTCACTAATATCAGTTAATTCAGTGGGTTTTTTGTTTGTTTCATTGTTTGTTTTATTTTTCATGATGTGGCCATACATGATCTGATGATAGTGGTGGGTTCTGTCCAGACAGGAAAACTGAGGCCCATCGTGGAGGATCTGACTGAGGGAGAGGAGGAGCAGATGAAGAACATGTTGAGACGAATCAACACTGTGGTTAAGGTGTGTGTGCAGGGCTCCCAGGGACCCCCATTTGGGGGTCTCTGAAGTACTAAAATTCTAAAGGACCCTCTAAAAGAATGTGCAGGGGGTCCCAGGGATGCACTAGAAAAAAATCTTTTTAGCATTCACCATACCACTGGGACCCTCTATCCAGCCTCTAAGACACTCTATATTGTAAGTGAAGGAGTCCCTGGGACCCCTTGTTTTGTGGGATGATTGGGAGCCCTGGTGTGTGTGTGTGTGTCTGGCTGAGGGGGAGAAGGAGCAGATGAAGAACATGTTGAGACGAACCAACGCTGTAGGTGTGTCTGTGTGTGACAGAGAGAGAGAGGAATAGATGAAGAACATGTTGAGACGAATCAACGCTGTAGTTAAGGTGTGTGTGTTCTCTCTCTCTCTCTCTCTCTCTCTCTCTCTCTCTCTCTCTCTCTCTCTCTCTCTCTCTCTCTCTCTCTCTCTCTCTCTCTCTCAACCTGTCTCTGTATCTCTCTCTCTCTCTCTCTCTCTCTCTCTCTCTCTCTCTCTCTCTCTCTCTCTCTCTCTCTCTCTCTCTCTGTCTCTCTCAACCTCTCTCTCTCTCTCTCTCTCTCTCTCTCTCTCTCTCTCTCTCTCTCTCTCTCTCTCTCTCTCTCTCTCTCTCTCTCTCTCTCTCTCTCTCTCTCTCTCTCTCTCTCTCTCATACGGGTGTGAGTGAAAGAGTCTAAGAAAGAGAGAGTAAGGGGCTTTAAAGAAATGATAGTAATGTATGCATATGTGCAGACCTGTTTACCATTCCGGTTTAGCCGGAATTATTCCGGAAATTTGCTAAAATTCCGGGTAAAATAGTAAATTCCGGGTGAACGCTGAAAATTCTGGGATTTCGAAAAACCGTCTATTATTTGTTTCCGTTCGTAGGAAAAGACGCAAGGGTTGACCGAAACGTGTACCTAACACGCTACGTCATCAGAAAAGGGGTTGTGCTTGACGTCACATGCATTAAATGCTGCATTTTCATTGGTTAAAGGGGTGAAATAATGTTTTTATTTTGGTCGATCTATTTCGGGACTGAGCAAATGGCGGCCAGACTTTTACTGTCGATTCGAAGAGCTTTCCAGGCAGTTTTTTTAATGGTAGAGATTGTAATTAGGGCTTCAAATGAGTCAATTTAGATTATATTATCACTGGAAAATACGATGATGTGAGAATTTTGAAGTTTTCAACGGAAAATGAAGTCAAAATTGATCACGATGGCGCCGAGTTGCAACTTGGCATCCGCCGTTCCGCGGCCGAGTGATTTTTCTCTGTCCCATCGTGGACATTTCCAGGTATTTTGCTTTTTCCAGCTTGTTTTATACTAAAATTGACTAAGAATTAGTGACTGAATTTACTAATAAAACTTTTCTGGCAAAATTGAGCCAAGAAATCATCACAATATTGAAAATCGACGCCGATGTTCGCGGAAAGGAGAAGAAGAAGAAATCGCTTTATCGTGAGTCGTGTACAGATCATGTGAATTCCGGTTTTTGTTCTCAAATTCCGTTTTTTTTGTGTGGCAAAGTCCGGGTTTTTCATTATAAGGGTAAACAGGTCTGATATGTGTATGTATGCTTAGTATCTTAAGTGGTGTGTGTGCATCTGTGTGAGCGAGTGCATGTGTGTGTGTGTGCAAGTTCGTGTATGTGCATAAAAAGAGTTCCCCCACTTTCTGGAAGTTCTCTACTTGTAACTTCCTATGATCTGCCGCTCTCTTTGACTCTGCCTTTCTCTTTTGCTTACTGTCATCTATCTTTTTGACTTATTGGCCCATTCTCGTGCATTTAAAAAAAAAATCTTCCCAATAACTTTTATCCTTTGAGCTCCTCCAAAATTAGAATGTGTCGGCTGTAGGCAACAGGGGAGACCAGTGAAAACTGAAAACGAACACATACGTACTTTACCTATTATGGCCATATGGCCTGGTAACGCAGAAGATACAATTCTAACATCACCCCCACTCATCCTGTATACACAGACACACGCACACACAACATTGGAAATTATTTTGAGTGCAGTCACCAATTCATGAATGGAAGGATTCAGAAAAAAATGGAAACGTGTCATTTCAGGATTGAGAGAATGTTCAGGCATCAGAATTGTCAGAGGATCTGATTAAGAATTTCTGACAGAGGATTGGCTTCTCTTGTCCAAGATTTTGCTTTTTTTTCTTCAGTGTTATCTTTTCTGTTAAATAGCATTCTGAAGTGATTTCTCACTAATATGAAGCCTTTTTGGTGGTGTTGGGAACTTATTTCAGTGATGCCCCTCTTCAGTCTGGTGCCCTGATGGTCCTTTTACCGCAGTTTTCAGAGGATTGGACTTTGACTATTCTGATGCCTGATGTTTTACTTTCACCCATGATGCAGTCAGGTTTTGTTCACTTCTTTTCTTTCTCCTCTCGCAGTACGCATCGGAGAAGGAAGTGCGCATCATGGTGGACGCTGAGCAGACGTATTTCCAGTGCGCCATCAGCCGCCTGACCATGGAGATGATGAGGAAGTTCAACAAGGAGCGCAGCGTGGTCTTCAACACCTACCAGTGCTACCTCAAGGTAAACTACCAAAATGAACAAAGGGTGAATACTCTCTTTCTAATTAACTCCAGTGCGCCATCAGCCGCCTGACCATGGAGATGATGAGGAAGTTCAATAAGGAGCGCAGCGTGGTCTTCAACACCTACCAGTGCTACCTCAAGGTAAACTACCAAAATGAACAAAGGGTGAATACTCTCTTTCTAATTAACTCCAGTGCGCCATCAGCCGCCTGACCATGGAGATGATGATGAAGTTCAACAAGGAAAGTAGCGTGGTCTTCAACACCTACCAGTGCTACCTCAAGGTAAACTACCAAAATGAACAAAGGGTGAATACTCTCTTTCTAATTAACTCCAGTGCGCCATCAGCCGCCTGACCATGGAGATGATGAGGAAGTTCAATAAGGAGCGCAGCGTGGTCTTCAACACCTACCAGTGCTACCTCAAGGTAAACTACCAAAATGAACAAAGGGTGAATACTCTCTTTCTAATTAACTCCAGTGCGCCATCAGCCGCCTGACCATGGAGATGATAAGGAAGTTCAACAAGGAGCGCAGCGTGGTCTTCAACACCTACCAGTGCTACCTCAAGGTAAACTACCAAAATGAACAAAGGGTGAATACTCGCTTTCTAATTAACTCCAGTGCGCCATCAGCTGCCTGACCATGGAGATGATGAGGAAGTTCAATAAGGAGCGCAGCATGGTCTTCAACACCTACCAGTGCTACCTCAAGGTAAACTACCAAACTTTTTGCTCCACCACTAATGTCTGGTTCACATTAGACGCGTATGTTCCGTATGGAAAACCCTAAATAAGTGGAAGAAAGAAGGATAAAAGTTTACGCATATAAGGGAAATTCGTACACGTGCGCAAATCTTTTCCCTTCTTTGTTTCACTTATGGATTGCGCACGGGTTTCTGCATGCAATATCCGCTTATGTGTGTACACGGCCTTAGACATCATTATCGTCAGTAGGGGGCTTAGTAGGTGGTGTCCTGCGTGTGTTAACTCAGAACAGGCTCCACTGAACTCCACCAAGGTGACTCAGCAACAGTGCAGTGTCTCCTCGGGTGGTTGCCTCCCGAAGGGCCTAACATAGATTTGCTCCCCTTGGACTGCTGATTTCGGATTCTGCAACCTGACAAACCAGGGTGTGGCTGCGAGTTGGGATTCGGGATGAGCGGCGTGGGAGCAGCGCCACTGTATTGGCCAGAAGATGGGACAGCCAAAAACAACAAAACAAAAATCAAAATTTGTCAGCCACAGCGGGGCATATTGTTGGTCCATTGTTGATTTGATTGTTGTTGATTGGACTAGCCCCCCCCCCCGATGGGAATACCGGGTTGTCTTTTGTATAAATAGTAATAATAATAATAAATGAAAACTATATAGCGCTGTTCGATGGCATGCCCTCACAGCGCTTTACCAAGATTTTTTTTTAAACCTATAAAAAAAACTATTACACCGACTCATACATACCCCCCACCCCCACACAGGGAGGAACCCGTCTCACACAAAGCAGTACAAACCTGACGCAGAAACAAAATCAAGCACTTCCCTCCCCTTTCCACACCTCCCTCACCAAATAGTTTCCCCACCTTCTGGAAGTTCTGTGCTTGTAGTTTCCTCTAATCTGTCACTCTCTTTGACTCTGCCTTTTCCTTTTGCTTACTGTCATCTACTATCTTTCTGCCTTACTGGTCCATTCTCCTGCCTTTTTAATTTAAAAACAAAACACTTTCAAAAAGATTTCCTCCAGCCAAAGTCAGACTTGCTGGGCCTAACTATTTCTTAGTTAAGCGCATAACGGCAGCATGACGCATCTGCGCTCATAATTGACAGGAAACTGTGAGCGATCGAAGATGAAAAAAATTGGACCAGGTCCAGCTTGAGAATTTCTCTTTTGGAGCACAAATTGTTTTATAAGTGTAGTGATATAATTAATAGGTGTGTGTAGCCATAGTTGCAACAACTCTTAGAATAACTAGCTGACCTCATTCTGCCTGCTCTGTCACTTATGCTCTTCATGCGCACAGCGCATGCCACACTCTCCATTGGTCAGTCTGGCACCAAAGCAACGCTATCCCTCCCGTCCCGCTCTGTCTACTTCCAGCCTACTCTCACTCTCCTACTGTACACGCTATCAGCAGCAAGCCTTTGTCTCTGTGTTCCATGACTATCCTGTACACTGTGTAGTGTTAATTAATGTGCTTAATACATGATCCTTGTAGTCAGCTGTGTGTCCTCTTGGATGTAATATACGTGTCTGTGAACCCACAACAACAACAACAGTCAACTCACTATAATAAGTAATTTCTTTATTTCTATCTGTCTTTTATTGATTAATCAGTCAATGTATTTATTATTTCCAGCAAGCCTACAACAACTTAATAGTGGATATGGATTTGGCCCGGCATGAGGATTTCTACTTCGGAGCCAAGCTGGTCCGAGGGGCGTACATGGAACAGGTCAGTATTGAGGAGTCGCTCTGAAAGTACTGTGATCGTATTGGTTCTTTATGTTAACCCGTCACTTTTTTCTTACCATAATTTTCGGCCAATAAGCCGCTACAGCGCAAAAGGCGCGCGCACACACACACACACCAATATTTAGAAGCAAATGTATTTAGGTCACAGGTAAGACGCTTAACAGATCTAAATAAGGCGCAGATAAATAGGAATAAACCAGCAAAAATATGATTGCCATATTTGATGTGTAATGGTGGGTGACAATGATGAATGATCTTTAAAATAAAGCAAATTCGTTTTTCTTTTTTTTTCTCTCACTCCAAGAGCAATCAACCCTAACTCAGCAATGAGTAATCCTCTGCAACTTGCAAATCCTCTTAAAACTCGTTCAACACTGGCCGATTGCTTCCCTTCACAACCGTTAACACGAGAGTACGCTATAGCATACATAGTGTTTAAACATTCACAACTCAGCAAACCCATGCAACCCAAACTGGTATAAAAGTGTTCCTCTACGGTCCCTTAATAGTTTTCAACCAATGAAATGACTTCTAGTCTATTTTTAGGACAGCAATGAATGAAAACGAGTCACTACCCCTCTCTTCGTCTTCTTTGTCATGCTTTTTTTTAAAATCTGCTAATAATAAAAAATTTACTTTGGAATTATAACATATGCTAGCTTTTATTATTATAAACAATGCCGCAAAATTTCAAAGCTGTGCGGTTAAGCATTATTTTTTAAATAATTTTTATGTAATGATGCAAACCTGCCTAGTGTTGAACGTTTGCGTGAAACATGTACGCTATAGCGTACATTAGTGTTGAGAGAGTTAACAATTCTGATGCCCAGTAATTCACTGAAATGATTCTGTGTTGCTGTCATCTCCAGGAGTGTGAGAGAGAGCAGACTGTTGGGTACGACGACCCGATAAACCCTAACTCAACAATAATCAATCCTCTGCAATTTGCAAATCCTCTAACAATTCTGATGCCCAATAATTCACTTATATACGCAATATTTTTCTCTCCAATTTCGACCTCTGCCCCTAATAAACGAGGGCGCCCTGTTAGTGAACAAAATCGTGAGAAGAGAGGCAACGATTGCCGTACTCAGTACAGTCTACTGTGAGTCTAGACATCGAAAGTGGTAACGAGTCGTCGATACGATGAATACTCACGTTAAAATGCTTCATAATCCCTATTATCATCCGAGATACCGTCCAACATATGCCATAACCCTTCATTGGATGTAAAGAGCATCGTTGTAGAGCTTAAAATGCCATAATTCTACCAGTTTTCGCAAAGAAAAGTCCCAACACAACAACCGGAAGTCCCCAAAACGGAAGTTCGATTATTTGAGAAGGGAGCCAACTCTCGTTTATGACAGCAGCAATGGCGGTCGGTAAGCGTTTACAGGACATGTATGGGCTTCAAACTTCAACTTTCTTTTGCCTTATAAACGAGGGCGACTTTTACTTCAATTTTTTCAGATTTTTCTTGAAAATTGCCCTATTCACCTTATACACAGCAGCGCCTAATCCGAAAAATACGGTAATTGATTATTGTGTGTTGTTTTCTTAATTACCAAAAAAAACAAAAATTCTGTTCTCCCAGGAGCGCGAGAGAGCGCAGACGGTGGGCTATGATGACCCGATCAACCCGAGCTACGACGCGACGACGGAGATGTACCACAGCGTGATGGAGGAGGTGATGCGCCAGATCAACCTGCGTGACAGGGGCAAGGTCGCTGTCATGGTGGCCTCTCACAATGAGGACACCGTGCGACACGCCGTACAGCTGTGAGTGTGTCGTGTGTTTGGTAACTAGGTCATTGTTATTATGGGGGGGAGGTGATGAAGCAGATCAACCTGCGAGACAGGGGCAAGGTGGCCGTCATGGTGGCCTCTCACAACGAGGACACTGTGCGACACGCCGTGCAGATGTGAGTGTGTCGTGTGTACGGTAACTAGGTCATTGTTATTATGGGGGGGAGGTGATGAAGCAGATCAACCTGCGAGACAGGGGCAAGGTGGCCGTCATGGTGGCCTCTCACAACGAGGACACTGTGCGACACGCCGTGCAGATGTGAGTGTGTCGTGTGTACGATAACTAGGTCATTGTTATTATGGGTGAGGAGCTGTGAGTGTGTCGTGTGTACGGTAACTAGGTCATTGTTATTATGGGGGGGAGGTGACAGGGGCAAGGTCGCCGTCATGGTGGCATCTCACAACGAGGACACTGTGCGACACGCCATACAGCTGTGAGTGTGTCGTGTGTACGACAGTTTGATCATTGTTATTATGAGGGGGGGGGGGGGGGGGGGGGTGACAGGGGCAAGGTGGCCGTCATGGTGGCCTCTCACAACGAGGACACCGTGTGACACGCCATGCAGCTGTGAGTGTGTCGTGTGTACGGTAGCTAGGTCATTGTTATTATGGGTGAAGAGCTGTGAGTGTGTCGTGTGTACGGTGACTAGGTCATTGTTATTATGGGGGGGAGGTGACAGGGGCAAGGTCGCCGTCATGGTGGCCTCTCACAACGAGGACACCGTGCGACACGCTGTGCAGCTGTGAGTGTGTCGTGTGTACGGTAACTAGGTCATTGTTATTATGGGTGAGGAGCTGTGAGTGTGTCGTGTGTATGGTAACTAGGTCATTGTTATTATGGGTGAAGAGCTGTGAGTGTGTCGTGTGTACGGTAACTAGGTCATTGTTATTATGGGTGAGGAGCTGAGTGTGTCATGTGTATGGTAACTAGGTCATTGTTATTATGGGTGAGGAGCTGTGAGTGTGTCATGTGTACGGTAACTAAGTCATTGTTATTATGGGTGAGGAGCTGTGAGTGTGTCGTGTGTACGGTGACTAGGTCATTGTTATTATGGGGGGGAGGTGACAGGGGCAAGGTCGCCGTCATGGTGGCCTCTCACAACGAGGACACCGTGCGACACGCTGTGCAGCTGTGAGTGTGTCGTGTGTACAGTAACTAGGTCATTGTTATTATGGGTGAGGAGCTGTGAGTGTGTCGTGTGTATGGTAACTAGGTCATTGTTATTATGGGTGAAGAGCTGTGAGTGTGTCGTGTGTACGGTAACTAGGTCATTGTTATTATGGGTGAGGAGCTGAGTGTGTCATGTGTATGGTAACTAGGTCATTGTTATTATGGGTGAGGAGCTGTGAGTGTGTCATGTGTACGGTAACTAAGTCATTGTTATTATGGGTGAGGAGCTGTGAGTGTGTCGTGTGTACGGTGACTAGGTCATTGTTATTATGGGGGGGAGGTGACAGGGGCAAGGTCGCCGTCATGGTGGCCTCTCACAACGAGGACACCGTGCGACACGCTGTGCAGCTGTGAGTGTGTCGTGTGTACGGTAACTAGGTCATTGTTATTATGGGTGAGGAGCTGTGAGTGTGTCGTGTGTATGGTAACTAGGTCATTGTTATTATGGGTGAAGAGCTGTGAGTGTGTCGTGTGTACGGTAACTAGGTCATTGTTATTATGGGTGAGGAGCTGAGTGTGTCATGTGTATGGTAACTAGGTCATTGTTATTATGGGTGAGGAGCTGTGAGTGTGTCATGTGTACGGTAACTAAGTCATTGTTATTATGGGTGAGGAGCTGTGAGTGTGTCGTGTGTATGGTAACTAGGTCATTGTTATTATGGGTGAGGAGCTGTGAGTGTGTCATGTGTATGGTAACTAGGTCATTGTTATTATGGGTGAGGAGCTGTGAGTGTGTCATGTGTACGGTAACTAGGTCATTGTTATTATGGGTGAGGAGCTGTGAGTGTCGTGTGTACGGTAACTAGGTCATTGTTATTATGGGTGAGGAACTGTGAGTGTGTCGTGTGTACGATAACTAGGTCATTGTTATTATGGGTGAGGAGCTGTGAGTGTGTCGTGTGTACGGTAACTAGGTCATTGTTATTATAGGTGAGGAGCTGTGAGTGTGTCGTGTGTACGGTAACTAGGTCATTGTTATTATGGGGAGGAGGTGACAGGGGCAAGGTCGCCGTCATGGTGGCCTCTCACAACGAGGACACCGTGCGACACGCTGTGCAGCTGTGAGGTGTCGTGTGTACGATAATTAAGTACCATATTTTTTTCGGACTGAAAGCCACACACCCCAAATTTTATACAAAATTCAAAAACAAAAAAAATTATTGTTATTGCTTTTTTACTATTTTATTAGTCACATCATAAGGCACAGGGGTCTCAGTCTGTACAAAAAGGTATCACCTTATAGTAAAAAAAAATTATGGGTACTTGATCCAGACTTCCGATTTTTAGGAGTGCCTAAGGATGTGGCATTCAATTTTGGAAGTGCCTAAAAACCTTGCCTTCAATTTTTAGAGTTCCTGAAAAAAAGTGGCTTTCAATATTTTAGGAGTGCTTAAAAATGTGTCCCTTTTACCGGAACCCTGCAACTGCTCATCTTTAACAACGGTGTTGCTGTTTTTATTTTATTCGAGTTTCAAATGCTTTAAAATGTAACCCATGAAAACATGGCTTTCAGTGTTGGGAGTGCCCCAAAAGTGCCTTACGATTTTTTGTGTATTTTGCTTTTTTGTTTGTTAGTTTTTTGGTTTATTTTATTTTCAATTTTAGAGTAACGATTTACTTGAATGAAATCTCTCAACAAGCAACGTTGATCAGAAAGTTTGGGCTAAACATCAATATATAATATCGGAAAAGAAACCAGAAATTCAACCACTGTCTTGCAATATGTAACTGTCATTGAACGGCATTAAAAAAAAAATGGTTGCAAATTCTGTGCCTTTCTGGCCATGCTCATTTTCATGGTGATCATAATTTTGGTTTATGCACCAATTACCATAATTTTCGGGTTATAAGGCGATTTTTTGTCTCCAATTTCGACCTATGCGCCTAATAAGCGAGGGGGCGCCCTATTAGTGAACAAAATCATGAGAAGAGAGGCAACGATTGCTGTTACTCAGTACAGTCTACTGTGAGTCAGACATCGAAAGTGGTCACGAGTCACCAATATGATGAATACTCAAGTTAATATGCTTCAAAATCCCTATTATCATCCGAGATACCGTCCAACATATGCCATAACCTTTCATTGGATGTAAAAAGCATCGCTGTAGAGCTTAAAATGTCATAATTCTGTTAGTTTTCGCGAAGAATTGTCCAAACACAACAACAGGAAGCAGCTCAAACAGAAGTTTGATTATTTGAAAGGAGAGCCAACTCTCGTTTATGACAGCAGTCATTTACAGGACGCGTACGGGTTTCAAAGTTTGACTTTCTTTTGTGATGTGCCTTATAAACGAGGGCGCCTTTTACTTTAATTTTTTCAGATTTTTCTTGAGAATTGCCCTATTCTCCTTATGCATAGCAGCGCCTAATGATCCGAAAAATACGGTAGTTAATGTCTATTTCAATGTTCTTTTCTATTGCCAGGATGAAGAAGTACAACATTGGTCCTGACGATCGCTTGATCTGCTTCGGACAACTGCTGGGCATGTGCGACTATGTCAGCTTCCCTTTGGGTAAGAGTCGTGTGGATTTCATGGTTCGAGTCTAATCTCTGTGGGGCTGCGAATCAAGGCCATGTTCTTAGTACAGTGGAACCTCCCTTATAAGACCTCCCATTATAAGACTCCCTCCCATATAAGACCTACTTTTCTGAGACTGCCCTTCTTTGTGAGTATTAAAATTACCTCCCTTATAAGATCCCTCCCTTATAAGACCTCATTTTGGATTATTTTTTAAGGTCTTATAAGGGAGGTTCCACTGTACCGTAATTCACGGACTACAAGCCGCTTAGTAATATAAGCCGCACCCCCTACTTTAAAAAAATCTGAAAAAAGTAGCGCATAAGCTGACGCGGCGATGCGTCAAAGCGGAAGCGTGGCGATGCACGATGTCCTCTTCCGGTTGAGTCTAGAGTTGATCGCGGGTGTGTTGACTGCCAAAACAAAAGTGTCGGACCGTGAAACAGATCGTCATTTTGTGAAAAATATACGAAATCAAGGTGATTTTTTTGTCATCAACCGTGAACAAGGCCACAGATCAAAAGGTCTGAATCAAGGATGCCACTGAGTTGAGATTACTTTCACTTTCGGTAGCGTTTAGGCCGCGGCACAGTACTATCCGCAGTTGGGGGGTGTCCAAAAAAACCTTGCGGCTTATAGTCCGTGAATTACGGTAGTTTATGTGCACAACAAAAAAAAGTTGGTAACATGGGTAAAAGTAAAACATTCTCTCCATCCTGAAATGATACGTTTCAATGTTCTCTGAATTCTGAAGTGGTGACTACATTAAAAATAATGTTCCAATGTGTGGGGGATGGGTGGGGATAGTGTTAGAATTGGGTCTAGTTTTAGAATTGCATGTCTATCATCTTGTTTTAATCTGCCATCAATCTTGGCAGAAATGTTTGATTTAATAAGACAAGTGGTTCTGGATGACTCTCTCTCTCTCTCTTGCGATCAATCTGGCAGTGCTATGGTCTCAGTCCACATGAGGTCGTAAACTGGACAGTGCGGTGCAGGTCTTCTGCCGTTCCCCACAGCTTGCTGGCGGTTGGCACCTCCTGCAGCCAGATCTGCTCCCTCTGCACCGCCAACAGGGACAGTCCTGCAGGACATGGTGAACTGTCTGGTCCGCCCCACAGTCACAGGATGACAAGATGGCCCATCCTGAAGACTCTTTCTGTCAGATTTTTCAATCCTGATTTCAGGAGCATGGCTGAACTTCTTTCACCCCATGTGGCAATGTCGGCTTGTGGCAAGTGAATATATAATAAGACGGAATAAAGACAAGAGGGTACAAACACACCCCCAAAGAGGCTCACTTATTTTCATTTGCGCATGCTGTACATTTACCATAGCTGTTTTGGGAGGAATATTTAGTTCATCCATATTGTCAGAATTGAATTCAACCTTTATTTTACAACGGTAAAAGTATTGACATACAGTAGCCATTTTTCATACTTGCCGATAAGATTTTTTCAAGCCAACTTTTGTTTACCATAAGTAACTTTTCAGTCAGGAATATGTTGTAGTGTGTGGCTCAATGAATTGTATTCAGTGGAAATTGCTAGATTTTCACTCATGGGCGATTTTGTTTATGTTTGCGATACTAAGTGAATTATTTAAGAATATTTTCTACTAAATATGTTTCATGACAAAGAAAGTTTGTACAATTAATCTGATGGAAGAAATATGTTTAGAATATCATTTAGAACATACAGCCAAAATATTGTATAGGGATATGCTTAGTGTAAATTTTTATCTAAGATTTTTAGATTGTCTTTTAACTAAATAGCTTGACTTTGTGTGCGACGGAACAGCTGTGTTACACGCACACACATGCAGATGCATGCACACACACACACAGTCACAGGCACAGGCACAGACATATTCCTCTAAAAATCCAGAAAAGGATATTATTAAATATAGAAATGAAACTACTATCATCATTGAGACTGAAATGTTAAATCATTTTTCTCAGCTGCAAAAAAAATCAGCAGCCCCCCCCCCCCCCCCCCCCCCGCAAAAAAAAAAAGAAGAGAGATTTAAAATTAAAGAGAGAGAGAGTGAAGGAAAGAATTGAAGAGGTAAAGGAAAACTTCATGCTGAAGGCATAACCATTAACGCATTCGCATCGCAACGATTTTGAAATATTAAAAAAAAAACCAAATCACTCCAGCCATGCACACAAACAAAACATACATAAACGAAAGGAGAAATAAAAGAAGATTACAGGTTTTTTCTTCAGGTTTAGACATAGGGAAGTGGTAGATCAGACTTTTTTATATAGAGAATTTATAGTAAAAAAAACTACACCGATTGGTTTTCCCACAACAAACCACTACAAAAGCAAAATCAGAGGCAAAATTGTGGTCTAAGGGAGCGAAGCGAGTTTAGAAGTGACCAAGGTGTGGTGTGCACATAGATTTACTTCCCTTGAATCAAATGCATCAAATTGACAGCGATCTTTTCATTCCGAACATATATGTCCGGAACGACTTGAATGAGTTAGCCAAGACTTTTCTCCCCTGAAGCATTTTAATCATCAGTACTCTGCTCACTCACTCTCTGTCTGTCCCCTTTTCTTCTTCTGCGTTCCCAGGCCATATGGCCATAATGGATGGGATACGTATGTGTGTGGTTTTCACTGGTCTCCCCGCTGCATACAGCTGGCACATTTCAATTTTTGAGGAGCTCAAAGGAGAACATTTGGAATATATTTTTTTTAAAGGCAGGAGAATGGGCCAATGTCGGAAAGATGGTACCGGGTAGATGACGAAGAGCAAAGGGAAAAGGCAGAGTCAAAGAGAGTGACAGATTATAGGAAGTTACAAGCACAGAATTTCCAGAAGGTGGGGGGAACTATTTGTCCAAAAGACCCCCACGGGGAGAGACTTGTGGATGGGAAGGGGTCATCCAGCTCCCTGTATGGAGGCACAAGGCATCCACCCACTCCCTCCTCTAAAAACTGGGACTTCATTTATATGGCCTGTCATCATTTTTCTTCTTTTGAAGCTACATTTCATTCAACGCTCATAACACACACTCCCCTGTGGGGATATTTGGGGGGGGGGGTTCTTTCGTACAAATAGTTTCCCCACCATCTGGAAGTTCTGTGCTTGTAACTTCCTCTAATCTGCCACTCTCTTTGACTGCATTTTCCCTTTTGCTTACTGTCGTCTACAGTGGAACCTCCCTTATAAGACCTCCCACTTTAAGACCTACTTCTCTGAGACATTGTCCTTCTTTGTAAGTATTAAAATTACCTCCATTATAAGACCCCTCCCTTATAAGACCTCTTTTGGATGATTTTTGAAGGTCTTATAAGGGAGGTTCCACTGCTAGGAAGCTGTCGAGCGAACGGCGAAGAAGAAGAACCTACATTTTGTTTCCACAAACCTCCCCGTGGGGATACCAGGGGGTCTTTCGTAAAAATAGTTCCCCCACCTTCTGGAAGTTCTGTGCTTGAAACTTCCCCTAATCTGTCTCTCTCTTTGACTCAGCCTTTTCCCTTTGCTTTCTGTCATCTACTAATCTTTCTGACTTATTGGCCCATTCTCCTGCTTTTTTCAAAAAAATCCTCCAAATAATTTATCTCCTTTGTGCTCCTCCGAAATCGGAATGTGTCGGCTGTACGCAGCGGGGAGACCAATGAAAAGCTGAAAACCGGACACATGCGTACCTTACCCATTATGGCCGTATGGCCTGGGAGCGCAGAAGTCTCAACAAACACTCACTAATGACACACACACCGCTGGCTTGTTTTTTTTCTCTCAGGCCAGGCAGGTTACTCTGTGTACAAGTACGTGCCCTTTGGCCCCGTGGACGACGTGCTGCCCTACCTGTCCCGCCGCGCCAACGAGAACAGCGGCATGCTGAAGAAGCTGCAGAAGGAGAAGGACCTTCTGCAGCAGGAGATGTGGCGGCGGGTGAAGAGCGGCCAGATCGTCTACAACCCGGCCAACCACATCCCCGCTTCCACCAGCCCCATCGGTTGAAGCGTCAACAGTGGTCAGATTCTCATCGTTGCTATCAAACTCTTTGTCAGCTGAAGTGTCAAATGAATATTGATGGCTTGGAGTCTAAGCGGACTATCTTTAGATAGTCCATTGACATAGTATTGAACTTATTGCGAAAACTAATAACTTGTATATAAAAAGTCTGCTGAAATATAAAAAGCGAAACCCCTTTTTATATTTCTGCAGTCATTGTTTGATACAAGTTATTAGTTTTTGTAATAAATCCAATAATACGTCAATGGTCTATCTAAAGATAATCCGTTTAGACTCCAAGTCATCGCAATAATGGTCAGATTTTCATTGTTGCTATCAAAGTCTTGTCAACTGAAGTGTCAACATTGGTCAGATTCTCATCGTTGCTATCAAACTCTTGTCAGCTGAAGTGTCAAATAAATAATTTGATGGCTTGGAGTCAAAACGGACTATAGTCCATTGACGTATTATTGGATTTATTACAAAAACTAATAACTTGTATCAAACAATGACTGCAGAAATATAAAAAGGGGGTTTTGCTTTTTATATTTCAGCAGACTTTTTTTTATACAAGTTATTTGTTTTCGTAATAAGTTCAATACTATGTCAATGGACTATCTAAAGATAGTCCGTTTTGACTCCAAGCCATCGCTGAATAATGGTCAGATTTTTATTGTTGCTATCTAACTGTCGACTGAAGTGTTAATAATGGTCAGATTCTCATCATTTATATCTAACTCCTTTTGGCTCATGCGTAAATAGCTGTTAAAATTTTCAGTCATACTCATCGTTGCTATCAAAACCTTGTCAGCTGAAGAGTCAATAATGGTCAGATTTTCATCGTTGCTATCAAACTCTTGTCAGCTCATGTGTAAAATTAGCATTGTAATTTTCAGAGAAAAGTTTGCGTACAAAAGCTAATGTCAGAAGGGGGGGGGGGGGGGGGGGGGGGGGGGGGGGGGGGGGGGGGGGGGGGGGGGGGGGGGGGGGGGATCAAGCTTGAGGAGATGCCCTTTTCCCCAGTTTTTAAGTTTTATACATTCGTCTTCAAGAAGAATTGCCCCCTGATCACCACCACGAAAGGCTCTTCACCCCTTCACCCCACCCAGAGGGGGGGATCAAGCTTGAGGAGATGCCCTTATTCCCAGTTTTTAACAGTTTTATACATTCGTCTTCAAGCCATGATCACCACCATGAAGGGCTCTTCACCCCTTCACCACACCCAGAGGGGGTGGGGAGGGGGTCAAGCTTGAGGAGATGCCTTTATTCCCAGTTTTTAACAGTTTTATACATTCGTCTTCAAGCCATGATCATCACCATGAAGGGCTCTCCACCCCTTCAACACACCCAGAGGGGCGGGGGGTCAAGCTTGAGGAGATGCCCTTATTCCCAGTTTTTAGCAGTTTTATACATTCGTCTTCAAGCCATGATCATCACCATGAAGGGCTCTTCACCCCTTCAACACACCCAGAGACAACGTCTTAAGAACCTCCAGAATAGGTTTTTTTTAAACGCTTTTCCCCCCAGTACTATGCCTGGTATATGGCACTCACCTTTTCATCCATATTCATCGTAGCTGAAGTGTAAATAGCACTCAGATTTTCATCCATATTCATCGTAGCTGAAGTGTAAATAGCACTCAGATTTTCATCCATATTCATCGTAGCTGAAGTGTTAATAGCACTCAGATTTATCGTTGCTGCCAAACTCTTTTGACTGAAGTGTTAATAGCACTCAGATTTTCATCCATATTCATTGTAGCTGCCCAACTCTTACCGACTGAAGTGTTAATAGCACTCAGATTTATCGTTGCTGCCAAACTGTCGACTGAAGTGTAAATAGCACTCAGATTTTCATATTCATCGTTGCTACCAAGCTGAAGTGTTAATAGCACTCAGATTTTCATCCATATTCATCGTAGCTGCCCAACTTTTACCGATTGAAGTGTTAATAGCACTCAGCTTTTCGTCCATATTTATCTTAGCTGCCAAACTCTTTTGACTGAAGTGTTAATAGCACTCAGATTTTCATATTCATCGTTGCTACCAAGCTGAAGTGTAAATAGCACTCAGATTTTCATCCATATTCATCGTAGCTGCCCAACTTTTACCGATTGAAGTGTTAATAGCACTCAGCTTTTCGTCCATATTTATCTTAGCTGCCAAACTCTTTTGACTGAAGTGTTAATAGCACTCAGATTTTCATCCATATTCATCGTAGCTGCCAAACTCTTTTGACTGAAGTGTTAATAGCACTCAGCTTTTCGTCCATATTCATCGTAGCTGCCCAACTCTTACCGACTGAAGTGTTAATAGCACTCAGCTTTTCATCCATATTCATCGTAGCTGCCCAACTCTTGTTGACTGAAGTGTTAATAGCACTCAGCTTTTCATCCATATTCATCGTGGCTGCCAAACTCTTTTGACTGAAGTGTTAATAGCACTCAGCTTTTCATCCATATTCATCGTGGCTGCCAGTTACTGATGCATTAAGAACAGTGGTTCAATTTTCTACAACGTATCTGCATTAAAAATTTAAAAAAGTGACACTAGTCCTGTTCGCTAATCAATTGACAGACTAAGGCCGTGTACGGTTATGCACGGAAACCCATAAATAAGTAAAAGAAAGAAGGAAGAAAATAAGCGCACGTATGTTCCCATGCGGAAATGCATCCGCTTATTTTTTCATTCTTTCCTTTACATATTTACTAGGTTTTCACATGGAAATTCATCGTATGTGTGTACGTGTGCTTAGGGGCATGGTTATATTTTAATACACACACACAAAAATCCTGGGTAAACTAGTGTTTTTAAATGATGTTAGTATCACAAAGTCTTAGCTTTTTCTGGCGACAAATTGAAATGAGACTGAAAGCTCACTTGATATTTGGTTACATGGGTGGTTACCAGGGGAGCTCACTCTGGTGGCTTCCAGAGTAATGTCCCTTTCTTTTTTTATGGGGTTCACTTGGTTGCCTCCCTTTGTCCAAATATATCCCAAGGGAGTTGATTGCAGTCGGTTGAACGTTAACATTCATTGAACAAAATATATGTTTAGTAATGGAAGCGAAAGGGAATATAATAAAGGGGCGGGGAGGGGAGAAGCATTGAAACTTGATTTTACCTACTGGAATAAATGCAAGAGGGTTAAGAATTGGGGAGGGGTTGCTTGTCCATTGTAATAATTATGGGAGCCAGAACAAAAAAAATCGAATGGAAAGTATTTAATGTTTGTTGATTTTACATGCAGGAAGAGTCAAGGAGTAATTATGTGCTAATAGTGGGCATGAAGACCCCCCCCCCCCTCCACAAAAAGTGTAGGGGAAACCCTGGAAACCTTGACTTGGGGGCCGTTTCACAAGGGCTAACGTTACGTAGCGTGAGCGCAAATCGGCAAAAACGTTACTAAGAAACACCTCTTTTGCCGAAAACGGTACTAAGAAACACCTCTTTCGGCAAAAACGGTACTAAGAAACACCTCTTTCGGCAAAAACGTTTTGTGGCTACTCCCAAAGTATCTGGTTTAAACGTTGTATTGTCTTTACATAACAAACATACAAAGCAACAAAACTGAAGTAAAGTATCTCTTGGTGAACTATCACGTGACTTGCATGGGGTGAATACATTTCTTGTTGTTGATTGGTCCATTAAAGTTTGGTTAAAATAATACTTTTTTTTGGACCAATCAGACAACAGCTTGTAATATTTTTACGCCAATGTTTTCTAAAAGTGTTTCTTAGACCCCTTTTGGCGTAACAGTTATGCTCGCGGCGACCGTCGTCCAAAGAAACTCGACCCAGAATAAAGAGCCAGCGAGTGATTGCACATTACTAGAGGAGGCACAGATTAAAGGTTAGGGTGAGAGAGATATTAAAAGATTTTGGTTTGATTTGTAATGAGAAGAAAGTGCATATACGCCACTCGACTTTTAGCTCTTGGGTGACCGTTTGTAATATGGTTTTAGTGCTGTTTTTAATATGGTTTTAGTGCTGTTTTTAATATGTTCACCGTTTTTAATATGGTTTTAGTGCTGTTTTTAATATGGTTTTAGTGCTGTTTTTAATATGTTCACCGTTTGTAATATGGTTTTAGTGCTGTTTGTAATATGGTTTTAGTGCTGTTTTTAATATGTCACCGTTTTTAATATGGTTTTAGTGCTGTTTTTAATATGGTTTTAGTGCTGTTTGTAATATGGTTTTAGTGCTGTTTGTAATATGGTTTTAGTGCTGTTTGTAATATGGTTTTAGTGCTGTTTTTAATATGTCACTGTTTTTAATATGGTTTTAGTGCTGTTTTTAATATGGTTTTAGTGCTGTTTTTAAATATGGTTTTAGTGCTGGGTTTTTTTTTGGGCGGGTTTAAAAGCCGTTTTAGTGCTGTTTTTAATATGTTCACCGTTTTTAATATGGTTTTAGTGCTGTTTTTAATGTTAGTTTCTTTATTTTATCCATAGGATGTTTTATATTGGGTCATGCCTGAACATATAAAAGCTTGAAATTTGGGCAAAGGTGTAGCTAAGCTAAACCCCACCACCACCACCACACACACACACACCTCCCTCCCCACCCACCAACCCCCTCATGTTTTCAGCTTTGAATCTCAATGTGCCATTCCTTCCATCTCATGAAAAGAGCCCTAACCTAATACAAACCCTATCCCTTACCTGAGCATGGCAAAACACTGATTCCGGAACTTAATAAACAAAATTTGGTGTGTGTTTGTGGGAGGGTGGGGGTGTTTAGCGAAATCACACCTTTGCCGAAATTGTAAGCACAAAATCTCGTAAAACCGTGATGCCGTTGTTTTCCATTAATGTCTCTCTCTTAGGTGTTTTCTGGGTGTGTTTTTTAGGGATACCAGATTTATTTGTTGTTAGGGACAGATATGGTAGAATGGGGAAACTCACCATGGTTTGGGTTTGGTGATCATGGTAGAAAATAAAAGAAGCCAGCTTTCCGCTCGTAGAGCTTTCATCAGACTGGGGGTTAGTGGGGAGAGAGACAGAATTTTTTGTTATACATATTTTTGCTTTCATTTTATGAGCACCCAAAAAAAAACCTAATTTTTGCACGTTTACATTTTTGTTTGTTTAAATCACGGGTGATTGTTCTTAACTGTGAATGTGTACATTTATACAGAAGTGCATTCTTAACTGTGAATGTGTACATTTATGCAGAAGTGCATTCTTAACTGTGAATGTGTACATTTATACAGAAGTGCATTCTTAACTGTGAATGTGTACATTTATACAGAAGTGCATTCTTAACTGTGAATGTGTACATTTATGCAGAAGTGCATTCTTAACTGTGAATGTGTACATTTATGCAGAAGTGCATTCTTAACTGTGAATGTGTACATTTATACAGGTACCGGGGGGTCTTTTGTACAAATTGTTCCCCCACCTTCTGGAAGTTCTGTGCTTGTAACTTCCTCTAATCTATCACTCTCTTCGACTCCGCCTTTTCCCTTTACTTACCGTCATCTGCTATCTTTCTATCTCACTGGTCCATTCTCCTGCCTTTTTTTCTATAAATTCTTACAAAGATTTCTTCAGCCGAAGTCGGAAATGCTGGGCCTAACTATTTCTTAGGCGCATAACGGCAGCATGACGCATCTATGCTCATATGACAGGAAACTGTCTGAGCGAACAAAGAAGAAGAAGAAGACTATACAGAAGTGCATTCATAACTGTGAATGTGTACATTTATAGAGAGGTGCATTCTTAACTGTGAATGTGTACATTTACACAGAAGTACAACTGGGGAGATTTTCATGGCATTGTGGTGATATGATTATGTTAAAAATGGTCAATCTAGAACAAACTTGTATCAGCATTGTAAGCGGTAATAACGAATGACTACCAGTCTGTGTGCGTGTCCATGAAACAACCCATTTTCGTTTTCATCGGTGATGTGCGCATTACTCACTTGTTATATTTCATTGAATCCATCATTTGTGAGATCTGTTGACATTTACACTCAATTACAGGCTGGGGAACTCATGGGAAATTCCTTTGAAAACATAGTACTAAATAAATTTTACATTGCATAAAATCTCTTTTTGCATGGCAACATGGCGAGTCGCTAGGACATGTAAGGACCTTGTCCTATTTGTGACCCAGCACCATGAAAGGGACATTAAGTGTCAAAATGACTATTCTGATATAAGTATACGGTTAGAATCTTCCAACCATTCTCTTTCTAATGGTACAAGAACCATTCTTGTATCTTTTTTCGTTCCAGAGTTATGAGCATTTAAACTTGGTAGGGCGAGTATAGGCCATTTTGAGAAAGTACAATCTAAAGTCTAGCTTAGCTGTTGAAAATGCATTGACCTACTCAGTTTAAAGCACTTTTAAGAGCATTTAGAGACCATGTAAAAGATTATGCTTTGTAGATATGAAAGGATGTTAGAGAACACAAAAATACCCATAACTCAAAATTGATAAAAATGAGATGTTTTTACTTTTCAAGCCTGTTGTGAGAAACTAGCTGAGTGACTTAGTGTCCCTTTCGTGGTGCTGGGTCACATTTGCAGGCTGCAAACTATTCAGCCAGCTGCCATGGCAGGGTAGATGGTTATTGGCCACTGAAACAACCATGTTTTGCTAGAATGAATGCCCTTGGTAGATTCTTGAATACTGACCAAACAAGAGCATAACTCACCATTAACCCTATTTGAGGCCGCTAAATGGCTGCCTTTCGCAAGAGTGAAAGCCCTTTTCAGTACTGACCAACAAGGGATTCACTCTCACTGTCAAGGGCGTTAATAACCCTAGTTGCAGTGGCCAATAGGCAGCATATGCAAGCTGGAACACCAAGTCTCAGAACCACATTGGCCCAAAGTTACGCGCATTCCTTCTTCCCAAAAGTTGGAAGTTAGATTCAACATTCGCTCGGCTACACTAGAGCGCAAGTTGGACGAACCATCAACCAACCATCATTGCTTAATTTAACTTAATAAGTGAATTTTTTTTATTTCCATCCGTTTTATTGTTTGACCGTCCATTCACAATATCGTTCGTCACTGCGCTGACCGGATCATTGAAAAATACAAAACGGAGACTAAGCAAACTGCTGTTGTCTCTCACACACCGTTTGGGTATTGAAAGTCGAAATGTGTTTCTTCCAAAACCAAGCGTTTCCACTGAATAAAAGCTCCTCAGCTGAGTTCCCCAGCCGAATTATTTAGTGTCTAACACGTCGCATTCTGTGTCTGCTTTTGCGAAACCATTTTGTTATTGTGAGAAGGCGTGCTTCCAGCTTATTCAGCTTATGTGTGGTAGATTAGAAGTGTGTGTTTTGATGCACATGTTACATGTATATTTAGTATTTAAGAATTGCTCAGTGTCCCAAAACTCAATAATGGACTACACCCACTATTCATCCCTAACCTTCCCCCTCTCCTTCATTAACAACTTGAAAAGCTGTCCGTTTTTAGACCTTATTTCGTTCCAGTAACTGATGGCTTGAAGCGAAGGCAATTTGCATAATGTGTAGACTTTCCTTTCAAGTTGTGATGGAAAAATGAAAGTGAAGTTCAGTTTAACGTCGCGTATCGGCTTTCGCCATGTACGACGGGCTGAACAAACCAACCATGGTATAAACAAAAATTTATGTTCCTGAATCACTGTCTTAGCCAAAAGGCCGAGAAGCGATCAGGATTGGAAAAAAATAATAATAATAAAAAATGAAAGGGGTTATTTTATAACATTTTATACTCACATGTGTTGCTAAGCAAGAAAATCCCAATATACATTGTGTGTATATAAAAAATAAAAAATAACGACAAAATTTGTGAGTTGTATGGCTTACTTAGGTTACAGTTAATGTTGTGATCTGAAATCTTCATATCTCCATATTATGATACCTGTGAAACAATACCATCGTTTTGTTTTTCTTCTGTTTTTAAACTCGCTCACATTTTTTGTTATTTGGAACATTTAACCTGTATTGTTTTGGCCATGATGATGTTGGGATTTTTTGATTTTTTTTTGCTGTTAATTTTGTTTTTAACAGATCATGAATAGGTGATGGTTGCTTTTATGATACCTACAGGCATGTAAAAAAAAATAATTTAAACTTGCCAGCATTGGGAGATGGAAAATTTCATTTATGTACATTTATCATTATTTAAAGGGATATTTTTTTGACAATGCTATTGCATTACGGAAATGAGTTATTACATCTTATTATCGGTTTTAGGTGATCGGAAATCTTTACATGTAAATGAGAATACTCCACTCCTTTTAAAATATACTCGATCTGTGCGCATTTTTTTGTCAAGTTGACGGATATTACAACCTCCCCTTTCTCCCCAACTCAGTTATTCCATATTTTCTAGATAAATTTGTTGCGTTTCAGATTTTTTTTCACCTGTGATCAAGTTTTTTTGTATGAATTACTTCTGGATACTCGTGCTCAAAACAAAATGTTCTGCGCATATCAAGTCTTTATATATATATTTTTTTTAAAGGTCTATTTTGTGGAATGAATTTCAACTTTGTTGTGTGCTTGATGTTAGCAGATTCCAAGGCTTTTGCACTGTAGAGAGAAAACAATGAATCGTTTTTATTTTGACATTATGCATTATGGATATCTCCACATCTTAAATACGTTACTGATACAATGTAATTGTCTAAATATCGTGGTTATGTCATAACACTTGTGTGTTGAATCTGGTCTGTTTTCGCTGGGAGCCATATCTTTGTGTATTCCTGCAAAGCTTTGATGCTTTTTCTTTCCTGTTGGCTTTGTCTTGGATAGTTTTTTTTTAACTCTTTTTTTCCATTATCGTTGAGATTTTAAAGTTTCCAAGTTAGCTGTTGCTTTAACTTACAGGTTTCGGAAATTATGTGGGGGGTTTTAATAATATATGTGTACATTTTTCACATGTTGCCCGTTTATTTTCTGTTACTTGTTGCTTTTGTTATCTGTACAAGGGAACACTTACTGTGTAATGCACAGGTTAGGGAAATTATGGTGTTTTTCAGTATATAATATTTGTACATTTTTCACCTGTTTCTTTTATTCTGTGTTGCTTTTGTTATGTGCACACGGGAACATTTTAACTTATGATTTACCATTCATAAACCAATTCGTTAATTTTGCTTTTACATTACACTTTCTTGGCAAGTTTTTTTGCTTTTTCAAGGTTTTGTTTGGGGGGGGGGATGTCTTTCTGTCCATTGTTTATGTTAACATTTCTGTAAGCATAATGTTCGGTGTGTTAGTATTTTTCATTCTGCTGTGTCTTTCGTTTAATTTTTTTCCGGTTAGAGGGTACATGAAGTTATGGTGTTAGATTTCAGGAATTCGGATGTTAGATTACAAAAACAATTACCAAAAAAATGTTTTACTTTTTTTTTCCTGTTATTTACAATTGTTTGGTTTTCTCTTGCTGTGTGGTCTGCAATATTTTTGTGTTTGTTTTTTGCTATCGGCAGATGAAAAAATCTGAGTCTCGCATAATGAGAATTAATGTTTATTTTTTGTTAATGCTGTTCTCATAAATCAAGAATCTGCATTTTCATGGCACTACGACAATCAAATTCACCAGAAGAATTGGGCATCAAAATGTTTCTCCTTTATTCTCCACCTATCTGCTAGTCAAAGCTGTTCATGACGAATCTCAATTCTATCAAAAAGCTTCAGGATACTTTAAGAAAGAAATTCACTTGCTGTTTTCTACAAGTTTATATCTTAGTGCAATGACTATTTTAAAAAGGGCTGAAACATCTGTGGAACGATTTCCAGTCTACTCCAGATGAATTTTTTTCCAAGGTCTGATTAAACCTGCAATTTGTGAATGTCAACCAGGCGTAGGTAAACCTCACATTTTGAGAGGTGCACACAGCAGGGGTGCCCAACCCTCTTGCAGTTTCCAGGGACAAACTGTTTAACCCTTTCATCTCCAGCCATATTTCAGCCCAAAATTTCCATTAAATTTACTTGGGTAGAGAACAAAATCCATCTGCAGTATTGGGGATTCTTCTGTAACATATATAAAATAAGGTCTATCCTTACTTCCCAAAACTAAGACAATAGGGTCTTTGGATAATAGTACCCAATTTGATGCCTTTTAGTGACATAGGTGTTAAATCACTGTGGTGCTAAAATGCGACTTTGGCGGTGAAAGGGTTAAAAACCAGGGACAGACTTATTTCCAAGGACAAACATAGCGATGTCATGGGTCAGGGTCAAGGCGAAGATAAAGTCTCCCTGATGCTTTTCGGTGCCAATGTGCTTCAATACCAAAGACTGTATAGGGGAAGATAAGCACCCGGTCTCTTTTCCCTATATGAGTAGTGAGGACAGAAACACTGGTTATGTCCCTTTTAAACAGGACACATTTTACACGTCGATAGGCCAGTTGAATTCTCCGTTCAAGTTCCAGTCCGAGTTTTTGGATAGCCTCCACTGTGAATGGTGTACTGTCGCCACTAACGATAACTCTTATCTTATAAGTAGTCCATCTTACCCTTTTAGAATATCTTTGTCAATAAAGCGCTTAGAGCTTAAAGATTAGGCGCTATAAAAGTTGTCTTAATAAATATGCAAGATCCTTTGGTGTTCAGTAACCTATATATGTGTAACACACAGAAAATGTCAACAGTGTGTTGTTTTCGGGTGTTCCTGTGTTCAATAGTAAGGTCAGCTAACAAGACAAGTGACTGCTCGACAAACTTTTGATTCTGCTCAGTTTCCAGGGACACCAGACAGAAAAGTGGATTCCAGGGACAAGGTGTCATTTTGAACTGTTTCCAGGGACAAATACCCCTTAGGTAGGCAGCCCTGATGCAGAATAGTCTTATCAAAGTTATATTATTTCTAGTAGAGATAAGACTTCTGCAGGCACCCTCGTTTCCTTCATAATATTGCCAGGGCTCCCAGGGACCCCCATTTGGGGGTCTATAAAGCACTAAAATTCTAAAGGACCCTAATGCACTAGAAAAAATATTTTTAGCATTTGCTATGCCACTGGACCCTCTAAAAGAATGTTTCGTTCAGTGTTGTTTTGCAGGATATCAAACATTTATTCACATTATGTAGGGTGATTATTATTTAACCCATTTAAGAGGAAAGGAGGGGACAAACCAACTCATTCACATTTAGATGGCAGCTTCTTTAACCCTTTCGCCGCCAGATTTAACCCATTTAAGAGCAAGGGTTAAACCTGACAATTTTCAAAAAACGGAAATGTGACACCCCCCCCCCCCCCCCCCCCCCCCGTGCAAGCTGAGCACTTTTATTGTTTTAACAATCTAAAGTAATTTGGATGCATAATCGGGGCTCTTATACAATGGCAATCAGGTCTTCGCTTACAGCAAAGCTGGGTTTTTTTCAGTTTATATTATTTTGTTGAAAATTTAATTTAAAAAAAAGGAATTCCTTCTGTACTGAACACACCAGGTCAGTCAACTTTCTTGCACCATTCGCGATGCTCCACTCCTCCCGCGTCTTTACTGTCTAGCCAGTCCCATTGCCATTTGTTTTTAACCTTAGCGTCAATGGCAGACACATCCGTGTTTTCTTGAACGAACGGCATCTTCGGCAGGCGAAGCTGGACTCCAGTACGGTCTCTTCTTTCTTATCTTTTTTCCTCCCTTTCTTTTCACAACTCACAATGAAGACAAGTTTCGCATCTCACATTGTTGAAACTTTCAATGAAAGGAAATTGCGCTTCCTACGGGGTTCACACTTGGCCGAACACGGATCGGTAATCACTTCCGTTTCCGTTAAACCGAAACTGGTTTCAGTGCGGCAATCGCGTTTTCGCTATCAGCAAGCCGTTTTCATTTTTTTTTTTTTTTTTTTTAGGGGGGAATTTTGAAAAAACGGATTTCCGTCTTTACTGATTTTTTCATGGACGGATTTCCGTCCTAAAAGGGAACTGGTTTAGGCCATGTAAGAGGAAAGAAGGGGACAAACCAACTCATTCACATTTAGATGGCAGCTTCTTTAGATCAAAAAATGTTTATCCTGCACTGACACAACTCCTATTCGCTTCCTGTGAATGTGTGCTCCTTTAACTTAGTTTAAGATTTTTTTTTTTCTTAAAAAATAGGTGGTTTGATTGATAGCTTAAACATGGCTAGGAGCAGAACTTTTCAGCTATACTGATGGATTTTCTCAGCAATACTGAAAAAGAAAGCGGGAATACATGTAAATGTTCTAGTCAGACAGAATTGCTATACTGATTTCAGTATCTATACTGAAGGTCTCCCCCACCCCTGTAGCTAGCAAGAAGTCCCATAGATATATTGAAATTTGTTTGTTTTATGTTTTTCTTCTCACAATAAAACAAAATCTTCCTGTGTTTTGAAAGTTTGTGCTGGTAACTTTTTGATATTATTTTCCTATACTGATTTTTTCTGCTTTTGTTAGCCATTTCATGTGGGGGGTTTTATGTAAACTGCTAACTCTAATGATGTGCCAGCTTTTTAATTACAATGGAACCTCCCTTATAAGACCTCCCATTATAAAGACTCCCTCCCACATAAGACCTTCTCCGAGACATTGCCCTTCTTTGTAAGTATTAAAATGATCTCCCTTATAAGACCCCTCCCTTAAAAGACCTAATTTTGGATGATTTTTGAAGGTCTTATCAGGAAGGTTCCACTGTACAGCAACTCTGTGGCAACTCAATAGTGAAAATTCTGCAGCTTCTGTACACATGGGACTCTCTCTATTTTATTATACATGTATGTTGTTCCCTGGCTTAAAGACACCAGGGATCATCCCAACAGCCGAAGCAATTGAACACTATGGTACAAATGCACCAGCTAGGGTTGAGAACATCACGTGTGTGACCGTTTTTGATTACCCCGCCACGTGGGCAGCCACACTCCGACTTCGGAGGACTACACATGTATAATTTCAATTTTTTTTTTTTTTTTTTTACCTAAGAGTAAAATATATGAAGACGCGTGCACGCCACTTCAACACAGAATACTTCATAATAATCATACTCTAAAGATACTTTTTATCTCACCGATACAATAAACAAATGCTTGAAAGCTAGAACAAAACTAAGCAAAATTGTGTACACAGCTTCAAATGAAGAAAGTAAAAGGGTCCAGAAGAAAGTAGACCATGTTGACAACTACTAATATCGGATGATCATCGTCAATTTTGTTTGCATATATTTACCTTTAAAGACCAAACCATTTTTTTTCTTTACCATTTTGCACATTGTTGAATAGCTTGTCGGTAAAGGTAAAGATGCGCCCCCCCCCCCCCCCCCCCTCCCCTTTTTCCCATTTTTTTCAGTCTTGCCTTTCTTACTGCAGATTGAGTACTTCATCCTCTATCGTTTGCTATATTTAACACTAATTTTCATCCATTTACAGAACTAAACACATGCATTCATTAATAGTAGAAGATAAAGGCAAGACGGAAAAAACGCAATGAACCAGGATTGTGACAAATGCTCCACTGCTGTTGTATGTGTACTGCACTACATAGGGGGGGCTATTAGATAATGGCCTTTATCATGACTGCAATTAATTATTCAACAAAGATAATTAGCTGAAAAGGTTAATAAAATACAGGTTAATGTTTGGTAAGAAAGGCAAGTGTGAAAATCAGACCTGCCACCCCCAGTTTCTTTTTTAGGTACTCCACGAAATAAAATTCCGTACCTTTTCTCAAAATTCCGTATTTTGCAAGGAGACCCCAAAACGGAACATTACAGAACATTAAACCGCCATGCGAAATGACAAAAAACACTCGATTTTGACCAATCTTAGAAGACCTTAAGTTCAAATTTTTGCCGTATTAATTTTCCATTTACCGTAGGCAGGTCTGGAGAATGCGGGGAGAGCTGAGAAATGTGAGGGGGGGGGGGGGGGGGGGGCACATCTTGACCTTTACCAGCTCGTCTTCTAATGCTTCGCACATTGATATTCAGGTATTGTTTTTTGTAGAGTTTGTTGTGTGCTTGGTTTTTTTAAGGGTTTTTTAATCCTGGTTTACTGTGTCTTTTGTTAAAGTGTTGTCAATTGGTCAGTTTTCTGTTGAACACTTCTGACACTGAATCTCAAACCTGACACGGAAATGTAGATAATTCCATGTGAAGTAAAATAGTTATAGTAAGCGCCTGTACTAATTTCAGTTCATAACACAAATAAATGAACCAAAAAATTGTTTTATTTGGTTTCAGTGTTTGTGCATGTTGAGAGAGAGCAGAAAGTTGTTAACATGTGTTTAGTGCTACTTTTGTGTATGTTGAGACAGATAAAACAATGTAAATACATTCTTTCATATAAAAAAGCAACATCATCATCCCTAAGAATAGTTTTATTAACTCTGTTCATAGTTTGATAAAGAATTTTTTTTCTTCATAAATTCCATTCCACACTTAAATTGTTCAATTCATTAAACACACACACACACACACACCAAAGTTCATGCTGATTATTGAGTTCAGGTACAGTAAACGAACACAGTATCTTACACATTTTACATCAAGAACGCTTCATAACATTTATCGATGTTAAAAACCAACACAAAAGAATTCAACACCTCAAAGCTACTCATTTTCATCTCGTTACATAATTTAGCACAATATATACAAACAATGCAAAAATGAATTTAAAAAAAAAAAAAGATATCACTAACTTTCGAAAATGGAACAAACTTGAAAGAAAATTAGATTCCGTACAATAATTATAATACCCACAGAAATGTTATTAATAGCGTCGGACCTGTTTACCATCCTGATTTTGCCATAATTTTTACTGGAAAAAAGTCAAATTACGGCTACAAAAACAAATACGGGAAAAAAACCTGATGCGGTCAAAAGTCATTTCGCGCCATTTCCTTTTCTGTTTCAAAATGGCGTCCAAGCGAGTGCATTCCGAAGCTTCTGTATCTTCTGGTCGAAAATAAAGACATCAAAAGTGGCACAGAAATTCCGGGAAAGTGACCTCAAAATTCCAGGAATACGTCGTGAACTAGGTGACGAGCATGTGTTCTGTGTCTACTGCTCGACGGACATTAGTATTGCACACTCAGGTCAGTACGATATCGACGTTCAATGTGATACGCAGAAGCACGTGTTGGATTAGGGTTTTTTTCAAAATTAGTTTTTTGTTTAAAAAAATGACAACTTTGCAAAATAGGGGTAAACAGGTCTGTAGTGTCCAAGAAGGTTACACTTTTGCCTTGACTTGTCGGTTTACGCATAGATGTGTATCTATGACGCTCAAATCTCCCACCTGACGCATTGGATTTGGAACTCTGTTGATATCTCTGTCCTCCATGGGGTGGGGAGGTTCTTTTGTATAAATAGTTCCCCCACATTCTGGAAGTTCTGTGCTTGTAACTTCCTCTAATCTGTCACTCTCTTTGACTCTGCCTTTTCCCTTTGGTTACTGTCATCTACTGTCTTTCTGCCGTATTGGTCCATTCTGCCTTTTTTTTAAAAGAGAACACTAACAAGATTTTGTTCCAGCCGAAGATGAACGCGCTGGGCCTATTTCTTAGTTTGGCGCATAATGGCAGCATGACTCATCTGCGCTCATACGACAGGAAACAGGAGTTATTGTAGAAGAAGAAGATATCTCTGTAATCCTTAGATCAGCTGAAAGTTCAGCTCATAAAATGCAGACTGATTTCCGTCCCAAACTCGTGTCACACACAAAAGCAATTCATTTTGTGGTGAATGGTACACTGCAAGGAGTGTTGTCATTGGACGGCAGTAGTGTATAATTGTGTTTCACTTCATGAGACTGACCAGGGCGTCGAAGAACCGGCTTCGGTCACTGGCCTTCAGCTCGATAACTGCAAAAAACAAAGGGGGTGGGTGTAGAGATGGAATTCCGTCAAAGCTACAGGCGGAAAGAAGGCAGACATGATAAATGCATGGGTGTTCCTGGGAAATTCCAAAAATCCTTCACGGCAGGGGTCCAGGGGCCGCCCAGGCACCGGCGGAGTGCAGGGACAGCGCCCCTCCTGGGGGTTCCGGGGGGCAATGCCCCCTGGAAGCTGAAGGGAAACAACAGTTTCCAATGTAATTGACAGGCTCTAATTGCACTTTCACTTCTGGTTAAACTTCATGACCTCTATAACCAGCAAAATGCATCTTCTCAAATTCTCATAATCCAGCGACGCCAGCTCCAGGCAATAACAGAAATCCTGAACTTCAGGACATCGTGGACAAAAAAATCCTGAACTTCAGGACATCCTGAAAGCAGGAGCACCCATGTCAATGCAAACGTCAGAGAAGAATGTTTACCAAGTGACCAAAAACCACGCACAGAAACTCGCCACAGAATCCAACAACAATCCAAGTTACTGCACCTCCCCCCCCCCCCCCCCCCCCCCCCCCCCTGTGGGGATACCGGGGGGTCTTTTGCATAAATAGTTCCCCCACCTTCTGTGCTTGTAACTTCCTCTAAACTGTCACTCTCTTTGACTCTGCCTTTTCCTTTTGCTTGCTGTCATCTACTATCTGTCTGCCTTTCCGGTCCATTCACCTACCTTTTTTCAATAAACAATTTCAAAAAGATTTCCTCCAGTCGAAGTCGGACATGCTGGGCCTAATTATTTCTTGCTAAGGCGCATAACGAACGGCAGCATGATGCATCTGCACTCATAATTGACAGGAAACTGTCTGAGCGATCGAAGAAAAAGAAGAAGACTGCACCTCGGACACCCCCCACCCCCCAACACACTCTTCTCTCTCCAGCATATCGGATCACATAGCAGTTTAAAGTCTTGGATTTTGTTTCCCCACCAATCTTACGTGGTTCAGTCTTCAATTACTGGTTCTTGTAGCATTATTTGATTATACTCTTCTTCTTCGATTGCTCAGTTTCCTGTCAATTATGAGCATAGATGCGTCATGCTGCTGTAATGCGCCTAACTAAGAAATAGGCCCGGCATGTCTGTTCTTAGCTGAAGAAAATCTTTGTAAGAATTGCTTGAAAAAAGGCAGGAGAATGGACTGGTAAGGCAGAAAGATAGTAGATGACAGTAAGCAAAGTGAAAAGGCTGAGTCAAAGAGTGTGACAGATTAGAGGAAGTTACAAGCACAGAACTTCCAGAAGGTGGGGGAACTATTTATACAAAAGACCCCCCGGTATCCCCACGGGGGGTGATTATACTCATGATCCTAGCCATTTACAAACTCACCAAAGTTGGATCATCAAAAGGTTTACAATTTGAAGACCTGTTACACCGATTGTACGTTTACTTAATTCAAGCATCCACACATGCATGCACGCGCGCGCACACACATAAACACTTAAGGCCTAGCCACTTTGCATACGATTTGACCCCAATACAACTGTGACGATGTCTGCAAGTCGTGATTCACGTGAAATACTTGTCTAAAAATAACTCTGCTGTTTTCGTTCACAATACTCATGTCGACTGCAATACACGAATCAAATAAAATGTCTGACACAAAAATAAGATAATTATCAGAGACTACAAATAGAGAGAACAACGTAACTAGTAGGATTTCATCATTTAGTTAGACCGTAGAATTTCATGGGAAACCCTGGCACAGAACAGACCAGCATGGCGTGGTGCAGTAACAAAGGGAGCCACCAACTTCGAGGCGCACCGTATCGAGACATCGCAGGCAAAGCATGAGGCACGCAAGATCCGCCTAAACAGTCGCAGCTCTGCAACCCCGACAGATCCCCCCCAACTCTTTCTCCTGTCCTCACTGTCAGAGATCCTTCCTAGCTCGCATTGGCCTCACTAGCCATAAGAACTCATCCAGCATCCTAGATTTCCACAAGGACGAACTGTTGAAGCATGGTTATCGTCCCTCGGGACGGACGAACGACGAGAATTTCACGCCAATCATGCCTCACCAATGTCAAAATTGGATCGTAGTGAATCACAATTGTATGCAGCGTGGCTCGGCCTCTACAGCCAGAAACACAGACAAGACTTAACTGTGGGACCTCACTCACGCTGGCTCCGCGACTAAGAGAATAGTGTCATCAGTAGAGGGCTTAGTAAGTGGTGTCCTGAACAGGCTCCACTGATCTCCACCGAAGTGACTCAGCAGCAGTGCAGTGTCTCCTGAAAGTTGGTTGCCTCCTGACGGCCTAACATTCGCTCCCCTTGAAATGGTCTCGGATTCTGCGACTCGAACAAACCGAATCGAATTGGGATTCGGAATGAGCGGCGTGGGAGCAACGCCACTGTACAGCCCAGAAGATGGGACAGCAACAAAAAAAAGAAAGAAAAAGACTTACTGTGGGAATCAAAGAAGTCGTGTCTGGTGCGAGAGTTGGTGCTCTGAGCGGCCTGCTCAAAGGCCTTGCCGAAGAAACTGCAACAGACGCAATCCACTATTTGTAACTCTTCTAGCACCATGGGCGAATGCATCACTCTACACTCCCACCAAATGCTGACATTCACTGCCAAGTACCCTGTCATGCGTCTGTCTATTTTTTACAGCTTATATCAGTGATTCCCTCTTCTCGGTTGAGATGCAACTTGGACAACCAAGAACGTCAAAAAATACATGGCGTGAGAAGAGTTAACTCATTCGCATCGCAACGATTTTGAAGTATTAAAAAACTCACAAATCACTCCAGCCATACACACAGACAAAACATACATGAACAAAAGGAGAAATGAAAGAAGATTACGGGGTTTTACTTCAGGTTCAGACATAGGGAAGTGGTAGATCAGACTTTTTAATATATAGACTTTACATAAAAAAAACTCTACACCGATTGGTTTCCCTACAACAAATCATTACAAAAGCAAAGTCAGAGGCAAAATTGTGGTCTAAGGGACCGAAGCGAGTTTAGAAGTGACCAAAGTATGGTGTGCATATAGATTTACTTCCCTTGAAGCAAATGCATCAAATTGACAGCTATCTATTAATTCCGGACATATATGTCCGGAACGACTTGAATGAGTTAATGCAATCATGATGGGCTACAATTATAATCATAAAATATCGAGCTTCACCCCAGAGCTTGGTCTACTTAGAAATCGTTTCAATCTAAACTACATATAAAATAGTGTCAAGGGTGAAACCTGGATAAAATTAAAAGCAGGAAGGCCTAGGTTCCGGCAGGCCACCTTGGTGGGGTCAAGGGGTGGAGTAGTTTGTAGGGGGGGGGGGCTCAAAGGAAAAAAAAATATTTAGAAGAATTTTTTTTTTTAAAGGCAGGAGAATGGGCCAGAAAGATAGTAGATGACAGTAAGCAAAGGGAAAAGGCAGAGTCAAAGAGAGTGGCAGATTAGAGGAAGCTACAAGCACAGAACTTCCAAAAGGTGGGGGAACTATTTTTACAAGACACACCGACCCACCCACCCCCGGTATCCCCAGACTCGTGGAGGGGGCTGGGTCGTCCAGCTCCCCGTATGGAGGCATGAGGCATCCACCCACTGCCCCACAGTATGTGACATTTTTAAAGGAACAACAGTACAGTAAGAGTGAAGCGAAACAAGCCGCGGTATAATCCGCTGCTGATATAGTGATGTCCCGAGGCCCCGGTCATAGGCCACTGACCTAGTAAAACTGAAAATGTACTATTGTGTTCTTCCCTGTCAGGATTAAATTTATTAGCAATGGCACGCTTTGTCTTATTGACTTCTGCAAAAGCCAGGACATTGTCCTATTGATTTATCTTGTCTCGGGACAGTTTGTCCCATTACTTTTCTATCCTCGGTACATCACTGTATTGGCCTCTGCAACTAGGGTTATTAACGCCCTTGACAGTGAGAGTGAATCCCTTGTTGGTCAGTACTGAAAAGGGCATTCACTCTTGCGAAAGGCAGCCATTTAGTTACCTCAAATAGGGTTATTGACAAGAGTTGTTCCCTTGTATGGTCAGTACTCAAGCAGCTACCAAGGGCATTCACTCTAGCAAAACATGGTTGTTGCAGGGCCAATACACACCAGACCTGTTCACCCCCTACACTAGTCTTGAGTAGTCTGGATAGCTGAAATGAGTGGTTCTGGTGCAAAAGGTGTAGTCCAATTCATTAAAACATCAAACAATGTTCACTGAAAATGAGTAGTAAAGAGCATTATTTTCAATTTTGAAGAGTAGTAGAGGTCCAAATTGAGTAGAATACTACTCGAAAAGAGTAGAGTAGACGGGTCTGGCACACAATGCTGCTGGTGTTTTCACACTAAAGAGTCAGGAGCTCACTTTTTCCTCTCGTCGTCCGTGTCCATGGGGGGTATGCCGATCACCAGCATGGTCTCCGAGTCGGCCACTGACGGCACTGCCAGCAGCAAGGGAATGGTCGTCACCCGCCTGTTGCGAGTCTGAACACACAATAACATACAACAAACAAATACACGACAAGTATAAAATGACTTTATTTTATTCACAAGAGACAAAAGAAAACTACTGGATATTTGGCGAATGCGCCTTTATCAACATAAACAAACAAGAAAACAGCAAACAGCAAATATAGCAAAAAACAGGCAACAAAAGGAACAAAAAATCAACAAGATCAAAAAACAATACTTCCCCTCTACAGTCCAATGCGTAAAAATAACATACATAAACACAACTGGGTTATTTCCTCTGTGTGTGTGTGTGTGTGTGTGTGTGTGTGTGTTGTGTGTGTATGTGTGTGATAAGCGTAGTTCCTTTTCAGAGTCAATCAAAACCTAAAAGAAAAAGGAAAGGAAAAAAAAGCAGTCGGAAAGTGTATTTTCTCAAAGGGTTATTTCCTAGTAAATGGACGGAAATTAACCAAGTCTTTTGTACTGCATCGGGTAAGGGATAGCGGTAGAATAAGCTTAGGACTATTTTCACATCACGGGAAAGTTAACAAAATTAAACGTCAACAAGGAAAAACTAACGTAGACTCTAAATTCAGTGGCAAGCACGAGAAGGTCCCAACCAGCACGGCATATTCTTCTAAAAACGATGACCAGAAATGCAAAGTTCGCACATGATATACGATACCCGGGGTGGGGGTATTTTGTACAAATAGTTACCCCACCTTCTGGAAGTTCTGTGCATGTAACTTCCTCTAATCTTTCACTCTCTTTGACTGCCTTTTCCCTTTGCTTACTGTCATCTACTATCTTTCTGCCTGACCAGTTCATTCTCCTGCCTTTTTTTCAAGAAACACTTTCAAAAGGATTTCCTCCAGCCGAAGTCGGACTTGCTGGGCCTAACTACTTCCTAGTTAGGCGCATAACGGCAGCATGACGCATCCGCGCTCATAACTGACAGGAACCTGAGCGATCGATGAAAAAGAATGAAACAGTACATTTAACCAGAAAAAAGTAGACATGTATAAATAAAAAATGACAATACAATACAGTGCAATATACAGTGGAACCTCCCTTATAAGACCTCCCATTATAAGACTCCCTCCCATATAAGACCTGCTTCTCTGAGACATTGCCCTTCTGTCGAAGTATTAAAATTACCTCTCTTAAAAGACCTCATTTTGGTTGATTTTTGAAGGTCTTATAAGGGAGGTTCCATTGTAATACAATACATAATACAATACAAAATGTCTTACCACTGTGCACTGAGCTTCCAACAGGAATCTGGCCAGTCGAATCAGACACTGCGGCTGACAGAAAAACTTCAGGTCTGGACTACCCTGGAAGACCACACATGTACCCTTTTATACAAGATAGGCAACATTCATTGTGTGCTTAAAGGGGCACCCTGACGGATGAGTTTTTGCAAGAAACATGTCGAGGTCACCAGAAAGACAGCCTTTTCAAGGATCGGAACACTCACTTTGCCGTCAAAAACGGCGATTCCTCCTTGGCGGAGTTGCCGGAGAGAGAAGCCATTTTGGACGGGGTGGGTGGAAGCCACTCATTGTGGTTGAAGCTTTTTCTTCTTTGTAGTGCAGTAAAAAAAAAAGAGGAGCTATTTCCTTTGTTGTGAGCAAAACTCCTTTTGGTAAACTGTATAAAAACTGTATAAAAAGGCTTGTATTGTGGAAATTTTGTGCAAACGATTTGGTCTAAACTCAGACAGCCATTAGAAAAGAGAAGGCACACATCTTCTCTTTCACTGAAAGAAACTGACTTCCAGCACCTCCGCCAAGGAGGAATCACCGATTTGACAGTTTGATTTCAAGGAAACCAGAGCAAAGTGAGAGTTGCAATCTCTATAAAGGGTGTTTTCCTGGTGATCTCGACGTGTTTCTTGCAAAAACGTATCTGTGAGGGTGCCCCTTTAATGTCATAATCTCAATGAATGCAGGGCTCCCCATTTTGTTTGACCATAGAGGGTATTTTCACCCCCAGGAAGCAGCTATAGAGGGTCTATTCACCCCCAGGGTGAACTTATAGAGGGTGAAAAATCAAAACAAAATAAGCATAAAATTCCTCAGATCCCTAATTTGTAAAGTGACAAAATAGTCAAAGCAGTCACCCAAAGGAAGGAAGGAAGAAAGAAAGGAAGGAAGTTGAGGGCTCCATTGGACTTAGCGAGTAGAGGGGTGGAAGAGGAAGGGTCTTTATCTTCTAACCTAAACAGACAGCAGTGGTACCAGACTCGTAAACTTTGGGCTGGCATGCCTAATTGGTCTCATGGGTCTGCAGTAGACCGGCTTTTCGCGCTGGGTGTGCGTCTCATAACCCTCGAGTAGTAATTATAGTGCGTCGTTTCACGCCCAGTACGAAGTTTTAATGCGTCTGTCACGCACATTTGACGCACAGACTGGGGAGCCCTGGAATGAATGAATGAATGAAAGTTGGGATTAACATCCACTCAGCTACAAAGAAGTACTGTGCAGTATAGGTCTGATAAAATAATTGTTATAATCTCAATACAGTAGAAGAAAGTTTTTCCAAACATACAATCACTGATGGCTTATAATTTGCAGAGGGTTGGATGTAACAACTGTCACTTCAAACTGCTTTATAAAAAAACCGGCAAAATAATACGTTTTTAGTTTTATTATGCAACACATAAATGCAGACCTGTTTTCCCTACGGATTTGTCCGTAATTATTACGTTTTGAGACCTCCGATTACGCTATTACGGTCAGCAACAAAAAATCCGCATTTCCGCTGAACGAGTGCGAAAAAAGAAGAAGAAGAAATCGAAAGGCATGGCGTTTGAGCCGTACTCGCTACTGTGTCGTCTGCTATCAACGGTATTACTCGAGTGATGTCCCTTGAATTAATACTTCCGGTTTATTTCTCCATGCCGCCATTTTTCTAGGTACGAAGTGCAATATGAAGGCATGCCTAAAAAAAAAACCCACTTGCAAGCGGATGATTCCGACTCTGATCATGATCGGACGCCAAAGAAAAAAGCGAGGTCCCCCCTCCCGCCTCAACGCAACCAAAATTTCGGCAGTTGTTGAAGTTGGGTTTGGACCCCCCCCCCCCTCAAAAAAAAGGTTTGACGGCAGCGAAAAATTCTTGTGGAAGGATTTCTCGGTCAGCAAAATTACGGACAGATGCCTGAAATTACTGATTTCAGAGCTTGGGATTACTGACAGTGAAGATTTGGGATAAACAGGTCTGTAAATGCATGTCACAATGATGTTTTTTGGCTTGACTGTTTTAAACAATTAATAATAACAAGTAGAAATGGATGAAATACAGTTTCATGCCTACTTTTTTTCTCTCTGAAACTTGCTTTAGTTTTTTCCCCTCAAAGTTCATGAGATTTATTTTCCTATTATACAATGAAAATGAGAAAATGGTCTAGAAATATATCTTTTCTGACTTGTCTAAAACAAAAAACATTTTTCAAGGCTTACCAGTTTGTTCTGTGTTGTGTGTTGTTTATGTGTAACATATTCAAGGCTAGAAGGCTATGCCACTCTTAGATAGATGTCGATTTGTTTGTGTGTCGTCCTCTCCACCATTGTTGATGTGCACTGTGTGGGTGGAGGGTCATAAAGCTTACCAGTTTGTTCTGTGTTGTGTGTTGTTTATGTGTAACATATTCAAGGTTAGAAGGCTATGCCACTCTTGGATAGATGTTGATTTGTTTGTATGTCGTCCTCTCCACCATTGTTGATGTGTACTGTGTGGGTGGAGGGTCATAAAGGCGAACTTGGCACATTCTATTTTGAGAATGATGCTTTGTTTGTCTCACTTTGGCTCTGATCCACGCATTGCTAGATGATTGGTATCGTAATCAATTTTGGTGGAGGGGAGTTAATTAGAAAGTTTTCCCCCTTTGTTCAATTTTGTTATCTCCTCTCTAGGCCTCACTGTTCCATCTTTCTAGGGCTATGACATCAAAAAATGATGACATCATCAATGGCATCACATACCCCTTAGTAGACATGGGGCTGGGATGGAAGGGGGTTATACATATGAACCCTTAATCTGATTCTATGGTACTCTCGTACCCATAACATCTAGAAGTACAAAAAAAGGGAATGCTCACCTCTTCCATGACAGCGTAGAGAAAAGGCCCCGCACACACGATCTGATGGATGTCCAGGAAGGTTCGAACCTGGGTCATCAGCGCTTGGGTTTGCCGCTTGGCCGACATCAGTGCCTTCTCCAGGCTCTCTGTGTTGGACCTTCACGCAGGTACACACACCCAGGAACACACACACACACATGCACGCATGCACACATACACACACAAGCATGATAAAGGTTTTCAGAGTACATGGCTTAACCCCTTCCCTGCCATACAAAAACTTGTGAAACTAACCTCTTTTTTTTACCGTATTTTACGGACTACAAGGCGACACTTTCTTCCACAACTGAGACCCCTGCGTCTTAAAATGCATTGCGCCTAGAATATGACTGAAATCTGATCAAACAAAGTTGTGAATTCCATTCATATCGTAAGTATTGAGATCGACTATCAGGCCGAAACCGTGAATGGGGGGGGGGGGGGGGAATTGAATTAGGATCGCAGCCTCGGTTTCGACAGCCAAAGAAAACAACAACCATGGCAGACATATGCTACAGGAGCCGAAACTCATTGTATAAATCTCATCCATGTTTTTCAATTCCGACTTTTCTGGGCTCTCTGACGCAGACGTAAGAGTGCTTCGTCATATGGATATCCGGACAGCGGTGTGTAATTTCTGTCGTTCTGAAGATCGCTTTGACAGAACTAGGCAAAATACAGACCTCCTTTGTTTGAGGCGACCTCGTGTTTTCGATCTATTTTTTTCTTTTGTTCGATCATTTTGCATGCGCCTTAAAATACATTGCGCCTTGTGTATGTTTAAATAAAGTTAAATTCAGGGTGTGCGCCTTATAAGTAGAAGCGCCTTGTATTCGGTAAAATACAGTAATTATAATATAGACAAATGACTGCTGAAGTCATTCTGGCTAAATGCCATGGACACGTATCCCTTTTGACTGTTTTAACAAACATCTGCATTTCATTGCTCTAAATTAAATATTTTACCTACAGATTTTACAAATATTGAAATAAATACTCTGCTATATAAAAAAGATCATTCAATTTTGATGAACCTAGCACAAAGTATTTTACATAGTTCAGTAGGACACTTCTTATAGCAGGTTTGCAATTGCATGCTAGTATTGGTTGTTGGGTGTTTTTTGTGTTTGTTTTTTTCTTTTTTCTTTTTTTTTCTTTTTTGTTGTTGATTTTAATTCTGTTCGTGTAATATCACTGTGAAGTGAACACACGTTAAATAAAAGATTCATTCATTCATCTGCATTTTTAGAATCAGTGACAATGAATTGTGAAATCAATTGTCAGTCTTCCCTGTAGCCAGGTAGGCAAGAGGTTAATCATGCAAATCATTCTCGGTCCATCACCACCACCACCACCACCACCATTCCTTCATTCTCCATTGTCCCTATGCAATGTTTTGAGCCTTTTTTCCCCCAAAGGAGCCAGAATGGTCAACATACTGACCATGGGCCCTGAAGAGAAGAAGAAGAAAAAGAAGCCTCAATAAACTTATATCAAGAATTGTCCTAAACCTTGGAGAAAAAAAAAGTATAGTCAATGAAACAAACCAACAACCAAAATAAAACTATCGGTGAAATATACAAAGGATATTCATCTGTGGGATATAAGAACATTCTGAAAACCAGATACCTGTTTAAAATATCTTGAGCCTCCAAGAAGTTGTCTGTGGGAGCCTTGTTCCTGTCCTACACAATAACACACACACGCACACACCATGGTAAAACAAATCTTCTAAACAAGACATAGTTGAGAGAATAAGTTTAAATTTTCTTCATTAAGACACAGCTTTGAGAGCAAAATGAATCTTTCAAGTCCCTACAAATATCTCAAATGTAATATACATGTTCATGTATTCCCTCGCAAGTGCTTGTTACGGCACTGAATCGTAAGTGTATGATAGATTTGTTTATTCAGGGTTCCCAGGGCTTTCAGCTATCCCCAAGTAAGGACCTTGTAAGGACCTGTAGGCCTAAGGATAATCTGCAATATTTTAGCCAACGATCTTGAAAGGAACACTTTCCCAGCATTGTGAACAATGTCTAAGGAGATAAAAAAATTATGGCTGACACAGATATACGTGTTTCCTCGCAAAACAACACCAGGACAAAGAACGAGATTTCAGTCCAATTTCTCTTGAAAACTCTGCTAAGCGGTCAGTTGAAACGGGAAGCTGGGGGAGGAGGGTAAGGTGGAGTAGGTGCTGAGCGATGCTTCTCAAGTATAAAAGTGCTGCTTCTGCGATCTATAATTTTGAGTATGGTCTTGCTGCTCAGGGCAGTTTTTGGCAGCTGTCAGGACTTGTAAGGACCTTGAAGTGAATGTAAGCACTTGTAAGGCCTTACTTGGAGATTTCAATTGGTCAAGACTTATAAGGACTGGTAAGGCCCCTATGAACCCTGTTATTGTTTCTGCTCGCCTAAAGCAGCTACAACAGGGTGTAAGAATTTAAGTCATGTGGATGTTTTTTTCTTCTTAAAGGTGGACCCTGACGGAGATGCCGGAGACAGTAGCCATTTTGGATGGGGTGGGTGGAGGTCACTCATTGTAGTTGAAGCGTTTTCTTTTTTCGTAGTGCAGTAAAAAATAAATTGGAGCTATTTCCTTTGTTGTGAGCGAAACTCCTTTAGATAAACTGTATAAAATTTAAAAAAAGAAAAGAAAAAAGGCTTGTATTGCGAAAATTTCGTGCAAATGATTTGGTGGCCATTAGAAAAGAGACGACACACGCCTTCTCTTTGGGTGAAGGAATTTGACTTCCAGCACCTCCAAAACTCCAAAACGTATTTTACAAATTTCATAACATCAAACAAATTTGATAGCCTCTTTGAATTCATCTAGCATATATTATCTCATGTATACTTTGGACTCCAAAGCCATTTAAAAAGCACAAATTCTTAATGACCTGAGTTCCTTATAACAGTGTTTATAGCATAGTGGAACCCCTCTATTAAGACCTTCAAAAATCATCAAAAATAAGGTATAAAGTGGGAAGGAGTTGTAACAGGGAAGTAATTTTAATACTTACAAAGAAGGGAAATGTCTCAGAGAAGTAGGTCTTAAGTGGGATGGAGACTTAACCCTTTCACCGCCAACGTTGCATTTTTGCACCACAATGATTTAACACCCATGTCACTAAAAGGCATCAAATCAGGGTCTGTTATCCAAAGACCCTGTTCTCTTAATTTGGGGAGGTAAGGATAGGCCTTACTAATAGGGAGGTTCCAGGTCTTAATAGGGAGGTTCCAGGTCCTAATAGGGAGGTTCCAGATCCTAATAGGGAGGTTCCAGGTCTTCATAGGGAGGTTCCAGGTCCTAATAGGGAGGTTCCAAGTCTTTAGGGAGGTTCCAGGTCCTAATAGGGAGGTTCCAGGTCCTAATAGGGAGGTTCCAGGTCCTAATAGGGAGGTTCCAGGTCTTAATAGGGAGGTTCCAGGTCCTAAAGGGAGGTTCCAGGTCCTCATAGGGAGGTTCCAGGTCTTAATAGGGAGGTTCCAGGTCCTCATAGGGAGGTTCCAGGTCCTGATAGGGAGGTTCCAGGTCCTCATAGGGAGGTTCCAGGTCCTAATAGGGAGGTTCCAGGTCCTCATAGGGAGGTTCCAGGTCCTGATAGGGAGGTTCCAGGTCCTGATAGGGAGGTTCCAGGTCCTAATAGGGAGGTTCCAGGTCCTATAGGGAGGTTCCAGGTCCTAATAGGGAGGTTCCAGGTCTTTAGGGAGGTTCCAGGTCCTAATAGGGAGGTTCCAGGTCTTATAGGGAGGTTCCAGGTCCTGATAGGGAGGTTCCAGGTCCTATAGGGAGGTTCCAGGTCCTGATAGGGAGGTTCCAGGTCTTATAGGGAGGTTCCAGGTCCTAATAGGGAGGTTCCAGGTCCTAATAGGGAGGTTCCAGGTCCTAATAGGGAGGTTCCAGGTCCTAATAGGGAGGTTCCAGGTCCTGATAGGGAGGTTCCAGGTCCTAATAGGGAGGTTCCAGGTCCTAATAGGGAGGTTCCAGGTCTTATAAGGGAGGTTCCAGGTCCTAATAGGGAGGTTCCAGGTCTTATAGGGAGGTTCCAGGTCCTAATAGGGAGGTTCCAGGTCCTAATAGGGAGGTTCCAGGTCCTAATAGGGAGGTTCCAGGTCCTAACAGGGAGGTTCCAGGTCCTGATAGGGAGGTTCCAGGTCCTAATAGGGAGGTTCCAGGTCTTAATAGGGAGGTTCCAGGTCTTAATAGGGAGGTTCCAGGTCTTAATAGGGAGGTTCCAGGTCTAATAGGGAGGTTCCAGGTCTTAATAGGGAGGTTCCAGGTCCTATTAGGGAGGTTCCAGGTCTTATAAGGGAGGTTCCAGGTCCTAATAGGGAGGTTCCAGGTCCTAATAGGGAGGTTCCAGGTCCTAATAGGGAGGTTCCAGGTCCTAATAGGGAGGTTCCAGGTCCTGATAGGGAGGTTCCAGGTCCTAATAGGGAGGTTCCAGGTCCTAATAGGGAGGTTCCAGGTCTTAATAGGGAGGTTCCAGGTCCTAATAGGGAGGTTCCAGGTCTTATAGGGAGGTTCCAGGTCCTAATAGGGAGGTTCCAGGTCTTATAGGGAGGTTCCAGGTCCTGATAGGGAGGTTCCAGGTCTTATAGGGAGGTTCCAGGTCCTAATAGGGAGGTTCCAGGTCTTATAAGGGAGGTTCCAGGTCCTAATAGGGAGGTTCCAGGTCTTATAAGGGAGGTTCCAGGTCCTAATAGGGAGGTTCCAGGTCCGAATAGGGAGGTTCCAGGTCCTAATAGGGAGGTTCCAAGTCTTTAGGGAGGTTCCAGGTCCTAATAGGGAGGTTCCAGGTCCAAAAGGGAGGTTCCAGGTCCTAATAGGGAGGTTCCAGGTCCTAATAGGGAGGTTCCAGGTCCTAATAGGGAGGTTCCAGGTCCTAATAGGGAGGTTCCAGGTCCTAATAGGGAGGTTCCAGGTCCTAATAGGGAGGGTCCACTGTAGAGCATGTACCGTGCATTTCCATATTGTTTAATTTTCTACCTTCAAACTTTACTCACCACTCCTTCCAAAACGGCCGCACAAGCCAGCACAACGTCGGCCGCACACAGCTTGATTTTGTAGCCATAGTGGGCCATGAATGACGGGAGAACCAGGTCATGAGTCGTCAACCTGCGTAACCAAGTAATCATTTTTGTAGGGTTCGTTTTTCCTCATAAGTCAGTTTTTGTACCGTCATTTTCGGACTATAGGGCAATATTTTTTGTTATTCAATTTTGACCTATGCGCCTAATAAACGAGGGCGCCCTATTAGTGAACAAAATCGTGAGAAGAGAGACAACGATTGCTGTCCTCAGTACAGTCTACTGTGTCAGACATCGAAAGCGGTCACGAGTCGCCGATACGACGAATACTCACGTTAAAATTCTTCAAAATCCCTATTATCGTCAAATATACTGTCAAACAGGTGTCATAACCCTTCATTGGATGTAAAAAGCATCGTTGTATAGCTTAAAATGCCATAATTCTACCAGTTTTTGCAAACAAAAGTCCAAACACAACAACAGGAAGCAGCACAAACGGAAGTTCGATTATTTGAAAGAGGAACCAACTCTCATTTATGACAGCAGTAATGGTGGTTGGTAAGCGTTTACATAAGGGGCTTCGAAGTTTGGCTTTTTTTGCAAGGTGTGTATCACCTTATAAACGAGGGCGCCTTTTTGTTTATTTTTTTCCAGATTTTTCTTGAAAATTGCCCCATTCACCTTAACTCACATTGACTCATAATTTGGAACATGCATGCCCACGGACAGTGACTATCTTGGTGGAAAATTTCTACACCATCCATTCATAAACGTGCGCGATATGAGCCAATTTCCATTTGCGCGGAGATCAAGGGGGTCCGGAAACCAGGAAACCCCCCTCCCTAGATCCGCCCTGATATTCAAAGAGAATTGCCGATTTTGGAACGGACTGCCCGTTCCGCTGGTTTGACGATTGCCGGCTTCTTTCATGTCTGGGCCAGGTTGGGGATGGGGGGGGGGGGGGGGGGGGGGGGGGGGGGCGGTGGGGAGTACAGCGCTATGAGAGAAGATCGAAGGAAGGAGAGACACAAAAGTAATAGCAGATGGGTGGGGGTGGGGCATAGGTGGGGTGGGGGTGGGGGGGGAGGGGGGGGGGGGGGGTAGGAGGGCGAGGGATGGTGGGGGAGGGGGTGGGGTGGTGGGTAGAGCAGGATGAGAGAAGAAGATGGAAAGAAGGAGAGACACAAAAGTAATAATATAATATTTCGTGGACCCAAAAAAACTGCTGCTCAGCATTACCGGTACTTGGCATTACAGGTACTAGGCATTACCGGTGCTCGGTATTTCCGGTACTAGGCGTTGCGCTAGTCAATATAATATTAAAAGAAATATCTACACATTTAGGCCAAATATGACAATACAAAGCAAATACCACGTAAAACATGTGTACCATTAGATTTGTTACTGACCCATATTTTGTCATGTGTTCCTGCATGAGGCGTTTAACGTCAGCCTTCAGCTGAGAGTCCATGGCTGAATACTGCTGTTTGCACTGCACCAGAGGTATGCTGAAACATTGCATATTGCAAACAATCAGCATGACAGAAAGTTGGCTGAATACTGCGTTAAACAATGAGTATTACGGAAAGTTGGCTGAATACTGCTGTTTGAACTGCACCAGAGGAATGCTGAAACATTGTACATAGGAAACAATGAGTATTACGGAAAGTTGGCCGAATGCTGCTGCTTGCATTGCACCAGAGGTATGCTGAAACATTGTACATAGGCAACAATGAGTATTTTCACATAGCTGATAGCTAAACGAGTATTCATATTCCCCCTCCCTCTTGTCTCCTCTCTCTCTCCCTCCCTCTCTCTTTCTGTCTCTCTCGTTCCTCTCTCTCTCCCCTTCTCTTTCTCTTTCTCGTTCCCCTCTCTCTCTCAGTTGTTCTGATTCTAAAAGCCCCCAACACGCATCACTGTTTCCTTTTAAATTGCCTTATAATTGTTTGCAATGTTGCTGTCACATCACTTTTGCATGTACACTATTGCATTGTTTTTTTGTACTTCCATACGTGCGTGCGTGCGTGTGTGTTATTAATTCCGGACATATATGGCCAGAACGACTTGAATGAGTTAAGATTCGCAATCCGCAAGTTCAGTAGGGAAACCCCCTTCGACTACAAAAGAAATAAGCGGATAGGATTGCGGATGAGTTTCCGCGTCTGCTTATTTGTAAAATAAGCGAATGGGGTTTCTGCACGGAACTTGCAGGTTGCGGATCTGATGTGCACAGACCCAAAGTCTGCAAGATACGTTGCTCACCCCATCTCGGCCAGAAACTCGTGCAGGCGTTTCTGCCCTCGCAGCGTCCAGACCTTGAACTTGCACGCGATGCTCATGGAGTGCAGCAGGCTTTCGAACAAGGACCAGTGTCGGTACAAAATCAGCTGAAGCTCCTCGTCAAACGTCAGCCGCAGGCAGTTGACAGACATCAGCGAGTCATCCTCATCCCCTCTGGAAGTTATTGATCATTAACCCCACGTGGAGATATCGGGGGGGTGGGGGGTCTTCCGTACAAATAGTTCCCCCACCTTCTGTGCTTGTAACTTCCTGTAATCTGTCTCTCTCTTTGTCTCTCGTTTTTTTCCTTGCTTTGTGTCATCTGCTATTTTTCTGACTTTTTGGCCCATTCTCCTGCCTTTTTTCTCAAAAAAATCTTCCATATAGTTTTCTCCTTTGAACTCCTCCGAAATCGGAAAGTGCCGGCTAAATGCAGCGAGGAGACCAGTGAAAATTGGAAAATGTACACATACGTACCCATTGTGGCCTTATGGCCTGGGAACGCAGATGAAGAACATCATTAACACAATATTAGGTTTCTAAGGACTTTTTCATTTCAAAATTATCATAAAATAAACTCAATCTGAGAGAAAATGTGTTCAACGTATTCCTACCTGGGACAGGCACATATGGGACATTCATATTTATACTAATACACATAGTGGGTCGATCCTGGAGGTACTGCAATACCAGGAAAGACGCGTTGTAACAACACAACAATTTGAATAAACTCCAACATCTTTATTATGTCCTCGTGCATACGTCGTAGTCGTAGTCATAGTAGTAGTAGTAGTAGTGGTAGTGGTGGTGGTGGTGGTAGTAGTAGTAGTAGTAGTAGTAGTAGTAGTAGTAGTAGTAGTAGTAGTAGTAGTGTGGTGGTGGTGGTGGTGGTGGTGGTGGTGGTGGTGGTAGTCGCAGTAGTGGTGGTGGTAGTGGTAGTAGTGGTAGTAAAATTAACCCGAGTTCGAACCTGGGTACAGGGGATTTTCTCTCTCACTTTGCACTAGGCCTTACGGTCTGAACGTGGAGTCTTTCGGACGAGACGATAAACTGAGGTCCCGTGTGCACATGCACTTGACACACGTTAAACCCAGTGGCAACGAAAAAGTTGTCATTTGGTCAAAATTTACACCCACACCCACCCCTTCCTTTCTCATCAGTCACACAAAAATTGCATGCAAAAATAAAAAATTGGGTGGCGCGCCTCTTTCTGTGACGCGCTCTCCAGGTGGGAGCAACCTGAATTTCACAGAGACGCCTCTGTGACTATAAAGTACCTAATACCTAATAATAATACAGACCTGTTTACCCCTATTTTGCAAATTTGTAATTTCTGAAACAAATTTTTTTAACTCTTTCTATACTAACCTGCGCTCTCGTCGCAGGGCATGCGCACAACGCCTCGTTACTAAGGTAACGGGATATCGCATGTGAACTTTAAAAATTCATAGTTCATAGGTTAACAGTCATGCGTGCTTCAAAGTGGTTCAGAGGGCTACTACTACGTTTCATTCATGCCTCTGACACTGACTGGCTGGCTGCCGGTTATTTTGGGACCTTAAAATTATATTTTCGCTATTATGAGTGTGCCTGGCTTGACAAAACATGCATTTATTTTAATATATCACAAATCAAAACTAATCACGTGGATGCTTTGAAACTGTTGCAGGTGTTAGTCCTGTATATTGTGTACATATTGCCAAAATGTCACGTTTGTATCTGTTACCATTATTTAGAAAATAATTTTTTGGCAACCTATGCAAATCGGCCAGTACAGAACGCTTGCAAAGGGAAGCAACTGGCCAGCATGGAATGAGTTAATAATAACACATCACTACATGTATGCGTTTTGCATACAAGTAAATGCGATGACCTGTCTCACCTGTGGTTATGCCTGGACACGTGGGATTGTAGCGCCATCACGTCCTCCATGTATTTGTCGCGGGGCGTGCGGAAATGCACAAACTGGTCCGTCACTCCTATCACAGCCAGCCTGCGCAACACACGACACACGTGGGGGGTTTTCGGTGCGCATTTTCACACACATAATCAGGGGTGAAAGCAAAACATTCTCTCAATCCTGAAACGACACGTTTCAATGTTCTCTTCTTCTTCTTCTTCTTCTTCGTTCGCTCAGACAGTTTCCTGTCATATGAGCGTAGATGCGTCATGCTGCCGTTATGCGCCTAGCAAAGAAATAGTTAGGCCCAGCATGTCCGACTTCGGCTGAAGAAATCTTTATAAGAATTTATAGAAAAAAAGGCAGGAGAATGGACCAGTGAGATAGAAAGATGGCAGATAACAGTAAGCAAAGGGAAAAGGCAAAGTCAAAGAGAATGACAGAATTAAAGGAAGTTACAAGCACAGAACTTCCAGAAGGTGGAGGAACCATTTGTACAAAAGATCCCCCGGTATCCCCATGGGGGAAATGTTCTCTGAATCTTCCCAATCCTGAAGTGATGACCGCATTAAAAATAATTTCCACCGCATCCCTTAAATTGACAAAATATTAGGTATTTATTCACATATCAGCTGCACCAGTTTATAAGCCGCAGAGAAAAATATATGTGCATAAAGCAACACAAATATAGAAAATCTCCTATCAGAACATCGAGTATTTAATGTTCTCAGACACACTTTAAACATGATTGGAATCTACTGATTACCAAAACCAGTTTTGAGTCTAAAGAAGCTCAAAATAGGCTAAAGAATGTGGCCAGAAACAGATTTAATCATACTGATAAATGTAGAATGGAAACAAAATCCACAGATAAGCCGCATCAGTCTATGGGCCAAAATTGATGAGAAAAGTAACGGCTTAGATTCCGCATTTTACGGTAATGGAAATAAAGCTTCTATGACTCACCAGACTAAATCGTTGGTGTCTTTGGAAAGTTTCCACGCCAGTTCAAACATCACCAGTGACGCCTGCGCAACACACACACGCATGCACGCACACACACACGCACACACACACACAAACGCACACACACACAAACGCACACACACACATTACAATTACAAAAAAAGTTAAGTTAACAAACAAATAACAGAAGGTCCGAAAAACACAAACAAAGGCAATATAAGTTGATAAAGAAAATTGCCCTATTGATTTTTTTGAAATGTTAATAAAAAGAGTTTGCTGGAACAGGAAGGGAATTACCATATTTTACGGACTACAAGGCGCACCTGATTATAAGGCGCACCCCCCAAATTTGACACAAAATGCAGATTTTGTTATTATAGTTTCTTACCATATTATCAGTCACATTATAAGTCGCAGGGGTCTCAGTCTAAGAAAAAAGTATCACGTTATAGTCCGTAAGATACGGTAGTATTCACAGATATACAACAAAATTAAAACTTTTATTTTATTTTTCTTGTAAATGAGGTTTTATACCGAAAATTCCCTGCCCCTGTCTCTTGACCTGAGATGCGAACGCCCCCTACTTAAGATTATCGCCCTTGCCTGTCAGGAACTAGTAGTATATAGCCACAAAAAATTATCTGCTCCTGACTCGTCACCAGGGGGCATCGACAGTTCGGGCCTAAAATGATCGCCCTTTCGTGTCGGCAAGGAATAGTATAAAGCCTCATTCTCGATTTCAGCTTCATTTCTTAAATCTTTAAAAAAAATCACAAGTAATGTTTCGCATTTTCTTCACGATGCAAAGAACGCGGAAGGTGTGCTAAATACAACCCATATTTACAGAACTGAATGGAGCAGTGTTGCCTCACATTATCTGTTCTGCTTTTACCTTAAAATTCAAGCTTAAGTTAACCCCTGGACTGCCAGAGAAAATTCAAGAAAAAATCATCGGGCAAATCATGCCATGAAAAAGACAACTGATAGAGCCAATCTGGCAAAATGGTCTGGGGATATTACTCTCTTGACTGTGTTAGAGAAAAAGCCAGCATATCAGGGTTATTCCTCTTCATCTGATAACATCATCAGTGATGTCATCAGGTCAGTATGTGATACGTTGGTGACAGTCAAGGGGTTAAAATATTATAAAGGCTCACGACATTCAAACGTTGCTCAACTCACCGACGTCCCATACGATGAGAATTTCATATAGTCAAACAGCACTTTGTTTCTGAAAAGAAATGACAAATAATTAGCACAATCATGTTATTTAGTGATCAAAGTCATGACATATCCATATCATTAGGAAGTCGTACTTTGATTTGATGAGCATACCCACTATTTGTTAAGAAATCAGAAGTCAACAATAAATCAAGTGACAGATAATCGAATGACATATCAAGATAAGGCAGTCATACTTTAATTCAATGTGCATCCCAATTATTTCTGAAGAAATTAAAATTCAGCAATAACTAAAGAGGAAAAATACTACAGGGTGCACAAAATCTATAGTTTATTCGTTTCAACAGCCTGACAGATTGAAATCACGCTACAACCTTGCTGGAGTAAGATACATGCATCCACATTCAAACTGTATCTCAACAAGTGACAAACAAATGGATCTTAAAGACACACTGACGCACCACCATTAAGTCCCTTGGTTTTTCTGGGTAGCTGTGATCCACATACAAATGTCCCCAACTTCAAATTGAGGCTGCTCTTTAAAATGATGTTTCGGTTTGCATTTGGGAGCATTTGTATGGGACTCAAACCTGGTCAAAACAAGATTTCTTACCAGCTATAAGAGGGAAAACACGTGAAACACGTGATTTTGACACGTGATCTGATGGGTCTTTAAAAAATGTATTCATTGAGTGTTTTACTTTAAGTTCATGGAGTTGCTTAAACATGAACCTGTTGTGAGCTGTTTCACTTCTGAATCACGCACAAGAAAGGAAGGTGGCAGAGTGGTTAAGACGTTCCTCCGCCAATTCAATGCGTGAGTAACCCCGGTTCAAATCCCAGCCTCATCCTTTCTTACTAGTTCCACAGAGTCCTACGGTTAGGGACTTAAAGCAAGTCTGACCCGAGCGCTTTTATGTGTGTAAAAAAACCCCCACGTCAGTTAAAAGTCGATTAGAGCAGGGAGAAATCCTGCTGCCTGGTATGACCAAATTGATAGCAAGGTTTAAAAGTTGATAAGAACAAGGAGAAATCCTGCTGCCTGGTATGACCAAATTGATAGCAAGGTTTAAAAGTTGATAAGAGCAGGGGGAAATCCTGCTGCCTGGCATGACCAAATTGATATCAAGGTTTAAAAGTTGATAAGAACAAGGAGAAATCCTGCTGCCTGGTATGACCAAATTGATAGCAAGGTTTAAAAGTTGATAAGAGCAGGGGGAAATCCTGCTGCCTGGCATGACCAAATTGATATCAAGGTTTAAAAGTTGATAAGAACAAGGTGAAATCCTGCTGCCTGGTATGACCAAATTGATAGCTAGGTTTCCCCAAGTACCCCACCTTCCCTACACATAAAAATGGGTGGCACTGCACTATTGTCAACGCGCTCTCCAGGTGGGAGCAGCCAAATTTCACAAAGACTGTGACTAGAATTTACCAAGAGTGTGAATAGATGATTTTCGGAAAAAAATAGGGGAGAGCACTTCATGAAAATTAGAGTTGTTTGCCTCCATTACTCAAATGAGTTAGTTAGTTAGTTAGTCTGTTATAGTCCCGTCAACAGCTATGGTTATCTCAGGACTGTCACCACATAAAAATCTACCACGTATAGCAAAACACAAATCCAAGAATCTTAACCATAGCAACAATGGTGTCAAAGCTTGAAACCCCAGGATGCGAGTAATCGACTTGTCCCAAAAATTTTGGGGTGGCCAGTGGCCACAAACTGATAAAAATTGCAAAATGTGACGTAAAAATATAGATTACATAATCTTTTAGAATGACGCACGGTGTTCTAAGTGCTGTATGTCTGCTCAAACACACGAGTCGTTATAGGCTACGAGAGCTGATGGTAGAGTGACTTCCCCTGTTTGACCAATTGAATTAGGCAAGATCACTCCCACACACCATGAAATTACTCCCGTTAATTATTTCCGAACAATTCCTATTGAAAGCATCCAAATCCTCCTTCAAAATGACACTGAGGAAGTAGCCAAATACATGAAAATGGCGCATGGCCATTGGACGTAACTGGCCAACCACAGAGAAGCTTACAGGGAATGTACTCATGCTACAAATTGTGTTGGTTTTCACCGTATGCGTAAGAAGAGAGTCTACCGAACTCAACAAACTGTATGATCTTCTCTCTCTCTCTGTATATGTTGTGTTTTGGTGTGTTTTTTGCAAAAATGGAAAAAGTGCATTTTTTTTATTAGGTATTACGTATTACGTACTTTATAGTCACAGAGGCGTCTCTGTGAAATTCGGGTTGCTCCCAAATGGAGAGCGCGTCAGAGCCAGAGGCGCGCCACCCAATTTTTTTTTGGGCATGCGATTTTTGTGTGACTAATGAGGAAGGAAAGGGGGGGGAGGGACGACCAAATGACAACTTTTTCGTTGCCACTGGCATTAACGTGTGCTAAGTGCATGGGCACACGGGACCTCGGTTTATCGTCTCATCCGAAAGACTCCACGGTTCAGACCATAAAGCCTAGTGCAAAGTGAGAGGAAAAATTCCCTGTACCCATGGCTCGCACTCGGGTTTATTTGACACGAGGCAAACGTGCTACCACTGTGCCACTCAACTCAACTCAACTCAACAATACTTTATTATCTCAAAAGAGAAATTCATCGTTGTTACGCCTGTGATTCAACATTAAAATACACACATCAAGCATTATAACATAACATTTAGAACATGTTAAATACATTCAGTAAAATAAAATACATATCAAACATTATAAAAAATCAAAAACATGCTAGATACACTCACAGTGCAATAAAATACTTATCAACATAAGATTATAAATTAGGCATAAGAAATACTTGTACATGTCAAATATTCAAAAGAGCAAAATAAATAACGCCCACATATAATCGTACATAAACACAGACACACACGCATAGGGCATAGGCCTACATGCATGTATGCACACGTGCACCAACACATGTGCATGCTCCCATCGCACCCCTCCTACACACACTACACCTATTTACATTTACGCATTACTCTCACATCCCTGCGCAGCCTACCTGTTTTCTTCCCACTTCCGTCGCTCCTGTCTCTTCAAGATTATTTCGTCAGTAAGTCGTTTCCGACCACTGCCACCACCAGGGTTATCGTCATCATCGTCCTCTTCCATTTCCTCCTCCTAGACAAAGGCAAGACAAATGACAACAGATTTTGTTTTATGTGTACACTTTACAAGATCTTTCCTTTCTTTCATTATTAATTCAAGCCGTTCCGGCCATATATGTCCGTAATTAATATATAGCTGTCAATTTGATGCATTTGCTTCAAGGGAAGTAAATTTGTGGACACACCATACCTTGGTCACTTCTAAACTCATTTCGCTCCCTTAGACCACAATTTTGCCTCTGACTTTGCTTTTGTAGTGGGGTGTTTAGGGGAAACCAATCGGTGTAAAGAGTTTTTCTATATAAAGTCAATATATTGTTTGCTTTGATAAAAAATTTCTGTGTCCAATGTCTGTATTTGTGAATCTCAGAAACAAAACCAGTTAATATTAACTTTGAGTAATGTTCCGTGTTTTTAAAAAAAATATATATAAATTGTGCTGATTTACTTTTTCTCCCAATGGGGGAGGGACAGGGCCTTATGCAAAGACAGCTGTTTCGACCTAGTGAAGGTCTCATCAGTTTGCATGATCGGCCTGCAATTTGACTGTCCAGTGGATGTCAACTTGAGCCAGAAGACATTCTACAAGAGAATTCTACAAGACATTTCTACAAGAGAAAACTTAGTGTTATAAAACTAAAAGAACCAGACTTTGAGATCGAGAGTCGTTAACATGAGGAGTATCAAAACTACAACTTATTGTTATAAAACTGAAAACTGAAGGAATCAGACTTTGAGATTGAGAGTCGTTAACATGAGGGGTGTATCGAAACTACAACTTATCGTTATAAAACTGAAAAGTGATAGAACCAGACTTTATTGTTGTTGTTGTCTTACTCTGGCTTAAAGACTCCAGGGATCATCCCAACAGCCGAAACACTTGAACACTATGATACAAATGCACCAGCAGCTAGAGATGAGAACATTACATGTGCAACCGTTTTTGATTACCCCGCCATGTGGGCAGCCACACTCCGACTTAGGGGGACTGATGATGTTATGCTAGGAACTTGGTCATAGCTGAGGACAATCCCTGCATAACTATGCATAGCATAATAATAATAATAATTGTACATTTATATAGCGCTTTACCTCAGATGAGCCCAAAGCGCTTTACAATCAATGATTCATCAACAGACAACAAAAACAGCATTAACCAGCATAGCAGTAAGCAAAGGGGAAAAGGGAGAGTCAAAGAGAGTGACAGATTAGAGGAAGTTACAAACACAGATATTCCAGAAGGTGGGAGAACTATTTGTATAAAAAAAACACCCCAGGGCTCCCAGGGACCCCCATTTGGGGGTCTATGAAGTACTAAAATTCTAAAGGACCCTCTAAAAGAATGTGCAGGGGGTCCCAGGGATGCACTAGAAAAAAAAAATTTAGCATTTGGCCAAGAATCTGATTTGGTGTCCAAATTGTGTTACACACAAGGCCTAAAATAAATAACTTCCAATTGTTCCGTTTTTCTCATCAGATGTGCATTGCATGGGGCAGATTTGAGTGCATGCAAAAGAAGTTCAATATCTGATTGATACTGTCAGCATTATAACAAAATAAAATTTAAGTGAGCAAGTTACGCTTCACCATGTAACACATTGTTTTCATCCACAAATTAAAAACAATAAGCAGCAATGACTTTAAATGCTTTGATTTTACATGTGTGTGTGCTGAGGTTCTTGCACATAGAAATATAGAAACATACCATTACTCGGCATTACTGATGATTGGATTTTAGGCTTCAGAGTGCTGAGTAGGTTACGGTAACACCAAAATGTATTAACATCTTAATTATTTAAGAGCCATGTATTGAATCATAACAATTTTCCACACTGTTGCAATCTCTGGTGTGTATACTTTTTAATTGAAACATAATTCTGCATTGTGTATTAACTATTACACATTGTCTAAAAAAAACTTTGAAAGGCACGGCACAAATTTGCTTAACTAGTAAAATGTGGTATTAGAATATCAAGTATTTTCCAATAGATCAGACTTTAAAATATTTGTATTTGTGGAACAACAATGTTGCTGTGCTGTAGCTTTGTAAATATTGTCAATTACAATATCATGCGCTGAATTTTATATATTTTATAACAACACCGTTTCATGGCTTTTGCTGAGCTGGTTACACTTCACCGATCAAGGTTATGTTTTTTAGTTCATAGTGAGTATTATGGGCTAAATCACAAATGATTGAGTGGGAGACATAGTGCAGAACAGCTATGAAGTGTTCTGGGCACCAATCCAGGGGATAGGCTGCAGAAGGAAAAGGAAAAGTGAAACAAACATGGAAAGTGGGCTATGTGCAGGTTACGCTTCACCAAAATGGCTTTTACACATGTTTTATTCTGCTGCATACATCCGCTTCATTTACGTGAACCTAAAAATCAAAAGCATATAGGTAAAACTGAAATTGTTTGACTCTCATTCTTACTTCATTTGCAGCATATAGTGAAAACAATAAAAAGTATTTACAAATATGAGTAAGTTACGCTTCACCAAAGTACATGAAGTTTTTATGTAAACTCAGTTTAACTCTCAAGATCGTACTTACAACAACTGTAAAATATTGATGGTATGCTAGCCTTCATATTTAGAGTTAAATGTAATGAAAAAAGTATGTAGATAAAAATTAAACTAATATAAACATGTGGATTTGGCTGTGAGCAGGTTACCTTTCACCAAAAACTTAATTTTATTATGAAGTTAACATTCATTTGTTCATAATAGCCTGTATTCAATAAAAAAATCAAATTAATAACACTATAAGACTGCTTTAGAGACAAAAGTAATGAAGTGTTTTAATATAACTCATAGTTGAAGCACAGCACTCTGAGTAGGTTAGCCTACACGATTATAATGAAACTGACTTCGTGAATTGTAACCTGCTCATGAAAATAATATTGATGCAGCCCAAATTGTTTTACAACTCCTCTGATTAAACAGAACATTCTTTCTGTCTGCTGTAACATCAGTTGTTTATAAAAACATATGCAAAAGGTTGTCTTTTGTGGATAAAAATGAAATGGCAAGAGTATGTTACACTACACCAAATATGTTCGGTGAAGATTACATGCTCATATTCAAAGTATTTTTTTACTGAATAGAACTGACGTTATTCATTCAAATATGTTGCAAATGATCCCTGAGTGAAGGATAGATAAAACAAAACATCAATGAACAGATCTTTGTGTGCACTTGATCAAGAGTAAAAAGGCCGAGCAGGTTACATATTGCTAAAAACGGTCACCACCCCCCTTCATCATTTCCTTCTCTAAGACCCATGTAACCCATTACTTTCTGTTCATAAATCAAAAGACAGGATGCCACACAGCTTTTTTATTCCAGTTAGGGGGGAAAAACATGGCTGAGTTAGAAAAAAAACTACTCTCATTCCTGCCAATTTTTTCCCAGCTTCACCAAATCCCAACTAGGGGGTGGAATGTTTAATTGTATGATAAACTTTACCCCTTCTTGCTGGCAGGGTGTTCAGTGGAGCTCTCTTGACATAAATGCATAGCTTCAATACCTAGGAATGGTCTGTTAAAGTATAGCTGACCGCTGGCAGCATCTGTTTATTGTCAGGGGACAGCTTCACCAAAATGTAACGCGCTCAGTCACAAAAAAGAAAAAGCCAACATTTTTTGTCTAGGCGTCATACACCATGCAAAATTATAACAGCTGATGGGGGGATCTATTTCATAAACAGTGTGTATGCTGACATTCACAAGCAATGCTTTATAGTGCTGAAAAAATAAGTTCAATAAAGTCACCTAAAAATGTGTAACGCTCTATGACTTCTGAACACGCCAGTTTTGAACCGATTTTTCGTTATTTTAAGAGCAAATCAAAACGTTTCTTAGCATGTGGCATTTTATATTCATGTCAAAATGCTGTTCTGTCCATTAGTATAAAACTTATTTGAAAAAAATAAACACCAAAGCTAAACAAACAGTTAAAAGAGGCTAGGATGCCACTCGACACCAAATCAGACTTTCAGCCATTTGCAATGCCACTGGGACCCTCTATCTCGCTTCTAGGACCCTCTATACTGTAAGCGAAGGAGTCCCTGGGACCCCTCGTTTTGCAAGACAATTAGGAGCCCTGACCCCCCACCCCCAGTATCCCCATGTGTGTGTGGGGGGGGGGGGGGGGTATGCGCGTCAAACCCTGACCTCCTCATCATCTCTGTAGACTTTGTCAAACTCGGGCACTCGGAACTTGGTCATAGCAAAGACTGTACAGGGGAAGATAAACATCCGGTCTCTTTTCCCTATATGAGTAGTGAGGACAGAAACACTGGTTATGTCCCTTTGAAACGTGACACATTTTACACGTCGATAGGCCAGTTGAATTCTCCGTTCAAGTTCCAGTCTGAGTTTTTGGATAGGCTCCACTGTGAATAGTGTACACGTCCGCACTAACGATATCTCTATCAGCCCGGTTCGCCGAGCTTTTAAGTAATCCATCTTACCCTTTTAGAATATCTTTGGTCATAGCTAAAGACAATCCCCGCATAACTATCTTCTTCTTCTTCTGTGGTGGAGACCAACTTCTTTGTATATATAGAAGCAACTGTACGCACTTAGCATAACAGTAAGCAAATAGAAAAGGGAGAGTCAAAGAGAAAGACAGATTAGAGGAAGTTACAAGCACAGATATTCCAGAAGGTGAGGGAACTATTGGTATAAAAAAAAAAAACCCACCCCCACTCCCGGTATCCCCATGGGGTGTATGAACATCAACCCCTGACCTCCTCGTCATCTCTGTAGACTTTGTCGAACAAAGGTGAGGGAACTATTGGTATAAAAAAAACACCCCCCCCCCCACCCCCACTCCCACCCCCGGTATCCCCATGGGGGGTTTGAACGTCAAACCCTGACCTCCTCGTCATCTCTGTAGACTTTGTCGAACTCGGGCACGTTTTCCAAGTCCTCGGGTTTCATCAACAGTTTGACTTGAACTGCATTGTACATGTTGTTCACGTCCACAGCCCGATGACTGAAAATCAAACACAAACACACAGTGATCACATTTACTGGTAATAATCAGTAACATACAGTAAAAATCGCTTAAGTCAAAATTTAAGGGACTGAAATTTTATTTTGGAGATACAGTGGTACCCCTCTAATAAGACGCTCGCAAATGCGACTTCTCCTAACATACGACTGATTTTTTTTTCCCCGAACACATTCCACTATATATCCTATGCCGCAAATACAACTTTTCCTGAGTTCCGACTTACGACCCGATTTCAGGGGTTGAGATGCGACCACAATCTTATCTTTTTGCAGTCAAGTTCGTGCAAATCGATCTCTCGATGAAAAGCAGACGAACTCGTGATCGAAAGTCATGGCAACAGGTCCGATGGCAACTTCGATGGCCGATGTTGCACTCACACACAAACTACACATAACAGTACAGACCTAATCTTCGCCAAAGCGGACCTACTAAATACTGGATTATGCACAACGACACAACACAACACAAAACATGACAAAGTAACGCTCTGGCAGTTCATTTTTAGTCACAATTTGCACACACAGAACTTTTACCGCGCATACAACTCAGCTGACAAAATGGCACCGCATACACGAAATCACGGCAAACGCTAATGCGCCAGCTGCTTTCATTTATACGATTTTGTGAGTTGTTTGCATTCAGCGAGAGTTGTAGTGCACACACTAACGCCGATTTATCAGTCTGATAGCGGAAAGGAGCTTGGTCCTCTAATAAGGCCACCCCTCAGATAAGACGTTTTTTTCACCGCACTTTCAAGGTCTTATTAGAGGGGTACCACTGTAGCCAATATTTTGAACTAAAAATACTTTTCGACAGAGATTATTATACTGGGACCCAAAAATTATTGTGAGTTATCCAGTGTTTTTTAGTTATCCGTTTTTGAGTTACCAGTTCTCCACTGTACTTATTACTGCCAAACTAAATCACCATATTAAGGCGCACTTGGTTATAAGGCCCCCCCAAAAAAAAGTTTACACAAAATTCTGATTTTGTTATATATAGTTTCTTACTATTTTACTAGTCACATTATAAGGCGCAGGGGTCTCAGTCTGGGGGGAAAAAGTAGCGCCTTATAGTCCGTAAAATACGGAACGGACAAAAATATGACCTGTCAGTCCCAGACTTTAACTCAATTGACTCACATGCAAAATGACGTAGTATCTCCCTGAGATCGCATTATTTTCTAAAAATCGCCAAAAATAAAATGCACATCATACAAACATGCAACATGCACCAGGTGAAAGACATTAAATCAGCATATTTTTGGAGACTTCTTACTTTGAACGAGTGAGCCGCATATATTTCACGATGTAAATAACCTGATGAAATGCGCTTTGTCTGGAAAACAAAAACTTTCTACTCAACGGGCTGACCACTTTGTTATGATCTTGATCTAGCATCACACAAAGCCACTCAAATTTTGATAGACTTGGTTTAGTACATAATTTTTTTTAAATTGTAAAAAGCATAATACAAACTATAAACATAAACATTTGTTTATTTAATGTATGAATAAAGTGAGCTATATGGTCGCCGCCATATTGAATGAAGCAAATTCGAAGAACATGAGTAGTTCAATTTAAAGAAGTAAAAAACGAAAATAGGACACACTGGAGACAGTCTAAGGGAAGCAACTACAAGGGGAAGGTCTCAGGATTAATAGGAACAGTGAGTTATTTCCCTTTTATTGGGTTACATAACAGTAAAAATATGTCGGAAAAAACCCTCCGATGTGACTCCAAAAGATGGGAACAGTGTTGGAATGACGTCTCTGACCTTAAGAATGTTTACAAAATTAAAGATGTTGCACGTAAGCAGGTGTCCAGGCTTTCGACAGTAGGCGAAAACACATTCTGATATTCTTTGCGGACGTTGCCACAAAATGTCTCACATGTACACACATACACACACACATACGTGCAGGGGGCCAAAACGGAAGCCAAAGAAGTGTGTCTGCCAATGAGCAGTGAACTTTCATCGATCTAGGCCTCTATCAGTACATGCCTTTGTGCACGATCTTGTAGAATTCTGAATGTCGTTAGCATGCTAAAAAGCAAAAACTGACTTAACGCACAAGTCATCATTTTAATGCGTCATCTCACTTACCTACTTGTATTTTAACGGCTAAATCTCATGCATGGTTTGAGATTCTAGGGGGTGATTTGCAGACCTGTTTACCCCCTACACAAATCTTGAGTAGTCTGGGTAGCTGAAATGAGTAGTTTTGACGCAAAATGTGTCGTTTTATTCATTAAATCATCAAACAATGTCCAATGAAAATTAGTAGAATCTAGCATAATTTTCAATTTTGAAGAGTAGTAGAGATCCAAAATGAGTAGAATGCTACTCAAAAAGAGGAGAGTAAGCAGGTCTGGATTTGAGAGCTCTAGTGCATAAATACACACAATCCGTACGTTTTCGGGAACCCTGATAGCATAGAGCATAAAAAAATATGAATATTAAAATCTGACCTGTCGCAGATGTAGAAGCACACCCCCTCCTCGGGTTGAAAGAGCTCCACCACATCAACAGAGGCTCCACAGTTGATCATCACTACATGCTGAATCTGAACACAACCATCCATAAAAATATCAGGTGTAGAGTGGCACACAGGCAACGCGTTCACCTCGCATACAATAAACCCGATGTCAAACCTGGGTACAGGGTACACTGGTCTTCTTTCCCGCTGCGTACAGCCGACACATTCCGATTTCGGAGGAGCTCAAAGGAGAAAAATTATTTCGAAGATTTATTTTTTTTAAGTTTGGAGAATGGGCCAATAAGTCAGATAGTAGATGATAGAAAGCAAAGGGAAAAGGCAGAGTCAAAGAGAGTGGCAGATTAGAGGAAATTACAAGCACAGAACTTCCAGAATGTAGGGGAACTATTTTTTATGAAAGACCCCCCCGGTATCCCCATGGGGACATGCATACCGTATTTTACGGACTACAACTTAAGGCGCCCCAAATTTTACACAAAATTCAGATTTTGTTATTATAGTTTCTTATTATATTACCAGTCACATTATAAGGCGCAGGGGTCTGTCTAATATAAAAAAAAAGCATCGCCTTATAGTCCGTAAAATACGTTAATCAAAAGGTAAGGTTATACTTACAGGAAGTAGTTAAAGATTGAAAATTACCGTATTTTTTTGGATCATTAGGTGCTGCTGTGCATAAGGCGAATAGGGCAATTTTTAAGAAAAATCTGACAAAATTAAAATAAAAGGCACCCTCGTTTATATGGCGATACACACCTCGCGAAAGAAAGTCGAAGTTTGAAGTCCGTACACGTCCTGTAAATGCTTACCGACCGCCATTACTGCTGTCATAAACGAGAGTTGGCTCCCTTCTCAAATAATCGAACTTCCGTTTTTGCGACTTCAGGTTGTTGTGTTTGGACTTTTCTTCGCGAAAACTGGTAGAATTATGGCATTTAAGCTCTACAACGATGCTTTTTACATCCAGTGAAGGGTTATGGCATCTGTTGGACGGTATTTCGGATGATAACGTGAGTATTCGTCGTATCGGCGACTCCTTACCACTTTCGATGTTGTGACTCACAGTAGACTGCACTGAACACGGCAATCGTTGCCTCTCTTCTCACGATTTTGTTCACTAATAGGGTGCCCTCGTATATTAGGCACATAGGTCGAAATTGGAGAACAAAATATTGCCTTATAGTCCGAAAATCACGGTACATTACATAGTTCTATAGTCTCCACTAACTTAGTTCCCAACTGAGTTTTCGGATTCAATCAAAGATTTCAAACCTCACCCCTTCAGAGTTGTCGACGTAGGCTTTTTCCAAGTCTTCCTTGCCCGTCACAGGCACTATGGTGTAGACTATGTGATCACATTGCAGCAGGTACTGTGGGCAAAACGAATAAAATAAGCATAATATTATATGATAATAATAATAATAATAAAGACATTTATAGAGCGCACATTCTAGACGAACTACTCATGGCGCTTAACAAAACTAGAATTCACTCCACATGCAAGATTACATCATACATATCGAACATGCTCAGATGGGTTCGCATTCCCGCTGTCGCACCCACGCAAACACATACTCATATATACAAACATGCACACGCATACATACACATTGGCATAGACAAACGCATCCTCCCCTCCCCACACACAAACACTCACATCAACGCATACAAACACACATATGTACACACATGTATAATGATACATCTTAGAAAATGATGTCCCGAGGCACAGGTCATAGTGCCAACTGCCATTAAATTAAAAATGGTAGATTTTGTTCCCCCCCAATCAGAACAAAAGTGACGGTGCATGGAAAAAACCAACACAAGTCGCTCAGAATGTTTTGGAGCAAAAGCCAAAAATTGTCAACAACTCCCCAAATATCAATATTCTATTTAGGATATATTTACAGTGAAAATCGCTTAAGTCAAAATTGGACGGACTGAAATTTTATTTTGAGCTAAAAAGACATTTTATTATAAAGATTATTAAACAGGGCGAAGTCTAAATGCGTACGTCCACAAAGGAACTGGTGGTTTTTTTTTAAGCAAAAGGTCTCAAATACACCAACGCATTATGCTGGATTATCAAAATGAATCATATAATTAGTTGGTTTTGGTCAGCCAATCTCACAGGCCTATCTGACGTGAGTGCTGCGCGAACCAGAACTGTTCACCCTACACATCGCCCGATTTTTATCTCCCCTAGGAAGTTAGTCACGGGAAATTTTGTACGTTTCTTATTGTTAATCCGAATTTAGTTTGAATGCTGTGGAGTATGTGTACCGCTTTGCTCCGTCGTCTTCAGTGCGTGTCTCGCATGTGCATTTGCGCCCAAACCAGGGCTTCTGCTCTAATGCGTGGCAACACAATTCAGTGGGGACGGGTGAAAATGGTCCCAGTGTTATGATAAATAAGTACCTGTCATTAAATATCTACCTCTCGCATGCGAACTGTACCCATCTAACCCTAACCCTATCCCTAACCCTATCCCTAACCCTATCCCTAACCCTATCCCTAACCACGGAAAGAACCAAAAAATAGAGCAGGAGGGTGTAAATCTACATATTTGCCGATAAATCGATGTACAAGTCCATAAATCCATAATCCGTAAAATTCACAATGGCGGACAAACAAACGATTCTGATTGGCTACGCTAGGACTACTTCCGGTTAGGACTACTTATCTCATAGAGTAAAAATACACCGCCACACCAGGACGCAAACATTTCGACATCGTCCGTCACTGGGACGGATAAAAATAAAGGTAGCGGAACTTCTGACAAAGCCACAAAAAGATCATGGATTCCACAAGATAAATTTCATTCTAGCCAATCAAAGTCCTGATTTACTTCAAAGTTATTTTTAATAGTAATAATAATAATAATAATAATGAGGAAAATTTATATAGCGCCCATCCTACTATGTAGGCTACAGGGCGCTTTACACAGAATTGAAATGGAATAAAAACATGCAACAAAAATCCAATAACATGAGCAGACAAAACAATACTGGTCACACTTCGTTTGGCCGGTAAAAATGCACATGTACAATCAGCAACAACTCCTATGACTACTACTACTACTAGTACTACTTTTAAAGATGAATCAACGAAAAGTCTATAGCTCCAGCCTCCTCAATGGGAATCATACCATTTTGAAGTCAGGGATTGACAGAATTGAGGGAATCTTCGTACATGGTACTGTATAATCCTGTGACAGCCACATCTAATATTCTCAGGGTTCCCAATCGTCCCGCAAAACAAGGGGTCCCAGGGACTCCTTCACTTACAGCATAGAGGGTCCTAGAGGTGAGATAGAGGGTCACAGTGGCATTGTGAATGCTAGAAAGAATTTTTCTAGTGCATCCCTGGGACTCCCTTCACATTCTTTTAGAGGGTCCTTTAGAATTTGAGTACTTCATTCACACACACACACATTCCCCCCTCATTTTAATTCACTGATTTCTTCTTCTTCTTTTTTTTTAGTCTAATAGCACCATTGTTGTGAACATCCTTTAAATTAAATCACACACACGCACACACATAATACAACAATAAGAAAATCTAAATAGCCAAAACACAGACACCAACCTGAAGAATTTTGCAGGCACACAGTGCATCAACGTCAAACGCAACGAGAATCAGCACCCTCTGTCAAAATAATAACACCACATGTTGAAATAACACAAATGAAAAGTCAAGTGTATAATATTGGCAATATTCACAGATGATTAACAAACCAAAAAACTTTGCCGCGAAGAAAGATAATTCATGACAGAAAAGAGCAAGACTGATTGAGTGATTCATTGTTTTGTTGGGTTGGGTTTTTCCCAGTCAACAGATTATCTCCCTTCACAAGAAGAAATTTATGTGAATTCATACAATATTATTGCCCTACAATTTTGTTAAAATTTTAAAAAATGGATGTGTGTGCGAGTGTGTGTCAGTCTGTCAATGTGTGTGTGTGTGTGTATTTGTTTATGTTTGGGTGTGTGTGGGTGTTACTGTCAGTCTGTCACTGTGTGTGTGTGTGTGTGTGTGTGTGTGTGTGTGTGTGTGTGTGTGTGTCTGTGTGTGTGTGCGTGTGTGTGTGTGTGTATTTGTTTGCTTGTGTGCGTGTGTGTGTCAGTCTGTCACTGTGTGTGTGTGTGTGTGTGTGTGTGTTGGTCTTTTTAAATCAATGAGAATATTATTATTTCCTTGTGCTACGATTCCCTGTGGGTAATAAAGTGAATACTCTTCTGAATCAGTCAGAAAGTTAGCAAAGGATAGAGATCATCCCAACAGCCGAAGCACTTGAACACTATGGTACAAATGCAACAGCTAGGGATGAGAACAATTACATGTGACCGTTTTTGATTACCCCGCCACGTGGGCAGCCACACTCCGACTTCGAAGGAGTAGTCTTTTAGTGACTGTCCTTACTTCATTCCTTCCGTTAACTGATTAAGTGACCACAATCATACTTGTGAAGTTGTCACTTTATTAATGATAGTGGAATCTTCAGCCTGATGAAGTTGGCTGCCTGAGGTGAAGAAGAACCTCCCTTATAAGACTCCCACTCCCTCCCACTTAAGACCTACTTCTCTGAGACATTGTCATTGTTTGTTAGTATTAAAATTAATTAAGACCTCGAAAAATCATCCAAAATAAGGTATTGTGGGAGGTTCCACTATTATTTGTGTCACTATTTGTCTACTTTCGCTTTTAGTTTTCGCACAATAACTACAATTATTTCAGTTGTTTCAATTTCTTCAGTGCTATCACTGCATATTCTGTAATGAAATACATTACCTTGTGCTGTATGCATTCATAAAATTCACGTTTTTGATCTTTGATCAGCATTTTGTTTGTCTTTTCACTTTTCTTTTCAGACTTTGGCGCGCTGAGGAAACAAAGTGATGTCAAGAGGAGAGACAGTTCATTAATTTTTGATTGGTCGATTTAGTATTACACAATAAATCTGTAAAGTAATATAACTATTTTAAAATGCACTGAACATTTTAGATGAGATGAAATTTTGGAAGTACTAAATTTCGGTTTTAATTTTGCGTTAATTTTGTTTTTTAGTGCTGAACTAGTTTTGCAGTTAAGCTTCCGTTTCCTTTTCAGATTGTAAACAGTGAAGTCATTCCAAGTCACCGTCTCAACAGTGTTGCCATCATTCACACTAGTGACATTACTAGCCTTTCAACGATTTCAATATGGTAACTTTATCATCCCTATTTAGTCCTACATAACTAATGCTGTGTATTATTAGCAACAATGGGATTGATGCGTTTTATTTATTTTATTTGTTTTTACTTCTTTTTTTTGGTTCTATTTTTTTTCTTATCATATCATATCAGTTTAGGCTCTGTAGGCTTATGGTTAGGTTAGGTTAGGTTACTAGGGACTAAAAACATAGCCGTTAGGCTTTCAAGCGTCCCATCCTTAATAAGATTTTTAACGTACAAGGTTTTATCGTGCACTCAGGTTTTAGATAATCATTCATCATATTCATATGTCAAATTTTTATAATGTTCCCAGTTATCTAATAGTTTTGCCCTCTAGATATTTTTCTCAAATATAAATATTTATTTTCTTTTTTCTTTTTGTTTGCCCGTGAATTACTACGGCTATTGACAATAGTATTGTGTATTTGTTGGGTTTTTTTTATTTTTTATTTCTCCAAATTTGTGGAGTACATAATAGTATTAAATTTTTTGTCAATAAGATTTTTGAACCTATTTAGTGATGATGCATTTACAGTTTCATTAGAAAGATTGTTCCATGCAGTTATTACTCTGTTAGTAAAAAAGTTTTGAGCTGAACGACTTATTTAGTTTTTTTGTTAATTTAAAATCATGCCCTCGTGTTCTCTCCTCGTCAGTTAAAGTTAGTAAAGTTTTAGTTGTGTTAGGATCATAAAACTTATTAAGAATTTTATACACCTCGATCAAATCGCCTCTTAGACGTCTGTATTCCAAACTAGGTATTCCCAAATACTTTAGTCTGTCCTCATAGTCCATTCCATATCTCTGGTTCCAATAATTGTTTTCATAAATCTCCTTTGGACACCTTCTAAATGATCAACATGTTTTCTCAAAAAGGGACACCAGACAGGATTTCCATACTCTAATTGCCTTAGTTAGAGTCGGAACTTAGACTTAGAACATAGTAATAGTTTTACTATCCACATGATGACACATGTGTTCGTTTTATCTTCCATGTGTGATGATGTCAGTTGTCACATCTAGTCAGCATTGTCATTTATTTATTTGTATTAGTCATTGGTTTTATTTCAGGTTGTAACTAACTAAGAGTATTGACAGCAAGAAAAAACAAAAACTTTCATAATTGTACTAATTCTCAGATTTGTACTGATAAAACTCTAAAAATGAGAGAAAAATACCTAAGTTGTAGGCATGTTAAAGAAGTTGCTTCCCTTCGATTTGATCTCTGAACTTGCCATTATTCCGAACACTCGCGCAAAAATGGAGGTGCATGTGCATGCACAGTTATCACACTAAAAAGCAAGACGATTCTTAGAATTAAAAAATTGCTGCAAGTGTAATGGTGGGAGTAAATCTACATACCCGCTAATTTGTTAGATCGTTGAGATTGCGAATCTTTAAACAAAGAACAGTGGTCTGCCTAAAGAAAATACTCTCCCATAAGGAATTATCCTCTTGAATTAAGGGCCAGGGCCTGTATTCACATTGAGATAGCATGAGACTTAGCATGATGCTAACTTAGAAGCTCTTCCAATGTCCTATAGGATTTAATAGGACTTTTGGAAGAGCTTCTAAGTTAGCATGATGCTAAGTCTCATGCTATCTCAACGTGAATACAGGCCCAGGTTTAGAGGTGAAAACAAAACTCCAGGCAAAGGTTTGTCACCACATGCACCCATGTACTATAACTTAGTATAAGGCACATGGGTCTGGGGGAAAAGTATCGCCTGATACTATTGTCCGTAAAATATGGTATATCCCTATCATATCATATCATATCATATCATATATGGCATATAGGCTTTTAAATAGCCTTTAGCCTGCTATTTCCTTTTAGTTTATAAGGAAACGCAATTTAAAACTTTTTTTGTTTTTGTTTTTTTGTTATTATTTTTTTCTTTTTCTTTTTTTTTGTTTAAGAGTACAACATACAATGAAACGATAAAACTGATGTGCATACTAATTATTACTGAATACTTATATTAGTATGGAAGCACTAATCTTCCCAAAAATATCTAATTTGTTTTTAAAACTATTGAGTGTTCCTGCGGTTGCAGTAGCACTTGGCAGTTAGTTCCAATTGTTAATAACCCTGTTAGTGAAAACATGTGCATAAATATTAGTATGAACTAATGATTTTGTTAGTTTTAAGGAGTGTCCTCTAGTGGTAGAGTTACTAAGAGAAAAAAGTGTGTTTGTAGTTATAGTATAATATCCATTTAAGATCTTAAAAGTTTCAATCATATCTCCCCATGCTCTTCTATACTCTAGGCTAGCTAGATTAAGAAGTTTTAGTCTTTCCTCATAGCTCATATTACTCATGTTAATACTACTATTTATTACTACATGTATCACCACAATTGTTTATAATATATTGTTTATATAGCTGGATTGGTCCTGCCTAGATACTCCGAAAGGTCTGTGGTCCTTCTCTGCATGCAACATGTGTGGCCTTACTGTTAGTGTTACTATATTATTTCAATAACATGTGTTGTTTGTGTACATGTGCAGTTTGGATTTGGCCAGATGTTTCCCGACATGCCGATGGGGCGCAGTTTCTCCCAGACGTATCGCTGCTACAGCGTCACCATGCTGAGGGACCGAGAGGACGTGGAGCGAGGGGGGAAAAGTAGATCACTTTTGTTTGAACATTGTGTAGTACTCTCTTTCTTTCTCTGTCTGTCTGCCTGGCTACCTCTCTCTCTCTCTCTCTCTCTCTCTCTCTCTCTCTCTCTCTCTCTTTTGCCATTCTCTCTCTCTCTCTCTCTGATAGCTCTCTCTCTCTCTCTCTTTCTTTTTTCTCTCTCAGTGTGTGAGATCAGCTCAGCCCCCCCCCCCCCTCTCTCTCTCTCTCTCTCTCTCTCTCTCTCTCTCTCTTTCTGTGAGACTTTCTGTCTAAAATAGTACAAACAAAACTTAAATTCTGAGTATGCTCTCTCTCTCTCTCTCTCTCTCTCTCTCTCTCTCTCTCTCTCTCTCTCTCTCTCTCTCTCTCTCTCTCTCCCCCCCCCCCTCTCTCTCTCTCTATCTGCTATCTCAATGATTCAATTGAGGGGGGGGGGGGGGGGGGGGGGGGGGGGGGGGGGGGGATACTGTAATGTGGGTTTTTCCCAAACAAAATATGTTACTAATTTGTATGTTACTTTGTGCTATAATGTTTTATTTTGACTTGATTTTGTCATAATTATGATTCCATTATGAGCGGTTTGGATTATATTTATATGGGTCTCTCTCCTGAAAACTGGTCCAATATGTGACATAGAAGCCAAAAAATAAAATTGGGCAAATTGAACAGAAAATGCATGCATAGAGTAGCTTTATGAATCAACTTTCTTATGACATGAAAACAAAATCAGTCAAGGCTATCGTTGCTGGGTTTTATGACTTTATATATATGCGTCCAGAGCTGGTAGCGCTGACAACACGGTGTCCTTCATTACATAATTTCATCAACTTAAATAAACTTTATGATGCATTTATCTCTTTAGAATAACAGACTGTCTTGAAATAAAGAGTTATGAATGATTTCATTAAAAACATTTTTTTTTTAAAGTTTAATATTGGTGTTGGTTTATACCGTCTTTGGATCTTACCATAATTGATTGTTTTATTTTTTGTTATATAATGTCGTGCCACTCAAAATGCCATTTATTTTATTTCAAATGTCTTAGAATAGTTTCATTATTATCTCCGATATTCCATTAATTTGACAATTAAAAAATAAGTGTTAAATTAAAATAAAAAAATGTCTGGGTAGCGCTGACAACAGGACACCATCTGGTAGCGCTGACAACATGGTGTCCTCCATTATATAATTTTACCCACTTAAATAGACTTTATGGTGCATTTATCACTTTAACATGGCAGACTTTCTTGAAATAAAGACTTACAAATGGTTTCATTTGCAAAATAATACAAAAGAAATGTGTTTAAATACTAGTGTTGGTTTGTGTCATCTATGCACATTACCATGGTTCATATCAAAATGTTGTTATATAATGTCTCACCACTCAAAATGACAATTTTTCATAGCGGATGTGTTAGAATAGTTTCATTACCACCAGGAATAACCCATAGATACGGTAATTTACAATATAAAGAGCTTAATAAAAATTCAAAAATTCTGGGTAGCGCTGACAACAGGGACGCCAACTGGTAGCGCTGACAACATGGTGTCCTACATTACATAATTTTACCTACTTAAACAGACTTTATGGTGCATTTATCACTTTTAACTTACAGATTACCTTGAAATGAAGACATGTTTTCAATGATAGAAAAAAAAGTAAAATATAAAGAGCTTAATAACAACAATAATTTCTGGGTAGCGCTGACAACAGGGACACCAACTGGTAGCGCTGACAACATGGTGTCCTCCATTATCATTACATGATTTTACCTACTTAAACAGACTTTACGGTGCATTTATCACTTTTAGCTCACAGATTACTTTGAAATGGAGACTTTTATATGTATCCAATGATAGAAAAAAAAGAATAAGATTTAAATTTGAGAAAAACATTGTGGGCAACACAGACAACAACAAGGACGCCATTGTCATCCATCCACTAAAAGAAAATTGTATGAATTAAATTTCTTGTGAATTGAAAGATATGTCTGTTACAAGAATAAATGTGTATTGTATTGGCAAATTTGGCCTTATGGTTAAGAACTTAACTCTGAACAAGCTATTCTACACATAGAAGGCCCATTCAGTGGCCAGGTAGCGCTGACAACGGGCCTTTTAGGGGTGGACACCATACTGTTTTTGTGCTCTCTTGACCAATCAAAACATCCCACACATTTGAAACTTTGTATGAATAATGATCTTTAGTAGTTGTTTGAAAGTAGTAAACTTTTGACTTGGGCAGAAGAAGTCCCTAGGTGAAAATTTTAATTATGTAGGTAGCGCTGACAACACATTTTGTGGACACGACAATGACCAAAGATTTAAAAAAAATTGTAAAAAATCTATTTAACAATTATATTTACTGTTCATGCACATACATTGTCAACAATATGTTTTTTGATAACTAAATAAGAAAAAAAATGGGTCTTAGAGATTGTTGAGGCAAAGAAAATCTGCATTATTTTTTATTATATTTGAGGACACCACATGTTGTCAGCGCTACCTGGTATTTAAAATGTTATTTTAAAACACCCTTTTTGGTAAAATCCACAAAATTGTTACTATAAAGGAAGGACTACTACTCATCTTGAGTGTGCATGCATATGTGTGCAAAATATTTTGTGGTTTGTGAAAAAATAGAAACTTTATGCAAGACTGTTGGGCATGTCACAAAACTAAGCACCCAAAATGCCCATTTTTCAAGACAAAATTGTTTATTAAACACATTTTGGTGCATGCACAGCTAAAAGAAACATTTTATATGATTCTTACAACTATTTAGAGCTGAAATACACACATGAATGATATCTCATTGTTTTATTTGATTTTTTATTGTTTAATAAATAGGATAGGTCACAATGACCCAGTTTTCAGGAGAGTTACCCATATAGACATTACCGGTAAATCACATGAAATCAATACTGTTCAAATCTGCTGCTAAAGACAAGACATAGAGCAAAATGAATACAGACTAAGTGAGAGTTTAGCACACACATACTTACAGAGGGAGGGAGGGGGGGTAGCGGAGAGAGAGAGAGAGAGAATGAGATCAATGTTTCAATTATAGACCATTTTATTGTTTGTTTATCCATTTTCGTTTTGTTGCCAATTTGACCTTGTTTATTTATAATTTCCCATTTTGTTCTTTGATCTGTTCCAGTCATCATGCCGCCTTCTGCCCTGGACCAGTTAAGTGAGTGAACTTTTATTTCCTCTCAGCTTCATTCTATCTTTGGAATGGGTTGTGATCACTTAACGTATTTTCCAGTCTACAAAGCGCACCCTTGTCTAAGCAACCAAAAAACCGCATTCAGTGTCTAAGCCGCAAAAGATTTTTAAAAAAGAAAAAACGAACCCGACGAGAGGATAAAAACTCAAAAGCCATGGAAACTGGTTGACAGTCCGTGTTGCACTCACTCACAAACTACACAGTACGGACCTAATCCTCAGTGTAATGAACTGGGTTCTGCACAATGACACAACACAACACAAAAGACAAAGTAACGCACTGGCAGTTCATTTTCAGTCAAAGTTTTGCACACACAAAACTTTCACTTCACATTCAACTCGGCCAACAGAAAACAAAATGGTGCAGTGCACTCCGCAGATACGTAATCATGGCAAGCGCAAATGCACCTGTTGTTTTTATGTATTGGCTTTTGTGAGTTGTTTGCATTCAGCAAGTGTTTCACTTTCAGTACAGACACTAATGCCAATTTATCGGTTTAATAAAGCATAGGAGCTGCTTCTAATTATCAACTTCTTTTTTTGTAAAGTGAGACCACTCACTTAGTTTCAACTTGTGGAGTGAGACCCATCACCTAGTTTGTTGACTTTGCATTTTTGTGTGCACAGAGTTTGTAAAGATTGACACGACCGTGACTGTTTCAGTTCCTACTTTGATCATAAACTGCTCAGTGAAGCAAAATGTGCATAAAAGTGGTGAAATTTAGTGGTTAGTTTGTGCTATTGCTGATTAAATTCCTCGGTTTCGACCTGAGAACTGTTCGATTTTACAGAGATTGGCGATGTCAAAACGCACTGACTGGAGTTGACAACCAGCCTAAAAATACAGAAGGGGAAATATCCACAAATTAGCCGCAATCGTTGTTTTAGCCGCAGGGGTCAAAGTTGAAGACAAAAGTAGCGGCTGATAGCCTGGAAAATTATACGGTTATTTAAATGATGGCTTTTGTAAGAGGGAAGGAAATTTGTAATAAAGCTTTCTTATGTCTATTGATTACTTCTTCTCGTAAGTCCAGAGTTTGTGCGCATTTCCAGATCTTGAGATTGTTGGTGGGCCCGGGCTATTGACCCATATCGACGGTGATTTGACCCCTCATTTTGTGCACCCAGGGGTCATCTGACCCATGAAGTTTGTAACAACATTTAAGTGTAATGCTATAGTGACACATCACCGGCCCATTATTCTGGAAACTGACCCATCATTTTCTGGAAGCAGGGGTCATATGACCAATGAAGTTTGAAGACAATCTGAAGCTCTGCATTTCATATGTCAAAAGCCTGGATACGGGCAATGTGATGCGGATTTAAACGATGGTCTACCTTAACCCTTTCGCTGCCGATGTCACATTTCTGCAGCACAATGATTCAACACCCATGTCATTAAAATGATTTATTTGATTAAAAGCCTTGAAATGAGGGTTCTCTTATCCAATGATCTTATGTTCTTAATGGGAATTGTTCGGAAATAATTAAGGGGAGTAATTTCATGGTGTCTGGGAGTGATCTTGCCTAATTCAATCAGTCAAACAGGGGAAGTTACTCTGCCATCAGGTAGATCCCCAGCTCTCGCCTCATGTGTTTGAGCAGACATACAGTGCTTAGAACACCATGCATCATTCTAACATTGATGTCATTTATATTTTTACGTCACATTTTGCCACTGGCCACCCCTAATGTTTCTTTTTTTTAAATGTTTGCAAGTTGCTGACTCGCATCCTGCGGTT
>CM065702.1:13883685-13896185 GCA_017654935.2 Phymorhynchus buccinoides | reverse complement strand
GCCTCAGCAGGACCCCACGTGACTGCCTGTGTTTAATTTGTGGTGGTGTGTTCAGATGCTGCGTAACCTGCTGCTGGACGAGGGCGACCTGGTGCAGGTGGAGAACATGTCTCTCTCTGTGGCCACCTTCGCCAAGTTCCAGCCCCAGGCCCCAGACTTCCTGGACATCACCAACCCCAAGGCCGTGTATCCTTCACTGTTTTTCTGTGTTTTCTTGGTCCTGCAGTCACGGGCAATGGGATACTACTCAGGCATCACAATAGACTATTTTCGGGGAAAAAACCGAGGGGAGAGCACTTTAGTGAAAATTAGAGTTGTTTACCTTCATTACTCTGTCAAATACCATAGCAACAATGGCGTCGAAGCTTGAAACCGCAGGATGCGAGTCAGTGACTTGCAAACTTCTTTTTTTTTTTAAATTAGGGGTGGCCAGTGGCCACAAACAGATAAAACTTACAAAAATATAACATAAATTTTTAGAATCACGCACAGTGTTCTAAGTGTTGTATGTCTGCTCAAACACACGAGTCGATAGGCTACGAGAGCTGATGGTAGAGTGACCTCCCCTGTTTGACCGATTGAATTTGGCAAGATCACTCCCATACACCATGAAATTACTCCCCTTAATTATTTCCGAACAATTCATATTTATTTCCGAACAATTCATATTTCAGAGGATTAAGAATTTCTGGATTCTATTCTCAGAGGTTTTGCCATCTTATTGAGTGTTATCTTTTCTGTTAGATCGCAGTTTCATCAGTAGGGGGCTGAGCAGGTGGTGTCCCACATGCATTAACTCAGAACAGGCTCCACTGAACTCCACCAGAGGAACTCAACGGCAGTGCAGCGTCTCCTCTGGTAGTTGTCTTCTGACGGCCTAACATAGGATTCGCTCCCCTTCAGACTGCTGGATTCTGCGACTTGAACAAACCCGGGGTGTGGCTGTGGGTTGGGAATCGAGATAAGCAGCGTAAAAGCAAAGTAAAATAGTAAAACACCATAGTAAAATCCAGAAGACAGTACAGAATTCAAACAAGCAAACAAACAAACGCATTTATCCCATTTGTTGACGATGTGTGCACACGTTAAATGTTCTATTCCACATTAATAAACAGTCAGTGCAGTCCGACTTCGTTGGGTTGCCTGGCAGCCGATATCCACATACAGTGGAACCTCCCTCATAAGACCCCCTCCCACATAAGACCTACTTCTCTGAGACATTGCCCTTCTTTGTAAGTATTAAAATTACCTCCTTTATAAGACCCCTCCCTTATAAGACCTCATTTTGGATGATTTTTGAAGGTCTTAATAGGGAGGTTCCACTGTATTATGATGTGGCTCGCCCCCTGGCACAAACGCAATTGCCGTTGAGTTCATCTCGGAACACTCCCACCCTGTAGTGTAGAGTGGCACAGTGGTGGCGCGTTCGCTTCGTGTCAAGTAAACCCAATTTCGAACCTGGGTACAGGGGATTTTTCCTCTCATTTTGCACTAGGCCTTGCAGTCTGAACATGGAGTCTTTCGGATGAGACGATAAACCGAGCTCCCGTTTGCTCGTGCACTTAGCACACGTTAAACCTAGTGGCAACGAAAAAGTTGTCATTTGGTCAAAATTTACCCCCCTCCCTTTCCTTCCTCATCAGTCACACAAAAATCGCATGCAAATTTATTATTTTTAAATTGGGTGGCACGCCTCTGGCTGCGACGCGCTCTCCAGGTGGGAGCAACCCAAATTTCACAGACGCCTCTGTCACTATAATGTACCTAACCTAACCTTGGCTTCATCAGGGAAGATTTCCGCCCAACAGGAGCTGTGTTATCCCCAGTGTGATCTTAGTCGCCTTCTACGACAAGCATGATGCTACCTACGGCAGTAGTACCAGACTAGGCATCAGAATTGTCTGAAGTCCAATCCTCTGAAAACCATGGTACAAGTGCCATCAAGGCCCCTGCCTCTGATTTCATGACATTGACAAGGATGCTTTCTTCTTCTGCGTACTCAGGCCATAAGGCCATAAAGGGTAAGGTACAATATGTGTTCGGTTCTCAGTTTTCATTGGTCTCCCCACTGCATACAGCCGACGCATTCCGATTTCGGAGGAGTTTGAAGGAGAAAATTATTTGGAAGATTTTTTTGGGGGGGGTAAAAGGCAGGAGAAAAGGGTCAATAAATCAGGAAGATTTAGTAGATGATAGAAAGTAAATGGAAAAGGCAGAGTCACAGAGAGTGATAGATTAGAGGAAGTTACACGCACAGAAGGTGGGGGAACTATTTGTAAGAAAGACCACCCGGTATCCCCACAGGGAAATGATGCTGTCTATTTCAGTGACTTAAATGCAAGCTCTATATGATTATAAAGGCAATCGCATAGAATGTGCACAATGTAAGAAAGACCACCCGGTATCCCCACAGGGAAGTGATGCTGTCTATTTCAGTGACTCAAATGCAAGCTCTATGTGATTATAAAGGCAATCGCATAGAGTGTGCACAATGTAAGAAAGACCACCCGGTATCCCCACAGGGAAGTGATGCTGTCTATTTCAGTGACTCAAATGCAAGCTCTATATGATTATAAAGGCAATCGCATAGAATGTGCACAATGTAAGAAAGACCACCCGGTATCCCCACAGGGAAGTGATGCTGTCTATTTCAGTGACTTAAATGCAAGCTCTATATGATTATAAAGGCAATCGCATAGAATGTGCACAATGTAAGAAAGACCACCCGGTATCCCCACAGGGAAATGATGCTGTCTATTTCAGTGACTCAAATGCAAGCTCTATGTGATTATAAAGGCAATCGCATAGAATGTGCACAATGTAAGAAAGACCACCCGGTATCCCCACAGGGAAATGATGCTGTCTATTTCAGTGACTCAAATGCAAGCTCTATGTGATTATAAAGGCAATCGCATAGAATGTGCACAATGTAAGAAAGACCACCCGGTATCCCCACAGGGAAATGATGCTGTCTATTTCAGTGACTCAAATGCAAGCTCTATGTGATTATAAAGGCAATCGCATAGAATGTGCACAATGTAAGAAAGACCACCCGGTATCCCCACAGGGAAATGATGCTGTCTATTTCAGTGACTCAAATGCAAGCTCTATATGATTATAAAGGCAATCGCATAGAATGTGCACAATGTAAGAAAGACCACCCGGTATCCCCACAGGGAAGTGATGCTGTCTATTTCAGTGACTCAAATGCAAGCTCTATATGATTATAAAGGCAATCGCATAGAATGTGCACAATGTAAGAAAGACCACCCGGTATCCCCACAGGGAAATGATGCTGTCTATTTCAGTGACTTAAATGCAAGCTCTATATGATTATAAAGGCAATCGCATAGAATGTGCACAATGTAAGAAAGACCACCCGGTATCCCCACAGGGAAATGATGCTGTCTATTTCAGTGACTCAAATGCAAGCTCTATGTGATTATAAAGGCAATCGCATAGAATGTGCACAATGTAAGAAAGACCACCCGGTATCCCCACAGGGAAATGATGCTGTCTATTTCAGTGACTCAAATGCAAGCTCTATATGATTATAAAGGCAATCGCATAGAATGTGCACAATGTAAGAAAGACCACCCGGTATCCCCACAGGGAAATGATGCTGTCTATTTCAGTGACTCAAATGCAAGCTCTATGTGATTATAAAGGCAATCGCATAGAATGTGCACAATGTAAGAAAGACCACCCGGTATCCCCACAGGGAAATGATGCTGTCTATTTCAGTGACTCAAATGCAAGCTCTATGTGATTATAAAGGCAATCGCATAGAATGTGCACAATGTAAGAAAGACCACCCGGTATCCCCACAGGGAAGTGATGCTGTCTATTTCAGTGACTTAAATGCAAGCTCTATATGATTATAAAGGCAATCGCATAGAATGTGCACAATGTAAGAAAGACCACCCGGTATCCCCACAGGGAAATGATGCTGTCTATTTCAGTGACTCAAATGCAAGCTCTATATGATTATAAAGGCAATCGCATAGAATGTGCACAATGTAAGAAAGACCACCCGGTATCCCCACAGGGAAATGATGCTGTCTATTTCAGTGACTCAAATGCAAGCTCTATGTGATTATAAAGGCAATCGCATAGAATGTGCACAATGTAAGAAAGACCACCCGGTATCCCCACAGGGAAATGATGCTGTCTATTTCAGTTACTCAAATGCAAGCTCTATGTGATTATAAAGGCAATCGCATAGAATGTGCACAATGTCATTTGTATGGCGTGAATTTTTGTAGCTGTTGGGTGGTTTTTGTTTGTGGCTCAAGCCACAAACCTATAACTCACTTTGTCGGTCGGTCTGTCTGTCTGTCTGTCGGTCGGTCGGTCCAAAATTGTCGCACATTTTGACAAAATTGTTGCACTTCAAATCGAGGAGAGAGAAAATGGAGTTTTACGTCCTCTTGGTCTGAATCGGACACATATGGGACATTTGTAAATACAAATATGGTTGGAACAATACTGGAGGCAATGCCTGGAGGCAGTACGAAACCAGTAAAGTCCCGATTTTTTTATTAATACAGATAGGTGTAGCGGTGACCACGCCTCGGTTAAACCTCATCGGCTATGGCACCACCACAAGTAGTAAGTATAAGTCAGTTTACAAGCGATGATATTTCAAATCGAGGCTACACTTCAAATTGAGGCCGCTCTTTAAAATGATGTATTTTAAAAGCGTACAAAATAATAAACATACGTAATACAGACACTACAACAGACACGACGAGTATGCAGTGCTTCTTTTGATGAGTAGAAGTAGGATACATAGTTTTAAATGTTTTCCAAAAGATATAAAAAGTTACGAAATGGTGCAGAGATAACATTCTGGTTTACAGATTAAAATTATTGAAAAGCCAGGGGAGGTAACTCATGATTGGAGTGGTAAAAATAGACCGCGTGCCACAAACTATTGAGATTTCGCGCTTGTTTTTCCTTAAGTCTTTTTTCCAGTCTGGAAAACGCCCTTCGCAATTTTGCCTGCCTCAGTCAAGGAGATGTGGTGGCCATTAAGTACAATGACAAGGTATGTGCGACTTGTAATGGGTGAGTGCCATGTGGGTAGTACCTCAAGGATGTGTGGTGCATTGACAATTTTTGTGGAAGTTATAATGTAGCGGTGCTATGTGAGTGGCAAAATCAAAATCGCATCTGTCTCTTTCCTTTCTTTGCATGATGGAAGGGATTCTGGGAGAAAGATGTGTTGTATTTGTGTATGGGTTACGTGTGTGTGTGTTTCAATTCTGTGTAAAGCGCCCTGTAGCCTACATAGTAGGATGGGCGCTATATAAATTTTCCTCATTATTATTATTATTGTTACAGTAAATATGAGTAATGTAAGTGTTTTGATGTTTTGTGTGTGTGTGTATCACTGTGTTTTCATATTTACACAAGTGTGTTTGTGTGTGTGTATCACTGTGTGTTCATATTTATACAAATGTGTGTGTGTGTGTTCATATTTACACAAGTGTGTTCATGTGTGCATTACCATAAAGATGATGAACAATTAAATGTATCATAATCGTAAATTCTATGAACCGGTGCATACAATGAAATAAAGCATAGCACTGTAATACCTACAGAGATGTCTTTTAACCCTTTCACTGCCAGCCATATTTCAGCCAAAAATGTCCATTAAATTTACCTCGGTAGAGAACAAAATCCATCTTCAGTATTATGGATTTTTCTGTGGCATATATAAAATAAGGTATATCCTTACTTCCCAAAACTAAGACAATGGGGTCTTTGGATAATAGACCCCAATTTGATGCCTTTTAATAACATAGATGTCAAATCACTGTGGTGCTAAAATGCGACTTTGGCGGTGAAAGGGTTAATTGTAAGATCATCAGCCTGCTGTCTCCTTTTGCGCTATTGTAATTTTAAGGTGTGTCGTGAAAAAAAGACTTTTAAAGTGGGAATTAAAGAGGATTGTTAATTTGTTATGTCTTTGCTTTTTCGTGCAGGTGTATGAGCTGTGTGTTCTGGAAACAAAACCTGGGAAAGCGGTTTCCATCATCGAGTGTGATATGAACGTAAGTCTTGATTACATGCAAAATGCGTGTACTTTTCAGTTTTGTACAGGCGTTATAATATGTCAAGTGCTTGTATATAAATACAAATTGTAACACTTTCTATGCGCATAAATGTTCATGATATTTGATTCAAGCATGCTAGGGGTCCCAATCGTCCTCCGATGTTTCTCTGAAATCAGAATCAAATTAAAGACACACAAGTTTGTGCCAGATATTAAATGCTTGTTCTATTTTTCCTCACTGGCTTTTTCTCCTAATGGATAAGGAAAGTAATAGGAAAAAAAACTAGGGGAGAGGACTTTGTGAAAATTAGGTTTGTTTAACTCCATTACTCGGTCAAATAACCATGCAACAATGGCGTCGAAACTTGAAACCGCAGGATGCGAGTCAGCGACTTGCAAACATTTTTTTAAAGAAAAATGAGGGGTGGCCAGTATCCGCAAACTGAGAGAACTTGCAAAATGTGACGTTAAAATATAAATTACATCAAATTTGGAATGTTTTCTAAGTTCTAAGTGATGTAAGTCTACTCAAACACACGAGGCGAGAGCTGGGGATCTACCTGATGGTAGAGTAGCTTCCCCTGCTTAGCCGATTGAATTAGGCAGGATCACTCCCACACACCATCAAATTACTCCCCATAATTATTTTGAACGATTCCTGTTGTACCTAGACTCTTGATTTTAGATGTTCAGTATTTTAGAGACGTGTCTTAACTCATTCAAGTCGTTCCTGCCATATATGTCCGGAATTAATAGATAGCTGTCAATTTGATGCATTTGCTTCAAGGGAAGTAAATCTGTGTGTACACCATACCTTGGTCACTTCTAAACTCTCTTCGCTCCCATAGACCACAATTTTGCCTCTGACTTTGCTTTTGTAGTGGTTTGTTGTGGGGAACCAATCGGTGTAGAGTTTTTCTATATAAGTATATATAATTTTAAAGTCTGATCTACCATTTTTCTATGTGTAAACTTGAAGTAAAAACCCATAATCTTAATTTTCTCCTTTTGTTTATGTATGTTTTGTTTATGTGTGATTTGTGAGGGTTTTTTAAGAATTCAAAATCGTTGCGATGCGAATGAGTTAAACAGGGAAGTGATTTATCGCGGTGTCTGCTGTGCAGGTGGACTTTGCCCCACCCGTGGGCTACCAGGAACCCAAAAGACAAATCAAAGGAGACGAGGGGGGCTCTGAGACCGATGGACAAGTGAGTGGATAAAAGCTTTTTTGATTTGTTTTTGGTTTAACCCTTTCGCCGCCAGCCATTTTTCATCCAAACTTTTCTCTTAAACGTACCTATGAATCCCCCAATGACATGCGTCGAATAAATCCTTTCCTTATGTCCTAAGATTAACAACATAAGGATATTGGATAACTGATCCAACTTTCATACCTTTTATGGGTGTTAAATCAGTGTGGTGCTAAAATGCAACATTGGCGGTGAAAGGGTTAAGTATTTTCTCTTTTTTTTTAATTATGTTATCACCCAAATTGTTTTAATTCAAAGAATGTATAGCTAATTTGCTGCAAGAAGCATTTGTGCATGTGTGTGTGCGTGCGTATGTGCATGGGTGAAAGTAGTTCAGGACTGCTCCTGAAATCAGGATTAGAAAAGCTGATAGAAGGAGTTTTCAGGATCGGCCATCTTGTCATCAAGAACAACGGTCTTATAAAATCAAGCATTTCTGCTAAAATTGATAAAATGATAGCAGATTAAAACAAGATGATAGACATGCAATTCTAACACCATCCTGTTTACACAGACACACACACATTGGAAATTATTGTTAATGCGGTCACAGCTTCAGGATTGGGAAAATTCAGAGAACATTGAAACGTGTCATTTCAGGATTGAGAGGATGTTCTACTTTCACCCATGTTTGTGTGTGATTCATTTAACGTCTATCCACTAATTGGTGGATTTTTATTAATCCTACTATCTATTTAACTAAATACTTACCAACACCTGAAACAATTGCATTCGCTTCAAGCGACCTGGGACCATACCATAGTGTATAGAAAAACGAAAGTAGCCCCTGGCCTTGACCCCTAGCCGAATATGGGGTGGGAGTTATCCCCCCTTCCGGTCTAGTAGTGGCTAGGCCAATGGGAGCCTACTTCCGCCATTACGACTTTCCAGCGCTTTGACAGTGGACCTGGGCACCATAGCGTCCTGTTTCTTTCTTGTTTGAATACTCTATGGTGGGTCCGTTCCTGTGCGTTTTATAGTTCTTTTCGTTCTGTTTGGAATTTTTTAGTGACTAGTGCACACAGTGTCATTTCAGGATTGAGAGAATGTTTTACTTTCAACCATGTGTGTGTGTGTGTGATTCATTTAACGTCTACCACTAATTGTGATATTAGACGGTGTGTGTGTGCGTGTGTGCATCAGTCAGATGGATAAGTGAGTGTCCAAATGTTGTAACTTGTTTATCCTAAGGTTTTCAATGTCTAAGATCAACAAGTAATAATGAGAAATTTCCAACATAGTTACTGTTTTTAATGAGGCATTTTTGCTCTCACTAAGCTGTGTCTTGATGACAGATTCGATTACCCTATCTATTCCCTAATTTGCTTTTTGGAGGTGATTTTTTATTGATGCATTTTCATGGGATCTCTTTATATGATTTCAGTTCTGAAACATGGAATGATTCCTTTTTTTATATATATTTTCTGTTTGTGTGCAATTAACAAGCGTACAATTAACAATCCAATGTGAGATTTTCGGTTCTGAAGCTCACTATGTTTCCTTTCTGCAATGTTCAAAATCTGTGTTATTACAGTGTGTTTCTCTCTCTGTTTCAGGCTATGGACACAGAGCATGAGGACGACTTGGGATTCAGGGTGAGATGAAAACTGGATTGTGTGTGTGTCTGTCTGAGTCTGTGTATGTGTGCCTGTGTGTATGTGCTGGCCTCTGTATGTGTGAGTGTGTGTTTGGGGGTAGAATGGGGGAAGGAATTTACCTTATGAGCTATTCAAAAGTCGTTTCATCCATACTGGTCATTTCAACACACAGAACACAGTCGACTTTTGAGGGTCGTTAGGCTGTAGCTGTGACCTTGACACCAGTGACCTATTGGAAAGTCTGTTGTTGTTATTGTTGTTGTCATACCCTGGCTTAAAGACTCCAGGGATCATCCCAACAGCCGAAGCACTTGAACACTATGGTACAAATGCACCAGCTAGGGATGAGAACATTACGTTTGTGACCGTTTTTGATGACCCCGCCACGTGGGCAGCCACACTCCGTCTTTGGAGGAGGGAAGCGTCTGTGTCAAATCCACCAGTTGAGACAGTATGTGAGATCAGACATTTCATGTCACTGCAATGCTATTCATTGGAGTTTATTCTGATCTAACGCATGCAATAGTGTAGAGTGGCACAGTGGTAACGCGTTCGCTTCGTGTCAAGTAAACCCGAGTTTGAACCTGGGTACAGGGGATTTTTCCTCTCACTTTGCACTAGGCCTTACGGTCTGAACGTGGAGTCTTTCGGATGAAACAATAAACTGAGGTCCTGTGTGCCCATGCACTTAGCACATGTTAAACCCAGTGGCAACAAAAAAGTTGTCATTTGGTCAAATTTTAACACCCCTCTCCCCTTTCCTTCCTCATCAGTCACACAAAAATCGCATGCAAAAAAAGAAAAAAAGTTGGGTGGCTGCAACGCGCTCTCCATGTGGGAGCAACCCGAAATTCACAGACGTCTCTGTGACTATAAAGTACCAATACCTAATACTTATAAAGCCTACAGATGACCGTAATGGCTTGCTTGTAGAGCCAGTGTGAGGCCGTCCTTAAACTGAGGGTTCAGCCATGTCTAGCCAATGACCACTCCCATGAATCTGGCTATCCAGTTGGTTTTGACCAGATCATATGTAATTAAAGAAATTTGAAGGAATTTTAAATCAAACCTTGCCTTGGCTTAAGGCTGTCAGACCAGTTGACATAGGCTAGAACACCAAGGCTACATTAAAATGTTGTTATGCTATGCATAGTTATGCGGGGGGGGGGGGGCAGATGACCTTCGCCAGACATCCATGCTTGCAACATCACTCAGTCTGAGGTTTTGATGCGTAGCCATGTTAAACGCTGAACAAGAAAAAAAAATAGTTATGCAGGGATTGTCTTTAGCCATGACCAGCTCCTAGCATGACATCATCAGTCTAAAAAATACCCCGAAGATGGAATGTGGTGGGGTAATCAAAAACGGTCACACACGTAATGTTCTCATCCGTAGTTGATGCACTTGTACCATGGTGTTCAAGTGCCTCCGCTGTTGGGATGATCCCTGGAGTCTTTTAGCCAGGGTAAGCAAACAACAACTAACTGCATCAAGAAATCAAAATAGTGCTGGGACGTAAATTTAACTCGGGCATATAAAAATATTTTAAAAGGCAATAACTTCTCTGGTGCTGATATTATTTTCAACAGATTTAGATTTGCTTAGCCCTTTGAACGCCAGCCATTTTTTCAGCTAAAACTTTCATTAAACTTACCTGGGTAGAGAAAAGATTATGTTTCCAATATTGGGTGATTCCTCTGTGACATGCAAAGAATAGGTCCTATCCTTACCTTCCAAAATGAAGAACATAAGGTCTTCTTCTTTCTTCTTTCCTGTAGAGCAACCACAGTCACTTCTGACTATTCTGTCACTGTAACTTTAGGGGAATCTGCGGAAATGCACACTGAGGTACTACTGAGAAGAAGAAAAACAAAATTCACAGTACAAGAAGAGGACAGAAAGCCTGGCCCAGCCAGCCAGGTTCCGCTAATCGGCCAGGTCATAGGATACCAGACCCTCATTTTATGCCTTTTAGTGACGTGGGTGTTAAATCTTTGTGGTACCAAGAGGCGACAGTGGTGATGAAAGGGTTAATAAGAGATTTCTACTTTTGTTCATGTTTGTGTGTTTGGGAGAGCAGCCATTCATAGGTCAAGGCAACCGACTGGACGGGAAGAAGAAGGGCACGGAGAGTGCACCCCAGCCACTGCCCAACGGTCAGCAACGCAGGTAACAAAGCGTAACGAAACAGAAAACAAATCAAACAACAAACAAACAGGCAAGCAAGTAATGAAGTGATGTATCTGCCAAGATTCACTAGTTTGGTATACAGTTTGGTATCACTGTAGCCACAGCCACTTGGGTGCCAAGAGATTCACTAGTATAACAAAAAAAGATTCACTAGTTTGGTATCACTGTAGCCACAGCCACTTGGGTGCCAAGAGATTCACTAGTATAACAAAAAAAGATTCACTAGTTTGGTATCACTGTAGCCACAGCCACTTGGGTGCCAAGAGATTCACTAGTATAATAAAAAAAGATTCACTAGTATGGCAAGTTCATATTTTTCGGACTATAAGGCGATACTTTTTTCACAGAGGGAGACATCCCTAAACAGAAAATCTGAATTTTGTGTAAAAATTTGTGGGGTGCGCCTTATAATAAGGTGCGCATTATAGTCCGAAAAATACGGTAATTAAACAAAATCTTAATTTTGTGAGCATGGCTTATTAATTTTTAATATTTTTTCATTCACGTGTACAATAAATTTGAGGGGAGGGGGGGGGGGGGGGAGAAAGTAGTGTCACTGCATCTGTTGTAATTGTTTGTTCATCTTTCAGTGAGATCCTGCAGAAGAATGTATCCAGATTGCTCTAAACTAGTAACATGTATATTTTCTTCACCATTTTGTTTCAGTTAAAAGATAAAAAAAAGTATCATCAGATGGTGTAGTTTGAATCATATTTATCATTTTAATGAATGAATTCATGGGTGCTACTCTTTCATTTTTTTACACTGATTTCAGTATTTTTTATATTTTACAGAAACTGAACTTCAGTTTTTGTTTAATTCATCTACACAAAACAAAAAATGACCACAAGCGATTTGGGGCGTTTTTGAACTTGGTTGTTTCTATCTTGGAAGTTAACAAAGGCAATGTAATAATTTTACAAGGCTCATCACACTCAAAGTGTGTCTCGTCTATCATTTTAGCTGTCTATCTCGTTATCTCTCTCTCTCAACTTGCCCCCCTGAATCATCCGACGGTGCTCTGCCCTTGTACCCTGCCGGGGCCGTGGGTCCCTGGACTCCTGCCTTTCAGTGTTTTTTTCATTTGGGGGATTTGCACCCATGATGATATCATAATTGTAGGTTCAATTTTCAAGTCAGGGTTTGGGGTGATGTGTAGGAGAGGAAGGAAAAGGGGGGGGTTGAGAAAGGGGAAAAAACTGGAACATGCAACCTCATTATGTTGTTGTTGTTGTTGTCTTACACTGGATTAAAGACTCCAGGGATCATCCGAACAGCCGAAACACTTGAACACTACGGCACAAATAATATAATAATAATAATAGTGAATCACTTATATAGCCACTCCTCCACCAAATGTTGGAGCTCTATGCGCTTAACAACAACAAAAATTAAGAAGCA
>CM065702.1:13787824-13883185 GCA_017654935.2 Phymorhynchus buccinoides | reverse complement strand
GTTCCTGTATTTTAGGTTGTATCAGGACATTTTGTCCCATTACTTTTCTATCCTCGGTACATCACTGTATTGGCCTCTGCAACTAGGGTTATTAAACGCCCTGGACAGTGAGAGTGAATCCCTTGTTGGTCAGTACTGAAAAGGGCATTCACTCTTGCGAAAGGCAGCCATTTAGTTACCTCACATAGGGTTATTTGACAAGAGTTGTTCCTCCTTTGTATGGTCAGTACTCAAGCAGCTACCAAGGGCATTTACTCTAGCAAAACATGGTTGTTGCAGGGCCAATACACACCAGACCTGTTCACCCCCTACACTAGTCTTGAGTAGTCTGGATAGCTGAAATGAGTGGTTCTGGTGCAAAAGGTGTAGTCCAATTCATTAAAACATCAAACAATGTTCACTGAAAATGAGTAGTAAAGAGCATTATTTTCAATTTTGAAGAGTAGTAGAGGTCCAAATTGAGTAGAATACTACTCGAAAAGAGTAGAGTAGACGGGTCTGGCACACAATGCTGCTGGTGTTTTCACACTAAAGAGTCAGGAGCTCACTTTTTCCTCTCGTCGTCCGTGTCCATGGGGGGTATGCCGATCACCAGCATGGTCTCCGAGTCGGCCACTGACGGCACTGCCAGCAGCAAGGGAATGGTCGTCACCCGCCTGTTGCGAGTCTGAACACACCAATAACATACAACAAACAAATACACGACAAGTATAAAATGACTTTATTTTATTCACAAGAGACAAAAGAAAACTACTGGATATTTTGGCGAATGCGCCTTTATCAACATAAACAAACAAGAAAACAGCAAACAGCAAATATAGCAAAAAACAGGCAACAAAAGGAACAAAAAATCAACAAGATCAAAAAACAATACTTCCCCTCTACAGTCCAATGCGTAAAAATAACATACATAAACACAACTGGGTTATTTCCCTCTGTGTGTGTGTGTGTGTGGTGTGTGTTGTGTGTGTGTATGTGTGTGATAAGCGTAGTTCCTTTTCAGAGTCAATCAAAACCTAAAAGAAAAAGGAAAGGAAAAAAAAGCAGTCGGAAAGTGTATTTTCTCAAAGGGTTATTTCCTAGTAAATGGACGGAAATTAACCAAGTCTTTTGTACTGCATCGGGTAAGGGATAGCGGTAGAATAAGCTTAGGACTATTTTCACATCACGGGAAAGTTAACAAAATTAAACGTCAACAAGGAAAAACTAACGTAGACTCTAAATTCAGTGGCAAGCACGAGAAGGTCCCAACCAGCACGGCATATTCTTCTAAAAACGATGACCAGAAATGCAAAGTTCGCACATGATATACGATACCCGGGGTGGGGGTATTTTGTACAAATAGTTACCCCACCTTCTGGAAGTTCTGTGCCTGTAACTTCCTCTAATCTTTCACTCTCTTTGACTTCTCTTTTGACTGCCTTTTTTTTCCCTTTGCTTACTGTCATCTACTATCTTTCTGCCTGACCAGGTTCATTCTCCTGCCTTTTTTCTTTTTTCAAGAAACATACTTTCAAAAAAGATTTCCTCCAGCCGAAGTCGGACTTGCTGGGCCTAACTACTTCCTAGTTAGGCGCATAACGGCAGCAATACGCATCAGCGCTCATAACTGACAGGAACCTGAGGCGATTGATGAAAAAGAATGAAACAGTACATTTAACCAGAAAAAAGTAGACATGTATAAATAAAAAATGACAATACAATACAGTGCAATATACAGTGGAACCTCCCTTATAAGACCGTCCCATTATCAGACTCCCTCCAATATAAGACCTGCTTCCTCTGAGACATTTGCCCTTCTTTCGAAGTATTAAAATTACCTCTCTTAAAAGACCTCATTTTTTGGTAGGTACCGGTGATTATTGGTTTGAAGGTCTTATAAGGGAGGTTCCATTGTAATACAATACATAATACAATACAAAATGTCTTACCACTGTGCACTGAGCTTCCAACAGGAATCTGGCCAGTCGAATCAGACACTGCGGCTGACAGAAAAACTTCAGGTCTGGACTACCCTGGAAAGACCACACATGTACCCTTTTATACAAGATAGGCAACATTCATTGTGTGTGTCTTAAAGGGGCACCCTGACGGATAGAGTTTTTGCAAGAAACACGTCGAGGTCACCAGAAAGACAGCCTTTTCAAGGATCGGAACACTCACTTTGCTGTCAAAACCGGCGATTCCTCCTTGGGCGGAGTTGCCGGAGAGAGAAGCCATTTTGGACGGGGTGGGTGGAAGCCACTCATTGTGGTTGAAGCTTTTTCTTCTTTTTGTAGTGCAGTAAAACAAAAAATGGAGCTATTTCCTTTGTTGTGAGCGAAACTCCTTTTTGGTAAACTGTATAAAAACTGTATAAATAGGCTTGTATTGTGGAAATTTCGTGCAAACGATTTGGTCTAAACTCAGACGGCCATTAGAAAAGAGACGGCACACGCCTTCTCTTTCACTGAAAGAAACTGACTTCCAGCACCTCCGCCAAAGAGGAATCACCCGATTTGACAGTTTGATTTCAAGGAAACCAGAGCAAAGTGAGAGTTGCGATCTCTATAAAAGGGTGTTTTTCCTGGTGATCTCGACGTGTTTCTTGCAAAAACGTATCCGTGAGGGTGCCCCTTTAATGTCATAATCTCAATGAATGCAGGGCTCCCCATTTTGTTTGACCATAGAGGGTATTTTCACCCCCAGGAAGCAGCTATAGAGGGTCTATTCACTCCCAGGGTGAACTTATAGAGGGTGAAAAATCAAAACAAAATAAGCATACAATTCCTCAGATCCCTAATTTGTAAAGTGACAAAATAGTCAAAGCAGTCACCCAAAGGAAGGAAGGAAGAAAGGAAGGAAGGAAGTTGAGGGCTCCATTGGACTTAGCGAGTAGAGGGGTGGAAGAGGAAGGGTCTTTATCTTCTAACCTAAACAGACAGCAGTGATACCAGACTCGTAAACTTTGGGCTGGCATGCCTAATTGGTCTCATGGGTCTGCAGTAGACTGGCTTTTCGCGCTGGGTGTGCGTCTCATAACCCTCGAGTAGTAATTATAGTGCGTCGGTTCACGCCCAGTACGAAGTTTTAATGCGTCTGTCACGCACATTTGACGCACAGAATGGGGAGCCCTGGAATGAATGAATGAATGAAAGTTGGGATTAACATCCACTCAGCTACAAAGAAGTACTGCAATAGAGGTCTGATCAAATAATTGCTATAATCTCAATACAGTAGAAGAAAGTTTTTCCAAACATACAATCACTGATGGCTTATAATTTGCAGAGGGTTGGATGTAACAACTGTCACTTCAAACTGCTTTATAAAAAAACCGGCAAAATAATACGTTTTTAGTTTTATTATGCAACACATAAATGCAGACCTGTTTTCCCTACGGATTTGTCCGTAATTATTACGTTTTGAGACCTCCGATTACGCTATTACGGTCAGCAACAAAAAAAAATCTGCATTTCCGCTGAACGAGTGCGAAAAAAAGAAGAAGAAGAAATCAAAAGAATGGCATGGCGTTTGAGCCGTACTCGCTACTGTGTCGTCTGCTATCAAAGGTATTACTCGAGTGATGTCCCTTGAATTAATACTTCCGGTTTATTTCTCCATGCCGCCATTTTTCTAGGTACGAAGTGCAATATGAAGGCATGCCTAAAAAAAAATCCCACTTGCAAGCGGATGATTCCGACTCTGATCATGATCGGACGCCAAAGAAAAAAGCGAGGTCCCCCCTCCCGCCTCAACGCAACCAAAATTTCGGCAGTTGTTGAAGTTGGGTTTGGTCCCCCCCCCCCCTCCCCCCTCAAAAAAAGGTTTGACGGCAGCGAAAAATTCTTGTGGAAGGATTTCTCGGTCAGCAAAATTACGGACAGATGCCTGAAATTACTGATTTCAGAGCTTGGGATTACTGACAGTGAAGATTTGGGATAAACAGGTCTGTAAATGCATGTCACAATGATGTTTTTTGGCTTGACTGTTTTAAACAATTAATAATAACAAGTAGAAATGGATGAAATACAGTTTCATGCCTACTTTTTTTCTCTCTGAAACTTGCTTTCGTTTTTTCCCCTCAAAGTTCATGAGATTTATTTTCCTATTATACAATGAAAATGAGAAAATGGTCTAGAAATATATCTTTTCTGACTTGTCTAAAACAAAAAACATCTTTCGAGGCTAAAGAACTACCAGTTTGTTCTGTGTTGTGTGTTGTTTATGTGTAACATATTCAAGGCTAGAAGGCTATGCCACTCTTGGATAGATGTTGATTTGCTTGTGTGTCGTCCTCTCCACCATTGTTGATGTGTACTGTGTGGGTGGAGGGTCATAAAGGCGAACTTGGCACATTCTATTTTGAGAATGATGTTTGTCTCACTTTGGCTCTGATCCACGCATTGCTAGATGATTGGTATCGTAATCAACTTTGGTGGAGGGGAGTTAATTAGAAAGAGAGTTTTCCCCCTTTGTTCAATTTTGTTATCTCCTCTCTTGGCCTCACTGTTCCATCTTTCTAGGGCTATGACATCAAAAAATGATGACATCATCAATGGCATCACATACCCCTTAGTAGACATGGGGCTGGGATGGAAGGGGGTTAAACATATGAACCCTTAATCTGATTCTATGGTATTCTCGTACCCACAACATCTAGAAGTACAAAAAAAGGGAATGCTCACCTCTTCCATGACAGCGTAGAGAAAAGGCCCCGCACACACGATCTGATGGATGTCCAGGAAGGTTCGAACCTGGGTCATCAGCGCTTGGGTTTGCCGCTTGGCCGACATCAGGGCCTTCTCCAGGCTCTCTGTGTTGGACCTTTACGGAGGCACACACACACACATAAGCATGATATAGGTGTTCAGAGTAGATGGCTTAACCCCTTCTCTGCCAAACAAAAACATGTGAAACTAACCTTTTTTTTAAAACGTATTTTACAGACTACAAGGCGAAACTTTCTTCCTCAACTGAAACCCTTGCGTCTTAAAATGCATTGCGCCTAGAATATGACAAATCTGATCAAACAAAGTTGTGAATTCCATTCATATCGTAAGTATTGAGATCGACTATTAGGCCGAAACCGTGAATGGGGGGGGGGGGGGAAATTGAATTAGGATCGCAGCCTCGGTTTCGACAGCCAAAGAAAACAACAACCATGGCAGACATATGCTACAGGAGCCGAAACTCATTGTATAAATCTCATCCATGTTTTTCAATTCCGACTTTTCTGGGCTCTCTGACGCAGACGTAAGAGTGCTTCGTCATATGGATATCCGGATAGCGGTGTGTGTGTAATTTCTGTAATTCTGAAGATCGTTTGGACAGAACCAGGCAAAATACCGACCTCCTTTGTTTGAGTCGACCTCATGTTTTCAATCTATTTTTTTGCTTTTGTTCGATCATTTTGCATGCGCCTTAAAATACACAGTGCCTTGTGTATGTTTAAATTAAGTTAAATTCAGGGTGTGCGCCTTATAAGTAGAAGCGCCTTGTATTCAGTAAAATACAGTAATTATAATATAGACAAATGACTGCTGAAGTCATTCTGGCTAAATGCCATGGACACGTATCCCTCTTGACAGTTTTAACAAACATCTGCATTTCATTGCTCTAAATTAAATATTTTACCTACAGATTTTACAAATATTGAATTAAATACTCTGCTATACAAAAACGATAATTCATTTTTGATGAACCTAGCACAAAGTATTTTACATAGTTCAGTAGGACACTTCTTATAACAGGTTTGCAATTGCATGCTAGTATTGGTTGTTGGGTGTTTTTTTTGTGTTTGTTTTTTTTCTTTTTTTTTTCTTTCTGTTCTTTTTTGTTGTTGTTGATTTTAATTCTGTTCGTGTAATATCACTGTGAAGTGAACACACGTTAAATAAAAGATTCATTCATTCACCTGCATTTTTAGAATCAGTGACAATGAATTGTGAAATCAATTGTCAGTCTTCCCTGTAGCCAGGTAGGCAAGAGGTTAATCATGCAAATCATTCTCAGTCCATCATCACCATCACCACCATTCCTTCATTCTCCATTGTTCCTATGGAATGGTTTGAGTCTCAAAAAACTTATATCAAGAATACGATGGCTTGGAGTCAAAACGGACTATCTTTAGGTCCATTGACATATTATGACCGTGTGAAAACTAATAACTTGCTTAAAAGAAAAAGAAATATAAAAAGCATAATTCCCATTTTATATTATTTGCAGTCTTTTTTAATACAAGTTCTTAGTGTTTGCAATAACACCAATAGTAAGTCAATGGACTATCTAAAGATAGTCCGTTTTGACTCTAAGCCATCACATTTTTTATTTATTCATTGTCCCTAACATTAAAAAAAATAAGTATAGTAAATGAAACAAACCAACAACCAAAATAAAACTATCAGTGAAATATACAAAGGATATTCATCTGTGGGATATAAGAACATTCTGAAAACCAGATACCTGTTTAAAATATCTTGAGCCTCCAAGAAGTTGTCTGTGGGAGCCTTGTTCCTGTCCTACACAATAACACACACACGCACACACCATGGTAAAACAAATCTTCTAAACAAGACATAGTTGAGAGAATAAGTTTAAATTTTCTTCATTAAGACACAGCTTTGAGAGCAAAATGAATCTTTCAAGTCCCTACAAATATCTCAAATGTAATATACATGTTCATGTATTCCCTCGCAAGTGCTTGTTACGGCACTGAATCGTAAGTGTATGATAGATTTGTTTATTCAGGGTTCCCAGGGCTTTCAGCTATCCCCAAGTAAGGACCTTGTAAGGACCTGTAGGCCTAAGGATAATCTGCAATATTTTAGCCAACGATCTTGAAAGGAACACTTTCCCAGCATTGTGAACAATGTCTAAGCAGATAAAAAAAACTATGGCTGACACAGATATACGTGTTTTCTCGCAAAACAACACCAGGATAAAGAACGAGATTTCAGTCCAATTTCTCTTGAAAACTCTGCTAAGCGGTCAGTTGAAACGGGAAGCTGGGGGAGGAGGGTAAGGTGGAGTAGGTGCTGAGCGATGCTTCTCAAGTATAAAAGTGCTGCTTCTGCGATCTATAATTTTGAGTATGGTCTTGCTGCTCAGGGCAGTTTTTGGCAGCTGTCAGGACTTGTAAGGACCTTGAAGTGAATGTAAGCACTTGTAAGGCCTTACTTGGAGATTTCAATTGGTCAAGACTTATAAGGACTGGTAAGGCCCCTATGAACCCTGTTATTGTTTCTGCTCGCCTAAAGCAGCTACAACAGGGTGTAAGAATTTAAGTCATGTGGATGTTTTTTTCTTCTTAAAGGTGGACCCTGACGGAGATGCCGGAGACAGTAGCCATTTTGGATGGGGTGGGTGGAGGTCACTCATTGTGGTTGAAGCGTTTTCTTTTTTTTGTAGTGCAGTAAAAAAAAAATTGGAGCTATTTCCTTTGTTGTGAGCGAAACTCCTTTAGATAAACTGTATAAAATTTAAAAAAAGAAAAGAAAAAAGGCTTGTATTGCGAAAATTTCGTGCAAATGATTTGGTGGCCATTAGAAAAGAGACGACACACGCCTTCTCTTTGGGTGAAGGAATTTGACTTCCAGCACCTCCAAAACTCCAAAACGTATTTTACAAATTTCATAACATCAAACAAATTTGATAGCCTCTTTGAATTCATCTAGCATATATTATCTCATGTATACTTTGGACTCCAAAGCCATTTAAAAAGCACAAATTCTTAATGACCTGAGTTCCTTATAACAGTGTTTATAGCATAGTGGAACCCCTCTATTAAGACCTTCAAAAATCATCAAAAATAAGGTATAAAGTGGGAAGGAGTTGTAACAGGGAAGTAATTTTAATACTTACAAAGAAGGGAAATGTCTCAGAGAAGTAGGTCTTAAGTGGGATGGAGACTTAACCCTTTCACCGCCAACGTTGCATTTTTGCACCACAATGATTTAACACCCATGTCACTAAAAGGCATCAAATCAGGGGTCTGTTATCCAAAGACCCTGTTCTCTTAATTTGGGGAGGTAAGGATAGGCCTTACTAATAGGGAGGTTCCAGGTCTTAATAGGGAGGTTCCAGGTCCTAATAGGGAGGTTCCAGATCCTAATAGGGAGGTTCCAGGTCTTCATAGGGAGGTTCCAGGTCCTGATAGGGAGGTTCCAAGTCTTTAGGGAGGTTCCAGGTCCTAATAGGGAGGTTCCAGGTCTTAATAGGGAGGTTCCAGGTCCTAATAGGGAGGTTCCAGGTCCTAATAGGGAGGTTCCAGGTCTTAATAGGGAGGTTCCAGGTCTTAATAGGGAGGTTCCAGGTCCTAATAGGGAGGTTCCAGGTCTTAATAGGGAGGTTCCAGGTCCTAATAGGGAGGTTCCAGGTCCTGATAGGGAGGTTCCAGGTCCTAATAGGGAGGTTCCAGGTCTTTAGGGAGGTTCCAGGTCCTAATAGGGAGGTTCCAGGTCCTCCATAGGGAGGTTCCAGGTCCTAATAGGGAGGTTCCAGGTCCTAATAGGGAGGTTCCAGGTCCTAATAGGGAGGTTCCAGGTCCTAATAGGGAGGTTCCAGGTCCTAATAGGGAGGTTCCAGGTCCTAATAGGGAGGTTCCAGGTCTTAATAGGGAGGTTCCAGGTCTTATAGGGAGGTTCCAGGTCCTGATAGGGAGGTTCCAGGTCCTATAGGGAGGTTCCAGGTCCTGATAGGGAGGTTCCAGGTCTTATAGGGAGGTTCCAGGTCCTAATAGGGAGGTTCCAGGTCCTAATAGGGAGGTTCCAGGTCCTAATAGGGAGGTTCCAGGTCCTAATAGGGAGGTTCCAGGTCCTGATAGGGAGGTTCCAGGTCCTAATAGGGAGGTTCCAGGTCTTAATAGGGAGGTTCCAGGTCCTAATAGGGAGGTTCCAGGTCTTATAAGGGAGGTTCCAGGTCTTAATAGGGAGGTTCCAGGTCTTAATAGGGAGGTTCCAGGTCCTAATAGGGAGGTTCCAGGTCCTAATAGGGAGGTTCCAGGTCCTAATAGGGAGGTTCCAGGTCCTAATAGGGAGGTTCCAGGTCCTAATAGGGAGGTTCCAGGTCCTAATAGGGAGGTTCCAGGTCCTAATAGGGAGGTTCCAGGTCCTGATAGGGAGGTTCCAGGTCCTAATAGGGAGGTTCCAGGTCCTAATAGGGAGGTTCCAGGTCTTATAGGGAGGTTCCAGGTCCTAGGGAGGTTCCAGGTCTTAATAGGGAGGTTCCAGGTCTTAATAGGGAGGTTCCAGGTCCAGGTATAAGGGAGGTTCCAGGTCCTGATAGGGAGGTTCCAGGTCTTATAGGGAGGTTCCAGGTCCTAATAGGGAGGTTCCAGGTCTTATAAGGGAGGTTCCAGGTCCTAATAGGGAGGTTCCAGGTCTTATAAGGGAGGTTCCAGGTCCTATTTGGGAGGTTCCAGGTCCGAATAGGGAGGTTCCAGGTCCTAATAGGGAGGTTCCAGGTCTTGTTGGGGAGGTTCCAGGTCCTAATAGGGAGGTTCCAGGTCCAAAAGGGAGGTTCCAGGTCCTAATAGGGAGGTTCCAGGTCCTAATAGGGAGGTTCCAGGTCCTAATAGGGAGGTTCCAGGTCCTAATAGGGAGGGTCCAGGTCCTAATAGGGAGGTTCCAGGTCCTAATAGGGAGGGTCCACTGTAGAGCATGTACCGTGCATTTCCATATTGTTTAATTTTCTACCTTCAAACTTTACTCACCACTCCTTCCAAAACGGCCGCACAAGCCAGCACAACGTCGGCCGCACACAGCTTGATTTTGTAGCCATAGTGGGCCATGAATGACGGGAGAACCAGGTCATGAGTCGTCAACCTGCGTAACCAAGTAATCATTTTTGTAGGGTTCGTTTTTCCTCATAAGTCAGTTTTTGTACCGTCATTTTCGGACTATAGGGCAATATTTTTTGTTATTCAATTTTGACCTATGCGCCTAATAAACGAGGGCGCCCTATTAGTGAACAAAATCGTGAGAAGAGAGACAACGATTGCTGTCCTCAGTACAGTCTACTGTGAGTCAGACATCGAAAGCGGTCACGAGTCGCCGATACGACGAATACTCACGTTAAAATTCTTCAAAATCCCTATTATCGTCAAATATACTGTCAAACAGGTGTCATAACCCTTCATTGGATGTAAAAAGCATCGTTGTATAGCTTAAAATGCCATAATTCTACCAGTTTTTGCAAACAAAAGTCCAAACACAACAACAGGAAATCGCACAAACGGAAGTTCGATTATTTGAAAGAGGAACCAACTCTCATTTATGACAGCAGTAATGGTGGTTGGTAAGCGTTTACATAGGGGCTTCGAAGTTTGGCTTTTTTTTTTGCAAGGTGTGTATCACCTTATAAACGAGGGCGCCTTTTTGTTTATTTTTTTCCAGATTTTTCTTGAAAATTGCCACATTCACCTTAACTCACATTGACTCATAATTTGGAACATGCATGCCCACGGACAGTGACTATCTTGGTGGAAAATTTCTACACCATCCATTCATAAACGTGCGCGATATGAGCCAATTTCCATTTGCGCGGAGATCAAGGGGGTCCGGAAACCAGGAAACCCCCCTCCCTAGATCCGCCCTGATATTCAAAGAGAATTGCCGATTTTGGAACGGACTGCCCGTTCCGCTGGTTTGACGATTGCCGGCTTCTTTCATGTCTGGGCCAGGTTGGGGATGGGGGGGGGGGGGGGGGTTGGGGGGGGGGGTGGGGAGTACAGCGCTATGAGAGAAGATCGAAGGAAGGAGAGACACAAAAGTAATAGCGGATGGGTGGGGGTGGGGCATAGGTGGGGTGGGGGTGGGAGGGCGGGAGGGGGGGTAGGAGGGCGAGGGATGGTGGGCGAGGGGGTGGGGTGGGTGGGGGTAGAGCAGGATGAGAGAAGAAGATGGAAAGAAGGAGAGACACAAAAGTAATAATATAATATTTCGTGGACCCCAAAAAAACTGCTGCTCAGCATTACCGGTACTTGGCATTACCGGTACTAGGCATTACCGGTGCTCGGTATTTCCGGTACTAGGCGTTGCGCTAGTCAATATAATATTAAAAGAAATATCTACACATTTAGGCCAAATATGACAATACAAAGCAAATACCACGTAAAACATGTGTACCATTAGATTTGTTACTGACCCATATTTTGTCATGTGTTCCTGCATGAGGCGTTTAACGTCAGCCTTCAGCTGAGAGTCCATGGCTGAATACTGCTGTTTGCACTGCACCAGAGGTATGCTGAAACATTGCATATTGCAAACAGTCAGCATGACAGAAAGTTGGCTGAATACTGCGTTAAACAATGAGTATTACGGAAAGTTGGCTGAATACTGCTGTTTGAACTGCACCAGAGGAATGCTGAAACATTGTACATAGGAAACAATGAGTATTACGGAAAGTTGGCCGAATGCTGCTGCTTGCATTGCACCAGAGGTATGCTGAAACATTGTACATAGGCAACAATGAGTATTTTCACATAGCTGATAGCTAAACGAGTATTCATATTCCCCCTCCCTCTTGTCTCCTCTCTCTCTCCCTCCCTCTCTCTTTCTGTCTCTCTCGTTCCTCTCTCTCTCCCCTTCTCTTTCTCTTTCTCGTTCCCCTCTCTCTCTCAGTTGTTCTGATTCTAAAAGCCCCCAACACGCATCACTGTTTCCTTTTAAATTACCTTATAATTGTTTGTAATGTTGCTGTCACATCACTTTTGCATGTACACTATTGCATTGGGTTTTTTTGTACTTCCATATGTATGTGCGTGCGTGCGTGCGTGCGTGTCTATTAATTCCGGACATATATGGCCAGAACGACTTGAATGAGTTAAGATTCGCAATCCGCAAGTTCAGTAGGGAAACCCCCTTCGACTACAAAAGAAATAAGCGGATTGCGGATGAGTTTCCGCGTCTGCTTATTTGTAAAATAAGCGAATGGGGTTTCCGTACGGAACTTGCAGGTTGCGGATCTGATGTGCACAGACCCAAAGTCTGCCAGATACGTTGCTCACCCCATCTCGGCCAGAAACTCGTGCAGGCGTTTCTGCCCTCGCAGCGTCCAGACCTTGAACTTGCACGCGATGCTCATGGAGTGCAGCAGGCTTTCGAACAAGGACCAGTGTCGGTACAAAATCAGCTGAAGCTCCTCGTCAAACGTCAGCCGCAGGCAGTTGACAGACATCAGCGAGTCATCCTCATCCCCTCTGGAAGTTATTGATCATTAACCCCACGTGGAGATATCGGGGGGGGGGGGGGTCTTCCGTACAAATAGTTCCTCCACCTTCTGTGCTTGTAACTTCCTGTAATCTGTCTCTCTCTTTGACTGCTTTTTTCCTTGCTTTGTGTCATCTGCTATCTTTCCGACTTTTTGGCCCATTCTCCTGCCTTTTTTTTTCCAACAAAATCTTCCATATAGTTTTCTCCTTTGAGCTCCTCCGAAATCGGAAAGTGCCGGCTGAATGCAGCGAGGAGACCAGTGAAAATTGGAAAACGTACACATACGTACCCATTGTGGCCTTATGGCCTGGGAACGCAGATGAAGAAGATCATTAACACAATATTAGGTGTTTCTAAGGACTTTTTCATTTCAAAATTATCATAAAATAAACTCAATCTGAGAGAAAATGTGTTCAACGTATTCCTACCTGGGACAGGCACATATATATTTATACTAATACACATAGTGGGTCGATCCTGGAGGTACTGCAATACCAGGAAAGACGCGTTGTAACGACACAACAATTTGAATAAACTCCAACATCTTTATTATGTCCTCGTGCATACGTCGTAGTCGTAGTCATAGTAGTAGTAGTAGTAGTAGTAGTGGTGGTGGTGGTAGTAGTAGTAGTAGTAGTAGTAGTAGTAGTAGTAGTAGTAGTAGTAGTAGTAGTAGTAGTAGTAGTAGTAGTGGTGGTGGTGGTGGTGGTGGTGGTGGTGGTGGTGGTGGTGGTGGTAGTAGTAGTAGTAGTAGTAGTAGTAGTAGTAGTAGTAGTAGTAGTAGTAGTAGTAGTGGTGGTAGTAGTAGTAGTAGTAGTAGTAGTAGTAGTAGTAGTAGTAGTAGTAGTAGTAGTAGTAGTAGTGGTGGTGGTGGTATTAGTAGTAGTAGTGGTGGTGGTGGTGGTGGTAGTAGTAGTAGTGGAAGTACAATTAACCCGAGTTCGAACCTGGGTACAGGGGATTTTCTCTCTCACTTTGCACTAGGCCTTACGATCTGCACGTGGAGTCTTTCGGACGAGACGATAAACCAAGGTCCCATGCACTTGACACACGTTAAACCCAGTGGCAACGAAAAAGTTGTCATTTGGTCAAAATTTACACCCACACCCACCCCTTCCTTTCTCATCAGTCACACAAAAATTGCATGCAAAAATAATAAATTGGGTGGCGCGCCTCTTTCTGTGACGCGCTCTCCAGGTGGGAGCAACCCGAATTCCACAGACGCCTCTGTGACTATAAAGTACCTAATAATAATACAGACCTGTTTACCCCTATTTTGCAAATTTGTAATTTCTGAAACATTTTTTTAACTCTTTCTATACTAACCTGCGCTCTCGTCGCAGGGCATGCGCACAACGCCTCGTTACTAAGGTAACGGGATATCGCATGTGAACTTTAAAAATTCATAGTTCATAGGTTAACAGTCATGCGTGCTTCAAAGTGGTTCAGAGGGCTACTACTACGTTTCATTCATGCCTCTGACACTGACTGGCTGGCTGCCGGTTATTTTGGGACCTTAAAATTATATTTTCGCTATTATGAGTGTGCCTGGCTTGACAAAACATGCATTTATTTTAATATATCACAAATCAAAACTAATCACGTGGATGCTTTGAAACTGTTGCAGGTGTTAGTCCTGTATATTGTGTACATATTGCCAAAATGTCACGTTTGTATCTGTTACCATTATTTAGAAAATAATTTTTTGGCAACCTATGCAAATCGGCCAGTACAGAACGCTTGCAAAGGGAAGCAACTGGCCAGCATGGAATGAGTTAATAATAACACATCACTACATGTATGCGTTTTGCATACAAGTAAATGCGATGACCTGTCTCACCTGTGGTTATGCCTGGACACGTGGGATTGTAGCGCCATCACGTCTTCCATGTATTTGTCGCGGGGCGTGCGGAAATGCACAAACTGGTCCGTCACTCCTATCACAGCCAGCCTGCGCAACACGCAACACACGTGGGGGTTTTCGGTGCGCATTTTCACACACACACACATGGGTGAAAGTAAAACATTCTCTCAATCCCGAAACGACACGTTTCAATGTTCTCTTCTTCTTCTTCTTCTTCTTCTTCGTTCGCTCAGACAGTTTCCTGTCATATGAGCGTAGATGCGTCATGCTGCCGTTATGCGCCTAACTAAGAAATAGTTAGGCCCAGCATGTCCGACTTCGGCTGAAGAAATCTTTATAAGAATTTATAGAAAAAAGGGCAGGAGAATGGACCAGTGAGATAGAAAGATGGCAGATAACAGTAAGCAAAGGGAAAAGGCAAAGTCAAAGAGAATGACAGAATTAAAGGAAGTTACAAGCACAGAACTTCCAGAAGGTGGAGGAACCATTTGTACAAAAGATCCCCCGGTATCCCCACAGGGGAAATGTTCTCTGAATCTTCCCAATCCTGAAGTGATGACCGCATTAAAAATAATTTCCACCGCATCCCTTAAATTGACAAAATATTAGGTATTTATTCACATATCAGCTGCACCAGTTTATAAGCCGCAGAGAAAAATATACGTGCATAAAGCAACACAAATATAGAAAATCTCCTATCAGAACATCGAGTATTTAATGTTCTCAGACACACTTTAAACATGAGATTGGAATCTACTGATTACCAAAACCAGTTTTGAGTCTAAAGAAGCTCAAAATAGGCTAACGAATGTGGCCAGAAAGATTTAATCATACTGATAAATGTAGAATGGAAACAAAATCCACAGATAAGCCATCAGTCTATGGGCCAAAATTGATGGGAAAAGTAACGGCTTATATTCCGTATTTCACGGTAATGGAAATAAAGCTTCTATGACTCACCAGACTAAATCGTTGGTGTCTTTGGAAAGTTTCCACGCCAGTTCAAACATCACCAGTGACGCCTGCACAACACACACACGCACACACGCACACACACACACACACAAACGCACACACACACATTACAATTACAAAAAAAGTTAAGTTAACAAACAAATAACAGAAGGTTCGAAAAACACAAACAAAGGCAATATAAGTTGATAATAAAGAAAATTGCCCTATTGATTTTTTTGAAATGTTAATAAAAAGAGTTTGCTGAAACAGGAAGGGAATTACCATATTTTTCGGACTACAAGGCGCACCGGATTAAGGCGCACCCCCAAATTTGACACAAAATTCAGATTTTGTTATTATAGTTTCTTACTATATTACCAGTCACATAATAAGGTGCAGGGGTCTCAGTAGAGGAAAAAAGTATCGCCTTACAGTCTGTAAAAACGGTACCAGTCACATTATAAGTCGCAGGGGTCTCAGTCTAAGAAAAAAGTATCACGTTATAGTCCGTAAGATACGGTAGTATTCACAGATATACAACAAAATTAAAACTTTTATTTCATTTGGATGGAAGTTCAGTTTAACGTCGCGTATCGGCTTTCGCCATGTACGACGGGCTGAACAAACCAACCACAGTATAAACAAAAATTTATGTTCCTGAATCACTGTCTTAGCCAAAAGGCCGAGAAGCGATCAGTATGTTTTTATTTCATTTTTCTTGTAAATGAGGCTTTATACCGAAAATTCTCTGTCCCCGTCTCTTGACCTGAGATGCGAATGCCCCCTACTTAAGATTATCACCCTTGCCTGTCAGGAACTAGTAGTATATAGCCACAGAAAATTATCTGCTCCTGACTCGTCACCAGGGGGCATCGGCAGTTCGGGCCTAAAATTATCGCCCTTTCTTGTCGGCAAGGAATAGTATAAAGCCTCATTCTCGATTTCAGCTTCATTTCTTAAACCTTCAAAAAAAATCACAAGTAATGTTTCGCATTTTCTTCACGATGCAAAGAACGCGGAAGGTGTGCTAAATACAACCCATATTCACAGAACTGAATGGAACAGTCTTGCCTCACATTATCTGTTCTCTTTTTACCTTAACCCTGTGATCCCCGCAGTCTCCAGGACCTCCCGTCCAAAATGGATTATCAGAATCCCGTAACCCCCGATAGCCGCCACTGAATGCCAGGTCTAGTAGGTTCACTTTCACTTTCTCCCTACCCACAATGCAATATACTAAGTTAGTTCTTCTTGTTTCTGACACTCCCGGGTCGGTTTTTGGTCTTTACAGCAAGGGAAAGCACCCAATAGTCTTTGTGAACGAATTTTTCAAAGGAGACGCTAAAGTTTTGTTTTTTTGCCACGTGACGTTAGCAGTATTGACCCGGTCGATTGCTTGAAGTGCCATTACGGATTTTTACCTCCAATTCATGGTTTGTTGTGTGACAGTGTGTTAGCTTTCGAATGAAAATATCATCATTGCTATTCAATATGCATCTTTCAGAAAGGAAAGGCGAGTTAGACTTTATTCTGGGTGATTTTTTTAAATAAAAGATTTGGTGTGACGTTCGGAGTTACTCCCCCTCTCTTATGCAATAGGATCGATTCTCGGTTCGATTGATCAGAGTGAGAGGGTTAAAATTCAAGCTTAAGTTAACCCCTTGACTGCCAGAAAAAATTCAAGAAAAAATCATTGGGCAAATCATGCCATGAAAAAGACAACTGATAGAGCCAATCTGGCAAAATGGTCTGGGGATATTACTCTCTTGACTGTGTTAGAGAAAAAAGCCAGCATATCAGGGTTATTCCTCTTCATCTGATGACATCAGTGATGTCAGTATGTGATACGTTGGTGGCAGTCAAGGGGTTAAAATATTATAAAGGCTCACGACATTCAAACGTTGATCAACTCACCGACGTCCCATACGATGAGAATTTCATATAGTCAAACAGCACTTTGTTTCTGAAAAGAAATGACAAATATATATTAGCATTATCATGTTAGTTATTAAGTGATCAAAGTCATGACATATCCATATCATTAGGAAGTCGTACTGCAAAGAGGGCGTAAAACATTATTTCTTCTTAGGAAGTCGTACTTTGATTTGATGTGCATACCCATTATTTGTTAAGAAATCAGAAGTCAACAATAAATCAAGCGACAGATAATCGAATGACATATCAAGATAAGGCAGTCATACTTTTAATTCAATGTGCATCCCAATTATTTCTGAAGAAATTTAAATTCAGCAATAACTAAAGAGGAAAAATACTACAAGGTGCACAAAATCTATAGTTTATTCGCTTAAAAAGCCTGACAGATTGAAACCACGCTACAAACTTGCTGGGGTAAGATACACCAAAGACTGTATAGGGGAAGATAAGCATCCGGTCTCTTTTCCCTATAGTATTAGTATTAGTATTAGGTACTTTATAGTCACAGAGGCGTCTCTGTGAAATTCGGGTTGCTCCCACCTGGAGAGCGCGTCGCAGCTAGAGGCACGCCACCCTTTTTTTTGGCATGCGATTTTTGTCACTGATGATGAGGGGGGGGGGGGGGGGGGTAAATTTTTACCAAATGACAACTTTTTCGTTGCCACTGGGTTTAACGTATGCTAAGTGCATGGGCACACGGGACCTCGGTTTATCGTCTCATCCGAAAGACTCCACGTTCAGACCGTTAAGGCCTAGTGCAGAATGAGAGGAAAAAATCCCCTGTACCCAGGTTCGAACTCGGGTTTACTTGACACGAAGCAAACGCGCTACCACTGTGCCACTCTACACCTCTATATGAGTAGCGAGGACAGAAACACTGGTTATGTCCCTTTTAAACAGGACACATTTTACACGTCAATAGGCCAGTTGAATTCTCCGTTCAAGTTCCAGTCTGAGTTTTTGGATAGCCTGCACTGTGAATAGTGTACTGTCCCCACTAACCATAACTCTATCAGCCCGGTTCGCCGAGCTCTTAAGTGGTCCATCTTACCCTTTTAGAATATCTTTGGATACACGCATCCATATTCAAACTGTATCTCAACAAGTGACAGATAAATGGTTCTTAAAAAGTGTATTCATTGAGTGTTTTAGTTCATCGAGTTGCTTAACACACTCAGGACGAATGAGCCGGACCCGGCTCATGGCTCGCACAACCGTTTAGGATGAATGGCCCGGATCCGGCTCATAAGCGTTTTCAAGAGGTTTTGATTTCTGGCGTGTAAGCAGCTTTCCGGTGCGAAGTCATAACCTATTTTCAGTTTGCTTTGACCTTGCCTCTCTTGAAATCAACCAATCATTGCAGAGTTTACATTCAGGCTTGGTTGTAGAGGGGGGTCAAAGATCGGAATGTGAAATTTTCCTTCTTTCTATGTGTTAGCTGTTTTCGTCAATAGGAGACTAACGACGAAGGTATGGAATCTGAGATTTTTCTATCGTTTAGTGCATGGTGTTAGTAATCTTATCTGAAAATATCAGTCCACAAATTTTCATAACTTTTTTTGTGGTGATGGGTTTTCGAACCTAGTCGACTGGCCTGTCCTAAACGGTTGTAAGGGGAAGCAACTGGCCAGTGCCGAGTGAGTTAAACATGAACCTGTTGTGAGCTGTTTCACTTCTGAATCACACACAAGAAAGGAAGGTTGAAGAGTGGTTAAGACGTTCCTCCGCCAATCAATGAGAGAGTGACCCAGGTTCAAATCCCGGCCTCATCCTTTCTTACTAGTTTCGTCGAGTCCTACGGTTGGGGACTTAAAGCAAGTTTGACCTGAGCGCTTTTATGTCAGTTAAAAGTCGATAAGATCAGGGAGAAATCCTGCTGCAGGCATGAACCAAATTGATAGCTAGGTTTAAAAGTTGATAAGAACAAGAAATCCTGCTGCCCGGTATGAACCAAAATGATAGCTAGGGCCCGAATTTCACAAAAAATGTGACTAGAATTTACTAAGTACCAATACCAAGAGTTTGAATAGATGATTTTTTGAAAAAAAACTAGGGGAGAGCACTTTGTGAAAATTAGAGTTGTTTACCTCCATTACTCAGTCAAATACCATAGCAACAATGGCGTCAAAGCTTGAAACCCCAGGATGCGAGTCAACGACTTGCAAACATTTTTTTTAGAAAAATTTGGGGTGGCCAGTAGCCACAAACTGATAAAACTTGCAAATTGTGACGTAAAAATATAAATGACATAATTTTTTAGAATGACGCACGGTGTTCTAAGTGCTGTATGTCTGCTCAAACACACGAGTTGATAGGCTACGAGAGCTGATGGTAGAGTGACTTCCCCTGTTTGACCGATTGAATTAAGCAAGGCTACGAGAGCTGATGGTAGAGTGACTTCCCCTGTTTGACCGATTGAATTAGGCAAGATCACTCCCACACACCATGAAATTACTCCCGTTAATTATTTCCAAACAATTACTATTGAAAGCATCCAAATCCTCCTTCAAAATGACACAGAAGAAGTAGCCAAACACATGAAAATGGCGCATTGCCATTGGATGTATCTGACCAACCACAGTGAAGCTTACAGGGAATGTACTCTTGCTACAAATTTCTTTGGTTTTCACCGTATGCGTGAGAAGAAAGTCTACCGAACTCAACAAACTGTATGATCTTCTCTCTTTCTCTGTATGTGGTTTGTTTTGTTTAGTTTTTTATGCAAAAATGGAAAAAGTGCATTTTTTATTAGGTATTACGAACTTTATAGTCACAGAGGAGTCTCTGTTAAATTCGTGTTGCTTCCACCTGGAGAGCATGTCGCAGCCAGAGGCGCACCACTCTTTTTTTTTTGGGGGGGGGCATGCGATTTTTGTGTAACTAATGAGGAAAGAAAGGGAGGGGGGGGAACAAATGACAACTTTTTCGTTGCCACTGTGATTAACATGTGCTAGGTGCATGGGCACATGGGACCTCAGGTTTATCGTCTCATCCCAAAGACTCCACGTTCAGACCGTAAGGCCTAGTGCAAAGTGAGAGGAAAAATCCCCTGTACCCAGGTTCGCACTGCTACACCTATTTACATTTACGCATAACTCTCATATCCCTGCGCAGCCTACCTGTTTTCTTCCCACTTCCGTCGCTCCTGTCTCTTCAAGATTATTTCGTCAGTAAGTCGTTTCCGACCACTGCCACCACCAGGGTTATCGTCATCATCGTCCTCTTCCATTTCCTCCTCCTAGACAAATGACAACAGATTTTGTTTTATGTGTACACTTTACAAGATCTTTCCTTTCTTTCATTAACTCATCCAAGCCGTTGCGGACATATATGTCCGGAATCAATAGATAGCTGTCAATTTGATGCATTTGCTTGAAGGGAAGTAAATTTGTGGACACACCATACCTTGGTCACTTCTAAACTCATTTCGCTCCCTTAGACCACAATTTTGCCTCTGACTTTGCTTTTGTAGTGGGTTTTTTAGGGGAAACCAATCGGTGTAAAGAGTTTTTCTATATAAAGTCAATATATTGTTTGCTTTGATAAAAAATTTCTGTGTCCAATGTCTGTATTTGTGAATCTCAGAAACAAAACCAGTTAATGTTAACTTTGAGTAATGTTCCGTGTTTTAAAAAAAAATATATATATAAATTGTGCTGATTTACTTTTTCTCCCAATGGGGGAGGGACAGGGCCTTATGCAAAGACAGCTGTTTCGACCTAGTGAAGGTCTCATCAGTTTGCATGATCGGCCTGCAATTTGACTGTCCAGTGGATGTCAACTTGAGCCAGAAGACATTCTACAAGACATTTCTACAAGAGAAAACTTAGTGTTATAAAACTAAAAGAACCAGACTTTGAGATCGAGAGTCGTTAACATGAGGAGTATCAAAACTACAACTTATTGTTATGAAACTGAAAACTGAAGGAATCAGACTTTGAGATTGAGAGTCGTTAACATGAGGGGGGTATCGAAACTACAACTTATCGTTATAAAACTGAAAAGTGATAGAACCAGACTTTATTGTTGTTGTTGTCTTACTCTGGCTTAAAGACTCCAGGGATCATCCCAACAGCCGAAACACTTGAACACTATGATACAAATGCACCAGCAGCTAGAGATGAGAACATTACGTGTGCAACCGTTTTTGATTACCCCGCCATGTGGGCAGCCACACTCCGACTTAGGGGGACTGATGATGTTATGCTAGGAACTTGGTCATAGCTGAGGACAATCCCCGCATAACTATGCATAGCATAGCAGTAAGCAAAGGGGAAAAGGGAGAGTCAAAGAGAGTGACAGATTAGAGGAAGTTACAAACACATATTCCAGAAGGTGGGAGAACTATTTGTATAAAAAAACACCCCAGGGCTCCCAGGGACCCCCATTTGGGGGTCTATGAAGTACTACAATTCTAAAGGACCCTCTAAAAGAATGTGCAGGGGGTCCCAGGGATGCACTAGAAAAAATATTTTAGCATTTGCAATGCCACTGGGACCCTCTATCTCGCTTCTAGGACCCTCTATACTGTAAGCGAAGGAGTCCCTGGGACCCCTCGTTTTGCGAGACAATTAGGAGCCCTGACCCCCCACCCCCAGTATCCCCATGGGGGGGGGGGGGGGGGGGGGGGGGGAGGGTATGCGCGTCAAACCCTGACCTCCTCATCATCTCTGTAGACTTTGTCAAACTCGGGCACTCGGAACTTGGTCATAGCAAAGACTGTACAGGGGAAGATAAACATCCGGTCTCTTTTCCCTATATGAGTAGTGAGGACAGAAACACTGGTTATGTCCCTTTGAAACGTGACACATTTTACACGTCGATAGGCCAGTTGAATTCTCCGTTCAAGTTCCAGTCTGAGTTTTTGGATAGGCTCCACTGTGAATAGTGTACACGTCCGCACTAACGATAACTCTATCAGCCCGGTTCGCTGAGCTTTTAAGTAATCCATCTTACCCTTTTAGAATATCTTTGGTCATAGCTAGAGACAATCCCCGCATAACTATCTTCTTCTTCTGTGATGGAGACCAACTTCTTTTTTATATATAGAAGCAACTGTACGCACTTAGCATAACAGTAAGCAAATAGAAAAGGGAGAGTCAAAGAGAAAGACAGATTAGAGGAAGTTACAAGCACAGATATTCCAGAACGTGAGGGAACTATTGGTAAAAAAAAATAATTTTAAAACCCAATCCCACCCCCGGTATCCCCATGGGGTGTATGAACATCAACCCCTGACCTCCTCGTCATCTCTGTAGACTTTGTCGAACAAAGGTGAGGGAACTATTGGTATAAAAAACACCCCCCCCCCCTCCCCCGGTATCCCCATGGGGGGTTTGAACGTCAAACCCTGACCTCCTCGTCATCTCTGTAGACTTTGTCGAACTCGGGCACGTTTTCCAAGTCCTCGGGTTTCATCAACAGTTTGACTTGAACTGCATTGTACATGTTGTTCACGTCCACAGCCCGATGACTGAAAATCAAACACAAACACACAGTGATCACATTTACTGGTAATAATCAGTAACATACAGTAAAAATCGCTTAAGTCAAAATTTAAGGGACTGAAATTTTATTTGGAGATACAGTGGTACCCCTCTAATAAGACGCTCGCAAATGTGACTTCTCCTAACATACGACTGATTTTTTTATTTTCCTGAGTTCCGACTTACGACCCGATTTCAGGGGTTGAGATGCGACCACAATCTTATCTTTTTGCAGTCAAGTTCGTGCAAATCGATCTCTCGATGAAAAGCAGACTAACTCGTGATCGAAAGTCATGGCAACAGGTCCGATGGCAACTTCGATGGCCGATGTTGCACTCACACACAAACTACACATAACAGTACAGACCTAATCTTCGCCAAAGCGGACCTACTAAATACTGGATTATGCACAACGACACAACACAACACAAAACATGACAAAGTAACGCTCTGGCAGTTCATTTTTAGTCACAATTTGCACACACAGAACTTTTACCGCGCATACAACTCAGCTGACAAAATGCATACACCGCAGATACGAAATCACGGCAAACGCTAATGCGCCAGCTGCTTTCATTTATAGGATTTTGTGAGTGGAAAGGAGCTTGGTCCTCTAATAAGACCACCCCTCAGATAAGACGTTTTTTTCACCGCACTTTCAAGGTCTTATTAGAGGGGTACCACTGTAGCCAATATTTTGAACTAAAAATACTTTTCGACAGAGATTATTATACTGGGACCCAAAAATTATTGTGAGTTATCCAGTGTTTTTTAGTTATCCGTTTTTGAGTTACCAGTTCTCCACTGTACTTATTACTGCCAAACTAAATCACCATATTAAGGCGCACTTGGTTATAAGGCCCCCCCAAAAAAAAGTTTACACAAAATTCTGATTTTGTTATATATAGTTTCTTACTATTTTACTAGTCATATTATAAGGCGCAGGGGTCTCACTCTCAGTCTGGGGGGAAAAGTAGCGCCTTATAGTCCGTAAAATAGAACGGACAAAAATATGACCTGTCAGTCCCAGACTTTAACTCAATTGACTCACATGCAAAATGATGTAGTATCTCCCTGAGATCGCATTATTTTCTAAAAATCGCCAAAAATAAAATGCACATCATACAAACATGCAACATGCACCGAGTGAAAGATAAATCAGTATATTTTTGGAGACTTCTTACTTTGAATGAGTGAGCCGCATATATTTCACGATGTAAATAACCTGATGAAATGCGCTTTGTCTGGAAAACAAAAACTTTCTACTCAACGGGCTGACCCCTTTGTTATGATCTGGATCTAGCATCACACAAAGCCACTCAAATTTTGATAGACTTGGTTTAGTACATAATTTTTTTTAAATTGTAAAAAGCATAATACAAACTATAAACATAAACATTTGTTTATTTAATGTATGAATAAAGTGAGCTATATGGTCGCCGCCATATTGAATGAAGCAAATTCGAAGAACATGAGTAGTTCAATTTAAAGAAGTAAAAAACGAAAATAGGACACACTGGAGACAGTCTAAGGGAAGCAACTACAAGGGGAAGGTCTCAGGATTAATAGGAACAGTGAGTTATTTCCCTTTTATTGGGTTACATAACAGTAAAAATATGTCGGAAAAAACCCTCCGATGTGACTCCAAAAGATGGGAACAGTGTTGGAATGACGTCTCCGACCTTAAGAATAATGTTTACAAAATTAAAGATGTTGCACGTAAGCAGGTGTCCAGGCTTTCGACAGTAGGCGAAAACACATTCTGGAATTGTTTGCGGACGTTGCCACAAAATGTCTCACATGTACACACATACACACACACATATATGTACGGGACCAAAACGGAAGCCAAAGAAGTGTGTCTGCCCATGAGCAGTGAGCTTTCATCGATCTAGTCCTCTATCAGTAGATGCCTTTGTGCACGATCTTGTAGAATTCTGAATGTCGTTAGCATGCTAAAAAGTAAAGACTGACAACGCAAAAGTCATCATTTTAATGTGTCATCTCACTTACCTACTTGCATGGGTGCAACTACATAAAATAAAAAAAACCTTGAAAGGCCGGGGTCCAGGGGTAATGTCCCCCTGCAGCTGAAGCAAAAATTTATTTATGAAGGTATTTTAGTTTGCTTTTTCCACAATTTATACAAATGCTTATGTTAAAGTGTTTGAAAAATACAGTAGACACACAAAGATCTTGGTTCACAAGCAGGAAATTCCTTTTTCTGGTAAAATTCAAAAACAGGAAATCCTTGTATACCAGGAAAAGTTGCACCAATGTACTTGAGATTTTGAAGGGTAAATCTTGAGATTCCAGGGGGTGATTTGAGAGCTCTAGTGCGTAAATACGCACAATCTGTACGTTTTCGGGAACCCTGATAGCATAAAACATAAAATAATATGAATATTCAAATCTGACCTGTCGCAGATGTAGAAGCACACCCCCTCCTCGGGCTGAAAGAGCTCCACCACATCAACGGAGGCTCCACAGTTGATCATCACTACATGCTGAATCTGAACACAACCATCCATGAAAATATCAGGTGTAGAATGGCACACAGGCAACGCGTTCGCCTCGCATACAATAAACCCGAGGTCAAACCTGGGTACAGGGTACACCAGTCTCCCCGTTGCGTACAGCCGACACATTACGATTTCGGAGGAGCTCAAAGGAAAAACAAAATTTCAAATGTTTTTTAAAGGCTGGAGAATGGGCCAATAAGTCAGAAAGATAGTATATGAAAGAAAGCAAAGGGAAAAGGCAGAGTCAAAGACAGTGGCAGATTAGAGGAAATTACAAGCATAGAACTTCCAGAATATGGGGGAACTATTTTTATGAAAGACCCCTCCGGTATCCCCACGGGGACATGCATACCATATTTTATGGACTACAAGGCGCACCCACAAATTTTTTTTAAACAAAATTCAGATTTTCTTAATAGTTTCTTACTATATTATCAGTCACATTACCAGGCGCAGGGGTCTCAGTCTAAGAGAAAAGTATCGCCTTATAGTCCGTAAGATATGATAATCAAAAGGTAAGGTTACACTTACTGGAACTAGTTCAAGATTGAATATTACATTACATAGTTCTGTAGTCTCAACTAACTTAGTTCCCTACTGAGATTTCGGATTCAATCAAAGTTTTCAAACCTCACCCCTTCAGAGTTGTCGACGTAGGCTTTTTCCAAGTCTTCTTTGCCCGTCACAGGCACAATGGTGTAGACTATGTGATCACATTGCAGCAGGTACTGTGGGCAAAATTAATAAAATAAGCATATTATATTATAATCATAATAATAAAGACATTTATAGAGCGCACATTCTAGATGAACTACTCATGGCGCTTAACAAAACTAGAATTCACTCCACATGCAAGATTACATCATACATAGCGAACATGCTCAGACGCGCTCGCATTCCCACCGTCATCCCCACGCAAACACATACTCATAGATATATACAAACATGCACACACACATTGGTATACACAAACGCATTCTTCCCTCCCCACACACAAACGCACTCACATCAACGCACACACACATATGCGCGCGTGCACAAACACACACACACACATGTATGCATAATGATACATCTTAGACAATGATGTCCCGAGGCACAGGTCATAGTCCTAATAAATTGAAAATGTCCTATTTTGTTCCCCCCTGTCAGGACAAATGTGACGGTGCTTGGGAAAAAACAAACCATAAGTTGCTCAGAATGTTTTTGAGCTAAAGCCAAAACAGTCAACAACCCCAAAAATATCAATATTCCATTTAGGATATATTTACAATGAAAATCGCTTAAGTCAAAATTGGAGGGACTGAAATTTTATTTTGTGATAGCCAATATTTTGAGTTAAAAAGACCTTTTATCATAAAGATTATTAAACAGGGCCAAGTCTAATTGCGTACGGCTACAAAGGAACTGGGTTTTTTGTTAAAGCAAAAGGTAGCAAATACATCAACGCATTATGCTGGATTATCAAAATGAATCATATTATTAGTTGGTTTTGGTCAGCCAATCTCACAGGCCTATCTGACGTGAATGCCGCGTGAAGCAGAAGTGTTCACCCTATACATCGCCCGATTTTTATCTCCGCTAGGAAGTTAGTCACGGGAAATTTTGTACGTTTCTTATTGTTAATCCGAATTTAGTTTGAATGCTGTGGAGTATGTGTACCGCTTTGCTCCGTCGTCTCTCAGTGCGTGTCTCGCGTGTGCATTTGCGCGCAAACCAGGGCTTCTGCTCTAACGCGTGGCAACATAATTCAGTGGGGACGGGTGAAAATGGTCCCAGGATGGAAAAATGTCGACATCGTCCGTCACTGGGACGGATAAAAATAAAAACTAGCGAAACCTCTGACAAAGCCACAAAAAGATCATGGATTCCACAAGATAAATTTCATTCTAGCCAATCAAAGTCCTGATTTACTTCAAAGTTATTTTTAATAGTAATAATAATAATAATAATAATAATAATGAGGAAAATTGATAAAGCGCCCATCCTACTATGTAGGCTACAGGGCGCTTTACACAGAATTGAAATGGAATAAAAACATGAAACAAAAATCCAATAACATGAGCAGACAAAACAATACTGGTCACACTTCGTTTGGCCGGTAAAAATGCACATACAATCAGCAACAACAACTCCTATGACTACTACTACTACTAGTACTACTTTTAAAGCTGAATCAACGAAAAGTCTATAGCTCCAGCCTCCTCAATGGGAATCATACCATTTTGAAGTCAGGGATTGACAGAATAGAGCATTTGCCACGCGCCGGTGACCTTGAATTTCACTGAGTTGAATTTAGAGAGTTGAATTACAGAGGTCAGCGCAACTCGGGCAGAACGAGCTCGGGCAAATTAGTAGTCTAGTATAGAGAACGAACACTCGTGGCAAATGCCCTATTGAGGGAATCTTCGTACATGGTATAATCCTGTGACAGCCACATCTAATATTCTCATGGCTCCCAACCGTCCCGCAAAACAAGGGGTCCCAGGGACTCCTTCACTTACAGCATAGAGGGTCCTAGAGGTGAGATAGAGGGTCACAGTGGCATTGCGAATGCTAGAAAGAATTTTTCTAGTGCATCCCTGGGACTCCCTTCACATTCTTTTAGAGGGTCCTTTAGAATCATTCACACACACATTACCCCCTCATTTTAATTTACTGATTTCTTATTCTTCTTTTTTTTTAGTCTAATAGCACCATTGTTGTGAACATTCTTTAAATTAAATCACACACACACACACACATAATACAACAATATGAAAATCTAAATAGCCAAAACACAGACACCAACCTGAAGAATTTTGCAGGCACACAGTGCATCAACGTCAAACGCAACGAGAATCAGCACCCTCTGTCAAAATAATAACACCACATGTTGAAATAACACAAATGAAAAGTCAAGTGTATAATATTGGCAATATTCACAGATGATTAACAAACCAAAAAACTTTGCCGCGAAGAAACATAATTCATGACAGAAAAGAGCAAGACTGATTGAGTGATTAATTGTTTTGTTGGGTTGGGTTTTTCCCAGTCAACAGATTATCTCCCTTCACAAGAAGAAATTTATGTGAATTCATACAATATTATTGCCCTACAATTTTGTTAAAATTTAAAAAAATGGATGTGTGTGCGAGTGTGTGTCAGTCTGTCAATCAATGTGTGTGTGTGTGTGTATTTGTTTATGTTTGGGTGTGTGTGGGTGTTACTGTCAGTCTGTCACTGTGTGTGTGTGTGTGTGTGTGTGTGTGTGTGTGTCTCTGTGTGTGTGTGTGCGTGTGTGTGTGTGTGTATTTGTTTGCTTGTGTGCGTGTGTGTGTCAGTCTGTCACTGTGTGTGTGTGTGTGTGTGTGTGTGTGTGTGTGTGTGTTGGTCTTTTTAAATCAATGAGAATATTATTATTTCCTTGTCATTGTGCTACGATTCCCTGTGGGTAATAAAGTGAATACTCTTCTGAATCAGTCAGAAAGTTAGCAAAGGATAGAGATCATCCAAACAGCCGAAGCACTTGAACACTATGGTACAAATGCAACAGCTAGGGATGAGAACATTACATGTGACCGTTTTTTTTATTACCCCGCCACGTGGGCAGCCACACTCCGACTTCGAAGGAGTAGTCTTTTAGTGACTGTCCTTACTTCATTCCTTCCGTTAACTGATTAAGTGACCACAATCATACTTGTGAAGTTGTCACTTGATTTAATGATAGTGGAATCTTCAGCCTGATGAAGTTGGCTGCCTGAGGTGAAGAAGAACCTCCCTTATAAGACTCCGACTCCCTCCCACTTAAGACCTACTTCTCTGAGACATTGCCATTGTTTGTTAGTATTAAAATTAATTAAGACCTCGAAAAATCATCCAAAATAAGGTATTGTGGGAGGTTCCACTATTAGTTGTGTCACTATTTGTCTACTTTCGCTTTTAGTTTTCGCACAATAACTACAATTATTTCAGTTGTTTCAATTTCTTCAGTGCTATCACTGCATATTATGTAATGAAATACATTACCTTGTGCTGTATGCATTCATAAAATTCACGTTTTTGATCTTTGATCAGCATTTTGTTTGACTTTTTCACTTTTCTTTTCAGACTTTGGCGCGCTGAGGAAACAAAGTGATGTCAACAGGAGAGACAGTTCATTAATTTTTGATTGGTCGATTTAGTATTACACAATAAATCTGTAAAGTAATATAACTATTTTAAAATGCACTGAACATTTTAGATGAGATGAAATTTTGGAAGTACTAAATTTCGGTTTTAATTTTGCGTTAATTTTGTTTTTTAGTGCTGAACTAGTTTTGCAGTTAAGCTTCCGTTTCCTTTTCAGATTGTAAACAGTGAAGTCATTCCAAGTCACCGTCTCAACAGTGTTGCCATCATTCACACTAGTGACATTACTAGCCTTTCAACGATTTCAATATGGTAACTTTATCATCCCTATTTAGTCCTACATAACTAATGCTGTGTATTATTAGCAACAATGGGATTGATGCGTTTTATTTATTTTACTTCTTTTTTGGGGGTTCTATTTTTGTTCTTGCCTTAGAGTTAGAGTCGGAACTTAGACTAGAACATAGTAATAGTTTTACTATCCACATGATGACACATGTGTTCGTTTTATCTTCCATGTGTGATTATGTCAGTTGTCACATCTAGTCAGCATTGTCATTTATTTATTTGTATTAGTCATTGGTTAGGAACGACGGAATTAGGTCAAGCCGCAGCGATTTTTCTCGTTGAAAATCCGAACCGCGATTTTGGCTATGTGCCAAACGGTCACTTCCTTTGCTTGTTTTTATTGGTGGTTATTCTTGGCGCTGACCATCCGAGTTTCTTTCTTTCGGGAAGCAGACACCTACTCGGTCATTCGGGAACGATCTTTTTTTACGCTAAGACGGCCGATCGCGAGAGACAAGCGATCCAATATTTGGGTCCAATTCATTCGTTTATCATTTCTGAACGGTAATTATATAATTCTTTAAAACAAATGCGCAGTTACATTTAATTATTTTTCTACAAGTACACCAAATTTGGTGCATCTAGAATAAATCTCAATGCTGCTCAAGGTCTCCACAAGTCGGGAGGTGTTACGTCGAAGACTGTCGGACATGTTTTCTGTCACGCGCATGTTGATGTTGCGATCTTGTGAGTCGCACAAAAAGCTTAGGCCTAATCTGTCTAATGTTTGGGGTTGATGTTGCCCCTTTGAATAAGCTTTATTTTGGTACCAATGTTTTGTTTATTGGTAAAAAAAAGAAAAAGTTATGGCTGTTTTATTCATCCAAACCTTGATACGGTAAGGGCCGGTAATCTTGATCAACTTTTTCTTATATAGCTCATGTAAAAAAAGCTAACATTTTAAAACGTCGTAACTTTCTCAATTTTCGACCGATTTTGATAATTTGGGTATCATTTTAAAGGTCTTGTCGGGCTCTTTCCAATGACATAAATTTCATTAGGATTTGACAAAAAGTAAATATTTTTTTAAAATTTTATAACCACCCTACATTGGTTTTATTTCAGGCTGTAACTAAGTTACTAACTAAGAGGGAATACACTATACAGACGTTTCGTACCCTGGACGTTTCGTACAAAGACGTTTCGTACCCTGGATTGGTCGTTTCGTACATTATTTTCAAGACATTTCGTACATGAACTTAGCGTTTCGTACACAAGACATTTCGTACACGGGCGTTTCGTACACAAGACATTTTGTAACAGTAAGCTAGGCCTATCTGCAGTCTGGACTCCAGCTACGATAAATAAGTACCTGCCATGAAATATCTACCTCGGCATGAGAATTATAACCATCTAACCCTAACCCTATCACTAGCCACGGAAATAACCAAGAAAGTTTTCATTTCTAACCCTAACCCTATCCCTTTCCTGGGCGTTATATCCTAGCCCTGTTATTACCTGCCATGAAATATCTACCTCGGCATGATAACTATGACCATCTAACCCTAACCCTATCCCTAGCCACGGAAATAACCAAGAAAGTTTTCATTTCTAACCCTAACCCTATCCCTTTCCCTTGCGTTATATCCTAACCCTATCCCTGTCTAACCCTATCCCTTTCCCGGGCGATATATCCTGACCCTATCCCTGTCTAACCCTATCCCGACCTGCAGAAAGGGGTAGGAGTAGCAGTGAGATCAAAACTTGAAAACAAAAATCATGTGTAGCCTTACATGTGTGGCCTTACTGTTAGTGTTACTATATTATTTCAATAACATGTGTTGTTTGTGTACATGTGCAGTTTGGATTTGGCCAGATGTTTCCCGACATGCCGATGGGGCGCAGTTTCTCCCAGACGTATCGCTGCTACAGCGTCACCATGCTGAGGGACCGAGAGGACGTGGAGCGAGGGGGGAAAAGTAGATCACTTTTGTTTGAACATTGTGTAGTACTCTCTTTCTTTCTCTGTCTGTCTGCCTGGCTACCTCTCTCTCTCTCTCTCTCTCTCTCTCTCTCTCTCTCTCTCTCTCTCTCTCTCTCTCTCTCTCTCTCTCTCTCTCTCTCTCTCTCTCTCTCTGATAGCTCTCTCTCTCTCTTTCTTTTTTCTCTCTCAGTGTGTGAGAGCTCACCCCCCCCCCCCCCTCTCTCTCTCTCTCTCTCTCTCTCTCTCTCTCTCTCTCTCTCTCTCTCTCTCTCTCTCTCTCTCTCTCTCTCCAGAGGGCTGGATGTAAAAAAGCATGTTATTGCTTACTCTATTACCCTCTATAAATAAAATTCTATCAATCAATCAATCTCTCTCTTTCTGTAAGACTTTCTGTCTAAAATAGTACAAACAAAACTTAAATTCTGAGTATGCTCTCTCTCTCTCTATCTCTCTCTCTCTATCTCTCTCTCTCTCTCTCTCTCTCTCTCTCTCTCTCTCCCCCCCCCCCCTCTCTCTCTCTATCTGCTATCTCAATGATTCAATTGAGGGGGGGGGGGGGGGGGGGGGGGGATACTGTAATGTGGGATTTTCCCCAAACAAAATATGTTACTAATTTGTATGTTACTTTGTGCTATAATGTTTTATTTTGACTTGATTTTGTCATAATTATGATTCCATTATGAGCGGTTTGGATTATATTTATATAGACATTACCGGTAAATCACATGAAATCAATACTGTTCAAATCTGCTGCTAAAGACAAGACATAGAGCAAAATGAATACAGACTAAGTGAGAGTTTAGCACACACATACTTACAGAGGGAGGGAGGGGGGGTAGCGGAGAGAGAATGAGATCAATGTTTCAATTATAGACCATTTTATTGTTTGTTTATCCATTTTCGTTTTGTTGCCAATTTGACCTTGTTTATTTATAATTTCCCATTTTGTTCTTTGATCTGTTCCAGTCATCATGCCGCCTTCTGCCCTGGACCAGTTAAGTGAGTGAACTTTTATTTCCTCTCAGCTTCATTCTATCTTTGGAATGGGTTGTGATCACTTAACGTATTTTCCAGTCTACAAAGCGCACCCTTGTCTAAGCAACAAAAAAGCCGCATTCAGTGTCTAAGCCGCAAAAGATTTTTTTAAAAGATCAAACTAACCCGACGAGAGGATGAAAACTCAAAAGCCATGGCAATTGGTTGATGGTTCGTGTTGCACTCGGACAAACACTCAAAAGCCATGGCAACTGGTTGACAGTCTGTGTTGCACTCACACACAAACTACACAGTACGGACCTAATCTTCAGTGTAATGAACTGGGTTCTGCACAATGACACAACACAACACAAAAGACAAAGTAACGCACTGGCAGTTCATTTTCAGTTAAAGTTTTGCACACACGAAACTTTCACTTCGCATTCAACTCGGCCAACAGAAAACAAAATGGTGCAGTGCACTCCGCAGATACGTAATCATGGCCAGCGCAAATGCGCCTGCTGTTTTCATTTATTGGCTTTTGTGAGTTGTTTGCATTCAGCAAGTGTTTCACTTTCAGTACAGACGCTAATGCCAATTTATCGGTTTGAAAAAGCATAGGAGCTGCTTCTAATTCTCAACTTCTTTTTTTGTAAAGTGAGACCACTCACTTAGTTTCAACTTGTGGAGTGAGACCCATCACCTAGTTTCAACTTGAAAGTTGACTTTGCATTTTCGTGTGCACAGAGTTTGTAAAGATTGACACGACCGTGACTGTTTCAGTTCAAACTTCGATCATAAACTACTCAGTGAAGCAAAATGTGCAAAAAAGTGGTGAAATTTAGTGGTTAGTTTGTGTTATCGCTAATTAAATTCCTCAGTTTCGACCTGAGAACTGTTCGTTTTTACTAAGATTGGAGATGTCAAAACGCACCGGCTGGAGTTGACAACCAGCCTAAAAATACGGAAGGGGAAATATCCACAAATTAATTGCAATCGTTGACCGCAGGGGTCAAAGTTGAAGACAAAAGTAGCGGCTGATAGCCTGGAAAATTATACGGTTATTTAAATGATGGCTTTTGTAAGATGGAAGGAAATTTGTAATAAAGCTTTCTTATGTCTATTGATTACTTCTTCTCGTAAGTCCAGAGTTTGTGTGCATTTCCAGAGCTTCAGATTGTTGGCGGGCCCGGGCCATTGACCCATATCTACATATTGACCCATATCTACAGTCTATCATTTTGTGCACCCAGGGGTCATCTGACCCATGAAGTTTGTAACAACATTTAAGTGTAATGCTATAGTGACACATCACTGGCCCATTATTCTGGAAACTGACCCATCATTTTCTGTAAGCAGGGGTCATATGACCAATGAAGTTTGAAGACAATCTGAAGCTCTGCATTTCATATGTCAGAAGCCTGGATACGGGCAATGTGATGCGGATTTGGACAATGGTCTACCTTAACCCTTTCGCTGCCGATGTCACATTTCTGCAGCACAATGATTTAACACCCATGTCATTAATTAAAATGATCAATTTCATTAAAAGCCTTGAAATGAGGTTTATTCTCTTATCCAATGATCTTATGTTCTTAATTCCGGGAGGTAAGCATAGGTCTTACTTCAAACATGTCACGGGGGAATCCCTCATGTTGCAGACGAAATCTTTTCTTCACACATGCAAGCTTAATGGAAAGTTTTGGCTAAAAGATGGCTAGCGGTGAAAGGGTTAAAATAAAACGAAATCCTGCCGTTGAAATGATGGTGTTGGAAAGAGTGCTGAGTAATTCTAGGCTTTGAAGATGAAATAGTCGTGTGAGAGGCAGAAAGTACCATGACAGAAGGAATAAGGAACGCTTCTGGCTTTCAGTTTCACCCGGCGATTATTTACCATATTTTACGGCAATACTTTTTTTTCTCAGCTGAGATCCCTGCGTCTTATAATGTGACTGATCCCCCCGTGGGGATACCGGGGGATCTTTCATACAAATAGTTCCCCCATCTTCTGGAAGTTCTGTGCTTGTGACTTCCTCTAATTCTGTCACTCTCTTTGACAGGAAGTACTCATTCTTTCCAAGGGCTGTGAGTGAGTGGAACTCTCTTCCACTTGAGGCAATATCATCAGCCTCGGTGGAGGAATTCAATCCCAGATCTGAGCCCCCTCCCCCCCCCCCCCCCCCCCCCCCTGTCCTCACCCTTCTGTTGTCTCAACGGAGTCAACTCCATACCCCCTGTCCAGGCCTCCCCCCCCAAAAAAAAAAAATCATGCCCTCGCCCCCTCCCATTCAATTCCGCATTGAGCTGATCATCCGGGCAGCAAGTCCTTCGTACAAGATCCTGATTAGTTGGAAACCCCCCACGTCATAAGCGTCATCATCATCAAATTGTTGATGGAGGATGCTGTATGCAAGAAGAAGAAAAAAGGAGAAGACTCTGCCATTTCCCTTTGCTTACTGTCATCTGCTATCTTTCTATCTCACTGGTCCATTCTCCTACCTTTTTTTCTATAAATTCTTACAAAGATTTCTTCAGCCAAAGTCGGACATGCTGGGCCTAACTATTTCTTAGTTAGGCGCATAACGGCAGCATGATGCATCTACGCTCATATGACAGGAAACAGTCTAAGCGAACGAAGAAGAAGAAGAATGTTCCTCATCTAACACCCGTCTCTATTGTATCCCCACTGTCCGCACTAAAACCTATGGTCAGCGCTCTTTCTCCTATCAAGCTCCTGTTACTTGGAATCAGTTGCCTCGCTCTCTCAGATACTCATCCTCTCTGCCCACATTCAAACGCCATCTCAAAACTCATCTGTTTCCTAAATAACTACTAATCCCTTCCTTCATAACTTGGTGTGTGAATGTCTGAGAGTGAACGTCTGTGCTTGGTGAGCGCATATAATTATTTGTGGGTGTCCGCGTGTGTGTGGTGCGCTTGTGCGCACGCGTGTGTAATTCTATGTCTGTTTGTTTGTCTGACCGCCTTTGGGTGTTTGTGTAATTTTCATGTCCCATTCTTTATGCTATATGTTAAATATTATTATATGTGGTGTCATATGTGTATATTATATTTTTATATTGTAAACGCCTAGGGCATTAAATTGATTAGGCGTCCTAAATGTTATAATAATAATAATAATAATAATATAGTAAGGAAATAGAGTAACAAAATCTGAATTTGGATTCAAATTTGGGGGGTGCACCTTATAATAAGGTGTGCCTTATACAATAATTATGGTCCGAAAAACACAGTAATGTGCACAAAGCCTAAAGTTGATGCATTGTTTTGTTGCGTGTCTTGTTTGTAGTTGACTGCACGTGACAAAACACTGATTTCTTTTTGCAGTCTGAGTCGGCAATAAACCATTTGATTACTGTATTTTTCGCACTATAACTAGTATAAGGCGCACCCCCCAAATTTTACACAAAACTCAGATTCTGTTACAATAGTTTCTTACTATATTACCAGTCATATTATAAGGCGCAGGGGTCTCAGTCTGGGGAAAAAGTATCGCCTTATAGTTATAGTCCGAAAAATACGGTAACTTACTATCGATTGTTTCTGCTCTTTCATTACTGACAGATTGTTGTTGTTGGGTGGGGTGTTTTTTTCCAGCTCGGCTGAACATCCAGTACCCCATGCTGTTCAAGCTGACCAACAAGACGACCGGCAGGGAGACCCACTGCGGTGTGTTGGAGTTTGTGGCTGACGAGGGCAGAATCTACATCCCTTACTGGGTGAGTACTGCTCAATATTGTTGTGTGTAATGCTAGTATTGTAGTGTATTGCACTGTATGGAGACCCCCTGTGGTGTGTTGGAGTTTGTGGCTGACGAGGGCAGAATCTACATCCCTTACTGGGTGAGTACTGCTCAATATTGTGGTGTGTAATGCTAGTATTGTAGTGTATTGCACTGTATGGAGACCCCCTGTGGTGTGTTGGAGTTTGTGGCTGACGAGGGCAGAATCTACATCCCTTACTGGGTGAGTACTGCTCAATATTGTGTCTTTTTCCACTGTAGTGTAGTGCAGTGTGTTCTGTATGAAGACTCACTGTCATGTGTTGGAGTTTGTGGCTGATGAGGGCAGAATCTACATCCCTTACTGGGTGAGTACTGCTCAATATTGTGTCTTTTTCCACTGTAGTGTAGTGCAGTGTGTTCTGTATGAAGACCCACTGTGGTGTGTTGGAGTTTGTGGCTGACGAGGGCAGAATCTACATCCCTTACTGGGTGAGTACTGCTCAATATTGTGTCTTTTTCCACTGTAGTGTAGTGCAGTGTGTTCTGTATGAAGACTCACTGTCATGTGTTGGAGTTTGTGGCTGATGAGGGCAGAATCTACATCCCTTACTGGGTGAGTACTGCTCAATATTGTGTCTTTTTCCACTGTAGTGTAGTGCAGTGTGTTCTGTATGAAGACTCACTGTCATGTGTTGGAGTTTGTGGCTGATGAGGGCAGAATCTACATCCCTTACTGGGTGAGTACTGCTCAATATTGTGATGTGTTAATACTAGTATTGTAGTGCATTGCACTGTATGGAGACCCACTGCGGTGTGTTGGAGTTTGTGGCTGACGAGGGCAGAATCTACATCCCTTACTGGGATTCTGCCACAAACTCCAACACACCACAGTGGGTCTTCATCTATATCCCTTACAATATTTTCCTCTGTAGTGTAGTGCAGTGTGTATTGTATGGAGACCCATTGTGGTGTGTTGAAGTTTGTGGGTGACAAGGGCAGAATCTACATCCCTTACTGGGTGAGTACAGCACAATATTGTGTCTTTTTCCACTGTAGTGCAGTGTGTATTGTATGGAGACCCATTGTGGTGTGTTGGAGTTTGTGGCTGACAAGGGCAGAATCTACATCCCTTACTGGGTGAGTACTGCTCAATATTGTGGTGTGTAATGCTAGTATTGTAGTGCATTGCACTGTATGGAGACCCACTGTTGCGTGTTGGAGTTTGTGGCTGATGAGGGCAGAATCTGCATCCCTTACTGCGTGAGTACTGCTCAATATTGTGTCTTTTTCCACTGTAGTGTAGTGCAGTGTATTGTGTTGTACCGTATCATGGAGACCCAGTGTGGTGTGTTGGAGTTTGCTCTGATGAAGGCAGAATCTATATCCCTTACTGGGTGGGCACAGCACAATATTGTGTTTTATTTCACTGTAGTGTAGTGCATTATACATTGCACTGTATAGAGACCCCCTGTGATGTGTTGGAGTTTGTGGGTGACAAGGGCAGAATCTACATCCCTTACTGGGTGAGTACTGCTCAATATTGTTGTGTGTAATACTAGTATTGTAGTGCATTGCACTGTATGAAGATCCACTGCGGTGTGTTGGAGTTTGTGGCTGACAAGGGCAGAATCTACATCCCTTACTGGGTGAGTACTGCTCAATATTGTGGTGTGTAATGCTAGTATTGTAGTGTATTGCACTGTATAGAGACCCCCTGTGATGTGTTGGAGTTTGTGGGTGACAAGGGCAGAATCTACATCCCTTACTGGGTGAGTACTGCTCAATATTGTTGTGTGTAATACTAGTATTGTAGTGCATTGCACTGTATGAAGATCCACTGTGATGTGTTGGAGTTTGTGGGTGACAAGGGCAGAATCTACATCCCTTACTGGGTGAGTACTGCTCAATATTGTTGTGTGTAATACTAGTATTGTAGTGCATTGCACTGTATGAAGATCCACTGTGATGTGTTGGAGTTTGTGGGTGACAAGGGCAGAATCTACATCCCTTACTGGGTGAGTACTGCTCAATATTGTGGTGTGTAATACTAGTATTGTAGTGCATTGCACTGTATGAAGACAAATAAGTCAGAAAAATAGTAGATGATAGCAAGAAAAGGAAAAGGCAGAGTCAAAGAGAGTGGTAGATTAGAGGAAGTTACAAGCATAGAACTCCCAGAAGAAGGGGGAACCATTTGTGCAAAAGACATCCCTGGTACCCCCACAAGAAGAGACTCGTCGAGAGGGCGAGGTCGTCCAGTTCCCCAAATGGAGGCACGAGGCATCCACCCACTGCCCCAGGATTTATGTTCATTGTTTTTGTGAATTCAAAAGTCTTTTACCCTTGGCTGACATTAGCATGAAGTTCAGACCAATTAGCAGTTAAGTAAGACTAAGAGCTGTACAAAAAATTGATAAATGTAGCGCATATAGCACTTCTGAAGGAGCTCCATTGGCTCTCTGTGCAGTCTCGCCTTCAGTATAAGCTGGCTGTCGTATCCTTCCGTCACTTTGAACAGACCCTTCCGCCTTACCTCTCCAGTGCTCTTCACACCTACACTCCTTCCCACTCACTCAGGTCCTCAAACACAAAACTTCTGAAAGTTCCAAAAACAAATGTAAAATCATTTGGTGACCGCAGTTTCAGTTTCAGTGCCCCTGCTGTTTGGAATTCCCTCCCGGTCGATCTCCGCCATGAACCAACTATCTCTACTTTCAAAGCTAAGCTCAAGACTCACTACTTTCAAAGCTCATTCGTTTTGTACATTTTTCCTTCTTGATCTTGTACCTGGGTGAATGATTGGGTAATAATGTTTTTGCGTGACTGCGGGTGTATCAGTGAATGGAAGCGCCTTGAGTGTAAAATAATTATAGAAAGGCGCTATAGAAATGCTATCAATTATTATTATATACTCAGTTTTAAGACATCGCATCTGTTAACAAAAATTGTGACTGCCTGTGTTTCTTCTTCTTCTTCTTCTTTGTTCCCGGCCATATCAGATACTCAGTCCGGTTTGGTTGATGAAGGCCGCGGTCAACAGCAGCGCCTCAGCAGGACCCCACGTGACTGCCTGTGTTTAATTTGTGGTGGTGTGTTCAGATGCTGCGTAACCTGCTGCTGGACGAGGGCGACCTGGTGCAGGTGGAGAACATGTCTCTCTCTGTGGCCACCTTCGCCAAGTTCCAGCCCCAGGCCCCAGACTTCCTGGACATCACCAACCCCAAGGCCGTGTATCCTTCACTGTTTTTCTGTGTTTTCTTGGTCCTGCAGTCACAGGCAATCGGATACTACTCAGGCATCACAATAGACTATTTTCGGGGAATAAACCGAGGGGAGAGCACTTTAGTGAAAATTAGAGTTGTTTACCTCCATTACTCTGTCAAATACCATAGCAACAATGCAACAATGGCGTCGAAGCTTGAAACCGCAGGATGCGAGTCAGTGACTTGCAAACTTTTTTGTGTGAAAAATTAGGGGTGGCCACAAACAGATAAAACTTACAAAAATATAAATGACATACATTTTTAGAATCACGCGCGGTGTTCTAAGTGCTGTATGTCTGCTCAAACACACGAGTCGATAGGCTACGAGAGCTGATGGTAGAGTGATCTCTCCTGTTTGACTGATTGAATTTGGCAAGATCACTCCCACACACCATGAAATTACTCCCCTTAATTATTTCCGAACAATTCATATTTATTTCCGAACAATTCATATTTCAGAGGATTAAGAATTTCTGGATTCTATTCTCAGAGGTTTTGCCATCTTATTGAGTGTTATCTTTTCTGTTAGATCGCAGTTTCATCAGTAGGGGGCTGAGCAGGTGGTGTCCCGCATGCGTTAACTCAGAACAGGCTCCACTGAACTCCACCAGAGGAACTCAACGGTAGTGCAGCGTCTCCTCTGGTAGTTGCCTTCTGACGGCCTAACATAGGATTCGCTCCCCTTCAGACTGCTGGATTCTGCGACTTGAACAAACCCGGGGTGTGGCTGTGGGTTGGGAATCGAGATAAGCAGCGTAAAAGCAAAGTAAAATAGTAAAACACCATAGTAAAATCCAGAAGACAGTACAGAATTCAAACAAGCAAACAAACAAACGCATTTATCCCATTTGTTGACGATGTGTGCACACGTTAAATGTTCTATTCCACATTAATAAACAGTCAGTGCAGTCCGACTTCGTTGGGTTGCCTGGCAGCCGATATCCACATACAGTGGAACCTCCCTCATAAGACCCCCTCCCACATAAGACCTACTTCTCTGAGACATTGCCCTTCTTTGTAAGTATTAAAATTACCTCCTTTATAAGACCCCTCCCTTATAAGACCTCATTTTGGATGATTTTTGAAGGTCTTAATAGGGAGGTTCCACTGTATTATGATGTGGCTCGCCCCCTGGCACAAACGCAATTGCCGTTGAGTTCATCTTGGAACACTCCCACCCTGTAGTGTAGAGTGGCACAGTGGTGGCGCGTTCGCTTCGTGTCAAGTAAACCCAATTTCGAACCTGGGTACAGGGGATTTTTCCTCTCATTTTGCACTAGGCCTTGCAGTCTGAACGTGGAGTCTTTCGGATGAGACGATAAACCGAGCTCCCGTATGCTCATGCACTTAGCACACGTTAAACCTAGTGGCAACGAAAAAGTTGTCATTTGGTCAAAATTTACCCCCCTCCCTTCCTTCCTCATCAGTCACACAAAAATCGCATGCAAATTTATTATTTTTAAATTGGGTGGCACGCCTCTGGCTGCGACGCGCTCTCCAGGTGGGAGCAACCCAAATTTCACAGAGACGCCTCTGTCACTATAATGTACCTAACCTAACCTTGGCTTCATCAGGGAAGATTTCCGCCCAACAGGAGCTGTGTTATCCCCAGTGTGATCTTAGTCACCTTCTACGACAAGCATGATGCTACCTACGGCAGTAGTACCAGACTAGGCATCAGAATTGTCTGAAGTCCAATCCTCTGAAAACCATGGTACAAGTGCCATCAAGGCCCCTGCCTCTGATTTCATGACATTGACAAGGATGCTTTCTTCTTCTGCGTACTCAGGCCATAAGGCCATAAAGGGTAAGGTACAATATGTGTTCGGTTCTCAGTTTTCATTGGTCTCCCCACTGCATACAGCCGACGCATTCCGATTTCGGAGGAGTTTGAAGGAGAAAATTATTTGGAAGATTTTTTTTTGGGGGGTAAAAGGCAGGAGAAAAGGGTCAATAAATCAGGAAGATTTAGTAGATGATAGAAAGTAAATGGAAAAGGCAGAGTCACAGAGAGTGATAGATTAGAGGAAGTTACACGCACAGAAGGTGGGGGAACTATTTGTAAGAAAGACCACCCGGTATCCCCACGGGGAAGTGATGCTGTCTATTTCAGTGACTCAAATGCAAGCTCTATGTGATTATAAAGGCAATCGCATAGAGTGTGCACAATGTAAGAAAGACCACCCGGTATCCCCACAGGGAAATGATGCTGTCTATTTCAGTGACTCAAATGCAAGCTCTATGTGATTATAAAGGCAATCGCATAGAATGTGCACAATGTAAGAAAGACCACCCGGTATCCCCACAGGGAAATGATGCTGTCTATTTCAGTGACTCAAATGCAAGCTCTATGTGATTATAAAGGCAATCGCATAGAATGTGCACAATGTAAGAAAGACCACCCGGTATCCCCACAGGGAAATGATGCTGTCTATTTCAGTTACTCAAATGCAAGCTCTATGTGATTATAAAGGCAATCGCATAGAATGTGCACAATGTCATTTGTATGGCGTGAATTTTTGTAGCTGTTGGGTGGTTTTTGTTTGTGGCTCAAGCCACAAACCTATAACTCACTTTGTCGGTCGGTCTGTCTGTCTGTCGGTCGGTCGGTCCAAAATTGTCGCACATTTTGACAAAATTGTTGCACTTCAAATCGAGGAGAGAGAAAATGGAGTTTTACGTCCTCTTGGTCTGAATCGGACACATATGGGACATTTGTAAATACAAATATGGTTGGAACAATACTGGAGGCAATGCCTGGAGGCAGTACGAAACCAGTAAAGTCCCGATTTTTTTCAGTATTAATACAGATAGGTGTAGCGGTGACCACGCCTCGGTTAAACCTCATCGGCTATGGCACCACCACAAGTAGTAAGTATAAGTCAGTTTACAAGCGATGATATTTCAAATCGAGGCTACACTTCAAATTGAGGCCGCTCTTTAAAATGATGTATTTTAAAAGCGTACAAAATAATAAACATACGTAATACAGACACTACAACAGACACGACGAGTATGCAGTGCTTCTTTTGATGAGTAGAAGTAGGATACATAGTTTTAAATGTTTTCCAAAAGATATAAAAAGTTACGAAATGGTGCAGAGATAACATTCTGGTTTACAGATTAAAATTATTGAAAAGCCAGGGGAGGTAACTCATGATTGGAGTGGTAAAAATAGACCGCGTGCCACAAACTATTGAGATTTCGCGCTTGTTTTTCCTTAAGTCTTTTTTCCAGTCTGGAAAACGCCCTTCGCAATTTTGCCTGCCTCAGTCAAGGAGATGTGGTGGCCATTAAGTACAATGACAAGGTATGTGCGACTTGTAATGGGTGAGTGCCATGTGGGTAGTACCTCAAGAATGTGTGGTGCATTGACAATTTTTGTGGAAGTTATAATGTAGCGGTGCTATGTGAGTGGCAAGATCAAAATCGCATCTGTCTCTTTCCTTTCTTTGCATGATGGAAGGGATTCTCGGAGAAAGATGTGTTGTATTTGTGGGTTACGTGTGTGTGTGTTTCAATTCTGTGTAAAGCGCCCTGTAGCCTACATAGTAGGATGGGCGCTATATAAATTTTCCTCATTATTATTATTATTGTTACAGTAAATATGAGTAATGTAAGTGTTTTTATGTTTTGTGTGTGTGTGTATCACTGTGTTTTCATATTTACACAAGTGTGTTTGTGTGTGTGTATCACTGTGTGTTCATATTTATACAAATGTGTGTGTGTGTGTGTTCATATTTACACAAGTGTGTTCATGTGTGCATTACCATAAAGATGATGAACAATTAAATGTATCATAATCGTAAATTCTATGAACCGGTGCATACAATGAAATAAAGCATAGCACTGTAATACCTACAGAGATGTCTTTTAACCCTTTCACTGCCAGCCATATTTCAGCATAAAGCATAGCACTGTAATACCTACAGAGATGTCTTTTAACCCTTTCACTGCCAGCCATATTTCAGCATAAAGCATAGCACTGTAATACCTACAGAGATGTCTTTTAACCCTTTCACTGCCAGCCATATTTCAGCATAAAACATAGCACTGTAATACCTGCAGAGATGTCTTTTAACCCTTTCACTGCCAGCCATATTTCAGCATAAAACATAGCACTGTAATACCTGCAGAGATGTCTTTTAACCCTTTCACTGCCAGCCATATTTCAGCATAAAACATAGCACTGTAATACCTACAGAGATGTCTTTTAACCCTTTCACTGCCAGCCATATTTCAGCATAAAGCATAGCACTGTAATACCTACAGAGATGTCTTTTAACCCTTTCACTGCCAGCCATATTTCAGCATAAAGCATAGCACTGTAATACCTACAGAGGTCTTTTAACCCTTTCACTGCCAGCCATATTTCAGCATAAAGCATAGCACTGTAATACCTAGAGATGTCTTTTAACCCTTTCACTGCCAGCCATATTTCAGCATAAAGCATAGCACTGTAATACCTACAGAGATGTCTTTTAACCCTTTCACTGCCAGCCATATTTCAGCACAAAACATAGCACTGTAATACCTACAGAGATGTCTTTTAACCCTTTCACTGCCAGCCATATTTCAGCCAAAAATGTCCATTAAATTTACCTGGATAGAGAACAAAATCCATCTGCAGTATTGGGGAATGTTCTGTGACATATATAAAATAAGGTCTACCCTTACTTCCCAAAACTAAGACAATAGGGTCTTTGGATAATAGACCCCGATTTGATGCCTTTTAATGACATAGATGTCAAATCACTGTGGTGCTAAAATGTGACTTTGGCGGTGAAAGGGTTAATTGTAAGATCATCAGCCTGCTGTCTCCTTTTGCGCTCTTGTAATTTTAAGGTGTGTTGTAAAAAAAAAAGACTTTTAAAGTTGGAATTAAAGAGGATTGTTGTGTCTTTGCTTTTTCGTGCAGGTGTATGAGCTGTGTGTTCTGGAAACAAAACCTGGGAAAGCGGTTTCCATCATCGAGTGTGATATGAACGTAAGTCTTGATTACATGCAAAATGCGTGTACTTTTCAGTTTTGTACAGGCGTTATAATATGTCAAGTGCTTGTATATAAATACAAATTGTAACACTTTCTATGCACATAAATGTTCATGATATTTGATTTAAGCATGCTAGGGGTCCCAATCGTCCGATGTTTCTCTGAAATCAGAATCAAATTAAAGACACAAGTTTGTGCCAGATATTAAATGCTTGTTGCTCTATTTTTCCTCACTGGCTTTTTCTCCTAATGGATAAGGAAAGTAATAGACGATTTTTGGGGAGAACAAAAAATAGGGGAGAGGACTTTGTGAAAATTAGGTTTGTTTAACTCCATTACTCGGTCAAATAACCATGCAACAATGGCGTCGAAGCTTGAAACCGCAGGATGCGAGTCAGCGACTTGCAAACATTTTTGTAAAGAAAAATGAGGGGTGGCCAGTATCCGCAAACTGAGAGAACTTGCAAAATGTGACGTTAAAATATAAATTACATCAAATTTGGAATGTTTTCTAAGTTCTAAGTGATGTAAGTCTACTCAAACACACGAGGCGAGAGCTGGGGATCTACCTGATGGTAGAGTAGCTTCCCCTGTTTAACCGATTGAATTAGGCAGGATCACTCCCACACACCATCAAATTACTCCCCATAATTATTTTGAACGATTCATGTTATACCTAGACTTGATTTTAGATGTTCAGTATTTTAGAGACGTGTCTTAACTCAATCAAGTCGTTCCAGCCATATATGTCCGGAATTAATAGATAGCTGTCAATTTGATGCATTTGCTTCAAGGGAAGTAAATCTGTGTGTACACCATACCTTGGTCACTTCTAAACTCTTCGCTCCCTTAGACCACAATTTTGCCTCTGACTTTGCTTTTGTAGTGGTTTGTTGTGGGGAACCAATCGGTGTAGAGTTTTTCTATATTAGGTATATATAATTTTAAAAAGTCTGATCTACCACTTCCCTATGTGTAAACTTGAAGTAAAAACCCATAATCTTCATTTTCTCCTTTTGTTTATGTATGTTTCGTTTGTGTGTGTGGCTGGAGTGATTTGTGAGGGGTTTTTAACAATTCAAAATCGTTGCGATGCGAATGAGTTAAACAGGGAAGTGATTTCTCGCTGTGTCTGCTGTGCAGGTGGACTTTGCCCCACCCGTGGGCTACCAGGAACCCAAAAGACAAATCAAAGGAGATGAGGGGGGCTCTGAGACTGATGGACAAGTGAGTGGATAAAAGCTTTTTTGGTTTAACCCTTTCGCCGCCAGCCATTTTTCATGCAAACTTTTCTCTCAAACTTACCTATGAATCCCCCAATGACATGCGTCGAATAAGTCCTTTCCTTATGTCCTAAGATTAACAACATAAGGATATTGGATAACTGATCCAACTTTCATACCTTTTATGGGTGTTAAATCAGTGTGGTGCTAAAATGCAACATTGGCGGTGAAAGGGTTAAGTATTTTCTCTTTTTTTTTTATTATGTTATCACCCAAATTGTTTTAATTCAAAGAATGTATAGCTAATTTGCTGCAAGAAGCATTTGTGCATGTGTGTGTGCGTGCGTATGTGCATGGGTGAAAGTAGTTCAGGACTGCTCCTGAAATCAGGATTAGAAAAGCTGATAGAAGGAGTTTTCAGGATCGGCCATCTTGTCATCAAGAACAACGGTCTTATAAAATCAAGCATTTCTGCTAAAATTGATAAAATTATAGCAGATTAAAACAAGATGATAGACATGCAATTCTAACACCATCCTGTTTACACAGACACACACACATTGGAAATTATTGTTAATGCGGTCACAGCTTCAGGATTGGGAAAATTCAGAGAACATTGAAACGTGTCATTTCAGGATTGAGAGGATGTTCTACTTTCACCCATGTTTGCGTGTGATTCATTTAACATCTATCCACTAATTGGTGGATTTTTATTAATCCTACTATCTATTTAACTAAATACTTAGCAACACCTGAAACAATTGCATTCGCTTCAAGCGACCTGGGATCATACCATAGTGTATAGAAAAACGAAAGTAGCCCCTGGCCTTGACCCCTAGCCGGATATGGGGTGGGAGTTATCCCCCCTTCCGGTCTAGTAGTGGCTAGGCCAATGGGAGCCTACTTCCGCCATTACGACTTTCCAGCGCTTTGACAGTGGACCTGGGCACCATAGCGTCCTGTTTCTTTCTTGTTTGAATACTCTATGGTGGGTCCGTTCCTGTGCGTTTTATAGTTCTTTTCGTTCTGTTTGGAATTTTTTAGTGACTAGTGCACACAGTGTCATTTCAGGATTGAGAGAATGTTTTACTTTCAACCATGTGTGTGTGTGTGTGTGATTCATTTAACGTCTACCACTAATTGTGATATTAGACGGTGTGTGTGTGCGTGTGTGCATCAGTCAGATGGATAAGTGAGTGTCCAAATGTTGTAACTTGTTTATCCTAAGGTTTTCAATGTCTAAGATCAACAAGTAATAATGAGAAATTTGCAACATAGTTACTGTTTTTAATGAGGCATTTTTGCTCTCACTAAGCTGTGTCTTGATGACAGATTCGATTACCCTATCTATTCCCTAATTTGCTTTTTGGAGGTGATTTTTTATTGATGCATTTTCATGGGATCTCTTTATATGATTTCAGTTCTGAAACATGGAATGATTCCTTTTTTTATATATATTTTCTGTTTGTGTGCAATTAACAAGCGTACAATTAACAATCCAATGTGAGATTTTCGGTTCTGAAGCTCACTATGTTTCCTTTCTGCAATGTTCAAAATCTGTGTTATTACAGTGTGTTTCTCTCTCTGTTTCAGGCTATGGACACAGAGCATGAGGACGACTTGGGATTCAGGGTGAGATGAAAACTGGATTGTGTGTGTGTCTGTCTGAGTCTGTGTATGTGTGCCTGTGTGTATGTGCTGGCCTCTGTATGTGTGAGTGTGTGTGTTTGGGGGTAGAATGGGGGAAGGAATTTACCTTATGAGCTATTCAAAAGTCGTTTCATCCATACTGGTCATTTCAACACACAGAACACAGTCGACTTTTGAGGGTCGTTAGGCTGTAGCTGTGACCTTGACACCAGTGACCTATTGGAAAGTCTGTTGTTGTTATTGTTGTTGTCATACCCTGGCTTAAAGACTCCAGGGATCATCCCAACAGCCGAAGCACTTGAACACTATGGTACAAATGCACCAGCTAGGGATGAGAACATTACGTTTGTGACCGGTTTTGATGACCCCGCCATTGTGGGCAGCCACACTCCGTCTTTGGAGGAGGGAAGCGTCTGTGTCAAATCCACCAGTTGAGACAGTATGTGAGATCAGACATTTCATGTCACTGCAATGCTATTCATTGGAGTTTATTCTGATCTAACGCATGCAATAGTGTAGAGTGGCACAGTGGTAACGCGTTCGCTTCGTGTCAAGTAAACCCGAGTTCGAACCTGGGTACAGGGGATTTTTCCTCTCACTTTGCACTAGGCCTTACGGTCTGAACGTGGAGTCTTTCGGATGAGACGATAAACCGAGGTCCTGTGTGCCCATGCACTTAGCACATGTTAAAGCCAGTGGCAAGTTGTCATTTGGTCAAAATTTTACCCCCCCCCCCCTCCCCCCCTTTCCTTCCTCATCAGTCACACAAAAATCGCATGCAAAAAAAGAAATAAAAAAGGGTGGCGCACCTCTGGCTGCAACGCGCTCTCCATGTGGGAGCAACCCGAATTTCACAGACGTCTCTGTGACTATAAAGTACCTAATACCTAATACTTATAAAGCCTACAGATGACCGTAATGGCTTGCTTGTAGAGCCAGTGTGAGGCCGTCCTTAAACTGAGGGTTCAGCCATGTCTAGCCAAAGACCGCTCCCATGAATCTGGTTATCCAGTTGGTTTTGACCAGATCATATGTAATTAAAGAAATTTGAAGGAATTTTAAATCAAACCTTGCCTTGGCTTAAGGCTGTCAGACCAGTTGACATAGGCTAGAACACCAAGGCTGCGTTAAACTGTTGTTATGCTATGCATAGTTATGCGGGGGGGGGGGGGGGGGGGCAGATGACCTTCGCCAGACATCCATGCTTGCAACATCACTCGGTCTGAGGTTTTGATGCGTAGCCATGTTAAACGCTGAAGAAAAAAAAATAGTTATGCAGGGATTGTCTTTAGCCATGACAAGCTCCTAGCATGACATCATCAGTCTAAAAAATACCCCGAAGATGGAATGTGGTGGGGTAATCAAAAACGGTCACACACGTAATGTTCTCATCCGTAGTTGATGCACTTGTACCATGGTGTTCAAGTGCCTCCGCTGTTGAGATGATCCCTGGAGTCTTTTAGCCAGGGTAAGCAAACAACAACTAACTACATCAAGAAATCAAAATAGTGCTGGGACGTAAATTTAACTCGGGCATATACAAATATTTAAAAAGACAATAACTTCTCTGGTGCTAAAAAATGGCAACATATTATTTGCTTAACCCTTTGAACGCCATTTTTTCAGATTTGCTTAAACCCTTTAGAAAAAGATTATGTTTCCCATTGGGTGATTTCAGACATGCAAAAATAGGTTATCCTTAACCTTAAAATGAAGAACATAAGGTCTTCTTCTTTCTTCTTTCCTGTAGAGCAACCACAGATCATGTCTGACTATTGGGTGATTCCTTTGTGACATGCAAATGCACACTGAGGTACTACTGAGAAGAAGAAAAACTATCCTTACAGTACAAAATGGAAGAAAGCCTGGCCCAGCCAGCCAGGTTCAATCGGCCAGGTCATAGGATACCAGACCCTCATTTTATGCCTTTTAGTGGCGTGGGTGTTAAATCAGTGTGGTGCCAAGAGGCGACAGTGGCGATGAAAGGGTTAATAAGAGATTTCTACTTTTGTTCATGTTTGTGTGTTTGGGAGAGCAGCCATTCATAGGTCAAGGCAACCGACTGGACGGGAAGAAGAAGGGCACGGAGAGTGCACCCCAGCCACTGCCCAACGGTCAGCAACGCAGGTAACAAAGCGTAACGAAACAGAAAACAAATCAAACAACAAACAAACAGGCAAGCAAGTAATGAAGTGATGTAGCTGCCAAGATTCACTAGTTTGGTATCACTGTAGCCACAGCCACTTGGGTGCCAAGAGATTCACTAGTATAACAAAAAAAGATTCACTAGTTTGGTATCACTCCACAGCCACTTGGGTGCCAAGAGATTCACTAGTATAACAAAAAAAGATTCACTAGTTTGGTATCACTGTAGCCACAGCCACTTGGGTGCCAAGAGATTCACTAGTATAATAAAAAAAGATTCACTAGTATGGCAAGTTCATATTTTTCGGACTATAAGGCGATACTTTTTTCACAGAGGGAGACCCCTGCGCCTTATAATATGACTAATAATATAGTTAAAAAAATATAACAAAATCTGAATTTTGTGTAAAATTTGTGGGGTGCGCCTTATATTAAGGTGCGCCTTATAGTCCGAAAAATACGGTATAAACAAAAATTCATTTTGATGAGAATGGCTATTGTATTTTGTATTTTTCATTCACGTGTACAATATTTGAGGGAGGGGGGGGGGGGGGGGGGGGGGGAAAGAGTGTCACTGGCATCTGTTGGTAATTGTTGTTAGCTTTCAGTGAGATCCTGCAGAAGAATGTATCCAGATTGCTCTAAACTAGTAACATGTATATTTTCTTCACCATTTTGTTTCAGTTAAAAGATAAAAAAAAGTATCATCAGATGGTGTAGTTTGAATCATATTTATCATTTAAATGATGATACGTGGGTGCTGCTCTTTCATTTTTACACTGATTTCAGTATTTTTTATTTTACCAGAAACTGAACTTCAGTTTTTGTTTAATTCAGCACCAACAAAAAATGACCACAAGCGATTTGGGGCGTTTTGAACTTGTTGTTCTATCTTGGAAGTTTACAAAGGCAATGTAATAATTTGACAAGGCTTATATCAGACTCAGACTGTCTCTGTCTATCATTTTAGCTGTCTATCTCGTTATCTCTCTCTCTCAACTTGCCCCCCTGAATCGTCCGACAGGGCTCTGCCCCTGTACCCTGCCGGGGCCATGGGGCCCTGGATCCCTGCTTTTCTTTTCTTTTTCATTTGGGGGATTTGCACCCATGATGATATCATAATTGTAGGTTCAATTTTCAAGTCAGGGTTTGGGGTGATGTGTAGGAGAGGAAGGAAAAGGGGGGGGTTGAGAAAGGGGAAAAAACTGGAACATGCAACCTCATTATGTTGTTGTTGTTGTTGTCTTACCCTGGCTTAAAGACTCCAGGGATCATCCGAACAGCCGAAACACTTGAACACTACGGCACAAATAATAATAATAATAATAATAGTGAATCATTTATATAGCGCATTCCTCCACCAATGTGGAGCTCTATGCGCTTAACAACAACAAAAATTAAGAAGCAACAAATTCAACAACACGAAATAATCGCTCACGCACATGCAAATAGGTATACACATACACACCCCACCCACACATACACGCACGTACCGGCACATACACACACACACACACACACACACACACACACACACACACGCACACACACACACACACACACACACACACACCGTTACCATCACCACCACTCACCCCACCCAAAAAACACAATACAAAATACAATCAGTTGAACAAAGCATCAACACACACTCTCTCTCTCTCTCTCTCTCTCTCTCTCTCTCTCTCTCTCGCGCGCGCGCGCGACAAAGCTGATGTAGACATTGCAGTCAACACACAGTGAAACTAATATGGGGGGAGGGGAGTGTGTGTGTGAGAATAGAGTCCAGAAGTAATGTGGCCTAAAGGTTGTGATGTAGCTTGAACAGGTGGGTCTTGAGAGCTGATTTGAAACATTGCAAGGACTGGATATGGCGGATTTCGCGTGGTAAGGAGTTCCAAACTGATGGGGCCGAAAAGAGTGAATTACAATAATCTAGTTTAGAGATGCACCAGCTAGGGATGAGAACATTACGTGAGTGACCGTTTTTGATTATCCCGCCACGTGGGCAGCCACACACCGATTTTGGAGGATTTTAAGCTGATGATGTTATGCTAGGAGCTTGTTATTGCTTAACCCTTTCGCCGCCAGCCATTTTTTAGCCACAAAATACCATTAAACTTAGCGAGGTAGAGACAAAATATTTCTGCAATATTGCGAATTCCTCTGTGACATACATAACATTAGGCATATCCTTACCTCGCATAATTAAGACAAAAGGGTCTTTGGATAACAGGCCCTGATTTGATGCGTTTTAGTGACATGGGTGTTAAACCATTGTGGTGCTAAAATGCGACATTGGCGGTGAAAGGGTTAAGTCAATCCTCGCACAACATAACATTTTGATGTAGCCCCATTATATATACTGCACTGTTGCATTTCGCGTTGTTTAACTTGAATGGTGTAGTGTGTTTGATTCCAGGGGCATTCCCAACTACAACTACAAGAAGGGGACCATCACCTTCATCCGCACCTCACGAGCCGTCACCAATGGCAACACAGAGGTCGGTTTGTTTGGGGTAACCTTTGTTTCGGTTGGTTTTGTTTTCAGCAATGTCATATTTTTGTTCCAATTTATGAAATATTTTCTTTGGCTTGCTAGATTCTTTGTCTGTTGGTGGTGGTGAGATATTTAAACTTTTACCTGTTTGAGCCACTTTTTTCACTTTCATGTACCATAGTTTACGGACTACAAGGCGATGCACTAAAACGAACAAAGCAAAATCACTAAAACGAACAATCAAAAGAAAGGGCACATCAAGAGGCCGTGAGGCCTGGCTGCCCTCAAGACCTGACCTGATACTTTTTGTCTTCAATTGAAACCCCTGCGCCTTAAAATGCGTTGCGCCTAGTACATGACTGAAATCTGATCAAACAAAGTTGTGAGTTCCATTCATGTTGTACATATTGAGATAGACTATCAGGCAGAAATCGCGAGCGAAGCCACCGAAGCATATGACACATTCACACAGAGAAGGGGGGGGGGGGGGGGGGGCGGGGTGTTGAATCAAGATATGATGTAGCAGCCTCGGTTTCGACAGCCAAAAACAATGATTAGGGTAATTGGTATTGGTATTAGGTACTTTATAGTCACAGAGGCATCTCTGTGAAATTCGGGTTGCTCCCACCTGGAGAGCGCATCCCAGCCAGAGGCGCGCCACCCTTCTTTTCTCCTTTTTTTTTGCATGCGATTTTTTGTGGGGGGTAAATTTTGACCAAATGACAACTTTTTCGTTGCCACTGGGTTTAATGTGTGCAAAGTGCATGGGCACATGGGACCTCGGTTTATCGTCTCATCCGAAAGACTCCACGTTCAGACCGTAAGGCCTAGTGCAAAGTGAGAGGAAAAAATCCCCTGTACCCAGGTTCGAACTCGGGTTTACTTGACATGAAGCCAACGCGTTACCACTGTGCCACTCTACACCATGATCGTGGTGGACATAGGATACTGGAACAGAGTCATTTTAGAAATCTACTCCATGTTTTTTCAATTCCGACTTTTCTGGGTTCACTGACGCAGTAAAAGTGCTTCATCATATGGCCAGGGTAAGCCAAACAAGCAAACAATACATGAAAGAATTGTTCTCTGTTCTACTGGTTGTTTGTTTCAAAAGAATTGTTCTCTGTTCTACTGGTTGTTTGTTTCAAAAGAATTGTTCTCTGTTCTACTAGTTGTTTGTTTCAAAAGAATTGTTCTCTATTCTACTGGTTGTTTGTTTCAAAAGAATTGTTCTCTGTTCTACTAGTTGTTTGTTTCAAAAGAATTGTTCTCTATTCTACTGGTTGTTTGTTTCAAAAGAATTGTTCTCTGTTCTACTGGTTGTTTGTTTCAAAAGAATTGGTCTCTGTTCTACTGGTTGTTTGTTTCAAAAGAATTGTTCTCTGTTCTACTGGTTGTTTGTTTCAAAAGAATTGGTCTCTGTTCTACTGGTTGTTTGTTTCAAAAGAATTGTTCTCTGTTCTACTGGTTGTTTGTTTCAAAAGAATTGTTCTCTGTTCTACTGGTTGTTTGTTTCAAAAGAATTGTTCTCTGTTCTACTGGTTGTTTGTTTCAAAAGAATTGTTCTCTGTTCTACTAGTTGTTTGTTTCAAAAGAATTGTTCTCTGTTCTAGTGACTTCTACTTGTTTGTTTCTTTGTTGGCTTACCCTGGCTAAAAGACACAAGGGATCATCCCAACAGCAGAAGCACTTGAACACTATGGTATACAAGTGCATCAGCTATGGATGAGAACATTACGCGTGTCACCATTTTTGATTACCCCTCCACATGGGCAGCCACACCCTGACTTCCGTGGATTTGGGAGACTGATGATGTTATGCTAGGAGCTTGTCATGGCTAAGCTTAAGACAATTCCCGCATAACTATGCATAGCATAGCATTTTGACATAGTCTTGGTGTTCTAGCCTATGTCAATTGGTCTGACACAGCCTTAAGCCAAGGCGATTTCTACTAGTTAACTGGTGTCCTTTTCTCGTAATACCGACACATTTTTTTTCCTCAGGCAAACGATGACAAGCAGTTTGAAGCCTTTTCCGGCCAGGGACAGAGTTTACGCCGGAAAAATCGGAAATAAAACATCGGCAGCATGGAGTGTTTATGTGTGTGTGTGTGTGTGAAGTGCACATGTGCTATGTATGTTTGAGCTTTTTTTCTTTCTTCCTTAGTTTTTTTTAAGATGGGTATGTTTGTGATTGTTGGTGTGCATGGGGGTATGACCTGATGCCTTCGTGGTGATGTGATTGATGCGTAACTTTTAGTGTGTGTGTGGGCCGGAGGGGGGGGGGGGGGGGGGGGGGGGGGGGGGGGGGGGGGGGTGGGGGTGGGGGGTGGAGTGAGGACAGAGATGGGGGGGGGGGGGGGGGGGGATTCAACAAGAGTAGTAAGTGCCTATGTGTAGTGAGTATCTACAGATATAAGTAGGCGTTTCCTTTGTCAGCGACATCTGATTCTGGGCTGATGTAATTGGTTCAGTTCAGTGAGGCTATGTAGTATTAGGGTATTAGGTACTTTATAGTCATACTTTATAGTCACAGAGGCGTCTCTGTCTAGTATAGAGTATGAACACTCGTGGAAATTGCCTCTTTTGGAGAAAGTGTTTCTGCATGTATCGACGCAAACGTCCTCCTTACATTGTGAAAAGCTGCGAGGCATTTCACTTTTCGTTTTTGTTGAAGTCTTTGTACTTTGCAACAAAATTGCATCATTTTCTTCTGATAAAATTGTTAATGAATTACGTCACCACACTATCACAAAACTTTGCTAATATTACACGAGAGATCGTTTCATTGTGAAGTTTGTCATAAGTACTAGGGTCTTTTGTTTTGTCAAACTACTGCACATTCAGTTTGTGTATTGAATGTAAATACAGTGGAACCTCCCTTATAAGACCTCCCATTATAAGACTCCCTCCCACATAAGACCTACTTTTCTGAGCCATTGCCCTTCTTTGCAGGTATTAAAATGACCTCCCTTATAAGACCCCTCCCTATAAGACCTAATTTTGGATGATTTTTTAAGGTCCTATAAGGGAGGTTCCACTGTAGTGGTAAAATATGTTTAGTACATTTTGAAATTTAACCCCTTCACTGCCAGAGGAAAACTAACAAAATTATCGATTTTCTTATTATAAAATCTAAAGGAGACCTCTTAGACTCAATCTGAGAAAATGGTCTAGAGATACATCTTTCCTGACTTATCTAAACCAAAAATCATCATTCCCGAGCTGTGGCATGAAAATTTATGACATCGTCAATGACATCAGACATCTTGTAGTAGACAAGGGACTGGGCAGGGAAGGGGTTAAGTGGAGAATTTGAATGAAGGGTTGCAAAATGAATAGATGGGTAAGGTCATTTGTGAACATATACAATGCTTTTTCGGTAAAGGTCAAGATGTGCCACCCCCCCCCCCTACATTTCTCGGTTAATTGTATTTTTCCATTTTTGCCTTTCTTACCATACATAAAGCTGTATTTTAGGAACCTTTTTAGCTAATAACCTTTTTGGAATACTAACCCTATCCCTAACCCTAACCCTACCTCCCACCCTATAAGACGGAAAAACGCAACGAACCACAACTGTGACAAATCGCGGTGTACTGCAGTACATAGTGGGGTTAGGTTTAGTATTCCAAAAAGGTTATTAGCCAAAAATGTTCCTAAAATACAGCTTTATGTATGGTAAGAAAGGCAAAAACGGAAACCGAGAAATGCAGGGGGGGGTGGCACATCTTTACCTTTACCGCTTTTTCTCTCAAGGTTGCATGCATCTCTCGTATCTGGATCTATATATGTCGCGGACGTTTCTCATGGTAGTTGCTTCGGAAAATTTTAAATAAAAAATAATTTTAAACAAATTAAGTTACAATGAACGCCATTAGTGTTTGTGTGTGTGTTTTATGTGATATTTTCATTTTTATTCTTTGAAATGTGAGATACCGTATTTTACGGACTATAAGGCGATACTTTTTTTTCCCCAGACATCCCTGCGCCTTATAATGTGACTGATAATATAGTAAGGAAATAGAGTAACAAAATCTGAATTTTGAGTCAAATTTGGGGGGTGCGCCTTACAATCAGGTGCGCCCTGTAGTCCGTAAAATTGATTATTTTGTTGTCAGAAGTGTGAATTTGATTTAGATGTCTTTTCTTGGGGGTTTTGGGTGGTGGTGGTGAAAGAAAGGGGATAGATTGAGACAGTTGTATCAAAACAATTTTCTTCCTAGAGCTATTGTGAAGTATCTCTGCTATTTACTGTTGTTCAGTTCCCAGTGTGGGTTTTTGTTACCATACAAAATCATCCTTTCTGCTAACTAATTAATACATACGAGTTATGTATATTGTGCAAAGCCAACTGACATCATACTGATTGAGAAAAAAAATTACGTTTGTCATCAACTACAAACACCGTTGTTAGTTTGTTTCAGAAGTAAGGAAGAAGAGAGAAAACTATGTTTGAATGGCGGATTAAGTGCTCAGTTTGTTCCTGTTAACCTTTACCGGACTTCTGGGGTCGCCCACGACCCCTTGACACACAAAACATGTTATATCTCTAAAACTATTTAAGCAATCTTCATGAAATTTCATGACTTTGTCAAAAACGTAAATGGCTTTAAGTGTGTTAAATTTCATTAATGTGTATAAAATATAAATGACGTAATATGACGCGTAATTTTGATATACCTGTCCGGATGACGGGGTGTCTCCCACGACCCCTACTTTAAAGTGTACTGCAGTGCATTGAGTAGGGGTCGTGGGAGACCCCCGCCATCCGGACAGGGATAAACACATGGTGCCTCTTTGACAAGTAGGGGTCGTGGGAGACCCCCGCCATCCGGACAGGGATAAACACCTCGGAATTTGCTCTTTGCTGAGTAGGGGGTCGTGGAAGACCCCCGCCATCGTGTCCATGTAGTCAAAAGCATGATCCGGTAAAGGTTAAAAACTGTGTACTTGTCGATACATGCATGTGAATGTATATACATGATGCATGCGCGCACACTCTCTCACACACACCATTCATTCATCTATAGACACTTATACAGTGGAACCTCCCTTGTAAGACCTCCCATTATAAGACTCCCTCCCACATAAGATCTACTTCTCTGAGACATTGGCCTTCTTTGTAAGTTTCAAAATTACCTCCCTTATAAAGACCTCATCATCATATAGTAATAAGCCAACTGTCCCTGTGTGTGTGTGTGTGAAACACGAAACGGGCCTTATAACTCCACCGTTTTTCGACCAAATCGCTTCAAATTTGCTGTGAGCCCTAATGGGCCCGATGGCAATGGCAACCCAGGCGGCCGTGTCATTTGCGCGGTTCGGCAAATGCGCGAAACGCGCATCCGCCGGCCTCTCGGCGCCCGTATCTCCGGTGTTTCTGGACTGATTGCCTTCGAATTTGGCAGGAAGATCACCGGGGACGGTGACTATCCGTGTACCAACCCGGAAGCGAATCGGTTCAGAAACGCGCGCGCTATACCACTCCGCCGTTTCTTAACCGAATCGCTTCAAATTTGCTGTACTCAGCGTTACCAGTACTTGGCGTTACCGTTACTAGGCGTTACTGGGACTCAGCGTTGCGCTAGTTTGGGATGATTTTTGAAAGTCTTATAAGGGAGGTTCCACTGTATTAATTTTTGTGGTGACGCAAATGTGTAAGTTCATTTTTTAGAGTTCAAGTTTTTGGCCATATGTCATGTCATATATTTATTCACACCCGTTCTCATATTTCACTTTGCATATACTTTCAAGCATTGAAACATGTAAGTTTCATTCAAAATATATTTCAAACTTTCCAAAACGGTACCAGGAAAAAAAAGAAGTTCTTGCCTGAAACATTGCCTCGTATTCTCTGAATAAGTGATTAAATGCTACTTACGGTGTATTTAGTGAACGAACAGTCCTTATGATGCTCAAACAATTAAACGCTGCACTGGCTCTTGTTATTGTGCTACAGCTCTGAGTATTAGTTGGCATTGTGGGGAACATCCAATGCCAACAGTCCAAATTTTCTCATAGCCCCCCAAAAAAGAGGGGGGGGGGATGCACCCTGGACAAATAATCTCCACTTATAAAGAAATATCAGCCCAGCTTTTCCAGAATAGCAGTTACCTCCACTGGACACGGCAGAGACACACATGCTTTGTGTGTGTGACAGACTAGGCAATGACTGCCATGCTATAGAAATGTACATAATAAATGTAATAATAGTAGCCATAGCCATCTGAGGTGACAGGATTTATAGAAATGTTAATGCAATAATAACAGTACAATATTAGGCACAGTCTATAAATATCTTCTATAATAAAAAGCAGCATTTTTTCTTATGTCAAGGAACAGTAAAATGTTATGAAATCAGTCGAGCTAAGGTTATTAAACAGGGCCTGTATTCATGTTGAGATAGCATGAGACTTAGCATGATGCTAACTTAGAAGCTCTTCCAAAAGTCCTATTAAATCCTATAGGACATTGGAAGAGTTTCTAAGTTAGCATCATGCTAAGTCTCATGCTATCTCAACGTGAATACAGGCCCAGACTAATAAAAGCGTACCACATTAAAAAAAGATAAAAGCATGACTTTTACGTAATCATCTCTTTTTATTCAACTGTAATCATCCATTGTAAATAAAAATCACATAATCATGTTGTTCAATCAATAAAAGCAAACTGTATTCCCAAATCACACACAAAAATCTTAATTAAAATACAGAGTATATATAGAGTAGTGAAGGGGGTTGTGTACCCCTTAAGGCATTGGAAAAAATGATGCAAGCATGACGTGATTTCTTTACAATCTCTACGATTTCAAGGGGGGGAGGGGTATGCACAGACCCAACCAAAGCGTAGACCTGTCAGTACTCTATATACACTGTTTTGTCAATTTTTAACGATAAAAGCAAACTGTATTTCCAAATCACACAAAAATAAATCTTAATTAAAATACAGAGTATATAGAGTACTGAAGGGATTGGAAAAAATGACGCAAGCATGGCGTGATTTTTTTTACAATCTCTACCGTTTCAAGAGGGGGGGGGGGGGGGTACGCACAGACCTGTCAGTACTCTATATACACTTTTTTGCCAATTTGTAAACAAATCAAATGTTAAAATCTGGCAACAGCCAGTGCAAACCAGGTACCAGGTACACTAAAGGAATATGATTTAGCACAGATACGCACATACATGTGACTAGCAATCTACAGACGTGTTTTAGCAATGATATCAATAGTTACAATAATAAAGACACTAACACCTGTGGTCAAAAGAATGCAACAATATTAAGTAGGGCATAAAACCCGAACAAATGAACAAATTCCTTGAAAAGTTTGCCTTGTTACATTTTAAGAAGACTGAGAAGAGTCATTAACCCTTTCAACGCCAATGTCGCATTGTTGCACCCATGTCATTAAAACTCTTGGAATCAGGGTCTGTTATTCAATGATATTATGTTCCTAAATTCGGGTAGTAAGGATTGAGCCTATTCTAAATGTGTCACAGAGAAATCCCACAATATTGCAGATGAAATCTTTTCTGCACCCAAGTAAGCTTAATGGAATTTGGTTTGCTCAAAGATGGCTGGCGGTGAAATGGTTAAACAAAGTATTATTTCTTAACAAATTATGCCTACATGGATCCAATACTAACTATGCCTTGGGCACCAAATCAGTATAATGTACACACTGTATATCAATGCATCTGCCTGTAAATGACAGACAGAAACGCCTCTTCTTTAACTCGTTACACACCGAAAACATTGTTACATGGCACTGAACCTTGGAACTAATGGACTAGATAAGTGTGTGTGAGGAAGTAAGAGAACGTTGCGTGCAATCATTATGTTTATTTTACTTTCTAATGATTCATTATTTGTTTGCCTTTAATGTTCTTGTTATAAATGTAAAGCGCACTGAGCTCATGTGAGAAAGAGCGCTATATAAATTCCCATTATTATTATAAGACACACAACAACAACAACAAAACAGCAAATGGCAGATAAAAACGCCTCTTCTTCAACTGGTTACACACCGAAAACATTGTTACATGGCATTGGCACCGAACCTTGGAACTAATGGACTAGATAAGACACAACAACAACAAAAATAGCCTGTAAAGCCAGAGCCCATTAGTACTGGATTGTAGTTTTTACACTACAATGTAGCACATACATTTTGACCACATGTTTTTTTTATGAACACATTATACATTTTGACCACATGTTCTTTGTAACTGAGAGCAAGCTGGAGTGCTGAAAGTGACACAACCTTTTGTGCCCTGACAGCTTTCTCTGAGAGGCCCCTGAAGTTGAATGACTGGACTTCGCAAAGCACATATTGTCGGTGAAATTCAAAAACCTCGATTTTTTAGTTAGATACATAGTCAGCTCTCTCATTTTTCCCGCCACCCTCCACCAAAAGCTCGTATCTCTAACAACTTTCTATCTGGGGTAAATGAGGTTGTGAAAATAGAAGAAAAACTCGCAAGTCCCAAATTCAGATCTAGTTAAGGATGAAAAACTTGTATCTTCGTTCTTTTCAAGTCTAAAAAAAATGATTAAAGAAATGTTAACGAAATGCAGGACTAAATTCGCAATGTCTTGAGCAACATATTCATTATAGTTAATCGCAACATATTCATCATAGTTAATCAATAGGGCAATTGCCACGAGTGTTCGTTCACTATACCAGACTACTAATTTGCCCGTGCTCATTCTGCCCGAGTTACGCTGACCTTTCAACTCGGTGAAATTCAAGGTCGCCGGCGCGTGGCAAATGCCCTATTCATTTTTAAAAGTGTTTTTAATTTGTCTCAAAACTACCAAAATTGAGATACGAGGTTTTTGAATTTCACTCACAATATTGTTTCTAATAAGACAATCAAGAACACCACTTTCCATTGCTGAAGATGTGGTGCTGAGCATTCGTTGTCGATCGCTCAGACAAGTTTCCTGTCATATGAGCGCAAATGCGTCATGCTGTTGATATGTGCCTAACTAAGAAATAGGCCCAGCATGTCCGTCTTTGGCTGGAGAAATTCATTGTAAAAGTTTCTTGAAAAAAAAGGCAGAAAGATAGTAGATGACAGTAATCAAAGAGAAAAGGCAGAGTCAAAGAGAGAGAGAGAGATACGAGGAAGTTACAAGCACAGATCTTCCAGAAGGTGGGGGAACTATTTGTACAAAAGACAACACACACACCCGGTATCCCAAGGGGAATGCTGACCATTCAAAAATGGACCCTTCACCGCAGAATCATTTCAAATACTTAAATGAACAGTGGTTCATCACATGAATAAGCAATATCGAAGAATCACTGTCAAACATCCATGTTCTACACTGACATCGACACATACACCACAAGTTGAGCAATCACAGCAGTAATGAATATTTCGTACTAATTCATAAACCTAAGTACTGTATATCAATACACAGTCCCAATTTTTTTTTAGTAGGATATAGATCATTGGCAGTGAATATAATTATGATTATCGTTACCATTTCTGAAAAGGAAAAATTATCAGCAGATTTGACTGGGATTAGATGTTTGATCGTTACACCTTCTGCCCGAACCTACTGTACATCAATACACAGCTCCAATTTTATAGTAGGATATAGATTTTTTTTTAGTAGGATATAGATCATTGGCAGTGAATATAATTCCGATTATCGTTGCCATTTTTTAAAAGGAACTTATAAATTATCAGCGGATTTGACTGGGATTAGATGTTTGATTGTTACAGCTTCTGCCCGAACCTAATGTACATCAATACACAGCTCCAATTTTATAGTAGGATATAGATCATTGGCAGTGAATATAATTCCGATTATCGTTGCCATTTTTTAAAAGGAACTTATAAATTATCAGCAGATTTGACTGGGATTAGATGTTTGATCGTTACAGCTTCTGCCCGAACCTACTGTATATCAATACACAGCTCCAATTTTATAGTAGAATATAGATCCTTGGCAGTGAATATAATTCTGATTATCATTACCATTTCTGAAAAGGAACTTATAAATTATCAGCAGATTTGACTGGGAGTAGATGTTTGATTGTTACAGCTTCTGCCCGACATTGTGTGCCTGTAGATCATGATAGACCACCAGCACTCTGCACACACACACACTCAATTATTGAGAATTTACAACCAATATCGATAAGCTTTCTTCATACATGGGATTATTTTTAAAACTCATTTAACCCTTTCGCCGCCAGGAGTTACTGCACCTCTTATAAGTCGTGATGTTAGGTGGTGGCCTGTTGTAAATGTGCATTCATGCCTCTAGTCTAGGGGTATCTCTTAGCAGTCGTGGCAAGATTGAGAGTTTGATTTACTTCATCATCCTGCCCATGTTATGTACCATAAGTGCTCATGTTTATCTGTCTACTCATCAATGTCTCTCTCTCTTACTGTTATTTTCTCCATCTTTCTAACTTCAATGCTGTCATGGTTACCAACTCACCGTAACAAAGTGAAAGTCTATTGCAAGACGAAAAATTTGGTGTTAATGTTTTGTTTCAATTCACTATAATCATCTTTTGTGCGTTTTATAGTATCTACTCTAGTAGCGTTGTGAGGTTTTTAGTTCAATTACATCTTTCCAACTTCTTACACATTGTCAGTACAGTGGAACCTCCCTTATAAGATTCCCTCCCACCTAAGACCTACTTCTCTAAGACATTGCCCTTCTTTGTAAGTATTAAAATTACCCCCCTTATGCAACTCCCTCCCACTTAACACTTTCACCGCCAACCATATTTCAGCCAAACATTTCCATTAACTTTACCTGGGTGGAGAACAAAATCCATCTGCAGTATTGGGGATTCTTCTGTGACATATATAAAATAAGGTCTATTCTTACGTCCCAAAACTAAGACAATAGGTTCTTTGGATAATAGACCCCAATTTGATGCCTTTTAGTGACATAGGTGTTAAATCACTGTGGTGCTAAAATGCGACTTTGGCGGTGAAAGGGTTAAAGACCCTTATTTGGGATGATTTTTCAAGGTCTTACAATAGAGGTTTGACCGTACTAATTATTACCTGTTTTCTGGCAAGTTCAGTTTCTTGCTGAGAAACTCGAGGAGTTGAGGGGTGTACTTGGGATTTCTTTCCTGGTTAAAGACGCCGATGGAGTAGATGTCCACACTGACCATAGGGTCCGTGGACCCTGCCCTTATCTGCCTCAGGCCTGTGTGCAGGGTCAGCGTGATCTTCTGGAACCACAAACGGTGCGAACGATTGAATAATTGTTTTCTGGGACCACTTCTTCTTCTGCGTTCCCATGCCATAAGGCCACAATGAGTATGTATGTGTTCGTTTTCCAGTTTTCACTGGTCTCGCTGCATTCAGCCGACACATTCCGATTTCGGAGGAACTCAAAGGAGAAAACTATATGGAGAAGTTTTTTTGGGAAAAAGGCAGGAGAATGGGCCAAAAAGTCGGAAAGATAGCAGATGACACAAAGCAAGGAAAAAGGCCAAGTCAAAGAGAGAGAGATTAGAGGAAGTTACAAGCACAGAATTTCAGAAGGTGGGGGAACTATTTGTACATAAGATCCCCTGGTATCCCCACGGGAAGATCTGGGCTAAAAGCCAGAAGGCTCCCAGTTCCGTGGAATACGATTATGATACAAGTGGTTCAGACCTGAATTTTCTTCTTTTTTTTTTATAAAAAATTTTAATATTGTATTCTTTACTTAAAATCTTGGTTATCTCTCCCTGACATAAATGAGTTATCCCACGCAGTCAACATTGAAAATGATAATAATCATGTTCTCCATTCATTTTCCTTCAATAAAATGTATATCGTTATAGTCTTTAAAGCATCAGTTAATTTTTAGTGATTTTTAAAAGTTAGATGGCTCGTTCGCTAAAAGTACAAATAGTTCCGAGAATGAAAGGGTTAAACTAAAGGGAATCCTAAGGGGAAAAAAAATATAGTTGTGGTTAAGGGAACATGGCCAAAAAAAATAGGTAGGTAGGTAGGACCTAACTTTTTTTAAATTAAAAACAACATTTATGGTCAAAATTGACAAAACACAGAGCTCTCTCTCTTACTCTCTTGGTGTGTGTGTGTGTGTGTACATGTAACATGGTGTGTGTCATGAACATCGAGTAATTTAAAGTAAACAACCCAAAGAAATAAAACTTTCTCTTTCTCAACAAAATTGTAAGCTCTTCACTCCCAGTTCTTTGAGATCGCTGAGTGGTGTTGAAAACTCTAGTTCGAATGGTTCAGCTAAGATAGCTGAACCACCTCGGCAAGTGATGTTTTCCTTTCCTACATCCGGATTAATGTCCCGGAAAACATTGACGAGCGTGTAAGATGCTTTGAAACTATGAAAGTGCTGATTACCCTCATATTTTCAGAAATATGAGCGTATGGCTATCTCTCTTTTTTTTGGACAAGGCCAAAAAAAAATCATAGGGTCGGCCGAAAAAAATCAGGGTAGGTAGGGATACCGTAACCACAACTATTTTTTGGGGGGCCTAATACTAGTAACAGGGAAGGTCTTAAAAGGGAGGTTCCTCTGTAGTTCCATTCCCCATCCCTGAAGGTGGCAGGTAGTGAATGGCGACATAGCCTTCATATACATACGGGAGGTTTGCTACAAAATAAGCCAGCCTTGCCTCGGATCAACTGAAGTGCTTAGGCTATGAGGAGTACATACTGCATACAAACCATGTTATAAGCTCTACCTCCTTGTATAAACGATCAAGAATTGAAGAAGAAAAAACAAACACACCATTAAACTTTCCTCTTATGTATAATAATTTTATTATATAGTTTACTTTAATAAAACAAAATTGTGTCCAATGTATGTGTTTGTGACCTAAGAAACAACCTCCTTATATGGGATCCTTGGTAACCCCCCCCCTCCTCCTTTTCTTCTTTGCTCCAACATCCTTTGTCGTCATGTTGACAGTTCAGATATATATATATATATATATACATATATCTGAAGGAAAAATATATATATACTCTGTATATATAGTTTGCTTTGATAAAACTTTTCTGTGTCCAATGTCTTTATTTGTGAACCTCAGAAACAAAACCAGTTAACGTTAACTTTGAGTAATGTTCCATGTTCAAAACAAAAAAAAAATAATAAAAAAAAAAAAAAATAAAAAAAAATTATAAATTGTGCTGATTTACTTTCTCTTATGCAAGTGCCTTAGCAAAGACAGCTGTTTCGACCTAAGAAAAGGTCTCATCAGTTTGCATGATCAGCCTGCAATTTGACTGTCCAGTGGATGTCAACCTGAGCAAAAAAGACATTCTACAAGAGAATGGTGTCCTCTTTGCATCAAATCGAAAATCCATAATAAAAGCAAACCAGCACAAAGTTAAACCAGAAATAGTAAAAATCTTATGAAAATCTTATGTAAAATGAACAAAATAATAATGTTCTGAAATTTTAATTTCAAAACCTAATAAACATGACTAGAGAGGGCCAACTACTGAGATGGTATCCAAATTAAGGATAAAAATAGTATGAAAGAAAAATCTCAGTGAATAGCCAGCTCCGTACCCCTACTCTGAAGGACTGAAAAGTTAGTGCATTTGAAATGCAGAATAGTTTGCTTTGATAAAACTTTTCTGTGTCCAATGTCTTTATTTGTGAACCTCAGAAACAAAACCAGTTAACGTTAACTTTGAGTAATGTTCTGTGTTCAAAAAATTAAAAAAATTAAAAAATAAAAATTATAAATTGTGCTGATTTACTTTTTCTCCCAATGGGGGAGGGACAGTGCCTTATGCAAAGACAGCTGTTTCGACCTAAGAAAAGGTCTCATCAGTTTGCATGATCAGCCTGCAATTTGACTGTCCAGTGGATGCCAACCTGAGCAAAAAAGACATTCTACAAGAGAATGGTGTCCTCTTTGCATCAAATCGAAAATCCATAATAAAAGCAAACCAGCACAAAGTTAAACCAGAAATAGTAAAAATCTTATGAAAATCTTATGTAAAATGAACAAAATAATAATGTTCTGAAATTTTAATTTCAAAACCTAATAGACATGACTAGGGAGGACTAACTACTGAGATGGTATCCAAATTAAGGATAAAAATAGTATGAAAGAAAAATCTCAGTGAATAGCCAGCTCCGTACCCCTACTCTGAAGGACTGAAAAGTTAGTGCATTTGAAATGCAGAATAGTTTGCTTTGATAAAACTTTTCTGTGTCCAATGTCTTTATTTGTGAACCTCAGAAACAAAACCAGTTAACGTTAACTTTGAGTAATGTTCCGTGTTCAAAAAAACCAAGGCCTACGATCTCCCGGACCGTGACCTTGACCTTGATCAGTATGCCACCATCAGAACGGGCATACGCCAAAGTACCTGCATGCCAAATTTGAAGACTCTAACACTAACGGTGTGGGAGTTATGGCCCCTGAAAGATTTTCGGTTTTCAAGGTCGTACGTCAAGGTCAAGGTCACGACGGCAAAATGGTTTGCGCGGATGCCTTCCTCTCATAGTGACACACCAGCACACAAAAATTGACGTGATTCGGTCAACCCGTTCGAAAGATATCCTTGGGACAGACAGAAGGAGAAAAAAATGACCCTCCGATGTTCAGGCTCCAGCGATCTTTTTGACCTTGACCTTGATCGGTATGCCATCATCAGAACGGGCATAAGCCAAACCACCTTCATACCAAGTTTCAACATCCTATGTCGATCGGTGCCCGAGATATGGCTAAAAATAGATTTTCGGTTTTCAAGGTCGTACGTCAAGGTCAAGGTCACGACGGCAAAATGGTTTGCGCCGATCTCTTCCTATTAAGGAGGCACACCTTCACACAAAATTTGACGCGATTCGGTCAAGCGGTTCGGGAGATATCCTTGGGACAATGTCCGTTCACCTTCGGTGACGGACAATAAAAAAAATACAAGGGCGTCCAGCGCAGACATGTCCGTCACCTTCAATGCCGGCACAAACACCCCGTAGAGTGTCACATCCTGACACAAAATTGGAAGAATAAGTTTGTCTTCTAGTTCACGAGATACAGCTTGAACCTTATAGTGCAAAGAAGGAAATTTCGGTTTTCAAGGTCACACTTCAAGGTCAAGGTCAGCATGGTGATAATTTATGCTCGGATGTTTTCTTCTCTAGGGTATACAGTACCACACACAATCTGAAGCGCTTCTGTCAAGTACCTGTGGAAAATATGGCTTAAAACTGGCACAGTTCTAGACCAAATCCACAGGGCCTACATCTTTGTCTGACCAAACCTTGACGTGTTCACATGCAGCATAGGCACGGGCATTGCTAAAGTATGATAGAACCAAATTTAACAAGTAGAACACAGCGGAATGCTATCTATTTGTGACAATTTAGCTGCCGGTAAACCTACGCCACAGTTGCAGCAGACGAACTAAAACTAAGTTGACGCAACAAGCCTTCCCTTGGCAATGTGACACTTTCACACAAAATTTGACGTGAGTCTGTCGGTCAAGGCTGAAGTTCGAATATATCTTAGGCGCCTAATGTTTAATGTATGTTTTTAATGACCTAAGATCGAAGTTTCAAATAGTACTTGCAAAATAAGTTGCAGATTGATACAAAAGTTTATAAGTTCGAATACACGGTTGCGCCTAAGTTCGAATGTACGGTTGATCTAAGTTCGAATTATAGAGTTGTCCTAAGTTCAATGTAATTGTGTAAGTTCGAATTGATGATTTCATAGCAATGTACTATTGAATCCTGGTGGAGGTGGAAAAAAAATTCCTTAGGCGGAACCGTATATTATGACTTAGGCGCAAGATACAGTCGAAATTATTGAATGTGCAATTCGGAGTTAGAAAGATTTAGGTGCAACGGTTTTCGAACTTAGGCACAACTGTGCAATTCGGACTCAGGCAACACCGTATATTCGAACTGAGGCACAACCAATAACTAGACTCGAAATTTCGACCTTAGGCGCAATTTTGATATGGCCCATTATTTTCGTTTTTAGGCGCACCCGTATATTCGCCCTTGTTCCGGTCCCACATTCTGTGAATATGCAAATATTATTGGGGCAGACATATTTAAAAAGACCCTCCGAGTCTGTAGGCTCCAGCGATCTTTTTGACCTTGACCTTGATCCAAAGAAGAGCAAAGCCAGATTACCTTGAGAGAAGTTTCAGAGATATATGTTACCTTGAAAGACTATAATACCTTAATTTACATTTTCGGTTTTCAAGGTACGAAGGTCAAGAGGGCAAAATGATTGAGACGATATAAGATATTTAATGGCACTTGTTAACATTGATGTTACGCGATATTTTCAAACGGTTCAGATTATAACAGAACAAGGAATTCAAAAATGAAAATCCTGATGGGCCCATAGCAATACTAATATGAGGAAAAAATGCACTGACTAACAGAATTGCACAGTTTTGGAATGTTCTTCCTACTCAACATAAATGTTCACCTAATACTAATGTATTTAAAAGTCTTCTGGACAGCAATCAAAAATGTAAACAAATGTTTTTTTGAATATGATGAATGAACATATCAAAATTATAATGCGTATGCGCAACTATATAGAACTAACAAGTAGAATCAAAATGCACAGGGGACATACAGAATTTAGGCCGGTACACTTGATAGGCCGCGAGGCCTAGGCTTATGAGCCAGTCCCCCACTACTACTACTACTACTAAAGAGGGGCGATTAGTCTGTGCTGTTGATTTAACTTGGTAGATTATGTCTTGATCTTGATGGGTAAACGCTGGCAGAATCCAACTTGGATATAAGCAGTTATATTTTCTAGGATCCTCCCCCCCCCCAAGAAAACCCCCAAAGGACAAAGGTGAAGGAAGATTTCAAAGGACAACTTTAATTCGGTAGCAGACGACAAAAGTTTGCAAGAGAGGGGGAGGGGGAACCAAGAACGATAATTATCACTAAATCTTAAGAGTTAACGAACCTTGTCACCTTACAAAATGATGTGCGACAACCACCACTTTTCACCGCATGTGACGAAATATCCAAAGTTATTTATCGGTTGCTGCTGGAAATTCTGGATCTCTTCTGTCTGCTCCGGCCATAAAAAAATGCTTTGAGGGTGTCGTTTAAAAGATCAACAATGCGACAATGCAGGCCGTTTGTTCAAATACTGACCAGGACTTGTTTTACAAATGTTTCATTTCGCTTATCAGAACTTGAACTTCGACTGGGACAAGTTCAGTTTCAAATAGATCTAAAACCACAATGTCGTGCTTTTCACGCGCACATGGGAAAACATTTGATCAAATCCGAATTTCATCGTCGTCAAATTCCTACTATGGCAAATCAGGGAAAAGACGGTTGGCATACATTTGGAAAATATGACATCTATGCTTGGTCTTTGTCGGGCATCGAAACGTGTGTAGTTGTACGGTCAGATGACCTGAAGATTGCCTTTGACATGGGCTACTCTATACCAGAGAGTATAGGTTGTGCCAATGTGTTCATCAGGTACAGAATTTCTTCACACACACACACACACATACACTTTCAAAAATCTATTAGATAACTGGGAATATTATAAAAATTTGACATATGAATATGATGAATGATTATCTAAAACCTGAGTGCACGATAAAACCTTGTACGTTAAAAATCATATTATTAAGGATGGGACGCTTGAAATGAAAGCCTAACGGCTATGTTTTTAGTCCCTAGTAACCTAACCTAACCGAACACAACACACACACACACACACACACACACACACACACACACACACACAACAAAACAAACAAACACTAGTAGTACTAGTAGTAGTACTAGTAGTGGTAGGGACAAAATAAGGTCACGGGTCGATTCGAGCGCAAACCATTTCGAGCGCTAATTTCCTCTTTCTTTACTTGAACCATTTACCTAACCCCTAGAAAAAAGTGAAATTTGTGCTCGAAACGACCAGCGCACGAAATGGTTTGCGCTCGAAACGACCAGACCCCCAAAATAAGCCGTTGAGCTTTTTATATAGTCCCATAAAGTATTACAATGAAAATGTGGTCAATGTGTATTACGGTCAGTTTTCTTAATTACAAAATTTTTGGTCAAAGCTTCTAAACATATTTAGCCAATGTATTTTAACCCCTTGAATGCCACAACATTTTTTGTTTTAAAAACAATGTATTATGTGATGAATAAAAATCATAAAATGGAAAAGAGAAAATTTATGGTCAATCTGACAAAATAGTCTCATTAGTCTTCCTGATTTTAACTTAAATATGTATGTTAAAACGCTACATCATAGAGTTATTCCCCTTTCATTTGATAACATCAGAAAAGTCATACATTCTTGCATAGTGACATGTCTCTGAAGTTGACAAAACAAATCTCAGCATCACCTTAACCCTTTACCCACCATCTTTACATCTATTAATGTCCCACATCTGCCTGTTCCAGGTCGGAATTCAAATCTCATCTGAAAAGTCATACATTCTTGCATAGTGACATTTCTCTGGAGTTGACTAACAAATCTCAGCAGGGCCTAAGAACCACCTTCCATCTGAGACATGTTCGAGAAGAAGAAGAAAGAACCACAAAAACACAAAGCCATACACAAAACAATCATGTCCCAGTTGCAACTCAAATCCACAATGCAATCCGGCATTGTCATCCCTTTCAGATGAAGCCTACTTCTAACATCCACTTAAATATATTTCATATCTTGGATGAGGTTCAGGACTTTTTAGGACAACTCTTCAGTGTCCTTTTAGTTTTATGTTCAGATTATCAACAAGGCTGAGAAAAAGTGAGATGTTTTAGAAAAGCAAATCATTACTATCATTGTTTACAAAGCATATTCATATTGTACTTTGTAGTCTTCAGTGATGCACCAAGGATCGAAAAGTGATAGGACAAACTGTCCTGAGATGAGAGAAATCAGGACAATGTCCTGGCTCTTGAAGAAATCAATAGGACAATGGGTGCCAGTGTTAAAAATTTAATCAGACATTTGTCCTGACAGGGAAGAACACAATAGGACATTTTCAATTTGAATAGGTCAATGGCCTGTAACCAGGACCTCGGGACATCACTGGGTCTTGAAAAAGGGAGGTTCCACTGCACTGATGCACAGGGCTCCCAGGGACCCTCATTTGGGGGTCTATGAAGCATTAAAATTCTAAAGGACCCTCTAAAAGAATGTGCAGGGGGTCCCAGGGATGCACTTTTTAGCATTCGCTATGCCACTGGGACCCTCTATCCCGCCTCTAGGACCCTCTATGCTGTAAGTGAAGGAGTCCCTGGGACCCCTTGTTTTGCGGGACGATTGGGAGCCCTGCTGATGCATATTGTATGTGCAGCCATGGGCACTCGGACCACGTGGGAGGGGTGGCCAACCACGCGTCCAAGCGGGGGCTGTTCAGCATGAAGAAGGCGAGGTACTACGTCCCGCCGCTGCTGGTGGACCCCCTGCGAACTGTGACCGACGCCAGCTTCAACATGGCTGTCACCACCGAGGCTCTGCAGGACGTCCACATCCTGCCCTTTGGCGTCGGTGAAACTGTGCAGGTGAGCGAGCTGTTTGGGTGGGGCTATGGCCCTTAGCTCTTGGCATTCCATTTTAACTTATTTAAGGCATTTTCTAATGTTTCTTCTTCTTCTTCTTCTTCTTCAAGGTCACAATAATATCTGTATTGTTAAAAATTCGGGACTTTCCTGGTGTTGCACTGCCTCCAGGCATTGCCTCCAGGATCTTTCCCACCATCTTTATATCTACTAATGTCCCATATATGTCTGTTTCGTGATCTTATGTAGGTGGGGTTTATGATAAATAAGTACCTGTCATTAAATATCAGACTGTACGGAAAGAACCAAAAAATAGAGCAGGAGGGTGTAAATCTACATATTTGCCGATTTGTACTTAAATCGTGACAGGCGGACAAGGGCGACTAATCTTATGTAGGTAAAAATACACCACCACAGGGGCACACGTCTCAGTGCACGAGACAAGGGCAGAGAATTTTCTATGACTGTATACTACTACTACTTCATGACAGGCAAGGGCGATAATCTTATGTAGGTGGGGCACACGTCTCAGTGCACGAGACAGGGGCAGAGAATTTTCTATGACTATACTACTACTACTTCGTGACAGGCAAGGGCGATAATCTTATGTAGGTGGGGCACACGTCTCAGTGCATGAGACAGGGGCAGAGAATTTTCTATGACTGTATACTACTACTACTTCGTGACAGGCAAGGGCGATAATCTTATGTAGGTGGGGCATGTGTCTCAGTGCACGGGACAGGGGCAGATAATTTTCTATGGCTATATATATATACTACTACTACTACTATATATATATACTACTACTTCGTGACAGGCAAGGGCGATAACCTTATGTAGGTGGAGCACACGTTTCAGTGCACAAGACAGGGTCCAGGGCTCCCAATCGTCCCTCAAAGCAAGGGGTCCCAGTGACTCCTTCACTTACAGTATAGAGGGTCCTAGAGGCAGGGTAGAGGGTCCCAGTGGCATAGCGAATGCTAAAAAGAATTTTTGTAGTGCATCCCTGGGACCCCCTGCACATTCTTTTGGAGGGTCCTTTAGAATTTTAGTACTTCATAGACCCCCAAGTGAGGGTCCCTGGGAGCCCTGAGGGTCAGAGAAATATTTAGTGTAAAGCCTGATTCTTTTTCTAAACCGCTTTCAGCTGCCGGGCAACTACTCCATGCAGGCGTTCCCCACGGTGCACCGCATCACCAGCCAGGGCTACATCCTGTACAAGACTGTGAAGAAGCTGAAGGCGGAGTACGTCGGCCAGCCCTCCGCTGACATTGCCCAGCTGCACCGCAGCAACGTCGACATCCACGACTTGATCACCACGCCCGAGGTCGCTTACACTGGTAGGTACTCATTTTTGGGGAAGAATTGTGTGGCTTTGTATTCTCTGTGAACTTAGTGTGTGATGAAAGTGCCGTCAGAGGGGGTCTCAGAGTGGGGGGCAAACTACGGGCGGTTTGGATACACAGAGGCAACTTTCGGAAGGGCGGTTTTGGGTGGAATAAATGCAAGAGGGTTAACAGGGTCTGCGCAGTATTGGGGTGCTCTTATGACGGGTTTTGACAATGATACAGTCATACCCTGCCTTATGGACACCCTGGTATCACAGGCATCCTGGTATTCAGGATAGTTTTATTCAGTGTTTTATTGACTTACTTGAAAGAGTCGTGGCCAGTTTTGGCCGATCACTTGGGTGGTCGGAATACTGAGGTACAACTGAACGTACATACATTGTGCATAGCTGCCAACCATTCTGAATTTCCCGGATTTTTTCCATTTTCCAGCCGCAATTCCGCATTTCAATTATGACAATAAAATTCCGGATTCCGAAATCGAAAAAAGAAAGAAAAAAGAAAATGTCAAATCCTCATGGAAGTCAACGTGCGCGCCGTTTCCACAGCCATTCCAAATGCCAGTCCAACATTTATTATCCCGGAAACCATGATCTGCGCATGTGCGGTAAGCTTTTTTGCTGAACAAAATGGCGTCAAACAAAACCGGGAACTTGCGTCGTGTTTACCGAAGTTTGTTCCTCGGCATAGAGAACAAATTCCCATCAACGATGTGTCCCATGTAGAGGATAGTTACACTTTCTGCACTGTGTGCCGACGCAACTTTGAAGTTTCTTACGGGGATCTAAAATAACATCGCTGTTCACGAGAAGCTTCTACCGTGAAACTGAAAGCAGAAGTCTTCAGTTCAGTTGTGAAAATGATCGCCATGTCGGCACAATCAGTGGAGAGGTAAGCATGCCGTTTTATTCGGCTTGTGTAAGACAATGTTTTCTTGTCAGGAGGTGAAGACTTTGCTTCTTTATATATCAAAAATGTTTCAGCTTCAGTGGGCATACCCCGCTCTCTCAGGAGGGAGGGGGGTACCCACCTGTCCACATTTCCATTTTTTTAATCCTGAAAAGTTGGCAGCTATGCATTGTAGAGTGGCACAGTGGTAGCGCGTTCGCTTTGTGTCAAGTAAACCCGAGTTCGAACCTGGGTACAGTGGATTTTTCCTCTCACTTTGCACTAGGCCTTGCGGTCTGAACGTGGAGTCTTTCAGATGAGATGATAAACCGAGGTCCCATGTGCTCATGCACTTAGCAAACGCTAAGCCTAGTTGCAACGATAAAGTTGTCATTTGGTCAAAATTTACACCCCTCCCTTCCTTCCTCATCAGTCACATAAAAATCGCATGCAAAAAACAAAAAAAATGGGCTGCAACGTGCTCTCCAGGTGGGAGCAACCCGAATTTTACAGAGACACCTCTGTGACTATAATGTACCTAACCAATCCTAACCTTGTGCTCCAGGTGACACCATGATGGACGTGTTCCTGAACCCGCCCTCCCAGGACCTGCTGAAGGTCAAGGTGTTGATCCTGGAGGCCACGTTCCTGGACAGCGGGGACCGTGGGAAGGACAACATGGCGCGGGCCCACGACCGGGGCCACACCCACCTGCAGGAGATCGCCCACAACGCCCACCTCTTCAGGGACGTGGGGCACCTGCTGCTGATCCACTTCTCCACCAAGTACTCGGCCAGCTACGTGCAGCAGGTTGTGTCCGCCACCCTGCCCCCGGAGCTGAGGGAGAAGACGTTTTGCGCCACTGTGGCTAAAGAGAAGACCTCTTGATTGGTTAAAAAAAAAGCAAAGTTTTAGTTTAGGTCAGGTCAGGTCAGGTAGGACGACTAGGCCTCAAGCAACAGATTGTGTCCGCCACCCTCCCCCTGGAGTTGAGGGAGAAGACGTTTTGCGCCACTGTGGCTAAAGAGAAGACCTCTTGATTGGTTAAAAAAAAGCAAAGTTTTAGTTTAGGTCAGGTCAGGTCAGGTAGGACGACTAGGCCTCAAGCAACAGATTGTGTCCGCCACCCTCCCCCTGGAGTTGAGGGAGAAGACGTTTTGCGCCACTGTGGCTAAAGAGAAGACCTCTTGATTAGCGGAAAAAAGCAAGGTTGTAGTTCAGGTCAGGTCAAGATGTTTTGCGCCACTGTGGCTAAAGAGAAGACCTCTTGATTAGCGGAAAAAAGCAAAGTTGTAGTTCAGGTCAGGTCAAGACGTTTTGCGCCACTGTGGCTAAAGAGAAGACCTATTGATTAGCGGAAAAAAGCAATGTTGTAGTTTAGGTCAGGTCAAGATGTTTTGCGCCACTGTGGCTAAAGAGAAGACCTATTGATTAGTGAAAAAAAGCAATGTTGTAGTTCAGGTCAGGTCTAGACGTTTTGCGCCACTGTGGCTAAAGAGAAGACCTGTTGATTAGTTATAAAAAAAAAGACGGCAAGGTTGTAGTTTAGGTCAGGTCAGGTCAGGTAGGACGACTAGGCCTCGCGGCCTCAAGCGTCCTTTCTGTTGATTCAGATTTTTTTTTTTTTTTCAGTTTGCACAGCTGATCTTGATTTTTTTATCCCGGCAGGAATCCAACTTTGGATATAAACACCGGGGGAGGGAACTTGGGGAGAGCAACTCTAGTTTAAAAAAAAAAAAAAAAAAAACTATTTCTATAACTAGTATGATAATAATAATTAATAATGCTTATACAGTCGACCCCCTCACAAACGGCCCTCTGATTTACGACTTCCCTTCTTTTATGACTGAAATATGAATGACGGATCGTTTTTCTTCAAAACTTTCCTCCTCATTTACGACTCCCCCTCTAACGCGTTTTACGACCGTAAATCTTGTTGATTTTACGACCGATGCAACACATTCTGACAATTATCAGTCACAAAAAACTTATGATATCTATCCTCGGCCTCAGTTCAAGCCGCCGCACAGCTGGGGTACCACTGTTGTTAGGTCAATCTCGGTAAAAACGAACCGTTCTCATGCCGAAATGGAAGAATTTAATCAGCGATATCACGATCTGACCACTAAATGTCACCACTTTTATGCACATGTGTCATCACTGAGCAGTTTATGATCAAAGTTTGAACTGAAACAGTTGCGATCGTGTCGATCTTTACAAACTCTGTGCACACGTAGGCCTAAATGCGAAGTCAACTCCCAAGTTGAAACTAGGTGATCGGTCACACTCCATAAGTTGGAACTCAGTGAATGGTCTCACTTTACAAAAAATAAGTTGAAAAGCAGCTCCTTTCCGTTATCAAACTGATAAATCGGCGTTAGTACGTGCACTGAAACACTCACTGAATGCAAACAACTCACAAAATCCGATAAATGAAAGCAGCTGGCGCATTAGCGTTTGCCGTGATTTCGTATTTGCGGTATGTGCAGCGCCATTTTGTCAGCCGAGTTGTATGCGCTGTAAAAGTTCCGTGTGTGCAAATTGTGACTGAAAATGAACTGCCAGTCATGTTTTGTGTTGTGTTGTGTCGTTGTGCAGAATCCAGTATTTAGTACGTCTGTTATGGCGAAAATTAGGTCTGTACTGTTATGTGTAGTTTGTGTGTGAGTGCAACACGGGCCGTTGAGCACACTTTCTGTTTTCGCTCGTTTTCGTATATTAGGTAGACCGCGGATGTTTCATTCAAGAATGGCGGAGAAAGCATGTTTTAGTTTTAGTGTATGCATGTGCTGTGCGTCATATACGGTGTAGTGAGTGCATTGTTTTGGTCACCCCTGATTTAAGACCCCCCTCTTTTACGACCGATTTTTCAAGATTTTTTGAAGGTCTTAAAAGAGGGGGTCGACTGTATAGCGCATAATCTTGCAAAGCAACTCAATGCGTTTTTCACTCACCATTCGTACAAACATTTCTAACAGACTGGTTCACGTATCCTCACCATACATCTCTATGAAAATGAGTATGGCCCAGCCAGCCAGGTCCCGCTGATCGGGCCCTTAGCTGTGACAGTTTTAGTAGACTATCAATCATACTGGGCCTGTATTCATGTTACTTGTTAGCATGATGCTAACTTAGAAGCTCTTCCAATGTCCTATATGATTTAATAGGACTTTTGGAAGAGCTTCTAAGTTAGCATGATGCTAAGTCTCATGCTATCTCAATGTGAATACAGGTCCTGGTATTTTAATTTACTAATTAAATTAGTAATTTTATTTTGAGTTTAGTGTCTAAGCATCAGAAGTTTTACGTTTTAAACATGAGAAGTTTTAGACACCCTTCTCATGTTTTCGTTTCTCAATCTCAAGGTCTGGGGCTGTATTCATGTTGAGATGGTATGAGACTGGGGCTGTGGGTGGATGCCTTGTGCCTATCATACTTGTGTATGTTGATAGGATGAAAGAATGAGTGAAAACAGGAATTTGTAGGAAAGAATGAAGAGAAGGAATAGACATTATTGAATACCTACAACCCAAGGCTGATCCTAACCCTATCCCTTTCCTGAGAACGGCGGAATGTTGCTTCTCAGTGAAAGTTTTGAACGAGAAAATTTGATGGGGGTGTCTAAAGTACAAGTTAGCCATTTTTTAATTTTTATAATCTTATCGGCTACGTAAGACAATATGTGACCCAGCACCACGAAAGGGACATTAAGTCGCTGGGCTAGTTTCTCACTGTTATATGTGACCCAGCACCACGAAAGGGACATTAAGTCGCTGGGCTAGTTTCTCACTGTTATATGTGACCCAGCACCACGAAAGGGACATTAAGTCGCTGGGCTAGTTTCTCACTGTTATATGTGACCCAGCACCACGAAAGGGACATCAAGTCGCTGGGCTAGTTTCTCACTGTTATATGTGACCCAGCACCACGAAAGGGACATCAAGTCGCTGGGCTAGTTTCTCACTGTTATATGTGACCCAGCACCACGAAAGGGACATTAAGTCGCTGGGCGAGTTTCTCACAACAGGCTTGGGAAATCAAAAATATATTTTTGGGGTCAATTTTGAGTTATGGGTATTTTCGTGTTCTCTAACATTTTATCTTTCATATTTATAAATGATAATCTTTAGTGTGATCTCGAAATGGTCTTATAAGTGTTTTATAACGAGTAGGTCGATGCATTTTCTTCAGCTAGGCTAAACTTTAGACAGTGTTTTCTCAAAATGGCCGACGCTCACCCTACAAACTTCAGATGCTCATAACTCTGGAATGAAAAGAGATACAAGAATGGTTCTTGTATCATTAGAAAGACAATTGTCTGAAGGTTTCGAATGTATAATTTTCTCAGAATGATCAGTTTAACACTTAATGTCCCTTTCCGTGGTGCTGTGTCACATATTTGTCAACCTTTCTCTATTGGGGTCTGCAACGAACACCTTTTGCAAGAGTGAATGCCCTTGGTGGGTGGGGGAAGATGGTTCAGTACTGACCAAACAGGGGGAATAACTCTCGCCAATAACCCTATTTGATGCCACTAAATGGCTGCCTTTCGCAAGAGTGAATGCCCTTGTCAGTACTGACCAGCAAGGGCATCACTCTCACTGTCAAGGGTGTTAATAACCCTTTTTTGTTTGTTTGTTAGTCAGTTTACGGATTACAGAGTTTGGTTGTTGTTTTTAAATATCTAATCCAGTGTATGGCAAGCCAAGACTATATGGCAGAAAAGAGACGGACACAGACATTGCTTTTTTTAATTCTGTGCTCATTATATAATTTGCATCTTTATGTATTCATGTGTGAATATGCATGTGCCTGAGATTGTCAATATTGTCATGCGAAATACTTTATTGTTGTTGTTGTTCCCTGGTGTAGCGACTCCAGGGATCATCCCAACAGCCAGAGCACTTCATCAATTCTGTACAAATGCACCAGCTAGGGATGAGAACGTGTGTGACCGTTTTTGATTACCCCGCCATGTGGGCAGCCACACTCCGTCTTCGGGGGAGAAATACTTTATAAGAATGTTGGGCAAAGGTGCAGATTGACACTCCCCTCACTTTCTTAGTTCTTTTGGTTGTTTTTTTCAGTCTTGCCTTTGTATTCTATCATTAGCGAATGCATATTTTTAATTGTTTAAATGGATGGAAATTAACATTAAATATCAGGCATGAAAACAGCTCCGTCGTCTCCGCCAAAATTTTTTGGGAAATCGAGCGATCTCCGCTGAGAAAAAAAACGAACCAAAATTATCTTTAGACAGCACAATCTTCATTTCGCGCCTTTTTGCTCTTCCGCCGTTGTCATTTCGAAGATGGCGTCCGCCGAGAACGCATGTATCGAGTTGGAGTTGGAAGTAGGATGTGAAATGCTGTGAAATGAGTACTTGCCCCCCACCCCCTCCCCCGCTCAACAAAACTTCCGACGTTTGCTGAAAATCCGGGTGGAAGGATTTTTCGGCTGAAAAAATCTCCTCTTTTTTTTGGAACAGTAGTTTTCATGCCTGAAATATAGAAAACGAGAGGTTTAAGTGCTCAGTAAGAAAGGCAAGACTGGAAAAAAACCGGAAAGAACCGAGAAATTGAGGGGGAGGGGGGGGATGCTCTGCATCTTAGCCAAATGTTGTTTTTTGTTCAACCCAAAAGCCATCACTGCTGCAGTAAGTTTTATAGTGAGTCACGAGCAAAGCGCTCGTTTCGAAAACAGAATGAATGTTGGGAATTTTTTGAAGTCGTCGTAGGGCAGTTCTGCTGAGAGAATCCATGAGTTGAAATAATTCTGAAGAATCATTTTGTTAATTGTCTTGTATGTTTTTTTCTTTCTTTAATTGTTTTTTGTTGGGTTTTTGTTTTTTTCCCCTCTGAATGTTAATTTGTTGGTGATTGTGGGGTTGTTGTTTTTTATGTGCATAAGTCAATTTTTTTTTTTTTTAGCAAGTGAAAAGTGGATAAAGAGTGATGATGAATGTAGTCAAGTTTGTTTTTTAACCCTTTCATCGCCACTGTCGCCTCTTGGCACCACAATGATTTAACACCCATGTCACTGAAAGGCATCAAATGAGGGTCTGTTATCCAATTACCTTATGTTCTTAATTTTGGGAGGTAAGGATAGGCCCTATTCTATGCATGTCACAGAGGAATCCTCAGTATAGCAGACGGAATCTTTTATCTACCCAGGTAAATTTAATGAAAAATGGCTGGCGTTGAAAGGGTTTTAAATGTATGTGAATAAGCCTGATGTATTCTTTAATAAAATAATTAGGCCTTGTAGCTCAGAGGTGATGGCATTGTTAGGGACAGGCTTGAGAGAAGCTCCCAGCAAAATCGTATAATCTTGATTAAAAAATATTCACAATGATAATGAAAGCAGGTGAGAGAGAGAGAGAGAGAGAGAGAGAGAGAGAGAGAGAACTACATCTAGTAGACTGATCTTTAACTCTTTCTATACTAACCTGCGCTCTCGTCGCAGGGCATGCGCACAACGCCTCGTTACTAAGGTAACGGGATATCGCATGTGAACTTTAAAAAATTCATAGTTCATAGGTTAACAGTCATGCTTCGAAGTGGCTCAGAGGGCTACTACTACGTTTCATTCATGCCTCTGACATGAATGCCGGTTATTTTGGGACCTTAAAATTATATTTTCGCTATTATGAGTGTGCAGGCTTGACAAAACATGCATTTATTTTAAAATATCACAAATCAAAACTAATCAAGTGGATGCTTTGAAACTGTGGCAGGTGTTAGTACTGTATATTGTGTACATATTGCCTAAATGTCACGTTTGTATCTATTACCATTATTTAGAAATCCGGGTATGGCCAGTACAGAACGCTTGCAAAGCAAGCAACTGGCCAGCATGGAATGAGTTAATATTACATTGCATATATCTACATGTCTATTCTTTTGAATCTTATGAGATGATAGTCCTGATATGACCATACAGCAGTTGACAGGACTATAGTATAAACAACTACAAAGTAAACCTACACAATTGTATCATATTCTATTGTATTATCATTATTGAGATCCAGGTTGGAGAGCGCAGCACCAACCTTTTTTATGTGTGTGTATGCCGGAGACAGACAGCAAGACATAGATAGATACAAACACACAATCACCACACCTATCCCGCAGACACACAGATTCTATCACAAAACACACAGAATCAGATCAGTGACAAAGCACATGCACTCAGATTGAGGTATATTAATTTGTGGGCCATGATAGTGCCTACACACCACACACACACACACACACAGAGAATCAGAGACAGACAGCAAGACATACAGAGAGAGAGACAAACAAACACACAATCACCACACAGATCCCGCAGATAAGATTTGATAAAGCACATACACTCAGATTGTGGTAGATTAATTTGTGGGCCGTTGTTAGTGCCTATACACCACACACACACACACACACACAGAATCAGAGACAGACAGCAAGACATACAGAGATACAAATACACAATCACCATACCCTATCCCGCTGACACACAGATTTGATCACAACACACACACACACACAGAAAATCAGATCAGAGATAAAGCACATGCACTCAGATTGTGGTAGATTAATTTGTGGGCCGTTATTAGTGCCTACACACCACACACACACACACACACACAGAATCAGAGACACACAGCAAGACATACAGAGAGATACAAACACACACATCACAGACACCCCTATCCCGCTGACACATAGATTCGATCACACCACACACACAGAATCAGATCAGAGATAAAGCACATGCACTCAGATTGTGGTAGGTTAATTAATTTGTGGGCTATGATAGTGCCTACACACACACAGAGAATCAGGTTAGAGATAAAGCACATGCACTCAGATTGTGGTAGATTAATTTGTTAGTGCCTACACACCACACACACACACAGAATCAGAGACAGACAGCAAGACATACAGAGAGATACAAACACACACACACACACACAGAATCAGATCAGAGAGATAAAGCACATGCACACAGATTGTGGTAGGTTAATTTATGGGCCGTGTTACCTACACACACACACACACACACAGAGAATCAGGTTAGAGATAAAGCACATGCACTCAGATTGTGGTAGATTAATTTGTGGGCTGTGTTAGTGCCTACACACCAAACACACACACACCAGAATTGGAGACAGACAGCAAGACATACAGAGAGATACAAACACACACACACCACACACACACACAGAATCAGATCGGAGATAAAGCACATGCACTCAGATTGTGGTAGATTAATTTGTGGGCCGTGTTAGTGCCTACACACCACACATACACAGACCCACACCAGAATCAGAAATAAAGCACTTGGGCTCAGATTGAGGCATGTTAATTTTTTTTTTATCGTGTTAGAGCCCTACCGTGATCCAAACCCAGCTGTCCATTACAACAAAAAAGTGTCAGAATACTAAAAGACAGGAGTAGAGAGATGTTAGTCGTAATCAAAGACACTGTAATGGGGATAAGACAGACAAGCGACCATTTGTCCCTATATGAGTATAGTGAGGACAAAACCCCTGATTATGCCCCCCTTGAACCATGAACATCAGCAATAATCTGGTGGTTGTTACTGTTTCATATATTTTCTGGCCGTATTTGCAGCTTCCTTACCTTTCTTTGTCTTCAGGAAAACAGAAAAAAGGTTTGCCCAAGCACTCAAATTTGAATCTGGTATTTATAAAAAAAACGTCGATTCAAATTCCAGTCATTGGATAGAGCCGCCATTGTTAATGGGATCACTAACGATAACCCTATCAGCCCGGCTCGCCGTAATTCTCCAGTTGTCTGTCTTATTCCCATTACAGTGTCTTTGTCGTAATCTGACAGCAAGTCGTAAGCTGACTGCAAGTCGTATCGCTTACTGTGTTTTTTAAGCTGGCTGAGTCATAATCGGACTGGATGAAGTAACATATTTTACGGACTATAAGGCGCACCTGTATCAAAAAATATAACACAATATTCAGATTTTGTTACTTTATTTTCTTACTATATTATCAGTCACATTATAAGGCGCAGGGGTGTCAGTGTGTGGAAAGTCACATTATCGCAGGGGTTCATTGTGTGGAAAAAGTATCGCCTTATAGTCCATAAGTAGGTCAGCTTGAGGTCTATGAAGGGTGAATGCAGGGATGGGCGAATGGGGGGGTAGTGTGAGAAAATGCCTTTTGCGTGGAAAACGCTTTTTGTAATGGTTTGGATTCTAGTGCAGTGTGAATTGGGGGGGGGGGACATAAATGTAGTTATCGTGATTTTATTTTGTGTTGTTCTTTATGATTATTGCGTTGTTTTTAAATTTTGCTCAGATTTTTAACTTCTTTGTGAAGCGCTTAAGGAGAATAAGCGCTATAAAAATGGTCATTATTATTCATAAAATACGATAATCTATGTGTTGTTATCTGACTGCGTATCATGATCTGATTGCGAGTCGCAGTGGCCCATGGCTCTCTCTGGCACCACTCTATAATTACACTACAAAAAGTATGGTGTTACAGTAGTGCCAAAAGTGAAGAATACAGCTAGTGATGACCCATGACTCTCTGTTGCGAATGCACACGTCTTGCAGCAAAAGAGTGGGCCCGTGCTTCTGTGCAAAAAACGGCGTTTTAGTCTCCGTATTCACCTCCTGAGATGCCGGTAGACGCCCCCTTGTCTTTTTCCTTTAAATAAGCCCAGCTACATATTTGTGATTTGTTCTGCAGTGAATTTTCTACAACCCACACCAACATGGATGTGCTTCAGAAGGTGATGATACCTAGAAAAGAATGGTCAATTTAATAGCAAAAAAATTTACATGATTTTGTTTATCACAGCACCGACTGTGGATGGAGGAGACTTGCCCAACTTTATTGGCTATAGTCTACAATGGTGAAGATGCGACGCCATTGAAGTGTTTTATGGTTTTTTGTGTCTTGTTTTTCAGGTTCATGGTAAAGATGTGATAATCCCCCCGGCGGGCTTCCACCTATCATGGTGGGGGGGGGCTTACGGAGAGTAGCCCAACAGCCTCCTCAAGTCCAACCACACGTCCTCGTCGTAGGAGGCGGGCAACGGCTTAGGCTGGCTTATGTGGTTATGGCCCTCCCGTGGGGATACCGGGGGGTCTTTCAGCAGAAATAGTTCCCCCTTCTTCTGGAAGTTCTATGCTAGTAACTTCCCCTACTCTTATCACTCTCTTTGACTCTGCCTTTTCTATTCTTTTTGCTTTCTGGCGTCTACTTTTTTCTGCCTTATTGGTCCATTCACCTGCATTTTTTCTATAAAACCCTTCCACGTTTTTCCTTTTTACAATTTATGACATGCCAGTTTTGTTATTGTACACTGGCATCCACACGTGATACTTGAGTGGGCACCTGTTGTCCATTCTGCAGTGCATATTTGCTTATATAGCCTTTTTTATGTATTTTAGCTTACTAGTATGTATTTGTTATCCTTTTTTACTTTTTTTTATAACCTGGATCCGATAAATGAGAGTAGCGTGGCTCCACGTTTCCAGCACTGTGTGGACTTATGTGCTATAGGGTATAATAATGGAAGTGTTATGAATTGTACTACATTTTTTGTTTTCAGGTTTTGTACGTTGTTAAGATTCTTGGATTTGTGTTTAGCTATACGTGGTAGATTTTTATGTGGTGACAGTCCTGAGATAACCATAGCTGTTGACGGGACTATAACAGACTAACTAACTAAGATGTGATAAAACGGATTGAACCATGCATGGTGAACTTTTATTGGCTAGAGTTTACAATGAAGAAGATGCCACATCATGGACTGCTTAATGTTGTTGTTTTTGTCTTACAGTTTTCAGGTTATGTTACGTTATTAGGACGTGATTAAACAGTTTGAACCACACATGGCGACAGTCCTGAACACAATAGTTGACAGGACTACAATCAACTTAAAAAGTTGCGGGTTTTTTAAAGGTTGTGGGTGAAGGCAATGATAAGAATTTATTTTCTTTTTTTCCTATTTTAATATCAGCAAGAAAGATTGGTTGACTGATGCTGATTTGCTTTTGAGAATGATTTGATTGACATGATTTCAGAATATATTTCTACTTTTCGGATATTGTGTGTTCGTATGTCTCATGCTCTCACACTTTAATTGAATGTGTGTGTGTGTGTGTCAATTTGTGCTGTACATTGACATATTGACCATTTTCTTCCAGCGCCCCTTCTGTCTGGAACACCATACCATATGAACTTCGTTCTGCTAAATCTTTCCATTCTTTCAAAACCGCTCTTAAAACTCACCTCTTCCGGCAATACCTCCGATTTTTTCCTTGTCCTGCTTCCTGCCTTAAAACTATGTTCCCCACATTGTGTGTGGGTGTGTGCGCATGTGTGTGCGTGCGTGTTGTGGCTATGTGCATGTTTTTGATAGTTAATATTGTAGTAGCTTATGATCTATTTATTTTAATAATTGTGAAGCGCCATTTGAGCTCAAGAGAGAAAGGGCGCTCTATAAATGTTAGCTATTATTATTATTATGGTTACCTAACGTTCTGCACAGAGAGAGGGTAAGAGAAACGGAGAAAAAGGAAAACGCAAACAGCACAAGATTTGTTGTTGCTTTTATTTCCTTTTCTTTGTTTGAGAGGTAGGGCACAAATAGAGTAGAGGCAAACAAACACCAGTAAAAGTAAACTCACCTCGTTTACGTGCAAAACACCACCAGTACTTATGGACCTGATTTGGACACACACACACACTGAACTGGACTGGAACCAATTTATTGTCAAATTAACTATAAAAGTTGTACTGACATTGAAAAAAAAAAGTATAACAAAACAAATAAATTTTAAAAATGAACAAAGAATTGAACAAGAATGAAATAGCAAATGAAAGATCTCTATTAATCTCTCTCTCTCCCTCTATCTCTGACTCACTCTTTCACTCACCTCCTCTATGTTAATCCATATCACATTTGCTCAATTACTTTGGTTCTCAATCACATACACAATAACCCTCACACTGACAATTTATCACAATCATACACACACACACCAGCAAAGACAGTTAAATGTGTAGGCACAAGCAGTCTGTCTTTTATCATTTGCATAATTATGGTCCTGTCTTCTCCCCCCACCCCCTTCTCATACTTTGTGAACACACCAGTACAAATAATTCTAAGTAATTAACTGACAATGTGGAATGTGGAGATAACAATTTGTAAAAATTAACGGTAAAGGTAAAGATGTGCCACCCCCCCTGCATTTCTCGGTTAATTCTATTTTTCCGTTATTGCCTTTCTTACCATACATAAAGCTGTCTTTTAGGAACATTTTCAGCTAATAACCCTTTTGGAATACTAACCCTAACCCTAAACCTAGCCCTAAACCTAACCCTACCCCCCACTATGTACTGCAGTACACCGCGATTTGTCACAGTTGTGGTTCGTTGCGTTTTTTCCGTCTTATAAAAGGTCAGTACAGGGTTAGTATTCCAAAAAGGTTCTAAAAATGTTCCTAATTATGTATGGTGAAAGGCAATGTGGAAAATGAATTAAGATAACAATTTGTAAAAATTCACAAACACATGTAAACCAACGATATTTCCATTGCAGTAAAATGCTTAGCACAGACAGAAAAAAAAAAGGGAAAAGTGCAGATTTGAAAGTATGTTAGTAAAAACAATGTTACCTGTTTGTGGCATAAATACATGATGGGAGCACATCTCTGGAATGATTTGTTATAAAGAAAATGAATAAAAATAATTTCAAAAAAAAAAAAAAAAAAGCTGCCAATAGCAAAACGACAAAAAACTGATATGCTTTTCATTGTAAACAGATCCAAAACATATGACTGTTTTGATTATAAACACACATATTAAAAAATACACACAAAAAATAATAATAAACCATATCAAACATATATACCAGAATAAGCAAAAAACACAAATGCCCATCATTTGTGGTTGTGAATTGCTCACTTTTCATCAGGCCATATTGTTGTGACACAAAAATTTATGACGTATACTTGTCAATCACAATGGTCGACTTGACCGCCAGGGGGCAATCAAACCAGTAGGGGCTTAGCGCGTGATATTCTTAGTTGGGCGTAGTGAGAGAGAGAGGGAGGGACCCTCCCTCTCTCTCTCTCTCTCAGAGAATATCACGCGCTAAGCCCCTACTGGTTAGATTGCCCCCTGCCGGTCAAATCCACGTCCTAAGTTGCTCATTAACAACCCAGTATCAGTTGATTTCTTCACCTCACCTTCGCTCATATAAAGAAATAGGTACAACAGGGGTATAAAAGACCCGATTCTTGGGATCAGGTCTCACTTTTTATGTTATGCATATCTGTATTGTTAAAACTTCGGGACTTTACTGGTGTTGCATTGCCTCCGGGCATTGCCTCCAGGATCGTTCCCACCATCTTTATATCTACTAATGTCCCATATGCAGATCTGCCTACTGCTACGATTTGGCCGTAGCAGCTACTACGGAGCTACGGCAACCTTAACGTTGCTACGGAAAAAAACAAATTGCCGCCGCATTTTATTTTTGCTTTAAGTATATAATGCCGTTCCCGGTTTTGTCTGTTTCTATGAGCAGACGCTGTGTCACGCGCGATAACCTAGTCACTTCCGTTTTTATCAATGTGACTGTGCATGCGTTCTTATTACTTTCTCTCTGAAAAATGGCGGACTCCAGCAGCAGTAGCGATTCGGGAGATGTTTCAAACGAAGAAAAACGAACCCAAACCAGAAAACGAAAATCATCTGGCACACCATCTTGTTCTAATAAAAAAAAACATCGGCCTGCCGCACAAGTTTTCAAAATGGCTTACATGGAAGAGTGGCCTTGCATCGTCAGAAGTCGACTCGGTGCAAACCATGCTCGGCAGTGCAACCTCTGCCATGCGGACTTCTCTGTGAATCATGGCGGTAGAGATGATTGCCGTCAACATGTTCAATCGGCGAAACATAGAAGCAGTGCGTTTCGGCTCAGGAAGAGAACAAATCGATTGCCGTCGTTTGTGGATGCTACGAAAAAAATTTGCCATGCTACTGAAAATTGATGGCTGGGCTACTGATTGGGAAAATTCCAAGTAGGCAGGTCTGCATATGTGTCTGTTCTAGACCGGAGGACGTTAAGCAGAATTCCATTATTCAGGTCTCACTTGCCAGTGGAAGAAACAGAGAGAAACAAGCCAGCGGCTGTGCATTTTGGCTTGCGTGGTCTATTTTTAGAAAACTTATCCGTCTCACTACTAGTTTGAGAAAGGAAAGTTTCCCTCGCAGCGACAAGCAGAAACTGCCATTGTTCATGAATGAAAATCTGCTTAACGTCCTCCGGTCTGGAACAGACACATATGGGACATTAGTAGATAATTATAAAGATGGTGGGAACGATCCTGGAGGCAATGCCCGTAGGCAGTGCAACACCAGTAAAGTCCCGAATTTTTAACAATACAGATAAGTATAATTACAAATAATTTCCACTGTTCATCCTCCCTGCCTGCTTATATACTTCCAGGCTGGCATTAAGCCAAGCATGTCCGTCTTCCACTGTAGAACATTTCTGTAAGTTTCTAGAACAATGGCAGTTGAAAATGGACCAGTGAGACCATTGTCAGTTTCTAGAACAATGGCAGGAAAATGGACCAGTGAGGCCAGTTGATTTTGAAAGAGGAATCCATCAGGGTAAAGCTATGTCTTATTTCAGATACATGCATGTATGCTGCACGCACACATACACATGCCTTAAGTACAAAAGATGATTAAAACTTTTGCCCGTACATGCATGTATGATTATCGTAAAATGCGGACTATAAGCCGCTACTTTTTCCCTCAACTTTGGCCCATGCGGCTGATAGACTGGTGCGGCTTATCTGTGGATTTATTTCCATTCTATATTTATCAGTATGATTAAATATGTTTCTGGACATATTCTTCAGCCTATTTTGAGCTTTTGAGATTCAAAACTGGTTTTGGTAATCAGTAGATTCAAATCTCATGTTTAAAGTATCTGAGAGCATTACACACTCATGTTCTGATAGAAGAATTTATATATTTGTTGCTGTGTGCACATTTAATTTTCTCTGCGGCTTATAAACTGGTGCGGCTTATATGTGAATAAATACCTAATATTTTGTCAATTTAAGGGATGCGGCTTATGTACAGGTTTTACGGTACTTCTGACCCACAACATACATTAGTGATCACATCAAAAAAGGATTTCACGTAGTAAAAGCAATGTCATCAGGCACATCAATAACAGTAGATAACCTAACATGGTACTATATTTTATACGGTTCTAGGACAACTACCCTCCGGACAACTACCCCCAGACAGTCACCCCCTGGACAACTACCCCCCGGACAAGTACCCCCCTGAAAGCATATATAGTGACATTTTAAAAAAGTGAAAAAATTGACTTTTTTTTTTACTTGTATATTATATTTTATTTTACATTTCATCCACTAATTTCTATATACAAGGCAATTATATACCAGCAATTATATACAAGGCAAAATGTTCTTCATATAATCTTTGTGTGTGTGTGAGTGTGTGTGTGTGTGTGTGTGTGTGCGCGCGCACCAATTTCTTTAACAATAATGTTTAAAAAATAATGTGTGGTGGGGTACTTATCCAGGGGGTAGATGTCCTAGGGGGGTACTTGTCCTTTTTACACACTATAAGGTGATACATTTTTCCAGACTGAAACCCCTGCGCTTTCTAATATTACTAACAAATATTACCTAGTATGTGGGTAAACATCACAACTGTATTCATGTATGTTTCTTTTGTTGGTAATGTCTATTGTTTTTCCTTTATCTGTGCATAGTTTCATTCTCAATGATTCTACATATACTGAGGAGATAATGTGTCATGTTTTGTATTGATAATAGAGCGTAAAGAATGGAAAAAAGAAATGTAATGTTTTGAATTGTCACTTTGTGTATTTTTCAGGAGAGAGAGTAAAGAGCAGAAATGTTAAAAAAAAAAAATTGTTGGAAATCTATTGTAGGAAAATCAAAATGTTATATGAAGTGCCTTGCCGTCCGTAAAATATGGCAATGTCTACAATTCGTTCATCCCCTGATGATTCGTGATCCCCCGAAGTCGGAGTGTGGCTGTCCATGTGGGAGGGTAATAATTTAAAAAACGGTCACACTACCTGATGCATTTGTACCATAGTGTTCAAGTGCTTCGGCTGTTGGGAATATCCCTGGAGTTTTTTAGCCAGGGTATGTCAACAACAACAACAACATTCAATGAGCTGTTGCGACATACAAAAAATAAGTAACCACTTATCAATCACAAATTCATAACAACTAAAACGAAAAATCATAAAAACAACTCTTATGCTACTTTACTGTCACTGTGACTTCTCTGCAACACACCAATACTGGAAGTACATGCTCTCTCTCTCTCTCCAGGGCGGGACCTGAGGGGGGGGGGGGGGGGGGGGGGGGGGGGGAGGGGGGGGGGGGGGGGGGGGGGGGGGGGGGGGCTTAGGGGGCTGCAGCTCCCATCCTTTTTCCTAAAAAAAAACCCACACAAAAACAATTCATGTCGCTGAGCGGCAGCTAAATTTACTCACGGGTTATACCTAGCAGTGTGGAAGCAGCATGATGTGTACTTAATGGTTCAAAACATGTTTCAATAGGGGTATGAACAGTAATGGCATTTAGTTCATGCCCAGATTGCACTATTTTGCTTCTCGGATTTAAAACTTTTCCGGGGGAGCATGACCCCGGACCCCCCTAGGGGTCTTGGTGCTTCGCACCTTCGATGAATTAGCCCCCACCCCTTAAAAACTTAGGTCCAGCCCTACTCTCTCTCTCTCGTGTAGTTTACTTTAAATATAGATTAAATGAACATGTTGAGTATCAATGTGAGTGCATTTTTTTGTTCTTTAGAATTTGTTTTGGCATAATGCTTAAGAATATTTTATGTAAAAGATTCAATATTTTTTTCATTCCTTTTTTTCTTGATTAGGTGCCTTATAAGTACATGCACTGTATAGAGTGGAACCTCCCTTATAAGACCTTCAAAAATCATCCAAAATGAGAGGGAGGGGTCTTATAACGGAGGTAATTTCAATACTTACAAAGAAGGGCAATGTCTCAAAGAAGTACCCCGTGGGAGTGGGAGGGAGTCTTATAATGGGAGGTCTTATAAAGGAGGTTCCACTGTATCATCTTTATTTGTCAGATACCAATGCATCAATCAAAACACATCACATCACAAACAATAAAAACAAAGTCGAATTTGAAACCAAAAAAAAGAAAGACTTCATAATATTCAAACATAAAAACACACACACACACACACATTAACCCCTTCAGTGCCACCTATTAGTTGCGTATGCGCCGCCAGTTAGTTTAACACGGCAAAATCGCTATTTAGCGGCAACATATATACGTCGGTGGCAAGTACTGAAGCGCTATAGAGGACGTATATATACACCGTCGGCACTGAAGAGGTTAATACTTTTATTTTTAACAAATATTTTTTTTATGTTTTCAGTATCCAGTCTTTTTTTGAAGTTTCACATTGGACTTTGTTTTTATTTTGGGGGTGAATATTGATAACCCAGCAGTCTACGTTTCTTTAACCTCTTCACTGCCCCATCACAGATATTTCCGTCAACTTCCGGTAACCTATAAACTGCCCCGTCACGGAAATATCCGTCATAGGGTTATTCTTCTTCTTCTTCTTCGATCGCTCAGTTTCCTGTCAATGAATTATTAGCGCAGATGTGTCATGCTGCTGTTATGCACCTAAGTAAGAAATAATTAGGCCCAGCATGTCCGACTTCAGCTGGAAGAAATCTTTTTGAAAGTGTTTCTTGAAACAAGGCAGGAGAATGGACCAGTTATGCAGAAAGATAGTAGATGACAGCAAGCAAAGGGAAAAAGCAGAGTCACAGATTAGAGGAAGTTATAAGCACAGAACTTCCACAAGGTGGGGAAACTATTTATACAAAGACCCCCTGGTATCCCCATGGGGGGGATAGGGTTATTCTAAGAGTTTCCCTTTTTCTATCCATATGCTTTTAGCAGTATGTTTGAATGCACGTGAAAGTGTTCTCATCAATGACAGTATATTCAATTCCCTTTCCAAAAAGTATAGGCTACATGCACTTCTATTCAGCAGTTCTTGTGAAAGATTCCGCAACCTAACATGGCTTGGCAAATTGTTGCCTCAGAACAAGAAATGGGCTTGGCAGTGAAAGGGTTAAAGTCTATAATCACATGACATTCACACACACTGCACTACTTTCACTCTTCACGTTCAGAATGTGGAAACCGGTGCTCAAAAATGAAGTTCCAGCCCAGTCGAGTCATGAAGTGATAGCCTCTGTCCCGCAGGTAGGCTGAGGTATCCACCATCTGCTCCCTGTTGTGCAACGCTTCGTAGACGATGTACGCTGGTTCAAATCCTCCATCGATCCACTGATGTAGGACCTGCGGACAAAAAATGAAAGGAAAGAGACCAGGGCCTGTATTCACGTTGAGATAGCATGAGACTTAGCATCATGCTAACTTAGAAGCTCTTCCAAAAGTCCTATTAAATCCTATAGGACATTGGAAGAGCTTCTAAGTTAGCATCATGCTAAGTCTCATGCTATCTCAACGTGAATACAGGCCCAGGGACATTTTTCTATTGGATAAAATCAATCTTGTTTGATTCGGACAGGAAAATTTACAGGTTTGAACATAGGGTTTACAGACCTGTTTACTCTACTCTTTTCGAGTAGTATTCTACTCAATTTGGACCTCAACTACTCTTCAAACATGATGATAATGCTCTTTAATTCTTGATTGCTACTCATTTTCAGTGAATAGTTTTTTGATGGTCTTAATGAATAGGAGGGGCCCGTGGTCGAGTGGTTAGAGCGCTCGGCTGCGGTGCGGAAGGTCGCAGGTTCGAGTCCAGCTTGGAGTCAGATTTTTCTGGCCTGAAAACCCTCTCTGTCCACGCAGCAGTGAATGAGTACCTAATTCGTTCAGGGAAGGTTAAAAGGTGGCGGAAGGAGAGGGATGGGCTCCGTCTTCCATGATGCCGTACCCGTGACACGGTGAACCTCTTAACAATTTACGGCTGATAGGCTATGGGACCTTTACCTTTTTTTTACCTTACACTTGACTTACGCGCACACACGCACTCCTAACACTAGTCCTAACACACACACACACACCTAACACACAATGACATACACACACACAGAGAAGAAAACATGCCTCTTATTTCAAAACTTGGACTTAATGCACGCACACGCACACACACACACAGAGCAAATGATTTCTGGTCACCCTGGATTTTTGAGTGAAACTCTTGACATTGAAACTATGCACATTCTTAAAATATGCAAATGACCTGTCCTCTGGACTCACCTTATCACCTTATCACCCTCAGCATCGATGGACAGGACTCCGAAACATTTGGGCACCTGGTATTTTCGGGCGAAAATCTAACACTGAAAATAGTGAAAATAGGCATGTTCTTAAAATATATATGCAAATGATCTTTGGACTCACCTTATCACCAACACCCTCAGCATCGATGGACAGGACTCCGAAACGTTTGGGCACCTGGTATTTTCGGGCGAAACTCATCACAGTGAAACTGGGCACAGTGACGACGAGCTTGTCTGTGATGTCCACCTGCTTGGCGTTCATGATGTGCGATTCCATGTCGTCCTCCATCAGCACAAGGTTCTCTGAGCCGTCTTTCTCTCCCAGCACCGCGTTCACCAGAATCACCTTGTGGTCGGTCTGTTCGTTGTAAGGGTCTGCGTACCTTCGCAAACAATTGAGGAACAAAAATATTGCAATGCGATCTATCATACCTTTCAACGCCAGTCATTTTTCAGCTAAGAAATTCAATTAACCTTACCTGGGTAGAGAAAAGATTCTGTCTGCAATATTGAGGATTCCTCTGTGACATGCATAAAATAGGGCCTATCCTTACCTCCCAAAAGTAAGAACATAAGGTCACTGGATATCAGACCCTCATTCGATGCCTTTCGGTAACATGGGTGTTAAATCATTGTGGTGCCAAGAGTCGACAGTGGCAATGAAAGGGTTAATTAATTAATTGCAGTGCTTTACTGTGTAACAAGACTAAATCAAATCAACCAAGGGACTCGGTCCATCCTACTCAATCTTTAAGTTTAAAAAAACAGTATTGCAAAATCAATCTTTAGTAACTATTGGTGATGCTGATCAAGAGTATACAGTGTATGTTGGGGTCTTCTTGCCAACAGTTTTTTAGATGTAGCCAGAATGATTATCATTGACAGAGCCTGCAACTTTGCTTTATATTCAAAGATTTACTTAAATTTGAAAGGCATGCATACCAACCAGTCATCTACTATGAATGAAAACACTTGGATGTACACAGCGACATACACACAGTCAGGCACACACATTGACATACCTTCTTCTTCTTCTGCGTTCCTGGGCCATACGGCCACAATGGGTACGTATGTGTCTGTTTTCCAGTTTTCACTGGTGTCATCGCTGCATTCAGCAGACACATTCTGAGTTGGGAGGAGCTCAAAGGAGAAAACTATATGGACAATGTTTGTTTTTTTAAAAAGGCAGGAGAATGGGCCAAACTTACAATGGTCAGAAAGATAATAGATGACACAAAGCAAGTCAAATAGAGAGACAGATTAGAGAAAGTTACAAGCACAGAACTTCCAGAAGGTGGGGGAACTATTTGTACGGAAGGCCCCTCAGTATCCCCACAGGGGAGGTGACATACCATTGTTCCCACATAGTCATGCAGATAGTCCTACACACCGTTGTTTTTGTGTGTGTGCAACACACATACGCACCTGTAGTTATAGATACACTGGAAGGGCTTGTACATGTATGTATGTGAGTGTGTACATCATGTGTGTGCACTGCCTGTCTGGGTTTGACAAACAGAGAAAATAGACATTTTGTAGGTTTAACAGTATGTCAACGTAAAATTACATTTTAGGACTAGCGGTGGAATGAACTGAGTGAGGCCACTGTCACAGCAGGCACCGTCAGCCCATTTTCATCAGCGCTGACCAGATCACCACCTGAGACTGCACCCACTTAACAGCATATCACTAGACCCCTTTTTTATTTGTTGCTGGAAGTCCTTCCCGGCTGAACCAGTGCAAGCACTGAGCAGGTCTTTCTCCTATATTTTTCTATAATAATAATAAATAAAGCTTCTATAGCGCTCTTCGATGATAAAGAAAATCATCCTCAGTGCGCTTTACAAATATTTACACTTTACACAATCAAGAAGAAAAACATTATTAATATATAAAACAATATAAAGCATATAAAATATTTAAAAAAAAAAAAAAATTAATTAATAAAAAAAAAAGTACATTACAGTGCCTTCCTAGTTCCGTCGCGACTATCGTCAGAAGTCGTTTGTAACCTATCGAACCAGAACCAGTGAACCATTATTATGTAATGGGTGTGAATCTGTGAGGTTACAAGCATGACCACACATAAACTCTGTGTGTGTGTGTGTGCGTGCGTGGAAGCATACCATTGTTCCTACATGTAGGAACAATGGTATGCTTCCACGCACGCACACACACACACACAGAGTTTATGTGTGGTCATGCTTGTAACCTCACAGATTCACACCCATTACATAATAATGGTTCTTTTGTTACAAAGGGGAGACAATTAATTATCTTTTAACGACAGCATTCATACACTGATACAGGCTTACGTCCCCTACATAAGCCCCAGTCCACCGATGTATTACCTTCTCAAGTTATCCTTCGCTGCACGTAATAAACTAATCTGTGGCTCCACTAGGAGAGCTTCCCA